>CM060916.1:346469996-347669996 GCA_030737875.1 Allium sativum
GATCGCAAGGACGAAGGAGATACACTGGAGAAGCAAAACAAGCTTCCAGAAATCCATTACACACTTCACCGAGATTGATTTAGGGAAAAATCACTGAAACCCTAATCGCAGCCGCCATTCTTTTGTTTTCAGAGAAAAAGGGAGGATCGGGCTAAAGAAAACACAAGGGAGCACCGCAAAATAAAAGTGGCCCGACCACTTTAGGCTAGTGCAAAGAAAAGGGGATGACCTCCCACTTTTAACTCCTCCCCTTATTTCCTTTAAGCTTTGTTGTTTTTTTTTTATTGAATTTTTTGAAACTTCTTTTCTAGTTTTATTGTAAAACTAGGGAGCACAGAATATTGAAGTGTAATCTGAGAAAATCTAGTCTAGGGTATACAGACTAGTCTAGGATTTTGAGCTTAGGGATAAACAGGAGCAGGAGTTGCGAGTTTACATAGGATTGTAAGCGGGATCTGTTTGTATCTCCTAGTAAAAATCTTAGAAAGGCAGCAGTAGGCACAGTTTGCCGAAGCTGGGTATATCTGCGTGTGATTTTATTTTTACTGCATTTCTTTATTACCGTGTTTAGTTTAAATTTAGTGTTAAAAACCCTATTCACCCCCCCTCTAGGGTTATTATCGATCCTACAATTGGTATCAGAGCAGGTGTTTGAACCATAGAATCATGACTTCAATGAACAATGCTTTTTCTGAAGGTCAATCTATTGCTAGACCACCCATGTTCAATGGTAGTGATTACGCGTATTGGAAAGCTAGGATGAAAATTTATCTAGTGTCTGTTGATTATGATGTCTGGGATATCATTGAAACTGGATATACACCTCCGACTGAAACTGTTAATGGTATTGTAACACCTAAACCAAAAAGTAGGTGGGATGCAAATGATAAGAAATTATACTCTATAGATTCTAAAGCTATGAATGCTCTGATTTGTGCTCTTGATAAAACAGAATATAACAGAATTTCTCATTGTAATACAGCCCAAGAAATTTGGCATACTCTGGAAGTCACACACGAAGGAACTTGTCAGGTTAAAGAATCCCGTCTTGCCATGTTCAGTAATGAATATGAAAACTTCAACATGCAGAAGGACGAGAGCATCAAGGACATGTATGGTCGCTTCTCCGTACTAGTTTACAATGCCAGAGCCCTTGGAAAGGTCTATACAGAAGTGGAGCTTGTGAGGAAGATTCTGCGTGTTCTGCCCATGAACTTTGAAGCAAAAGTCACAGCCATTCAAGAATCCAAAGATCTGAGAAAGCAGAGCATGGAAGAGCTTATCGGGAATCTGATGATATATGAAATGGAGCTGAAAGCAAGAGAAGATCGCAACAACTCAGATCTGAAAAAGAAGTCAATAGCTTTGTCCAACTCTGTCACTAGCGATAGTGAAGATCCTATTGAACAGCTTGCCATGGCAGTCAGACAACTCACGAAGTGGAGAAAATTCAAACCTCGAAGAAATAAACCAAAGACCAACAATTCAGAAGACGAACCACTCTGCTACAACTGTCAAAAGCCTGGACACATAAAACCAAATTGTCCACTTCTCCAAAGAAACAAGAAGAAAAAGAAAGCTTTTGCCGTAACTTGGGATGACGAGGAAGGAGAAGAAGATTCAGACAGCAGTGAGGAGGAAAGCAATTTGTGCTTCATGGCAAAATCAGACCTAGAAGATACTGACGAGGAAACCACTAAGGTATACAGTTATGACGATCTAGTTTTAATGTGTAAACATCTTTCTGAAATTATTGACACGTTAGAATCAGACGCAGAGAAACTGAAAGCGGAAAACTTCAACCTTGTTCACAATAATAAGAAGTTGGAATCTGAGATTAAAAATGCTTCAAAAACCAATAATCTAGATTGTGAAATGTGTAAAGATGTGAATCTAGAAATTTTAACACTCAAGAGCACCATTGAGAATCTTGAAAAAGAAAACTTGACTCTAAAAGTTGAAGATGACACTAAAAGAAAGAACTACATTAAACGATGCACTTCACTTGTGAATGAGAACACAATCTTAAAAACAAGAGTCCAAGATCTAGAAGTCACATTGAACAAATTCTCAATCGGTCAAACATCTTTTAAAATGTTACTTGGAAACCAATTGGTTGGGAATAATAGAAAAGGACTGGGTTTTGGGAAGATACAAGAAATAACTGGAAGTGACAATGCTAAAGGTAAAAGTATTTTTCCCAAATGTGTAAAATGTGGGGTGATTGGTCACAGTCATGAAAATTGCAAGTTTAGCAGTAAAATTCAGAAGTTCAAAAAGGTATGGGTCCCTAAACACTTGGCACACAATTATCACAAAGATTGGAACACAAATAAGAAGAAAAATCAAATTTGGATTCCAAAAGAATCTTATGACTATCATTCTTCTACTACTGATATGATTAGACCTAGAAGTTTCTCTAGGTCATCTCCTTCTCTGTTTGTGTAGGTATGTTGGCGGGCTAAGGAGCAACAAAAATGGTACTTGGATTCAGGTTGCTCCAGACATATGACAGGTGATAAAAGACTGTTCCTTAGCCTGGAAAAACATAAAGGTGGGAATGTGACGTTAGGTGACAACAGCAAATGTGAAATTATTGGTAAAGGAAAAGTAGGTAACAGTATCTTTGCCTTAACTGATGTTTTATATGTTGATAATCTTTTTCACAATCTTATCTCTATCAGTCAGCTTTGTGATAAAGGAATGAATGTTGTGTTTGATAGTAATAGTTGCAAAATCATTGAGATCTCCTCTGGAAAAGTTGTGTTTACAGGGAAAAGAAAAGGAAATGTCTATACTCTCTCTTTCGATGATGTAACAGTATCTAGGTGCTTGGTAGCAACAGAAGAGGAGGCAATCTTATGGCACAGAAGGTTGGCACATGCAAGTATGGGTCTTCTTGAAAGACTGAAAGCAAATGAACTTGTCAGGGGTTTACCACATCAGAATTACAAAAATAACAAAGTATGTAAAGCTTGTACCATGGGAAAACTTAGTCGTTCATCTTTCCGTCCAAAAAATGTTGTTAGCACTTCACGAGTGCTTGAATTGATTCATATGGACTTGTTTGGACCTACTGATACTGCTAGTTTAAATGGTAAACATTATTGTTATGTATTGGTTGATGATTACTCTAGGTTTACATGGGTTTACTTTCTAGCCAAAAAGTCTGAAGCTTTTGATTATTTTTTAAAGTTTTCAAAACTTGGCCAAAATGAAAAAGGGGTTTCAATTAAAACTTTAAGAAGTGATCATGGAGGTGAATTTGAAAACTTAGACTTTGAAAATCTTTGTGAAGAAAATGGTTTCAAACATGAATTTTCCGCTCCTCGAACACCTCAACAGAATGGGGTGGTTGAAAGGAAAAATTGTACATTACAAGAAATGGCTAGATCTATGTTATGTGAATATCAATTGCCTCAAACTTTCTGGGCTGAGGCAGTCAATACGTCATGCTATGTAATGAACAGAGTAATGATTAGACCAATACTTAATAAAACGTCATATGAACTGTGGTCTAACAAAAAGCCTAACATCTCATATTTTAGAGTGTTTGGATGTCCTTGTTACGTTTTGAACACAGGTGAACAGCTTGGGAAATTTGAGTCAAAAACGGTTGATGGAATCTTCATGGGTTATTCCTCAAGAAGTAAGGCTTACAGAATCTTCAATAAACAGTCGAGAACAATTGTGGAAACCGTCAACGTCAAGTTCAATGAATCAGATATGGATACGATACCTGAAGAGGATAAAGATGATGCTGGTGAACAAGAAATTGAAAAAGAAAACAATGATGTTGAGACAAACAATGAAAAAGCCACTGAAGCAGCAACAGATATCGAAAGACTAAAATTCAAGCCAAGTCATCCTCCAGATTTGGTAATTGGATGTCCAACTGCTGGTGATCGTACACGATCCTCTCTCAATAGGGAAGTTTGTACTCTTTGTATTCATAATGCTTTTGTATCTGAAATAGAACCAAGTTCTTATGATGTTGCTCTTAATGATGAATTTTGGTTGTTAGCTATGCAGGAGGAACTTAACCAGTTTGAGAGAAACAGAGTCTGGAACTTGGTACCCAGGCCAAAAGACTACCCAGTTGTTGGAACAAAATGGGTATTCAAAAATAAGCTTGACGAATCTGGAAACGTAACAAGAAACAAAGCTAGGTTGGTCGCTAAGGGATACAATCAAATCGAAGGTGTTGACTTTGATGAAACTTTTGCCCCAGTTGCTAGGCTTGAAGCAATCAGAATTTTGTTAAGTTTTGCGTGCTTTAAGGGGTTCAAATTAAAGCAAATGGATGTGAAGAGTGCTTTTCTGAATGGAGAACTAAAAGAAGAAGTGTATGTTGAACAACCCCCTGGTTTTGAGAGTCACGATTATCCAAATCATGTATACAAACTGGAAAAAGCATTGTATGGCCTTAAGCAAGCTCCTAGAGCTTGGTATGACTGTCTGTGTACATATCTCTTGGAAAACGGTTTTAAAAAGGGAAGTGCTGACACAACCTTGTTTTTATCTCATGATGGTGATGATTTTTTTAATTGTCCAAATTTATGTTGATGATATCATATATGGTGCTACTAATAATGTCTTATGTGAAAAATTTGAAAAAGTTATGCAGGACAAATTTGAGATGAGTTTGGTTGGAGAGCTGAAATTCTTTCTTGGTTTCCAAATCAAACAAAGTAGCAAAGGGATCTTTATCTCCCAAACAAAGTACGTGATGGAGTTGTTAAAGAGATTTGGAGTTCAAGATGCAAAGCCAATGAAAACACCGATGAGTCCAACAACCAAACTTGACAAAGATGAAAAAGCTGTTGCTGTGGATCAAAAGAAATATCGCGGTATTATCGGTTCACTTCTTTATCTTTCTGCTTCTAGACCTGATATCATGTTTTCTGTTTGTTTGTGTGCTCGTTTTCAATCAAATCCTAAAGAATCTCATCTAAAAGCCACAAAACGGATTCTAAGATATTTGTTACACACACCAAATTTGGGTTTATGGTATCCTTCTTGTGATAACTTTAATTTAGTTGGGTTTACTGATGCTGATTATGCTGGTTCACTCACTGATAGAAAAAGTACTAGTGGAACGTGTTTCATGCTAGGTCATTCACTTGTGTCGTGGTCAAGTAGAAAACAAAACTGTGTTGCTTTATCCACCACTAAGGCTGAATATATTGCTTTAGGAAGTTGTTGTGCACAGATTTTATGGATGATGCAGACTTTATCTGATTTTGGACTTTGTTATAAACGAGTTCCTTTAAAATGTGACAGTAAGAGTGCAATTGACTTATCAAATAATCCAGTACATCACTCACGCACGAAACACATTGATGTAAGACATCACTTTCTTAGAGATCATATTGCTTGTGAAGATATTTGTATAGAATTTATTCCAACCGAATCTCAACTTGCTGATATTTTTACAAAACCCCTTCCTGAAGACAGATTTTGCAGATTACGTTTGGATTTGGGAATTATAGAAATAAATTAATCTTTTAGCATTTTTGGATAAATTTTCTCTTAAGATGTTCTGTTGACAATTATCTTTCTGACAAATAATCCATGCTTCAAATCATCAAGAAAAGACCAGTTTGTTTTTGGACATTTATGATAAATTTGTGACTGTATAAGTTTTCAGAATATGAGATGTTTGAAAATTTGTAGCTCTGATATGATCAAATATGCTTTATAATATGAGTAATTGAGGAGCTTTTGTTCACTTTCATCTTCTGTCTCTATCACCCTTCTATCAATCATTATTATTTTATATATATCAAGGGGATTTAAGTATACACAATTATAAAAAAAAAAATATTAATAATAAGTATTTCTCTAATCTCATTTAAAAATCCAAGCTCTGGTCATGCATGGTTATGAGAATACTTATTTTTCATGCTATCACAGATTCCATTTAAAAATCCAAGATCTGGTTATGCGTGGTCAGTATAGTATTGAAATTTTTTTTTCATGTTGCAGCTAATTCCATTTAAAAATCCAAGCTCTGGTCATGCGTGGTTAGTTTGCTATTGAAATATATTTTTAAAAAAAAAAATCCTTGATATATATTAAATATTCCATCGTTCCACTTTCTGTCTTGTGAAATGTGTTCTTCTTTTACAGATTATTCTAATCTTTTTGTTTGATTATTCGGAGTGTTTGAATCTGATACTGTCAAATGACTTGATTACTAATTACAGTCCATACTCTTTACAAATGTCCAGAATTGTTATTCTTTTGATGATTACAAAGGGGGAGAAGAAGTTAAGATTTTGTGTTGTTTACAGACGTCTATAGATTTTATTTTGCTATTAATGCTAAGTGTTTAATTTTTTTTTTGTTATTTTCAAATTCTTTACTCATGTCTGTTTACAACTGATAGGGAGAGCTCAAATGTAGGGGGAGCCCTTGTTCAAACACATCTCGTTATTCACAAAAATCTTAAGTCTGTTTGTCATCATCAAAAGGGGGAGTTTGTTGATACTAATATTTTTGTTTGATGATAACAAATAGATTTTTGTTACTGGAGTGTTTGATTGTGGAATATCTAGTATTATTGGAAAATAAAATAACACAGAATTTACACAGAATATAGAAAAATCAAATAAATTTTATTTCCAATAATATTATTTATTTTACAATTCATTTACACATAAGACTTTACAAATCACTTTACAAATAATTTCAGTACATACAATTTTTTTTACAAGCACTTCATTTTTTTTCTCATTTCTTGCTGGATTATTCTTGTTAAGAACACCTTAGCTGTCCAAAGCATCATCCTGTAACCTGTCACAAAAGAAAGAAAAATACACAGTACACTGGAACTAAAACAAATACTTTTGACAAAAATGATTCTCTGTGTGATTGATTCAATTTTTTTTGTCTCAGCTTTCTGTGTGTTTTTCTCATCATATTTCAGACTTGAACAGCCACATCAAAACCATACTGGTTTGCTGATCAGAACCAACTGATTCTGACCAGCCTCAACACAGTACAGTTTGACTGCTATTTTTTTTGTTAATGTTTCAGGGTCACAAGACAAAATCAAAGTCAAAAGAAAATGAGCAAGAAATTGAAATCATGGTTCAAGTACAAAGTCAAAGTACAAGCCAAAACAGCAAAAACAAGGGTGATAAAGGCTAAATGGTCAAGCCGTGTACATGAACAAGTTTAGCACACATATGCAACAAAAACAAGTGAAGACAACCATCACAAGTATGACAGAACACAATAACATGGTGCAAGTAAACCAACATGATGGAGCATTGAGCAATTACAAATTGCAGCAGCAAAGTGAGCATAGAAAAGCATATATGGTCGAGCAAACATGAGTGCAGATATGGTCAGCAAGTAGCCAACATGGTAATGACAAAATACATGGTCGAGCACAGAAACAGTTTCAGGTGCACCCAAGTCATGTGCTAGTGAATGAATCAACCCAAACAGCAAATGTGAAGAACAAACATGTGTACATGTATACACAACAAGGAATAAGCCAAGGCAGTTTAAAATTACAGCAATTATTTTTTGGAAAGAATTCTGTGCAAGTTTGGCAAGAAAATAATTTTGTCATGCAAGAATATTCGGATTTAATGATGATGGCAAGAGTATATTGGAAATGCAGAAATTCAGTGTTCATACTTTTGGCAAGTAATAATCAGTCATCAAGTTTTGAAAAACAAATTGGGACAAGGAAAGTTTTATTCCAGAAATCATAGAGAAATGTTTGGCAAGAAAAATCTGAATGGTTATATGGGGCAAGCATTTCAGGCAAGAATTTTTTTAAAAAAACTGCAAGTTTTTTTTATTAAATCACAATGACCCATAGCAAAGCATCGATCAAGCAAGTGAATCAATGGAGTTATTAACAGATTCATCTTAGGCCAAATGCAAATCTAAATTCATCTTATTTCCAGTTTTGAATCAATCATGTTTGGTTACCCAAGGCAGATTTTAAATTGTTTCAAGTATGGCATCATTTCGGATCTACAGCAAATCTTTCAAGGAAATTTAATTCGATCAAAAGCAACCGTATTCAGGTCTTCAATCAATCAAGACAAACAAGACAATTTTTAATGCTCAAAGCAAAAATTCAAAAGGGATTTCCACAAAACTCTCAAGGGCCGATTCAATCAAGGCCGTACAGACAGCAAATCTAATTCAAGGAATTCCAAAATTCAAATCGAGCAAGTAATCAACGAAATCAGAGCACCAGGGTGTAGAAACCCTTATAAAAGCACACAATTCATCATCGACTTTTTCATCAATTCACACAAAAGAAATCCGAAACCCTAAATTGCAAGAGTTGATAAAACTCACTCAGATTGATCGCAAGGACGAAGGAGATACACTGGAGAAGCAAAATAAGCTTCCAGAAATCCATTACACACTTCACCGAGATTGATTTAGGGAAAAATCACTGAAACCCTAATCGCAGCCGCCATTCTTTTGTTTCAGAGAAAAAGGGAGGATCGGGCTAAAGAAAACACAAGGGAGCACCGCAAAATAAAAGTGGCCCGACCACTTTGGGCTAGTGCAAAGAAAAGGGGATGACCTCCCACTTTTAACTCCTCCCCTTATTTCCTTTAAGCTTTGTTGTTTTTTTTTATTGAATTTTTTGAAACTTCTTTTCTAGTTTTATTGTAAAACTAGGGAGCACAGAATATTGAAGTGTAATCTGAGAAAATCTAGTCTAGGGTATACAGACTAGTCTAGGATTTTGAGCTTAGGGATAAACAGGAGCAGGAGTTGCGAGTTTACATAGGATTGTAAGCGGGATCTGTTTGTATCTCCTAGTAAAAATCTTATAAAGGCAGCAGTAGGCACAGTTTGCCGAAGCTGGGTATATCTGCGTGTGATTTTATTTTTACTGCATTTCTTTATTACCGTGTTTAGTTTAAATTTAGTGTTAAAAACCCTATTCACCCCCCCCTCTAGGGTTATTATCGATCCTACAGATATCAAGATATTAAATTCGAAGATTATTTACACTTCCTTCAAAGAGGTGAATATCACGCTTACAAGACTCAAGAACCAACAGTTACCTTGGAATAATGGTTCCCTAAGCGCAATGCGAATTGGGAAGCTAACCTACTTGTAGAAGGGTATTTAGGGAATTTGTCTTATGCATGAGGCTTTGTCATAAGAAAATAGTAAGGAAATCAGTAGCATAAGTAGTAAAGAGATACATGACATTGATCTTGAACATCAATTCATTCTTTATCGATCATTTTGTGGAGTAGATTGAAATTTCTAAGTAAAATCCGCAAATCAAATTAGAAATTAGGGTTTACTCTATAGTAAATGATTATAATATTTTAGAATGAGAAAGGTACCCTTAAATGAGACCCATAGGGTCTTATTTACAGACAATTTGGGATACCTTTCGGTTGCGATCTGCAGAAGCCCAATTATTGCAGCTTTCGGCTTAGGCAGCTAACCTTTATCCTTGGTATCGGCTGTATTAGTGGCTTTTGGTGTCGGCCTTTCAACTTTGACATTCTTTACCCTTCTAAGCACTATCATTGGCTTTATCTTGCTTTTGTAATACCGATTTCGATCTCTATCAACTAGTAATTCAGATGATGCTTCTGTGTAGTGTATCGATACCATGCCAATTGGCACAGATGACATCAAGAGCTACTTGTGGGCTTGGCAATAATCTTTGGTTTCAATAGCAAGTCTTCAGAGTATTATTCTAATGCTTTTGTTCCTTATCGTTTTGACATCTTTATCTGTTTCGGTATCAACACTAAACAAATTAGTGCGAATGGCCCTTCTGCTTATGGATTTAGATTACTTCAACTTCTTTGAATTTGGTATTGGCTTTGCGATAACGAGATTTCAGGATCCCTTTTGGTGACTCTTAAGTAGCTTTCTGGTACTGGTATTGAAAATAAGCAAATTAGTATCGATAGCCAGTTGTTTCATCCTTGCTTGATTTCGTACTTTCCTTTCTTGGTTCTGGGTTTCGGATCATACGGTCCTCCTTTGTCATTTGCCTTCAGCAACACATGATATGCTTTCGGAGTCAAATCTGTATTGATTGCCTTCGATGTTGGCACTGCCTTACTGCTCTATCCTTTCGTATCAATACCAATCCTCTGCCCCTTATGTTGTACGGATAGCACATTGACCAAATCTTCCACTTTCTGCTTTCGGTATTTGTTGTCCAGATAGTATAGTATCGATTTTTGCTTCCAAAACCATCTACTGTTGCCTGTTATACTTTGATATCCCTTCGCCGGTATCTGATTTCAATGTCGAATTTGGTATTAACAAGTCTTACAATGTGTAACACCCCGCATTTTTAATGTAATTAAAAATGTTTATATGCATGATTGTGATATGTAGTTTAAATTAATACATACATTGAAAAGAAGAAAATTTATACGATAACAATGTATGTAACAGAAAAAGATAATAAAATAAAGATACTTAATTTAAATATCAGGAATTAAGTAAAAGAGATGTCATCATTGCGTTCGCCTCAAAATTCTGGTTCAGATGGATACCAAGTTTGCGTAAAATGGATAACATATAAAGAAGTTGTAAGCCGCAGAAGTTTATATACGCGTAGGATTATATATATATATATATATATATATATATATATATATATATATTATATGCATTGACATATTTAAGGAAAAGAAAAGTAATATACAATAAGGAATGCACGTTTAAAGAGGAGAATGGAAATACATTCATATGTGCGTTCATAAATTTAGTTTAAATTGTAGAGATTATCATGCACTTAAAAGGTTCAATGTATTTGAAAAAAAAAACATTAAGTACTCTTTTTGGAACCGACAGAGGTTGAAATAAATGTGGCACGTTTTTCGATTTAAATGTTTGGAGACTAGATGCATGCACCTGTGATTAAGGAGACTAGATGCATGCACCTGTGATTAAGGAGACTAGATGCATGCACCTGTGATTAAGGAGACTGGATGCATGCACCTACGATTATTTATAGCAAACATGTAAATAAAAATAAAAATAAAAAAGTTAATGCATAATTATGACATTAATAAATTGGCTTGAGGATGACTAAATGTTAAGTATTTGGTATTTTATATATATATATATATATATATATATATATATATATATATATATATATAAGAGGCAACACTAATTCGAGATTAGGGGATTTGTTTTACTGATAAGAAATGAAATTGGTAAATTAAAGACATTAATGTTATATTTAGGAATAATATAACGGTTACATTAAATATAGAAAAAGAGAGTACATGTAGTAAATGCATTTAGGCATTTCAAATACGACATGAATAGAAAAACAATGAATAAATAGCCATCAATAATGGCTATGAGAAGGATAAAATAAAAATAAAAAGATATTAAATTCCCTTTAGTAAAATAGTTAACACATACTATATTTTCTACGATTAAAAATAAAATAAAAATAAAGGCATAGTTGGATACCATATTTGATAAGAACATGAGTGTAAGTAAACGTATGGTATTTATTTACATAAATAAATAATAATTATGTTAAAAAGGTAGAGAAAAATAAATTGTTGCCTTGTTTAAATAAAAGAAAAAGGGAAACAAATTTTACACGGTTAAGGTATAAACAAAGGAATGGTTTTGCTAAATAAATCTTCATTAATGTTCTTTAACAAATAAAAGAGGGCTAGATTCGTAGTTTGGCACCTATATAAACAACCCTAAGCTCATTGTAAACTTCACAACAATTTGTGGCGAAGCCATGGCTCACTTCTATCTCATTTTCTTCTTCTCCAAAAGATCTTGGATTTATTCTCCCCTCTTTTCTCTACAACATCTATTCTTTAAAATAAAAGAATAAGATCTAGAACAACAATGAAATAGAAAAGAGATTCAAGGCTAAAGAGAAGATAATGGATTCAGATTTGCGAATTTATGTCGCAAAGAGAAATCAAAGATGATTCAAAAACAGAAATCCAAGCTAAGCAAAAGAGGGAAAACAATACTAGAGTTATCTAGTACTCATTTTGAAGACAACAAGCAATGTGAGTGGTTTATAATACAACTTTTGTATAAGATTATTATTTATCGTTCAAACATTCCCCATGTAAAACATGCGATGAAATTATTGTGAAAGATTGGACCTGTAATGTTTTCATATGTTAAATTATTATATGGTCAGGTTCCTCCTTTTATCCTTCCCTCTTTATTTCTTTATAATTAGGCTATCTCGAGCCTAGATCTATCATGAAATGAATACGATTGAATATTGCGAACGAAAAGGGGAGACACTGATTTTGGGATATGACATAAATTGGAGAGTTTGGTTATGAATTACAAAGGGGTTTGGGTGTAGTATACCATTAGCAAGGTTGGAATGTGTAAACCAAGTTGGGAAGTATAAGTATGAACACGATTTGGGTTTTAGCATAAGATTGTCATCATTGAAAAGATTTGAACTTGTTAATTAGCCTATGACACTAGAATAAAACATGGATTTGAATTTGGGGATTTAATATGTTAGTCATATTTTTATAGGACTCGAACTTATTTAAAAATATGAATACCATTGGAAAAATGATTTGGAATTGGTAAATTTGAATAAAAGTTAGGTAATTGGGTTACATGTAATTTGGTATGAATCAACATTAAATTGGTCTAATTAATGACCACTTGAATAGGCTTAAAAGTAAATTTGAACTGCATAACATGAAATTTGGGGGTTTGGGTGAAATACGAATATTAATAAACCTTTGACACGAGGTTAGATGCAATTGTGGTACAAGACTGCCCGGAACCGCCCGGCAAATCCAGCTGCCACAATTGGACGTCTAATGTGAGAGGTCAAAGGAGGAAATTTGAGCGTAACGGTTTATGACACGAGGTTGGACTCAAGTTGTGACGTAAGACTGCCCAGAACTGCCCGGCACATCCAGCAGCCACAAAATGTTAGTCCAATGTGGGTGGTCATACATCGTTATGGCATAATGAATGCATTAAGGAATACTAACCATAATAAGACATGTGGGCGACAAGGGTATGGTTAGAGGGTTAAGTGGGTACATGTAACTATAGACTTAACTGTAGTAAGACAAGATATGTATAAACATGTAAGTATAAGAATTAAACGTAGTAAGACATGTGTAAAATATGGAAACAATAATAATAAAAAGGTTAATCTGAACTAATGACGGAATATGGGGAATGATAAATAACCTATTACAAATTTGAATAAGAAAAAGAAGGATAATAGGTTAGACTTGTCCTAGGGACAAAAGGGGAAAATATGACTTATGGGATACGATAAGTTATAAGAACGAAAAAGGGAAGAATAAGATAACTTATATGAGGAGATATACTTAATTATAAATTAAGAGGTTTGAAAAGGAAGAAGAAGTAAATTTTAAATCAAAAATGTTGGTTGGGTAGAGTAATTCCCGAGGTGTCAGTCTGATGTTGATCTCGGTCTTCGGGGCTGGTATTTAGGGGGTTGTTCCCCCAATCAGTATATATGTGGGATAAGGTATACTTAACAATGAATTAAATATAACATGTTTTTGTGACCCAAAAAGGGAATAATTTATGAAATTGAAAGACAACATGTTATAAGGCTTATCAATGGACTTAAGTAAGTTAAGTATAAATTCAGTTGATAACCAACGGTAAACATAAACTAAGTATCAAACCTTGGTTAAGAGAATCAAGTAATAAACCTTAGTTAAAATAACTAAATAGATAACGAGAAAGAAAACTAAGTAGCAAACCTTAGTTAAAGTGGACTAAGTTGTAAACCTTAGTTAAGAAAAATGAACGATTGATAGAACTAAGTAGTAAATCTTAGTTAAAAGGACTAAGTAGTAAACCTTAGTTAAGAAAACGACGATTCAGGAAACTAAGTAAACCTTAGTTAAAAACTAAGAGGGCTAAGTAGTAAACCTTAGTTAAAGAAACTAAGTAGTACACCTTAGTAGAACACGAGAATGAGCGTACGGCCGTCTGATTTTAAAGAAGGCTCCAACGAGTTAGGTTACGAAGCCCGAGGCTTCGAGGGGACGTGAAGGTACTCTTGGTATCCCTCTGTGAGGCTGCAGATGATCCTCCTGGGCTCACAGAGGTTAAGGCCTGCGTTAGAAGAACCAAGGGTATGCCTTGGTTGCAATAAATGGCAACCTAAAGACTAGGATGGACCAGCGTGATTCGGCGAGACCAGTAGCCCTGTGATAGCAACTCGTCGTCTACCTACCATCTTGTGTCAGTCGAGATACGCACAGTGGAAAGGCGGAGAACTCCTACGAACCATATACACGCTATCTAGTAGTGGTTGCAATTGCGGTTGGCCATAGATTAGTGGGGCATAGAGGGGTCGGCATATAGTTCTCATTTTTCATGGATGGACTTTCATTAGTTGAGGGAGGGATCGAGTGGAACCATAGCCACTAGAAAAACAGACCTTAGCATCTGCATCGGTAGACAACTTAAAGCTCCCGACCGAGTTCCGTGTTTCTTGACTTGCCCTGCCACGGGACTCGGGTAGCACATATAGAGTACATGTGCATCTAGTCATCGAAAAACGGTTCACGATCCTTACGCGGGGAAGGTCTAGGAACATATATCGCTCTGGGTAGTGTGTCCTAGACTAGAGGGCATATTTCGTTAGGTAGCATAATCCCTAGTAGCCCTAGGTGGCATAAACCCTAACCGAATTAAGGAAACGTGGCAGTCCAAACAATTACGGAAATGGTGGCACTACGCTGAGGTAGTATATAGTTACGTAATGAATTTCGTACGATAAATGGAAAGGGACTGTACACATACATGGAAAAGATAATACGAGTAGGGGGTATCCACATATACGAGATATTAGGTTAATATACTAGTATGTGAATAAGAACGACATGAGTTTAGCCTTAGGTGCTAATGACGAGATTAACCTAATAACTAAGAAAATATACGGAACGGTATATGTAGTGTTACACAGAAGTTTATTATAAGTCCTCTCACACAGAACTTATGTTCTGACCCCCTCCTCATTACATACTTCCAGGTTAGGTTCATGACAGAGATGGTATAGCTTTGGATACTGGTTAGACAGTATGATTTATAAGGTAAAGTTATTTTTGAATATATTATATTTTAATTCCTTCTGGTGTGAGATGCTTTACGAGTTCTGACATGTTTCTTTATCTCTGTCTTTTTCTGTAGGATATCAGAGCACCCAACTCGGGTTTTGATAGATCGAATTTGAAAAATTCGGTCTGTCGGAATCTGGGTTGTCTCACAATGGTATTAAAGTAATCATATCATGTAAAAATGATGGTTAAGACGAGCACATTAGAAGAGGATAATTGAGGACAGAGGAGTTGAACTACTAAAATATGTATGAGAGTAGCGAATGAGTAGTATGGAATGAAAATAGTGGTTAGAAAATTAATTTGCTATTATAAGTAATGATAAGAGTAGGCTTTTTGTTACCTGAAATTATAAATATAGACATGTGCCTAAGATCCTTAAAATATAATATGCAAATAGGATCATTCTTTAATCCAGTTTCATATGAAATTTATTCAAAATTATTACATATCATATAAATGTGCATTTTATGTTTTAATAACACTTATATATATATATATATATATATATATATATATATATATTGCAGATGTTTAGTCAACTAGATAAAGGAATATATTTCATATAAATGATCAAATATAAAGCGTATGATTTCCTAAAAACAAATTATATGGAAAAATATCTATGTTCAAGATACATCAAATACAGTTTGATATACTAAACAAAATAAAAAATATATATAAGAACAATTATGTTATTGATTCAATTTTGTGTTCAGGTTGACAAAATCATTAGTGTATGAATGAATGTGCATTCCATGCACCGATATCTCATGTATATGCATGCATTGCGAATTTTTGGTACGATACCAGCATATTATTCAAATAAAAGAATACATTTCAAATAAATGATCAGATATTGCTCATGAAATGTTTAAAAAATTAATTAGTCATTTATCTCCATTTAATATGCATGAAATACCTATTTACCATTCAAACATGCAATATGATAAATCTTCGAAATATGCTAATTTTTGAAACAATTTTGTAATCGGATCTAGTTTGGAAACTTTTTAACTAATAGGGTTGGTTTTTGCTCAATTAGTTGTCATGTCGACAATTTTAAAATTGTCCTGCAATGACGTAACCATGAGTTGCACCATATCACAAAATGGCGAAACACACCATCATGCCATCTTGTCAAAATTTTATTTACGAGCGCAACTCAAAGTTGCACCTATATAAAATCAGCTCTTTTAAAAAAGTCACCTATGATATAATGTTTATTAGTCGTAATGTTTGTTTGTAATATTTTCAAGTCATTTGAGTGTAACTTAAATTTGCGTTCATGAAAAGTTAATTAAACTATGGAGCAACTACGAGTTTCTACGTACTCTTATAGTTACAAATTCATCGATATGGTAGCAGAATGAGCTAAAACTAGCAGTATTTAGTAAAAAAAACTCCAAACTAGCTTCAATTGCGAAATTTGTTCGAAAACTAGTCTATTTCCATTTTGTCCTGTATAATATAATAGCAAAATATGCTATCACTAATTCAATTCTGTACACAGCTTGATCCAATGGAATACTATTTCATACTAATGTAGGTCACTAGATTAGGCATCAACAAGCTGGAAATATTCATCTTCAATAGAAATTAATGGATAACTGTGCGTTATAAGTACAAAATTTTTGTTGATCACACTTTTTTATTTTAAGCAATTTTGTTGGTGATGTAGGCTGAAAATTGATATTGAAATTTCGTTTATTGGTTGCAAACCAACATTGAGATCTCATGGTTGGATATAGAGTAGTTTCGGATTTTAAAAGAAAAAATAAATATGATGTAAACCATACCAATTTGATTCTCTCTAACATTATATAGATCAAAATATGAATTTTATGTACGAAAACCACTATTAATAAATGCCATCTCACACGTACTTGATTAGATACTGGAATAATTTTTAGATAAGTTATCAAATATTTTGCATATAATCTCATAGAAATCAGTCATTCAGAATAAATTTGTTTCAACATAAATCAAAAATCTATTCTAGATAAATCAAATGTTGAATACGTGCATTATTAGATCCACAAAGGATTAATTGCACAATGCAGATAATATAAATACTATTAAAAAATATTAGATCAACAAAGTATTAAGTCCAAAATTAACATTAAATAATAGTAAAGAAAGATAATTACGTTAACCACTCAAAAATATAAATATATATATACACACACACACACACTCTATCCATCCGAATCTACGTAAAATGGTAAAATATACACTATATTGAATGTTTTAATGTTTGAACGACATTCAATTATGGAATTATTCATGTAAATGTAATCCATATTTAATTAATATATTTTTGGTGACCATTATAGTAGTTAACTTGATCGGTTGTTATAAATAAAACAACAAATGAACAAATAACCATTGTAAACAACGTTGATTTGTGAAAAGTAAACTTAGTAAGGGAATTAGGCCTAATGGTTACAATTCGTAAATTAACTAGGATAAATGTTGTAAACCCCCATTACAAAATTTAATTTATAACCGTATTAAGACACGAAGTTAAGTTTAGTTTTTGGCAGAAGTCGGCCCAGAACCACCCAACAAATCACTACAACAAAAATCACTTTTCGCAACAGGCGATGTCCCTTGCAGTAGACCAATTGCAACAGGCCCGCGCCTGTTGTTATATCTGGAGTTGTAAAAAGTCTGCAACAGGTTTTGCCCGTTGCAATGAAACATTGCAGTATACTTTTTTGCAGCAGGCCTTTGCTGTTGCAACACAACCTTTTGCAACAACAGATGACAGTTGTAAACCTGTAATAGGCATTGGACACAAAAGATACTGCAACTGGTTTTGAAAGTTGTAGTAAGCCAAAGAACAACTGTTACTGACCGTTGCAATAGACTCTTTTACAACTGTCTTAAGTTGTTGCAACAGGTCATTCGGTGAATTTTTAAAAGGTAGTAATACTACAACTATCTTTGCCCGTTGCAATAAATCCAACTACAACTGTTATTTTCTGTTGCAAATGACTCTACTGCAACTGACAACTGAAGTGGCTACATAAAATTACCAATACCTACAGTCCACAATTTACTATAATATCGATAAGATATATTATAAAGAAACAAACATACATTCCAAAAGACATTGACAAAATATTAGATTCACACATAAGATAAACGTGATCCATACATTATATTAGTTGAAGTTACATTCAATGTTTAGCAAAATAACAACCGTAATCCATACAAAACATAAACGCATAACGTACCAACAATTCCAAAATACAGTTCAACATGCCACCTAAAAGCTAAAAAGCACATACTACTCTAGTGAAATGAAGTCTTTGTGCCAAGCCACGGTTGTTCCGACGGCCTCTCGAATGGTGTACGCCTCCGCATTTGGCCTTAGTAGATAAGCTTCAGGATCCACGACTACGTTAACCCATACCTATGAAAATAATACACGTTAAACATTGAATAGATATTTATGACAAAAACATTGAATAGAAAACATGCATCAGACTGCTTGTAACATTGAATAGATAAGCTTAAAATGTAGATGTGCATAATATAAAATTAAAATTAAAATGAAAGCCTATAATCAACCAGCTTTTAAAAGGTTTCTTTCTGAAAAGGGCGAACCGTTAACTGGTGAAAACTGAATTGATTAGCTAGGGCTCTAGCCATTCACACCAATCAATATGTTTTCTAGCCGATCCAACACTATGATTATATTTATACCTCAGAAATATGTCCATCACCTTAAGTCAGTCGTCTCTTTTGGTTTGCTAATGTGGTTATTGTGTTTATAGCAACAGAGTACCATAACAGTATTTTATCAGTTTAGCTAAGGTTTTATATGTGAGAAAGTAAGAACAAAAAATGGTTGAAACTTTAGAAGACATGATAATATCAGTCAAAAAGAGTCGTGCAGCATAGCCTACCCTACACCAACCCAAATTAAAACAAGCTCAACAAATACTTCACAAGTCTGAAACAATAGATCAATTTAACTCTCTACACCTACCATCACTCTTCCATCCAGCCTATAAAATCACACCCCATTCCTCTAATTCGAATCACTATTGGAACAAATCGTAAATTCCATTCCGTCACTCGCACATCTAAATTTCATTTTATCATCTGTCAGAGTCCCTGTTTTATCTGAAAACACATACTTAATCTGCCCCAAATCCTCGTTAATATTCAATGCCCTGCAATGAAACCTTGAATCACTCTCCTCATGATACATCCCCTGATCCTGTATCATAAAATAAGCCTTCCCAACCCTAACAATCTCCATAGAAATAAACAGCGCTATTGGAATCATCACCTGAAACTGTATCACCCCCATTAATAACGTGAACACGACCTCCCATCCTATCCCATAATACTTATACTTCCCTGGTTTCTTATCTTCATAATCCATCTTCCTATAATGGGGTAAGTAGTCCAACTCCTTTTCAGGCATGTCTAACCATAAACTCCCTAAAACCGTTACCACACTGCACAATACGAACAAGGCCACTGCCAAGTAAATAGTCTCCCTATTCATGTTCGTCTCCAGCCTGCTTTTCTATGTAAGTTTTATAAAATGAAAATGCGCAACTTCTTTATAATTTTTCTAAAAAACTGTAACCTTCTTCTTTTCCTCTTTGCATACAAAAACTAAAACCACACAATTCATCAAGCCTTAAGGCAATTTACATGAGACTAGTGATATTGCCAAGCTATCAAGGATGACGACCTATTTGCACTGGTTTGTAGATAAAATTTGATAGTACGGTGACACAACAGTTCGGATAGCGGATGCATAGGCAATAAGGTGGGCGATCATAGTTTCTTCTTTATATAATGCAATTCTAATCCTATAATGATGATCTGTAGTTATAATTAATGAAAATAAACATTTATAAACCAAGGTTCAAAAGTCCGCCCGGCACGCCGAAAATCCGGCCATTCCGGTCCGGTTCCGGCGTCGACCGGACCGGAATACGCTTGAAAACCCGGTTCCGGAATATACAGCAGAAACAGTGGAAATTGAATGCAAAAAACTGAAATTCGAAGCATATGTAAAAAGAGAAGCATATATAAAACTGAAATTCGAAGCATCTGTGAAAACCAAAGCTGAACCGAAACCGGAACTACAACGGAACTTCCGAAATTATCGGAACGAAACCGGAACTTTAGAAAATTCAACTATCCGAAATGGAAACGAAAACAGGATTTTTAAACCTTGTTAAAAAACTAAGTTCACATTATGCAGGGTTTAAAAGGGAATTTGGTAGGGTTTAGAAGGGAATTTGGTACAAATAGGAAAAAGAAAAACTGAGTTTCTCTCAGTTTTTATATTTTTGTACAAATTGGAAATAGAAAAACTGAGTTTCTCTCTGTTCTTATAATTATATAAATATTTCACTAAACTGATCAAATAAAGTGTTAAAGCAGACTTAGAAAAATAGGATTTCTTGCCAAGGGCATTCCTAAGTGACGAAACGCAAAATGAAGGCGACATAAGTTGAAAGAATGTAGTAGAACGATTAAATCCATGGCAAGTGGCGATGTTAGAAATTAAAGTGAGTATACATGATAATAAATCATTTCTTGAGATGGGTGTATATATGTACGAGATATTGAAACATGAAATCGATGGGGACATGAATGCAGATAACCCATTTACGGAAATCTGCAGCCAAGATAAATGGCATAACAACCATATAGGAAATCTAAATGGCAAATAGTAAAATTAAAGAACACCCGAAAAAAACCTACTGATTTTGAAATTTAAAGAAATGCATAACCATATAGGAAATCTAAATGGCACATAGTAAAATTATGAATTATTCACTTCCGAGAACACTAAGATGAAGGTGATATCACATGATTAATCGAAACCTCATGAATGGCTATGTTAACTCATACCTTCCAATAGTCCGGCCCAAGTTTCATAAAGTGTACTGAAGCATTCGGATCGGTGCTTGCAATCGTTCCTTCTGCAACTACGTTCTTACGCAAACCCAATAGCTTGCACTTTCTTTTTATCAAACTTTTGGAACTTCTGCTATTTTGATGATCTTCAGTTTGCATATTATTACTTCCACGGTGTGACTGCAAACAAACAGAAAAAAAGATTATTCAGTCCTGTAACAAAGGATTATTCACTGCATGAAGATTATCCACGGTTCGGAAATGTGTGGTCAGCAAAACTGGTGCATATGTGTGCTTATTAATCACGGAAGATGAAAATTTATAGCATGTGTAAGGTACTTGTGCCGTATGAGTACGAGGAGTCTCCGGATCAGGTGCACTATCGATCCTCTTTTCATTCACATTCTGTAGAATGTATTATGTTTAAATACGCACCTAATATAATCTATTTGCGCATATCAAATACTCATAAATACGGCTAACTATCTATAACTTATTGTACTAATCAATTTAGTTAGCTCTTCTACTTTAGCCGTCAAGTTAGCAACTTGATTTTCCAACGCAAACACCTTTTTTGAATTGCTTACACGTATACCAATTTTAGATGGTACAATGCCAAAGCCTAGTCCTCTCACTCTTCCCTTGTGCTCTATGCCAAAAACCTTCAACACTCCATCTTCACCTATCGATGACATTCCCTGAGTGCTATGAGTGCTACTGCTATGCTCTTTTATCTTAGCCTGCAGATTTTTGTTAAAAAAAACATCCAACGTTAAAAAATGAAATATATTATGGTAGTGCGAAGCATGCATCAGAAAAAACAAAGTGAATGTAAAATTAACTGATATTGTTAAAATATTAAACCGCCCTACTTTTGAAGATTACTACGAATTTCAAAGATTACATATGTAATTTTCATCTGATTTGAAAGTTATATATAAGCAGCTTGTGAAAATTACTTATGAAGATTAGTACGAATTTAGAAGATTTGGTCGGATTAAAAAAAGTAATTATACGCGGCAAGTGGATATACCATAATGCTCCATAAATAGTATAGAAGTGCTATAGAGAGTGTATGTACATTTTGATTCAGCGCATGTTTGCTAACAACAATCTGTTTATACAACAATTGGGTACTAATCAACTTATCATCAGATGTGTTTATAAACTACTCTTACAGGTTTTGCTTGCTTAAATCCATATATGTTAAGAAAATGTGTGGCAACTACGGATAAAAAGTAGTTTATAAACATGCTTTCAGTCTTAGTTTTAAGATTCAGACATATTAGGGAACATTTAGGCACTTGAATTCCCCCGGCATCTAATACATGACATTTGCGTAAACGGAAAAAAAAAACTTAACTACATATTTTGTGTTTATTCTTTTATCTTATGGACTATCATATTTATTTTGTGTTTGGGATCGATGTTGAATTTAGATTCATCATATAACATAGATTTAGAATGATTTACACCGTCTGTATATGACAGTTTCCTTTCCGCTATTCTCATTACTTACATAAATTGGACTTATCACTAGTTGTGTTAATATTCGAACACAATTGATATTATACTATAATGGATTTACACTATTGCATTCTTTTATGTTCCACATTTCTTATAAGAACAAAATAATCAAACTATTCATGTGTTTTTAACATCCTATTTGTGATATAATGGATATTCATCGTTGTATCCTCTTTTATGTTCCATCTTTCATGAAAAAACAAAGTTGTGTTAACGTCTATATCTTATTATGTTACCAATTTCATCTTTTTTTTAAAAAAAGAGTGTTAATAAAATTGTGGTTAAAAAAGTGTACGGTTTAACGTTATTTTTTGAACTGGATTGACTGTTTAGTAGGGACGACCGACTAGGACATGTATACCGTGTACGTATCTGTACAATCATTTTTTTTTTCTTTAATGGGAGAAGGAGCGTCTATTTTATGCCTAAAAGAAACGCTTTCAATTAGTTTGTTGTACAATAATTATTCTGATCGGTCTATTCAATGTAATTATAAAATGCGTTCATGTATATCCAAAGGGGTGGTAGGGGTGGGTCAGTATAATCAAAGCTTCAGTTGGTCATTTTGAGTCTTTGACCATCCTACTAATATTGTTAAAATATTATACCTTAAGTATCATATACAGACGTATTATACCTTAAGTATCAATATAGAGATGTATCAATATAGGGACGTATTTTGTTTAAAAATTCTAAGAGGGTCTTTGTGAGTGGAGGCCTACGATGAACTTACTATACCTCGCAAAGCTTATATTTTATGAGGATAATTGCAACTTTTCCCTATATTCTGGAAGCAATACCAAGTGGGGCGGTGATTCTTTATATCCAGTTTTAGTGAAGATAAAGGAATTGTTTAAAGCCAAAGATCAATTTATATAATTCTTAAAGCCGAAGGATAAGACCACAACCAGTATGCCACAACTAGTTTATCACATGGTCAGCAAGACCTAAAAACCATTGACCTAAACTGTTTTTAATTAAAATTAGAATATAAAAACTGCTCTTACCTTTTCAAATTCATCAAATACTCTAGGAGTTGTTTTTAATTAAAATGCAGAGTAGACTTTTTTTTGATTCACAAAATGCCTCTTGAAATTTTTGAAAGCTGATTTAAAGATCTTTACTAGCTGTTATTTGTATGAAATAAACATTAAATGTCTGAATATGAATTGTCTAACATACATTATCTAGCTGCTTGATTGTTTTGATCAAATCAGCTTTCTTGTACTATCTAACAGAATTCTTATAATATTAACATAAATAAATTCTTACAATGCAGTCAGAGACAACAGAATTCGACGGGTCTCCATTTTTTTTGGTGTGGGCTTTGCACCATAAATCGTCTCAGCTAACATCTAATGTTCCACTTTCCATTTTCTACTCAGAGAAAAAAAACAAGTAAGAAACGAAGAAAAAATATATATAATGGATGTAAACATAACCCAAACATGCATTTTCTTACCATTTCTTCTACTAACCTTACATAACCCTTTCTACCCATTGTGTGTGGAGTTTTGTTCTTTTCTCTAATTGCTTTGAATTTATTGCTAGTTAGCTACGTAGAACAATCTCATTAGTAAAATATAATTTACATTTGAGTTTATAACCGATAAAGCTTATTACCTCAAAGTTTTCTGATAGTTTTTCCTTTATGAAGTCATTCCACTCCTCATCACTCTTTATGTTTTTAGGTTTTAGCATGGCTAACCTAGAAGAAGAGTTGGGAGAATCAGACGCCAATTTAATAGCAAAAACCAATCTCGATTTCGACTCTTTCCATCGTGCTCCCATCATCTGAAACAGCAAGTCCTTGTAAACTGCATCTACCTTGAATCTCGTCTGCACAACAGAAATAGCAATAGAACAGCAATAAAACAGCCAGAAAATAGCAATATTTGATATGAGCAAATATAAAAAAAACAGAAATCACAATGGTCATACCTGTATACAAGTCCATAAATCATCCTTTAGGAGCTTATCAACTTTTTTCCACTCACTAATGGTCATAGGAACCATCTCCCTTACTAGTGTACCGATGCAAGATGACAAGTGATGAGAAATGACACCTACAGGTTTTACCTATATCATTGAATTCCACTTTCGGGTTTTCGTCAGGAATCAAGGAAAATTTCTTCATCGTCGTCTTTCCTCTTTTTTTTCTTGGTCGTCTCTAGTCGACAATCTTCATTGCAAACATCGGGGTCTATGTCATTAGGCGTGTCAGCTGAGTTTGGAGTGGTGTTCAGAGAATGGTTTGAATTAGGGGCAAAAGAAACATAAGAAGGCTGAATTTCCTTAGGTTGATGCTGAATTTCCTCGGGTTGAAGCTGAATAGGACGCTTGCGAGATCTTCTAACATTAGTGTTCAAAATCTGAGCAGCTTCAAATTCAACATCACCTTTTTCTTTTATTTTCACACCACTGTTCTTAACTTTATTATCTTCGAATGCACACGAAGCTAGGAGTGCAGCTAAACTCTGCCTTTTTGTTTGTTTTATTGCTGCCATTGAGCTCTGAAATTAGCATACAACAAATGAGGTTAGCTAAAATGAAATTAGCATGCAACAAAAAGAATTTATAAATAAGTGACCCATCTATTCAAACAATTGTCAAACATCTTATGAAATCAAAATACAAGCATCTACATGTACATCTATTAAAACTGAATGACATTGGTTGCTCTTTGTTTGCCAACACTATTTCCAAACGCCTTTGTAAAACCTTTGTAAAACCAAAACATAATCACATAATTAATAAATAAAAAAATCAACTGACATGTGCTACTCTCACAAGGCGACCTCGCTGAGTATATGGTTGCACATTATAGCTACTAAGTTTGCTACATATCATAAAAATAAATGCTAGTTGGTTATTAACAAGGACAGTGGTGAAACAAGCATTCTCACAAGTTATTATAAACATGCACCCGATGTCAAAATTCCTGAAATCAAAATTTATCGGCTAGACAGATCATTAATCACTATGTAAAATTATGAATGCTTAATTTTTTAGATAACAGTGACAGGCAATTAACATAGTAGTAAATGTTGAAAGTTCCAAAAAAGATTGATGACAACAAAAGACATAATTTAAGATAATGCAAAACAGTATAACACTATTAGACAATTGTACACATTAAGCTCAAAATCGCTGTCGAACATAGATAACAAAGTGTTGTGTTAAGATGAGGGAAAAGAAAAGGAAGTCAGCTGCATGTTATTATTTATTAGATGGAGGCCATACGTAGCTAAAATTAAGGATGGACAATACGCGCTTTGCACTTAATATAGTTTGTGCAAACTGAAAGAACATCTGGTTTGACTTGAGAAAACGATGATTGCATTAGCTATGTTAAACAAGAAGAGTGCAATAAGTTATATCAAACTGTGGGTTATTACCATATACATGCAAATTGGATTTACACTGGGTACCGAAAGAGAACAAGCATGAAATTTCATTTCTCTTTCACATAAACTTTTTATGGCAGTCGGTTTTTAGTATCATTTCATTTACACTGTGGGTTCAATGTAACTTGTTAGAGTATATCGACAGTACACTGTTCATCCAACATAAAAATAGATTAAAAGATTATGTGAGCAAAATTAAACCAAAATTACTAAAAGAATTATCTGCATGTGCAATTTCTAAATTTATTTTTGTTCTTCATAGTTCAGCAGCCACTGATACTAATTATAGTATCATTTTGTATATATTTTATAATTGTTTCCATCGCTCATGAAGATTTTCTATTTACCGAAATCGTAAAGCAATATTTTATAAGATGTAAGTAGTGACGAACATTATACAGTAACTTCTATGTCACATAAATTAATTATGTCTGACTGATTTATACCAACATCAAAATTGCCACTTGATCTTTTACTAAATAGATAATTTGGTCAAGACATAAATCAACACATGCATTCCAGTAGATAATATCCAAAACCGACATGATCAATTAGATGAAAAAAGTGCACATAAAGCATCATTTGACAGGAATTCCTACATAAAATTTGATTACTTGCATGTTTCTAAATATCTTACCTCTGCTAATTCTTGGTCCTTTTTCCCCATTGATACTTCTTATTCAATTATCTTCAACCTACAAAAAATCATAGTATACAAAGTGTTAGAAATAGCGTATTACCACTAAGGAATAATTTAGATGAAATACACAAATGGTCCATTAAGTTTAAAGAACATGCAATAATTTTATTATTAAAAAGTGAACAGATATTATATAACGCATATATGAAATGACCACTAATTTATATTTCACATAATGCAACTACACCGGTAATCAATAAACAGATTTTGTGTAACGTTTAATAAGAATAATAAACAGAAATATTTTCCAGAATTAAAAATGTTTATATGACAAACAACAATAAAAGATGTTTATTTCATACCAAAAAGCCATCACAATCCTTTCTTATGTAGCTTTCATCATCATTGTCTACATCTCAATCATCAATTTGTGACTCATCTACAGGTTTACTAGTTGGCCCTTCTTCTTTATCATAGTTTTCTAACTCATGAAAACCTCGAGGTGGTGCTTTCAATACAACATACAAATTCGATGAGTTGCTTTCTTTACAAAAAAATATTTGTGTAGCTTGCGTAGCTAAGATGAAAGGTCACTTGCAAATTGATTTTGGAACTGGTGTAAATTGACTAATGTGAATCCAACTTCAACCTTCACTCCACGATTAATATTTGCCCAGTCACACTTAAACAATACAAGTTGAAATCGACGGTAGTCTAGTAATAAAATATCACGTAGAACCCCATAGTAAACTATTTTATCAACGAACCCATCTTCACGAATGGTACTCGCCTCGATAGAAACACCACTATTTTGTGTAGATTTCTCATACTCTTTTGTATGAAAACGTCGACCGTTAATAATATAGCCAGTATAAGATATTATTTGATGGCGTGGTCCATGCGAAAGCCAATTTACTATTTCACTAACATTCGATGTTTGTCTATCATCTTTAACCTAAAAAAAACCATAATAGTACATAAATACTTCTACGTCAAAGTTATCTATCTCAAACAAAATTTATAACACTTTCAACCTTTTTTTCAAACCAATCGCTAAATGTCTCTGAATGCAGTTTTGAAAGTTCTACATCATCTCGTGAAAGTCGAGGATGCAAACGTTTCAGTTCTTCTTTGCGCATTCTGTACACAAAAATATATGAATCAAAAAATGATTTGTTTCAAATATAATAGTTGTATTAACTTTATACTTACTCTACATACGGCTCCACTTCTTCGGTATTGAACAACACATAACGATGAGCAGCATTAATCACATCCTCGGTGACTACCATAGGTTTTCCTTTGGAGATAGGACGTCCCTCAAGTATGGAATCACTTTGCTGCACTTCATTTCTGTTTCTTCTTTTCCCAATTTCTAACTCATCTTTTATATATTCAGCACAATATTTCATGCATTCTTCGGAAGAATAGCGCACCGCTATGCACCCTTCGGCTCGGGCTTGATTTTTGACATATCCTTTCAATGTTTTCATATACCTATAATCAAGATGCATACATAAAATGCCCCCATAAATACATACACCATTGACTACTTCAAATATTCATGTAAAAATTTACCTTTCAAATGGATACATCCATCGATATTGTACTGGACCACAAATTCTTGCTTCTCTCCCTAAATGTATTGTCAAGTGAACCATGATATCAAAAAAGGAAGGAGGGAAGAATCTCTCAAGATCGCATAGTGTTACAGCAACCTGGTTCTCGATGAATTCTAATCTATCTCTATCAATCACTCTTTGACAAATGTCGTTGTAAAAAGAACATAGTCGAAGTAATGCATTCCTTGTTGCTTTGGGTAGAAGTCCTCGCAGTGATACAGATAATAGTTGTTGCATCAAAACATGATATTCATGAGTCTTAAGATTTGAAATTTTATCTTGTTTTGCAAAGCAATTTCCAATATTGGAGCTATATCCATCGGGTACTTTTAAATTCCTCAATCTGTAGTAGAATATCTCTTTTTCTTGGTCAGTTAAAGTTCATGGTGCAGCTGGAAGTAACACTTTGCTTCCTATATCTATGGGATGCAACTTTTTTCTAATACCCAATACTTCTAGATCTCTGCGTGAGTTGATGTCATCTTTTGTTTTTCCTTTAATATCAAGTAACGTGCCAAGAATGCTCTCACCAATATTTTTTTCTACATGCATTACATCTAGATTGTGACGCAAAGGAAGTGCCTTAAAAATTAAAAATAATTTCACGTAAATATGTAACGATAAAGGACTAGTTACATTGACAGATAAAATTTTAATTTAAAATTTAACTCCCAATAAGGCAAATAAAAAAAATCGACTTCTTCTTCCATATTTGACTTTGTTTTTTCTTCCCATCTAATCTTTTCCTTTTCTTTTTTCTTTCCCTTTCTCTTCCTCCTTTGGCTTTTTTCCCCATTCATTACAAATATCTTTAACACAATCAAAGATTTGAGCACCGGTTTCTACTGGAGGCTTTTGTCTATTCTCTACAGTCACATCAAACAAGTTTTTCCGTTGACGATACTCATGGTTAGGTCAAGGAATCTCCTATGACCCAAGTAAGCACACTTCCTACTGAAAGGCAACCATCTCGAGCAATTATTAACGCCACAAATAGGACATGCTCTCTTACCCTTTACTGTGCAACCTGCTAGATTTCCATAAGCTGGAAAACCACTTATTGTCCACATTAAAATAGCTTTTAATTTGAATTCACTACGACTATACGCATCATAAGTCTTTACCCCTTTGTTCCATAATTTTTTAAGATCATCGATAAGTAGTTGTAGATACACATCGATATCATTCCCTTGTTGTCGTGGCCCAGGAATTAATAAAGATAACATCAGATTGTCTTTGTGCATACAAAGCCACAGAGGAAAGTTGTACGCAACAAGAAACACAGACCAACAACTATATTTACTGTTCCAATTGCCAAAGGGATTAAAGCCATCTCTTGCAAGGCCAAGCCATAAATTTCGTGAATCGGATGCAAATGATGGGTACATCCTATCAATTGTAGCCCACTGAGAAGAATCCACCGGATGACGTAATTCATCATCTTCACTCTTATGTTTGCTATGCCATCTCAATTGCTCTGATGTTTCTGCGGACATGAACATTCTTTTTAGTCTAGGTACTATTGGAAAGTATCTCAAAATCTTCATAGGTATTTTGGCGTCCTTTTCTCCTGTCTTTGTCTTGCTCTTTTTCCAATGAGACTCACCACATGTAGGACAAAAATCATTATGTGCAAGCTCTTTTCTAAATAGACAACAATCATTCATGCACGCATGTATTTTCCTATAGCCTAAACTAAATGATTTAAGCAGCTTCTTTGTTTCATACATGGAATCAGGAAGCGTGTTTTCCACAGGTAACATATCCTTCAAAAGTTTAAGAAGTTCCGTAAATGCTGTGTCAGATAAACCATTTCGAGCTTTGTGTTTATAAAGAAGTATTATAGCTGACTGTTTTATGTAGCTTGCACACCCGGGATACAAAGGAATTTCAATATTCTTCAAGATCTCATTAATCCCTTCTCCATGTCTCACATTAGCATGACCTTCCATCTCCTCATTACATATTTGTGTATCTAAATACATTTTATATGCATCTGACACTTCATTATCTTGATTACATTCATTTTGTGAAGGGCGTGGTTCCCCGTGAAAAATCCATACATCATATGTTGGGTCAAATCCATAAATAGTCAAGTGCGACACGACATCCCTTGGAGACTCCCTGTTAAGATTCCGACATTCTAAGCAAGGACAAATAATTTTCTCCGGATTTCCCTCCCTTTCTGCATGCCCATAGACAAAATTCCGAACAACTTGCTTATATTCTTCTGTCATTCTATAAAAAATGAAGATATTGATAACTAATCCTAAATAATTGTAACTATGAAACTAACAACCAAAACTAACAAAACCTTGGTAGGTAGATCCATGTTTTGTCCACCCTGATGATCCTCTAGAATCTTAGCCTTTCCTAAAAACCTGAGATTCCCAAAACCGACCAATGTTGTGAGTGATAGTGGGTAGTCGAAAACTAAAACCCTTTCAACCCCTAAAAACCTGAGATTCCCAAAATCGACCAATGTTGTGAGTGATAAGGTCCAGTTCTTTGCTATACAAACAAATTTAAATGTACTAAAAAATAAACTTAAAAAAAGCTTTGCTTTGAAAAAAAAAGGAGACAAGTTATACGGATTTTATAAAACCATATAATGCAAAAATGGTTTTATGAAAATCGTATATGCGTTAAATGGTTTTCATAAAACCGTGTAAATGTTAAATGGTTTTATGAAAATCGTTTAACGCATATATGGTTTTCATAAAACCGTATAGCTATTGGCGCATTCAATTTCAAACGGTGATCTGCCCCGTATACTATCTAGTTTATTTTTAACATTTATCCTTTCATATTTGAAATAGCTATCGGACCCTTTAAAATTTATCCTTTCATATTTTTTTTATTCTTTTTCATTTTAACATTTTTTCTTTAAAAGAATCGAAAGTGCAACACTTTCTAGTTTATTTTTTATAAAATTTCGACGGAAAGGTTACAAATGTCGGAGAATCCACCATAATTTCATTTACAATACTCTAAATATCCCTTCTCAGCTAGTGAGCGGTTCATGCTTTGCACACGGACAGTGTTATTAAACAAGATATCAAAATCGAGCTGAACATGGTGGGGATTGATCAAAATAACATGTGCTTTACCACCCTATTATTCATACATAAAAATGAACCTATTCTTGCTGACGAAGTTAGCAAACCCTAGAAAATCGATACATAAAACTGTATGTGCTAACAGTAATCCAACACCAAAACGCAATGATAACCAGTGCGCAAGTCTATCACTTTAGCCATTAGACCAGAAAAAACAATATAAGCAGTAGTAGTTCGCACCTTAGCACCGAATAAACCCCCACTGACCAAAAGAATTTCGAATTACAAGAAGAATCATTCAAGGAGAAATTGGAATTGAAGTTGCTTCAATTACGCCGGAACGTGCTGGAACCCAAATTCCCTAGTGTATGAACTATGAACCTGGCACAACAATGGTTATGTATTGGGCTGGCATAAGGGTGGTAAAGAACATGTTAATTTATACATAAAAATGAACCTGAGAATAATAGGAATGTTCATTTCATCACAAATTTGAACGTGGTGGGGATTGATCAAAATTGAGCAAACAATTACAACGAAGGAAATGTAGGGTTTGAATTTTACCTGATACCAGAAAGCCGGCACGAAGTTGAGGGTTCCTGGACGGATCGATCGATGGGAATGGCGGCGGATCAGTTGAAGAGGGAGAAACGTGGGTTTGCTGCCTAGGGTTAAGAACAGGAAAGTGGAGCGATGATACGTGAAGAGGAATAGAAAAAATAAAACGCGTTATGTAAAAAAAAGGGAATGGTTAACGCGTGAAGTGGACGATCCACTTTGAATGATCGATCATTAAAATGTGTTCTCTAGTGCGGATACCTGGCACAACAATGGTTAACGCGTTTAGTTGTTTTATAATTGAAGAAAGAACGAACAGTAGAGGTGTTAACAAAGTAAATTAAGTAATAACAATTTTATAATTAAAATGTTTGGTTGTTAACAAAGTAAATTAAGTAATAACAATTAAACTGTTTGGTTGTTAACAAAGTAAATTAAGTAATAATTTTATAATTAAAATGTTAGCTATTAAACCGTGTTTTAGACGAAACCACATCGCGTTGCATATGATTTTTTATTAACTCATATATATTTTTGAAATCAAACAATAGTAACTTTTAAAATTAAATGGGAACTCAATTATAATAATCAAATATCATACATTATTGAATTATATTAATCAACAATAATTATAGTTATGTATCAAATAATAATTTTTTATTATATTATATTAATTAATTATCAAAATATAACTCATTATTATTGATTCCTTGTTATTTCAAGACTATAACCGAATTTTAATCATATATATATATATATATATATATCTGTGTGTATGTGTATTAACTATTATGCTTACACTTCTTATATTATAACCGAATATTACTTGGGGAAAAATAATTTTCAAAAGTATGTTTTTTGCAAGTGGTTTTACCTGTTACAAAAAAATTACAGTTATCGCAACTGGTGAAAACAGTTGCTAAATATATAATTTTTGCAACTGGCGAAAACAGTTGCATTTTTGCAACTGGCTTGAAAGGGTAGTTGCAAAAAATATGTCTATTGCAACAGGAAAGAAAGCGCACTTGCTAAAAGTATGTTTTCGCAACAGGAAGGAAAAGCCTATTGTTAAATCTTATCTATTGCAACAGCTACAAAAGGTCTGTTGCGAAATATCATTTACTGCAACTGACATTTGGGGCCTGTTGCAAATAGCTAGTTGCAATAGGGTATTTTTCTTGTAGTGAATCCAGCATTCACAAGCAGTCAACTTAATGTGATGGTTCTGGTGCTTATATATACACACACACACATACACCAAGACCCGAGGTTAAGCTCAATTTGTCGTAGAAGTTTGCCCTAAACCGCCCGACAAATCCAGCATCCACAAGTGGTCAGCTTAATGTGAGAGATCTGGTGCATATATATACAATATATATATATATATATATACACACACACACATAACAGACAACAAATAAGTAAATAAATAGTAATATTTATTGGGGAAACAACAAATAGATATTTTGAGACTTATAAGATAAGGATATCTATTGTGAATTAATGCCTTATGAAAATTATGGATGTTAGGCTCATAAATGACATTAATTAAAATGAATGGTAATAAAAAGTAAATTAGGAATTTTATGATTGCCTTAGGAAAATATGACCGTTGTGGTTATAAATGGAAATTAATCTATGAACATAAATCAGTGAAATAAAAAGGGGATTTATGGGTATTGATTGTTGCTTAAATACTAAGTCCAATTAGGGAAATAATCAAATAAATATCCTAGGGTGAGGAGGGTATAATATTTATATTAGTTAATATAGAACTTACAACTAAAAGTTAGAGTTGGACTTAGTAGGTTAATGATGTAAAATATTACTAACCATAGGAACTCGTGACGGAAATGAATCGTGTGCGTATAGTATTTCCGTAAAGAGAAACTAAATGGGAAGGACTTAATGACGTATCACACTTTATCCCAATAGGGAAAGGTATTAAAGGCTAATGGGGTATGAACTTAATAACCTTTACGTATAGTCCGCTTCCTTGGGTCTTAAGTGGATGGGGTCAAAGAGTCCACCTAGGAGTAGGTCTTTCAGTTTAGAGATCTTAAATGGCATGAGTGTGGGGCCTACCCAAACCTGGAAACTTAAAATGTCAAATATGTCTACATATTCTATGGGAAGTAGTAAGCGACTGAAGAGGTTATCCAGTAAGGTTAGCTAGATGGTATAAGAAGCGATAAAATACCATCTCACCTTACACGAGGTAAGGGTATATGCGTGAATGATGGAAGCCTTAACTAGTAGGGCCCATAGCTAGTGCGTTCTAGTTTATGTTAACGTTGAATCAATTATCGAGGAATGATAAGTGACTAATAGGTCCACCCAGGGTCTTAAGAGATCAGGAAGAATCCACCCTATCTATCATCAATAGCGAGGCATTAAATTATAAGGGATGGGTGAATGAATATGTGTGTGTGCATATATATATATATATATATATATATATATATATATATATAGAAACTCCGTAATTAGGGGAGCATCCTTGATTAAATATCCAGATATGTTATGGTATAAAGGCTTCATGAATATATGCGTAAACATTCTATCTCGGTAGTATATGTTCTTGGGACACTACTTTAAGAGGAGTAAAGTAGAGTCATGCGTAAATATTTAAAAGGTTAGGCTAGAATCACTAGCCTTTGTAGGCATACATCTTGGGTTGAACCAAATGGGATACATCTATATATTATAATATGTGTTGTGCATTTCCTATTCATCAGAATCTTGTTGTTTTGACCCCACTTCCTCATTACAACCACCCGTGTTTTCTAGAGAAGGTCGGGTTCTCATATGTGTTAAGTTATGCTTCCAGTTCTCGTTCTCTCGCATGCTAGGTATTGGCAAAGTGAGTTACTTTGAAAAGGTAGTTAGTTGAGTTAATATTAGCGGATCCTATTTTGTTTCCACTGTGAGTTATCTTATTGTGCTCTAATTATGCTCATGCTCATTTATTTGCAGGTACCATATTTACACGCTCCATGCTTGGATATGTTCAAGTTTCATTTTTTGTTGAAATTTAGGCTCAAAAAAGTGTGGGGTGTTACAGGGAGTCTAGCAGTGTGCAATCCACCCTAGTGCCACGCTACCTTTGATCGTGTTTGTTCGTGTCGATTGCTTGTCCAGTACCATTGAGAGCAAATCAACATTTCAGGGTCGTTTAAAACAATCCATCCACTCTATTTTACTCTTGGGCCGCACTCTCTACATTTGCCTCATTCAACCCAGCCATTATTTATCAACAAATTATCTTTTATGATTTGCATCCATTAATTTGTTCCCGACGATCTAATAAAAGAGAGAACTATCTTGTCTTAAGAAGCAATGTCTCCATTAATCCAAAGAATAACATCGAAAAGGTACCATAAGAAAGATAACCAATTGTTAGGACCAAGCACTCTTTCACAGAACTTTGCCCAACACAACAGGAAGATGATTTCTGAACAGTAGCCAATTAATGGGGGTAGGTAATGTGTCTAGACTTCCAATATGGATTCATCAAAGAATAAATGCCCACTCGTGGAACTCTAGGTTAGGTGTCTGCCAGTGCAGATATTAATTTGTTAAAGGGACCATTGCAGTGTATATGACATGATGTCGAAATTATGGTTTTAGACCAAGGTCTGAGTTTCTATACTCGTCATTATGAAGCTAGAAAGAATAGGTGCGTAGCGGCTGTATTTCCCACGCGAAGATCGTTTTAGAGAAAGTAGGTAAGTGTTAAGTCGAAAAGGGAAATCTTTTTTCTATTGATTCTATAGACTTGCGAAAAGCTTCATATAAGGATAGCCGACTTCAAACTAGGCTATAACGCGTTCCCAAGCGCGAAAGGATAGAGATTTGTCCAGAGACGGTTAAAAGGGGAAGAGCAAACAAAACCTCCTTGAAGTGAACTTCCACCTTTTACATTAAATATGGTGCTAATTGAGCTGTTGCTGATGAGCATACCAAGTTAAATCTCTCAAGAGATCTCGTTGGCATTTCCTATCAAGTAAATGAAAGGAAAGTCAGTGGATTAGGAGTTTAAATCGAAAGAACAGAAGGCTTAAAAAGTGTCAAGAAGCAAGAAGGAAGTCCGTTTTAGAGGAAATTCTATTACCATAGGGTGGAATAATTATCAGTCTTATTTAGAGATTTAGCACAACTAGAACTAAAAAATCTAGTATACCCAAGGGAGTGCACAATTTCATCAAGCACAACCGGGAAAGGATTAAAGGTAAGCCAATGGCCGAGGTTTCGAGTTTCAATGCAGCTATACCTTGTAACATTAGCGGAATATGACATAGATTTGGGAGCAAATCTAAATCTATATTTATTATTACCCCACTGCTTTGCCTGTTTCACACATTCATTAAGCATAGTGAACTAGAAGCAACCTAGCTCTGACCCTTGGTTTTTTGAATCAATCAGTCGTAGTCTAGCCTGTCTACTCCCCGACCCTTCACCTTGGATTGCATACTCAATCTCTTTGATCCTTTTGGCACCGAGATCTGAGATTGAGTCCTACTCTTCTTACTAGGCTCTTTAATGTGACTTAAAGATGCCCATCAACTTACAATATATAAAACATTGGTAAACAGCCACATAAGAGTTTTTATGTCTAAACCCCAGAACATCCATTATCGATTTTAATGCATACTTGGATTTCTCCTCTGAGAAATCTATTGAACTATTGGCAATCCCTCATCTTCAATAAAGTGCGCTTATTTATCTCCTAATAGAGTGAAAGATTCTCTTACTCCCTTTTCAATCGGATTGGGAGGACCTCAAACGGTTCAGAAATTTAGGATGATTTAGCAGGTCTAAGTGACTTCGTCCCTTCAATGGGACACAGAGGCGAATTTACATCTCGATTTAAAAATTGACCACTCTCTTCGATCGAGGGATAGAACAAGAGATCTGAAGGCATGGAGAATTTTTCTAATAGTTAAAAAAATTGGTTAATTGATGAGAAGTTTGACAAATTTTTTAACCAAAAAAGCATCTTGGGTGGATGCCCGGTTTCACCTGAGAGACCTAAGGTGCGTAATGAGTGAAATTCAACCCTTCGCTATGCCAAGTCGACCAAGATTTGAATCAACAGACATGGGAAGCTAGTCCTCTCTTCTCGGTTGAGCTTATCGAGCTCCCATTTTTCTTATTAAGAAATGATTTTTGTAGCAAAACACTGAGCCGAAACTTAATGTACTGATGATGGATCTAGTGTGTTCGAATGGCGACTTACTCGGACCTGAATGAACTATGTGTTGGTAGTTCTAGGTTGGAATATGATGACCAGTAAAAGAGAGGAGAGTTGGTATTTATGAGATGAATTTCAATATATGTAGGTAGGTGCTGTCGAAGTCATAATGGGGCTTGTTCAATTGGAGCCCCTTCTTCGACTTGTTCTTGGTCTGGCTTGGTATATTAGAGTAGTAAAGGGGTGAAGTGAGCAGAACAGAGCTGATCCGATTATAGAAGTTCCTTTCGACTATGAGTTAGGAAAGCCAGTACTTTTGTGTATGGTTCAGGTGAGAGATCCTTGTCTATGCAGTTGCTTGGGGTGAGCAACAGGAATGTAAGGAAGATGAGTTCCTATTCCCGTTGCAATTTGGAGTGAACGCAAGGAATCCCCAAAGAAGCAGTTGAGTTTTTTGATATGACAACACATCCCGAGGTACCTAGTTGGCTGGATGTTAACCGAGATATAACCACGATGGATATTGATACAAAGTCGTTAAGAAAACCAATATCACATGGTGTTAGAATCAAATGGAAAATCACCAAAAAAACTCAAAGGAATAAAGAACGAACAACTATATAGGTCGCTTGTGTAAATAGGTGAAGTACTTGGGTCAGCACTGACCCATGATGGGTCGACACCAACGCATATACCTTACTTATTGCTCACTAAAGTTGTTCCACCCTCTTCGCAAGACTACCAGGAAGCCATTTACATGATTTCAAGTGATCTCGACCCATTTACATGCGTTACTCAACGAATTGTTGTAAAGCACCGGAGCAGTAAAGAGCGAATCACGATATAACATCAAACTAAGTCTAATTCACACCAGAGTTCACTTATAAGCCAAGTAAGACACAACGATGTAAGTAACAAAATCCAACATGCCATGGGTCGGCACCGACCCATGCCCTTAGCTTATTTTGGTGTGAGGTTTGTTATGGTGAGTTGGCACATTACCTTAGAATTCCTTACAAGTGGACCTGGCCTAGTTTCTTCGAGAACTCATATAAATACCCCTCCAGCTCCAACATTAACGGGGTCTACTTCCTTGCTTTGCCAAAGCTTTGCAAAGGTATTTCTTCAAATCCAATAACCATTAATCTCCATCAACAATAAAGCTCCTTCTTTAGAGATAGCTACTCCGAGTCACCTAGGTTAGTTATCGTGATTCTCCGATAACCATTAGTACTACTGATTGTTTATTATCCTCAACTTTGGAGATCTTTGTAATCTTATATATAAACATATTGTATCTAGCATGGAAAGTATTATAATAATATTGTTTAAAGTGGATGTAGGCTTGATCCCAAGTTGAACCACTATAAAATTGTTTTCTTCTTTCCCTGCTTTTTGTTTCTTTCTTGTTTTAATTTACTCTTACTGCTTTATTCTCTTTTCCCCATCGAGGAGTGGAGCTTTCACAGTTAATCTGGTGTTACTGCCATTTTTGGAGTCAACATTTGGTGCTTCCATTGAGAGTTGAATCTAAGGCATATATCTACACTTCTACTATAGATCATCAAGGTTTACAAGGCAGATCCACAGAGAAATTTGCATTAAAAACCCGAAGTTTGGAAGATATCATGACTCCTCCCAGAAAGAACACAAGTAAAAGCAAATCTGGAGCAGTTGGATCATCTGGACACGTGGCTGGTGATACTCAGGTTTCCCCCATAGTTGATAACCCTGGAGCAACTTAGAGTCCGGAGAGAGCTTAATACAGCGGTAGAAGGAATAAATCAATGGTTGAAGGCTGCAAACCCGACGTTGATGGAAAAATTGGGCGCTCTTCAAAATGTTAAGCCCAACCCAAGAACGGATAAATATGAGATGGACTAAGAAATGTAAACATATACTTCAGCTTCAAAACGAAGAAAAAGTGACTTGAAGAATTCTTCCAGGTTGCATGATGCTAATGCGGTCCGTACCAATGTAGGGAAAAGTGGTGGTTTTATTCCTAGAAACATAAGTATGAGAGGTAATCTTGAACGCCAAGCTGAGGATGGCAATATTCTTGATAGGATATCGATCTCTAATGATAAACCGGATAATAATGCCGATATTGATAATGAAGACACTGATGCTGGAAAGAACAAGCGAAAAATCCTATGGGACCTTCTTCACAGAAAATAGTAAACACCACCAAAAGGGGCACCTCCGTGAGTCGAGGGATCAGGATCCCAGCATACTAACCGAGGTAGTCTTCTTAGTCAGGCGCCCGTAAAAGTAGTAGGCATCCTCCCCGTGGAGCGAAATGATGACGAGGAGTATATCTCAGCAATGGTTAAACAAATCATGAAAGAAAGTTATGTTATGAAAGGCGAAGAGGAGGACTGGGGTTTTTCTCCCAACAAATCTCCATTCACTAGCAAGAAACTAAAAGCTGGTTATCCTAAGAAATTCATCCCACCAATGATATCGGCATATAATGAATAATGGATCCTAACTTGTTCCTATATAATTACGGCTGTCATATGAACTACGCTCGAGCCACTAATAAATTGAAGTGCCGATATTTCCCAGTATACCTGGGAAGGGTTAGAATCGTTGTGGTTTACAAAGCTTTCCACAAAATCAGTCGACAATTTTGAAGATATAGCTCAAAAAATCAAACAACAATTCAGGTTATACACCTCGAAAGCAGAGGACATAAAGTCTTTATTAGGAATGGCTCAAATGCCGAAGGAACCCTTAAAGACCTTAAGATGATTCAATACTACAGTAACGGAAGTCAGTAACTCAGAACCAAGGATAGTGCTAATGGCTCTGGTGCGAGCTATTGATAAGTAGATTGAGTTCGGAAAATGGGTTACGATGAAAGAACTAAATACTCTAGAGAAGTTATATAAGAAAGCCGATGAATTCCTCAGGTGGGAAGTGTCAAACCCAATAGCTATGGATGTTGTTAATCCCGTGTAAAACCATCTTGACAACGACAACAAGGAAGGTGAGTCCGCCTAAGAAGAAGCAAAAAAATGGTGGTCAGAAGTGGGAAAATGATGGAAAAGGAAAGGGTAAGAAGGATGGAAAACACCTTCGGTACTTCAAGCCTGAAGACTTCATACCTCTGAACGACACGCCTGAAAACATTTTCTTAGCCACTGGTGAGCAGGAATGATATTCGAAGCCTCTCGCTCTAAGGATGACTGAGGGTCAGAGAAATTCTGGCAGATTCTGTCGATTTCACAATCAACCAAGACACAACGCTATTGGAAAGTTTGACAGAAGAGCTTATAAGGGACAACAAGTTGCACCAGTATGTCAAGAAGCCTCAGGATGTCCAGCTACCTCCAATTATTCAGGAGCAGGCTATCCCCATAAAATCAACCAGGACCCAGCAACAGGAATAGGGGTCAGAATGACAGAAAATTGGTCATCCATACTATTCCAGATGGCCTACACTCTACACAAAAGAGTTTGGGAGAAATGGAGAGGTACTCTAGTTCCATGAACTACGCTCCGATGAATGAAACTTGCCTCATTTTGGAAGATACAATCCTTACAAAGCATCAAATGAAATTCAATGATGATATAATTTTCAGGGCTAGAGATATGGAAGGAGTTTAAGATCCTACGCTCGATCCGATGGTAGTAACAATCAGAATAGGGCCAACTATGGTGAGAAGGGTACTCGTTGACTGTAGGGAGTATTCCCTTTAGGAAGGCATTCAACCAAATCAAGTTGCCAATGACAGATGTGTCAGCTTGTCAAGCTAAAATCCAAGGTTTCTCCGATGATCTGCAGCATCCTATCGGGACAATTGACCTACCGGTTGAACTCAGAGAAGGAGAAAGGAAAGTGTGTTGATCTGGACTTTTATCTTCGTTGATGAATTGTCCGCATACATTGCATTCCTTGGTAGACCGACATTGATGGATTTCAAGATCGCCCTGGCTCCATAGTGTCTCGTGATGAAGTTCCCAACTGAGAATGGTGTTGGAGTCATTAAGGGAGATCAAAACGCTGCTCGAGAATGCTATATAACCAAGTCGTGAGAAGCTAAGAAAAATGAAAAGGAGAAGGATGTGGAGAAGCCTATTCTCATCCAGGAACCATCATACAGCAATTAAATGGCACCACTGCACTGAAGAGCACAGTCTCACTCAGAAAGCTATGGATCCTCAAAAAGACAGTGCGGGGGATAATAGGATGACACCCACAGAAATGATGATATCTATCTCAGTAGACCCAAAGGATCCGACCCGAATGTTGAATATCAGGTCACAACTTGGTATGAGGGTACAAAAAGAGTTGATCATTTTTCTTAATGCCATTTTAGATCTGTTCGCTTGGATTCATGCAAATATGTGTGAGATTTCCCCAAAGGTGGCAAGTCATGATTTTAATATAGACCCTCGATATATCCTAGTAAAACAGAAGAGAAGGACTCAAGGTCCTAAGAGATCATTGGCTCTGAAAGAGGAACTTGACTGTCTCATGGATAATAGGTTCATCAATGAATTGACATATCCGAACTGGGCATCTAATTTGGTTTTAGTCAAGAAGGCGAATGGCAAATGGGGAGTATGCATAATTTTTTTAGATCTCAATACAGCATGTCACAAAGATAGTTTCCCGTTACTGCAAATCGACCAGCTTGTACATGGAACGGGAGGTCATGAGCAATTCTTTTATGGTTGCATACTCGGGGATGTAATTAAATAATGATGCATGAGCCTGATCAGGAAAATACTAGTTATATTACAGATTTAGGGTTATATTGCTACAAAGTTATGCCTTTCAGTTTGAAGAACGCCGGGGCAACATACCAGCGTCTTGTTAACATGATGTTTAAATCCCAGTTTAGTAAGATCATGGAGGTATACATCAGTGACATGCTAGTTAAGTCGAAGAAGACAGGTAGCCACATGGATAACTTGGCAGAAATATTTGCAATCCTAAGGAAGTATGGAATGAAGTTAAACCAGATAAAATGTTTGTTTGGTGTCTTTCCGGAAAATTCATAGGGTTCATGGTAAGCGCAAGAGGCATTGAAGCCAATCTGACACAAGTTACGACTTTAAGAGAAATCAGGGCTCCCCGAAATAAAAAGCAACTCAGAGTCTCAATGGGAAAATCACAGCACTAAGAAGATTCATTTCAAAGGCAACTGATATATGTGTACCCTTCTTCGATGCTTTGAAAAAGGGGAAGAAAATTTTTGAATGGTCGGAAGAGTGTAAAGCAGCCTTTGAAAATCTAATACAACACATGGAGACTTCGCCAATGCTTTCCAAGCCTAGCGAATGGGAAAATTTTGTTCATTTATTTGGCAGTATCTTCCCATGCTCTGAGCGTAGCTTTAGTAGGGGAAGAGTCGCGAGTCCAGTGGCCAGTGTATTACATCAAAAAATGATTCACTGGAACAGAAAAGAATTATTTGAAGCCTGAGAAACTTGCGTATTATTTACTGATTGCATCAAGAAAGCTGTGACCTTATTTCCAAGATCATCCAATTAAGGTACTAACAGATCTGCCGTTAAAGCAAGTTCTATTTAAACCGGAAACCTTCAGGCGTCGTTTAAAGTGGAGTGCTGAATTAAGCGAATATGAGTTAACCTACTATCCTCGAAGAGCGATCAACGACCAAGCACTAGCCTATTTTATCTCATAGTTCGCTTTACGGGATGGCAACGCCGAAGAAGTGACAGTAGAAGTAAAGATTCGATGGAAAATGTATGTGGACAAAGCTATAAACGAGTACTATTCGAGAGCAGGGGTGGTCTTGGAAACCCCCTAAGGATGATCTATCAGTTATGCATTACGATTGGAATTTCTGACCACCACTAACAAGGCAAAGTACAGGCTCTAACAGTCAAATTAAGGATAGCAAAAGAGTTGCATCTCAAGTCTCTCCAAATATTCAGTGACTCTCAACTTGTGGTATGTCAGATCTGTAGAGAATTTCAAGCAAAAGGAGGAAACATGGCTCCCTACTTGTCAAAGGCGTAGGAAATCCTTGATCATTTTGAATATTATAATATTGCCTATATCTCGAGAGAGGAGAACATGAAAGCTGATTCACTTGCGAAGTATACTAGTTCAGGAAATGATCAGCTTTTCGAACTAGTGCCAGTAGAGACCCTCAGTAATCCAGGCATCGATGAAATGAAATCAAATATGTTATGGAAACGTCAACGGAGATGAAGTTCTAGATGACCCTGATGAAGGAGTATCTCACCGATGGAACACTTCCTAAAAGTCAAGTAAAAAAACCTACATAGAAATGCCCATAGATTTATTGTGCAAGACAGGAAATTATATAGAAGGGGATTTTCTGTGCCCCTGTTATGGTGTGTGATTCGAGAAAAAGCTAAATGAATCTTGTTTGAAGTGCACAAGGGAAAATATGGAAGCCATTCTGATGGTCAAACTCTAGCAAAAAAGATATCCGGTATAACTATTTTTTGCCGGATGTAAATAAGGATGTTGCAGATTATGCTTGAAGATGCGATAGATGCCAAAGGTTTGCCAAAATCTGAAGGGCTCTGTCTTCAGAATTCACACAAATGGTCATCCCATAGCTATTCGCAATATGGGGCATCGACTTAATTTGTATGCCTATAGTTAAAGCTAGCGCAAAATATGCAATAGTCACCGTGGACTATTTTACGTAATGGGTCGCAGAGGAGCCACTGGACACAATTACCACTAAAAACGTTATTACCTTCGTCACTAAAAATATCGTTTGCAGGTTCGGTGTAGCACATAAGATCATTACTGACAATGGGACATAGTTTGAGAGTGGAGAATACTAGGATTTCTGCACACGATGCCATATTTAGGAGAGTTTTGCAGTTGTAGATCACCCACAGGAAAACGGGAAGGTGGAAGCAGTTAACAAGATTATCAAGTCCACTATCAAGAAGAGGCCGATGAGTTGCCACTCGCTCTTTGGGCCTATCGAACAACTCACAAGTCCGCAACTGTTCATTCACCATTCTCCTTAGCATTTGGTGCTGAAACAATAATTCCAGTTAATTTAGAAGTCCCAACTCACCGGAAAATTCATTCTAATCAAGTGGAAAACAAGAAGCTAATCTTAGAGCCCTGATCAGTTAGATGAGAAGAGGGAGGAAGCAAAACTTCGATTGGTGCTCATCAAAGGAAAGTCATGAAGCACTTCAACTCTAGAGTCCAACACCGCACTTTCGAAGTAGGCGACCTCATCTTGAAAAAGGTAATAACCTTTACAAGTTTGTTCGGAATAAGATGGGATGGACCATTTGTGGTAGGACAAAAGCTCTCTGATGGCTCATTCAAGTTAACCATAAGTGATGGGATTCCATTTCCTCAGGGATGGAACAACGATCATTTATGTCCTTATATTTCATGAAATATTTAGAAGTTGTATCGTTTGTTTGTTTCCCTTTTTGGCTATTTGGAATAAGCCACCATTCATATCGGGGTATTGTATCAGAATTTATGTTATTTAAAAGTTATTAATAAGGTTTTCTTTTAGTTTCAACTATATGCTATGTAAACTCTTATTTAGCTGGAAATTTCATTATCTTATTCTGAGATTGCAAAGCACTAAGATTATATTTAAAAAGTTTGCACATGATAAGTCCGAAAAACATAAGCACCATAGAAAGGGATAACTAACAGTAACATAGTCATAACCCAATAAGAAGACCTTGTCATTACACGGCACCCTCGATGTACATCGCGGGAAGTCAGGCCCCGGAAGATGCAGTCTCGGTCATGTCACACGACTACCGATACAAATAAAGGGCAAAAAGACCTCATATTTACGAGGCACTCTTGATATTGCATGCTAAGTTAGGCCCCTGGAAATGCGATCGCGACCAGGCCACACAACCACCGATAAAAACCAAGGGAAAAAGACCTCAACTTTACGAGGCACTATCGATATTGCACATTGAGTCAGGCCTTGGGACATGCAATCCCGGCTATGCCACATGACCACTGATATAAATCGAGAGTAAGAAGACCTCGTTGCTAGGAAGGACGCTCGTTATACATTGCAAGAACGTCCAATTCCAAAAGAATGCGACTAATACAAGTTAATTCTTACCAAAAGCTCACAATGATCAACAAGCATCAATCGAGTAATATGACTTACCAGCCACAATATCATTAAAATCTAAAAAAGAAAAATATGTTACCGGTGATGATCCCATGACATGGGGGCAATACTACATCCTCCTTCATTTGTAAAACAAGATATATCATGGGGTCGTCCCTAATACCATGACAGAATAAATACTTACGAAGGAAATAATAGCAAGTAGTTGCAATTAAGGCAAAACAAGAAGAAAAAAGTGAACCATAAGTGTTACAAACCAATCAATACAGAGTTATAGCACAAAAAAGCCATGTTTTGGTTACCAATAACCATCTACAAAGTTTATACGAACACGATAAAGTAAAAATATCAGAAGCGAGCATCGACACTTGCACAATCGTGGCTAAAAGAACATAAAATATGTAATGTGCAAGGGCATCAATCATTTTTTCTTCCCACCTTTAGAATTATCGCTCGATTTGATGGTAAGCTTGGTGGGCCTGGTCGATATTATGGTGGTAGAAATAAGGTAACCCAAAACTACTTCGTCACTAGTGGTAGATACAACCTTCGACCTTTTACGCACACAACACTACCTCCATGCCTCTTTTTGGTTTGCTTTTTTACTTCCCGATCTGCCCTCCACGATTTCTTTCTCGCCAAGAATGTCTTCACTGCCTCCTGAAGAAATCATTGGGTTATCTAAGTCCTGGAAGGCAGCGATCTGTTCGGCTTCCGATCCTGGACGAGAGGAAGGAGTGGAGCCTGAAGAAAGTATAATGTGAGCCATAGGTGTTTGGGGAGCGGTCTTCCCTAGCACGGCCTCAGTAGTAACCGTTACTGAAGGGGTAAAATAGTTGTAGCCCTTGGTAAGTCACCAATAGACGGGAGAGCACCAGGAATATCTAGTCCTACATCAATCAAATACCATTCAAGTAAATCGTCAAACTCATATGTGAAAAAGGAGGAGTTCCCTGAGTCACAAACAATATCATCATTACATGCTTTTGAGGACACTCATACCATAATCTATAACTCTTGAGCATCCTGGCCATTACCTTCGTCTCTTGGTAGATTCGCCTTAGCATTGGCATCAACAACAGCCATGGTCTAAGGAGCAGTCGCTCCAGTAACAACATCAATAGAGGCCACCTTTGCAAGAGTAATCTCAGCAGGAGTAGTGGAAGCACTAATGGTGTCCCCGGTAAGCGCTATTTCCATATGAGATGGGTCGCTAGGGAGGACAAGGGCTTTGGTAATAGTCTGAACATTTAAAGAAGGGGCATTGGAAGGTCTAACTTCTTCAGCAGTGGAAGTTCCTCTATCCTGCCTAAGATTTTCCTACCCTTTAGCCAAGGTAACTAACCCTCGAGGCATTATCCAAATAAAAACCCTTAAGTTTTTCTTCAGTATAGCCGCCATCACTAGTGTGTGTCACGATTTCCTCCCACACTTCAGCCAGATTCAGGGGTGCCTCTCTTTCAGGAATTCCAAACTCCACTTGCCTATGACACAGTGAATATAAAACTTAAACATGTTGGTACTAAGAGTGTTTATGGTCATCATGTAGTCTTCCTCAACAGCAGTTTTCTCTCTAATCGCTTGATTACACTCTTGTTGGACTCCAACCAGCTTTGCCCTCAAGTTCGAAACTTCGAGAGATTCATTACTCAAGGAGGTAGTAAGATCCGCCACATGTTTACGATAAACCTCAATGATTCCTCTCTCTTCTTCTAGCAAACCCTCAGCCTTTATCTGGGCAGAATGGGCATCACGCAATTGAGCACTTGTAAAAGCCTCTTTCTGTCGATGGGATTCAAGTGTAAATGCCAGATCATCCTCAGCCTTCTTCTTGGCTAACTCCATCATTTCGTAAGAAGTGGCCATTTTGTCAATCTCTCCATCACGCTCTTTAAGGGTCGATTCCCATCCAACATGTTCGCTTTCAAAAGTAAGTTGGGCCTCATAATTCAATATATTAATCCTTTGGAGTTCCGAGACCAGCTTCTGTCAATTAGAAAGCCTCTCCACATCACATTTATAGATCTCTATATTTTTCAACATTTCTTCCTGTTGACACCCTTTTTGGTCAAAGTCGTCACACGTGAAATCTCTGGTTAATAATACGCTCAAGTATTGGGAGCAACATCAGAAGACAAGAAGTAATTTGGTTGAAGTCTCATCGCAAAAATAGAATTGCTTGGAACTCCTAATAGATGACCTCTTTTGGGATCGAAAACATCAATTATGGGGCTTACCCTGAAAGTTTTGTAGCCCTCTGAATTTGCTTCAGGTACAACTTATGTTTCGTCAAAATGGACTTACGGTTTGGAAGTTACTCCCGTTTCCGTGAACGCGCGCAGAACCGAAAGAGCGGAAACTTGGACTTTTCATATATGGTACCCCGGATTGGGTTGGGTACTTCGATTCAGATTTCAGCATTTAGTTCGGATCGGATGGAGGAGAAACGACCCGCGTGATATGGCATTCTTGTCGCCATACATTGGTTCAGTTCTGATCGAATGAGGCTACCTGACTCGACATGCCTTGCACCAGGATTTCAGGAATGCATCTTGGCTATGCTTCGGATGGAAGTGCAACAGGTTCAGATCAGAGGAGTTGACCCATTCCGACCCGCCTCGACATGCTTCAGCACAACAGTATTGACCAGTTCTTAAGGAGTAACCGGGTCCTACTCGCAAGGACCGACTTACACCTGGCATAGCACGATCTGGAGTGGCTTTTTCCATGTTCTCCACTTCATTTCGAGATTCTGGGGATGTGTGCCACGTGGCATCTGACCCGAAACCCATAGAAGCCTCCATACGGCTATAAATACACCACTACATGGCATTTTGAAGGGATCTTTTAGCCACTCTCACTCTCCATTACAACAACGCAAGGATATTGCGCTTCATTCAAACACTACATTAACATGTAGATTATGTGTATAAACTCTTGTATTCTCATTCAACACACAGACTGTGTGTCTTCTTGTAACTGATTCTTGTAATCTGTCAGTATAACAATAAGATTATAAAGTGGACGTAGGCTACATCTACAGCCTAACCAATATTAAAACCTCATGTCTCTCCTTCTATTTACTGTTTCTTCATTCTGTAATTTTTGATTGTTTGGACTTCACGATGCATTTGGGTGGTACCAAATTTTTGTCTAACACTTCCCTGTCAATCGAAGTTACGTCCAAGTCAAAACACACTCCTTTCAAAGACCACTCCCGAAACCTCTTTGGAAGTTGACTAAGAGCATTATGGAGTGCGTAGCGAGGCCTCTTCACGATGGTCTGAATATCAGCCTTAGAGGTAAATTATCTCCATTACAAATCTTTTGTGCGCCTTGGTGTTCCTAACCGTCCACTGATTTTTTTTATTAATCTCCAGTATGGTAATAAATACAAGACAATAGTAGAAACCGTATACGGATGATCTTTTGTACCAATAGGATCTATGATGGCTGCATCAATGAGGGTAATAATTGCAGAGGTGGTAGCAAAAGGAAGCATGTGTTGATCGGGTTTGGAGTATTTAGACGCCTCTCCAACAATGACCTCCTTGTTTCAATTATCTCTGTTACACTTCTTATGCATGTCTTCCTCATGGCGGCGATCACGATGGTAATGATCGTTCCTAGCCCGTTCATCACGATCTATCCTATCGTGGTCCTCACCTTCCCAGTAGTAGACTCGCTTCATGTCCTGATACATCTTCTTACCACGGGGATGAATCATCAACTTTGAGTGATGACCTTCTCTTAGAACCTCATCTCTCAATCCATCAATATCAAGAACAACTAACCGCCTTTCTTTCGAAGTCATCATTCTCAATCAACTTCGAACTCTTTATTCCGGGGTTCCAACTTCTGGATAAACTCGACAAGCTTAGCATCTTGCTTTTGGCTTTCGTTAACTCTTTCGATGAGAGTAGGTCTTATCGATAAGCTTGCCAACATTTCAGGTTCTAACTCACACCTTGGCCTGAAATCAAACCTTGTCAAATACTCGAGGCTCTTCCATTTTGAAAATATCGCTCCCAAACTCGCGTGTCTTCAACTTAACACATCTGCAACTGCATTGCCTTTGCCAGGAGTACAGACTATACCAAAATCAAATGATGCCAGAGACTCCAACCATATTTGCTGCCGAAGATTCAAATTCTTTTGGGAGAAAAGATACTTCAACAACTTGTGATCCGTGAACAACTCGAATCGAACTCTCAATAGGTAATGTCTCCATATCTTCAGAGAAAACACAATCGCCACCAACTCCAAATCATGAGTTGGGTAATTTCTCTAATGCATCTTTAGCTGTCGACTCGCGTAGGCCACAACCTTATCATTTTGCATTAGCACTACTCACAGCCCAGTACCACATGCATCGGTGTACACCACCATCTCTTCATTCCCACTCGGAATGGTCAACACAGGTGCACACATCAATTTTTCTTTCAGGATCCTGAACGCTTGCTCACCCTTTGCATCCCATGTGAATACTTGGTTCTTCTTCGTCAATCCTGTTAACGGTGCAACTACCTTGGAGAAATTCTTGATAAACCATCAGTAATAACCAGCCAACCCAAGGAAACTTCGAACATCTGTCGCGCTCTTAGGTATATCCCAATTATGGATTGCAGCTACTTTAGCGGGGTCAACCGCTATCCCATTTCCAGGAACCACATGGCCTAAGAATCTCACTTCATACTTCCAGAAGTGACACTTCGAGAACTTAGCTTTCGGCTGATGCTTTCAAAAGATCTCTAACACAACTCTCAAGTGCGTCTTGTGCTCTTCCTCGTTCCTGGAGTAAACCAGAATATCATCCACAAACACAAGCATGAACTTTTTCAACTGATCTTTGAATACCCTATTCATAAGATCCACGAAATATGTTGGCGCGTTAGTCAACTCGAATAGCATCACTAAACACTCGAAGAAACCGGATGGTGTCCTAAAAGTAGTCTTTGGCACACTATCTTTAGCCACCCTCAGCTGGTGAAATCCTATTGCCAAATCCATCTGAGAAAAACTTTGGCTTCGTGAAGCTAATCGAACAAGTCATCAATCCTTGACAATGGGTACTTGTTCTTCTTAGTCACCTTGTTCAGCTCACGATAGTCCACACACAATCTTAATGAACCATCTACCTTGGTAGCAAACACCACAGGTGCACCCCATTCGGAAACATTCCTCCAAATGAATCCTTTTCCCAAAAGGTCTCTACCTTGCACTTCCAACTCTCGCTGTTCCTTAGGCGCCATCCGCCTAAGAGGCATAACGATTGGTCTAGCACCCTCGACCAAATCGATCCTAAACTCGATCTCATGATGCGGCGGCAACCCTTTGACCTTGTCAAATACAACCACATACTCATTAGTGATCAGCACTGATGACAGATCTTCTTGTGGAATCCCAAGCGAATATAGATAACTCACGAAGACCCCGACTTCGCGCTTACATCTAATCAACAATTTTCGCCTTCCACATCCCTGACCCTCACCTCTAGCTTCTCGCAATTCACCCTTGTTGCATACCTCTTGAGCCAATCCATGCCCAAGATGATCCGAAATCTAGCGAAGCTAAGAACAAAGCAATCACACACAAAATAGCAACCATGACTCGACAACACTAGACCACAACATATCATGCTCAAACTGGACGACCCCCAACTGGGTTAGTCACGGTCAATGGTCTATCACAAATCTCGGGTTACAAACCCAAGCGACAAACACGCTCATTGCAAATGAATGAATGCGATGCTCCAGTATCAAACAAAACTCGAACTGAACCACCATTAATAGAAAGAGTACCTTGCACCACAACACCCTTTCCCTTCTCGTCTACAGTAGGAGCTCTTGAAGAACATGGCACGGCTTCTAAAGCAAATGCCTTCACAACCTGTTTTCCCTTAGCTAATTCTGGATAGTCTTTCTTCTCATGCCCGAGCTTCCAACACTTGAAGCACTTCTTCTCAGCTTTAGGATTCTTGCACTCATTCGAGTAATGACCCTTCTATTGGCAGTTAAAGCAAACCACCTCACTCTTAGGCTTCTTATGACCATCCTTTCCCTTCTGTTGTTGCTGCTTCCTTTTCTTATTATTACCACCTTGCTGTGGTTTCTGAACTTCTTTGGTTGCAGTGACAATATTAGCTTCCTTAGGAAACAAGCTCTCATGGCGAACAGCTTTTTCTACAATCTTCTCGAATGAATCATCAAGACAACCCACCAACAGCCTTCCTATATAGGTATCCAGACCTATAACAAACTTCTTGTTCTTCTGATAGGGTGTATCAATGTAGTAACGAGCAAATCTGGACAAGGCCTCGAAATCAGAAACATAGTCAAGCACACCGTGTCCATTCTATTTCAGCTCTACGAACTTCTTGAACAAAGTTGACTTCTAAGTAGTGGAGATAAACTTTCCTTCGAACTTAGCTTGGAATTGCTCCCATGAAATTTCTTCCTTTGGTGTCTCAAGCGTGACTGAACTCCACCATTCCATGGTCCTGCCTTGCAGTTGCCTTGATGCAAGCTTTCTCTTGGTTGCACCATCCGAACTTAAGTCTCCAAGGATACGAACACAAGAATCCATCCACCTATGAATCTCTTTAGTTGGCTCAGACCATTTGAATTGTTTTCCTCCTAGAGATGTACAATCTTTGCATAGCTTCGAAAAGTCCACAACTCTGGGAAATTGAACTCCTACGTCTACCGTAACTGCCACTGGAGCGGGGACTCTTCGCATGAATGCCTCCATCATGGCTTCAAATATGGCCGGGTAATTTGGTTCACCCCATTTCCCCCTCCAGTATTATCTCCCCTAGCAGTGTGTCTTGTTTCTCGTCTACTCATTCTAAATCTGCATTTTAGAATAATTTGCCACTTCTAAGAAAAACTGCTAAAGGAAAACAATCATTAGTGCTATATATGCTAATATATATAGTAAGCATCCAACTGAAATCTACAAGTACGTCTCTTATACATGATTAGTTCCTTGAAATTTGGCTAAAATTGTTAACCAGAGCTCTAATACCAAATGTGACAACTGCCCATAACCCCCGCACTAAACAAGAGGAACAATGCGCTGAAGGGTGTGTCCGACAGCTATGGACGATCATCAAAGTAGGTAAACAACATCGAAACCTGTTGTAGAACTCATAGAGCAAGGATAAAATATAATAGAACATATAGAACAGTAATAGTAATGAGGCATCATATAACAAACTTTTTAAAACTTTCTCAACATCTTGAAAGGTTATCCAACTAATACCAAAGTTTGTACATAAGTCCTCACTACAATGCTCATAGAGCACTCAACAGCGGAAATAGAAATACTAGATAGTAACAAACTGGTACACCAGCCTCTTGCTCGCCTCCGCACAACAACATCGTCCTCACTAATCACATATAACCTGCTACTTAGTCTGCCCATCCACAACCGGATGAACAGCCCAAGGTAATAAGAGGAGATATAAAACCTTGAGTTGGACAACAGTCTTAGTGAGCAATAAAACAGCTAATAAACTTCAATAATAAAGCATATGAGAAGGGTTAGATAAACATACTAATCTTCCCACAACACCAGAGAAGAACTCAACCTTATCTTGCCCACATCGGACAATGATAGCCTTTACTTTAAATAATTCAACTATATATCCATGAAAACAAGAACACTCATTCAATCATGGCATAACATTCATGACATCCAAATTATAGATCTCATGTAAACCATCCTAATCGAACTCAACACCCCTCAAGCACAAGCCCCAGAGGCTTAAACCAATATCAGACAAGCACCTAAGGAACATTTCCTTCGACATTGGACAATCTACATGAGACGGTTCAAACAAAGCAACTAATCAATCACGACAGACTCTGGCTATCACCACCAATCCTGCTTCGAAACCATCGTTAATCATATGACGGCCAACCTTTCCATATGTCAAGGGCTAGTGGTAACCCCAGTTCTAGCATAAACTCCATATGTCCAACCTTGACAATGTGCACTTTCTACAAGACCCAGGGTACTCGACCTGCAACCGGTCATTTAGACGACTCTAATGTGCCTCTACTTCAAACTTTCTAGAATTTACAACAATGATAATCTCTCGGCCTTCGCACCTCTAGTCATCTAACCCGATGACTCTTCATAGCTCAAGCAACCTTCTCGAGAAATTCATTATCCACCAACTCACAACCATCGAGTTATCACTTCATTTGTTGTTATACACCGACCAACAGACACTTTTCAACACTTCGAACCATCCCAATTGAATTCACTTCGAAGTCACATCATCACCAGAAATGTCCTACCAGAACTGTACGACCCACTGGTGACTTGCCCGACCCAACTGGTGACTTGCCCGACCCAACTGGTGACTTGCCCAACCCAGCTGGTGACTTGCCCGACACAACAGGTGACTTGCCCGACCCATCTGGTCACTTGTAAGACCCAACTGGTGACTAGGCCGACCTAACTGGTAACTTGCCCGACCCATCTTGAGGCCAACCAGAAAGTTGCACACCTCCCTTTCAACTCCAATTTCAACCAAAACTTCGCCAAACGATACATTCGACGAGACCAACTCATCCAACTCACCAAATACAACCATAAACATTTCATAACATCGCTAATAACATGAATATGACGATTATCACTAAAATGATGTAAATTTCAGCAAAACCATTAAGATGAACATATGATCAAAATGGGAGATCTAACTTACATAAATGTATGAAATAGCATGGAATTAAAGGTTTAAACTTGCTAAATTAGATCATAGGGTGATTCAAATGAAAATGGACATATAATGGTGTAGATCTATGAGAAAACACTTGAACCTGATGAAAAACATGATCAAACATTCATATACTTCTTTGAATCCATGTAAGGGATGTAAATCACTCACTGATTATCCCAAACAAACAAAAATCAAAGGAATATGAATCCGTACAGCAAGCACTTCGCACCAAACACCTTGATCCGATGAATTCTTGCCTCAGTTGATGCAGATCTAGCCTCCAATGGTGTAGATCTATGATTTCCCTCTTTGGATTTTGATTTTTAATGGTAGAAAAGTATTAGAGGAAGGAGGAGCACAAGACCTCCCAATGAGAGAATGGAAATTCTAACCCTTTCTCATATCCCTTACTCCCTATATATAGTTTCCACCAAACCCCTAATGAGCCTTCCCAATTCAGCTCACTTTGGCTTACCAAACCTGAACAGCCAACTGAAAAACCTTAAAACAACGATTTCTCCCAAACCTTTGGGCCAACTCTTTAATGTAACCACTCTACGGAAAGGCAATCATCAATTCCTTTCCAATGGCACAGGTATCACCCTCTTATTCGACCTGAGTCAAAAGTTATGCTCTGTACAAGACTGACAGGGGCAAAATGGTCACAACAAAATTGGTAAAAATTATGGATATGTCCCATATCCCCAAAAGCAACATATCAAAAAATGAGAATGATCCAACCCTTAGGGAATAAAATAAAAATATTTTACGATCTTCCAATAGGTAAATTACGTGTTGTAACAAAAATGCCCTTTTGAGATACTAAACAAATTTAACCTAATTACAATGATCTTAAAAAATTTGGATGCTTGTGTTTTCCTCATATAAGACCTTTTAATAAGCACAAACTTGACTTTAGGTCTATACCATGTACATTTCTGGGTTACTCTCCTAATCACAAAGGTTACAAGTGTTTAAGTAATAGTGGCAAAATATATGTATCCAAACATGTTATATTTAATGAAAGAATATTCCCATTTAAAAATGATTTTTTTAAACCAACTAAGAAAAATAAAGTCCAAAATCTCAATTCCGTCTATTCCTGAAATTGTAAGTGAGGTTGGTCATGTGCCACACATAAATGGTAGTGTGACACATACACAAAGCTCACAAACTACCATGTGATCACACAATCCTACAGTTAGCACTAAAGATAATCAAAGCAGGGCTAGCGGTGAGAGTAATCAAAGCAGTAATGGTGGAAATGAAGTCAATTCCCATCATCAGGATACAAGCAATAATGAAAGCAGTAATGACGAAAGCACACAATCTAATGAAAATAGGGAAGCCACTCAAACTTACAATCAACATCATATGATTACAAGAGCAAAAAGTGGTATTTTAAAACCAAAAGCCTACTGAACTGAGTTTAATAATATTGAGCCATCCACTTATCATCAAGCAGTGCAAAATGATAAACGGAGAGCTGCAATGAAGGAAGAACTAGATGCTTTGAATAAAAAAGCAAATCTGGTACTTAGTTCAAACACCCAAGCATAAAAATATAATTGGGTGTAAATGGACATACAGGATTAAAAGGAATGTTGATGGTACAATCTCTAAATACAAGGCTAGGTTAGTGGCAAAAGGCTATTCACAACAGTATGGAATTGACTTCAACGAGACATTCTCACCTGTTGTGAAACCAAACACAATTAGAATTATACTAACCATAGTCTTGCATAGAAATTGAATCATCAAACAAATTGATGTTAATAATGCCTTTTTGAATGGTGACTTGCAGGAAGAGGTATACATGGAGTTGCCACAAGGACTTGACGAAAAACAAACAAAGTATTGGTGTGCAAACTAAACAAGGCTATATATGGTCTAAAGCAGGCTCCTAGAGTATGGTTAAACAAATTGAAGACAACACTATCAAGGCTAGGATACACATCTACAAAATTTGACAACTCACTGTTCACAAAGTTCACAGTGGATACTATCACCTATTTCCTAATATGTCTAGATGACTTCATAATCACAGGAAGCAGCATATCAGAAATCAAAAACATCACAAGTCAACTGAATAGTGAATTATCAGTAAAAGACCTAGGTGACATTACTACTTCTTGGGAATTGAAGTCCACAGAACAAATGAAAATGAACTTTAGCTATGTCAAAGAAAATTCATATCAGAAATCTTAGTTAGGGCAAAAATGGATGGTGTTAACGCTTTGCCTACTTCTATGATAACCAATCTACATCTGAGCAAAGACAAGGGTGAGCCTACATGCAGTGAGAAAATGTACAGGAGTGTTATTGGGGTCTTGCAATATGTAACTATAATCAGACCAGACATCTCATACAGCGTTAACAAGGCAAGTCAATTCATGCAAAGACCCCTAAGTGATCACTGGCAAGCAGTCAACAGAATTCTACGACTTTTAAAAGGCACTATCAATCAGGGTCTTATCTTAAAGCCAAGCAAAAAATTTAAATATCAATGCATATGCAGATGCAGATTGGACAAATGATTATGATGATAGAAAATCAACTAGTGGTTACTGCATATTTTTAGGTAAATATCCTACATCATGGTGTGCCAAGAAGCAAAACACAGTTTCAAAGTCAAGTACAGAAGTTGAGTATAGAAGCATTGCATGCACAACAACTGAAATAATGTGGATTTAATCCCTACTTAGTGAAATTAGAGTTAACACTAATACTAAAGCAACTATAGGGTGTGACAACATGAGTGTTGTTTCACTAACTGCTAACCCTGTATTAAATTCTAGAACCAAGCGTCTAGAACTTGACATATATTTTGTACGAGAATTAGTTGAAAAAGAGAAACTTGAGGTCAACCACGTACCTTCCACTTACCAGACACGAGATATCTTGACCAAGCCCCTCTCAAGACCTAGATTTGAACAACTGCAAAGTAAGCTCTGCATGCCTGAAGCTAGCAGCACTCAATTCCAGGACAATCTGAAGTTATCTGCAAGTAACAATCAGAAGATTAAAAACTTCAAGACAAAAAGTATCATCTACAAACAAAGAAAATACTTCCCAGAAACTTGAAGAGAGTGAAACCGCAATCAACAATCGTTGTCAGCACAGCCCCAAAATTGACAAAGTGACCACTCACATGCTTGTAACAAAGGCTATAGATCATAATTTAAAGAATAAAGAGTGGGGAAAAAAGCAGCACAAACAGATCGAGGGAAATTCGTCAAGAGAAATAAGGAACAAAGATGATTGCAGCTGCCCTTTTTTTTGTCTCCAAACCCTACTTCTAATTCTAGGGTTTCCCCCTGGGGGGGGGGTGTATTAAGTGTGTACCACTGAGTACCCCGCATCCAAATTCAAATATTTATAAAATTGTTGGTTTTAGTTTTACTCCTCCTTGCTTCAATATCTTAACATCAATTTTAGCAGTTCAAGCATTTGTGCTACATTATTGGGCCATGTGCAAAAACTTAATTCAAAATAAATAGTCACTCACTATTAGTTATAAATAGCATTGTTTCATTTAATGAGAAAATTAACAAAAGCAACGAGTATGATGTTCACTATTCTTAGGTACAATTTAATGATTGAAAATGACTGATTTCATTTAACAATATAGATTGTAGAGCTATGCTCGTGATAACAGTACTTTATAGTTTACACCTCTAAAAAGTAATGAAATAAACTACTATCATTATCCTGGGAGTTGATGAGCAGTGGTAACTCGATTTTGAATTTGGTATTAACACTAAGCCACTGATATCTTCACTGAATGAGGAATATTGCTATTTGTTTGTTTACATTCGGAATCATTGAACTAGCTTTAAGTTTGTGACGTTTTGTTGTATGATACTATTCAAAGTTTCAAACATTCTCTCAGTTGTCATCTACACGTCTGCGGACCAGCACAAGCTAACATTAGAGTTTGAATAAATATCTGCGAGACAAGTATGTTTGGTTTTGACATCCATTGCCATCTACTACACTGGCTGAACCCTCCACGATTGCAATCTGATTTCATAAATGAGCAGGCTGCTGTTAAAACTGAAGTATCAACAAGCATTTTACCAGATAGGTTTGAGCAGCCTTTTCTCAAAAGTGAGTTTTGTAACAAAATTTTCTTTCAGTTTCGATGTAACAAAATTTCCCTTCAGTTTCTCAAACGTATTGTTGCTTTATCTGTAGCCACTTGGAGATAACGAAAGATAGAAAGAATTGGCTCTTAAGTAGCAATACACGCAGCTTTGTGATGCCTGCAACAAAACTGCAGCCTCGGTCATCTGAAATGCAGATGAGACTGCACAATGTGATGCGTGCGACCGTAAAGTTCATCACGCTAACCAAGTTGCAAGCAAATATCTGCGATTTTCAATCTCTGGATCAAGCCATCTTCATCTCTGTGATATATGCAAGGTGTTTTTTCTCCCTCCTCTACATCATTTTCTTAGTATCTTTCTGAGATAAAGATGTGTAAATATTTGATATTCGATCCAGGAAAAAGGACGGCACTTCGTATACTGCTAGGACAGAGCCATACTGCATTAGAGCTGTGCTGGAACTATGATGATGCGGTTACAGGGACCATTCCGGATTTACTTTAAAATCAAAAGATAGCATATCAAAATATAGTTATAGAATTCTTTTCATTATGTTCATAAAAGAATGAGTCAATGTGGTTTCATACATTGTTTACAGAGCCATTGAACATGATATTGCAAATTGACTTGACAATGGTCATTCATGGAACGCCTTCCTGCTGTTTGCCTGCATTTAAGAAATATGCATGTAAATTGTGATGTCTACTGCTTTTGTTTAGAAGTTTCTAGTATTTAACCGGACATGGTTACTTTTTAGGATTAATGCATTCTATCAATCATCGACTCTTTATTATTTGTTTATATATGGGAAATAAGGACATGTTTATGAAGATGGATGTTTTATATTTATGCAACAAATACCTTGTCACAACATTTAAGGTAATTCCAAGAGGTACACTGGATGCAATGAGTACATAAAAGAGTAATTTTAACATATAGCTATAGAACATAGTTTGTCTTTTTTGTTCTTAGATTTGGAAGTTTTTATAATCTATGTTGTTTTATTGTTTGTGTTACGTATATTTGATTTGTTACTTAAGATGTGGGATAGTGATTCGTTTTTGGTTTTGAATGCAAAATGGCTTGGCATATCTGTATGAGGCCTTAATTTTGCAAACATGGGATCAAGTAAAGCAATGCTTTTGCTGTCATATCCATGCTGGAAAACCAAGCCTTTTTTAAATGGTTTGGTTGATTAGGTATCTGGTGTAAGCTTCCTTTGTTGTAATAATAACTTTTGTTTTTGTAGGTCATAATTAAGATGGATATGAACTCAAAAAGAATAAATTGAAACTGAAGATACCAGAGAAGGGGCTAGGATTGCTAAACGACTTTTATATATTCTGTTACAGTGCTTGCAAAACAATAAAATGCAGGTTTGTTTCATCTACTACCATTAAACTGCCTACATCTGTACACATGTTTAGTAGTGTTCCATTAATGAAATATCAAAACTATACTTTGCTTGCCAATCCTTATTATACACCTATTTTCGATCTCTTTAGTATGTACAATTACGCCAAGTTTCTTACTATGACTAGGTCCAACCTTGTTATACTAAAGCTTAATCACTTACTATGGACATTAGATTAGATAAGAGGATCATAATATGGACATTAGATTAGATAAGAGGATCGATAGGATTAAAGCTATTAACCAGGATTAAAATTACTAAACTAAACTGAACTGTTAAAATGTGAATAATGTAGTTGGTTTCTCTTTGCTTAGAAAAATTGAATGAGTAACCAAATTAAATTTCATAAGAAAATAAAGAAAAAGTGAAAATAATATACAATCAAATCAATATGGAAAACAAATTCGTAGTGTGATAATATTTTGTGTGAGAGTCAACCCAAAAAGAAACCAAAGGATGCATGCCGGTTGAAGGGAAGGAAAGAATCCATATAACGAGGAACAATATGAATAAACTTAAATTACATGATTTCAAAAGTTTAGCATTTATATCTAATTTCAAGTACATGCCTACAGTTGACCATATGTACAAACAAGTATTGTTTTGTAATTCCAGGTACGTGTCTACATTTGATAATGTATACATTTTTATAAAATTAATTGCATGACTTCTAAAAGTTTGGACTCTAAGAACATATGACAATTGCAATCAAATGCTGCAGATGAATAAATAATTGTAGTATGTTAAAGAAGCAAAACTTATGAACATTTACATCTATTACTTTTGAGCGATAAACTAATCTTACAGTTTTCATGTAGTAAAACTGCAGCATTGATTAACAGAATTAGAAATCGTATCATTAACTAGCAGTGAGAGTAATCAAAATTGCACCTCAAGATCTTTTTATGGAATGGTGGTGTGTGATGGTGAAGCTGTAATGTTGGATGTTCTGGTGGTATTGGTGTGCCACGGTGAAGCAGTGTTGTTAGTTGGTTTTATCACCAGGGTTGCACGATTATCAGGTGGTCAGTGATGCCTAAATCTTGGCATGCACTGCAGACTTGAATGGAAGGTGAAGGTGGACTGTGTTTTGCTCCTATCATAGGATGCAACTACTATTATCGAAGTAAACTGCAATTATTATCATATTTCAGACATGTCTTTATTTAGAATACACGCCTAACTCCAAGAAGAGAACACCAATTCATTTAAGGAGGATATACAGAGATATGTCTGTTAACGTCCTTAATTTGTTTTGGAGAAGAAACTGGATCTTTAGTTGTAGATAACTATTGTTTATTCTTCTGTGCACACACGCAAAGAAATTCGATCTTTGTTTTGGGGTACCATTTTTATAGGAGCCGTGGAAGCTCGCAGTTCTTGAGCTGTCTATGTTCCGTGGAGAGCTCTGGGGTTTGCGCAGCCTTGGACTGCTGGCTTTCTTGGAGGCATGCCCAATTCTCTTGCACTTTGATTCAACTTCGTCGATTATGAAGATTATGATGCTGTGGTCTCTTCGTCTTTCACAAGCTGTTGTTTTATCTGCTGCGCCCGACGATTTTTTTGGTGCGATTTTTCTTTTGTCTTTTGTTTTTAGCTCTTGTTGTAGTTCGGTTTTGTATTTTGTTTGCGTTTGCACGGTTTCTGTTATTCAGAAATCTTTTTGTGCGTTGTTGGAGAATGTTTTGATTCTCCCTTTTGGTAATTTATTTTGAAAAAAAAAGATATGATACAAACTCTAAGGATTCAGCTAATAAATTGCATCCTGCTACAAAGTAGTTCTTCATAGAATTTGAATTGAACTTACATATATGCATGCTTTGAAACCTTCAGTGGCTTTATTATGAATTTTACACATACATTTCCACCAATCAATGACCTTTGACAAATGGTACAATGCACATATAATGTTATCTTTAAAACAGTAATCATATTGGCTTTAAACTTGTACATTTTAATTTTACATGTTTACAAAATGAAGTTTCACAAAATTTATCATTAGGTTCAACCCATGATGAGAGCTCAAAGAATTGGATGGTTCTTGCTCTAGTCCATTATCTATCTTTTTATCCCAGTTTTGTTCATTTAAGAACCACACACTCTTCTTAAATACACAAACATCATTCACTTCTTCTTCTTCCTCTCTTCTTATTTTTTCCTCCCCTTCCCTGCAGGCGTCACAGCTTTTGAAGTATGATTCAATGCTCGGAACATTCAAGGCAGATGTGAAAATTTTAGATAATCATGCAATAAGCACTGATGGAAAACCGATCAAGGTCGTGTCTTTCCGTGACCCTTTGAAGCTTCCTTGAGCTGATATGGGCATTGACATTGTCATCAAGATATATATATATATATATATATATATATATATATATATATATATATATATATATATATATATATATATTATATATATGTTGGGGTTTTGTGCGCAGCGGAAGTTTTGACAAAACACTCAAAAACAAAATGAATCTTTTTCACCTAATCACTTGAAGATGAATGTGATTGAATAACAAACAATAACACAAAAAAAAAAATCGGAAATATGAACACACGATGTTCCACCCAACCACCCTCTTTATTGATTCACCAAAATATTGTTTACAACCGATATCAACTATCGTTAAACATACACGACTTGAATCAATAACCTTATTGAGAAATATGTAGAGAATATCTAATGGCTAAACAATTTGAGGAGAAAGATAATGAAGAACAATGACAAATTTTTCCACCACATAATGAAGATATCATGTAGGCCTTTTATAGAGTAACTTGTCACCCAAATTATCCTCATATATCTCAAATATATCCTCATATATCTCAAATATATCTATTTGGATAAGCACCAAATAATCCTTGCCTTCATTTTCAAATATCCACAAAAGTAGCAACAAATATCTCCATCAAAAATGGATCCACATAGAAAATTTGTTGCCTACAATTGTGATTTGCGTATCACAAATCTCAACACTCCACCTTGATACCAAATCACAACATCTCCTCCACTCAACACTAGCCAACTTAGCTCTCACTTTCAACCTTCTTTTCTCAATTAACATCATTACAAACCTCCACCATCGCCCACTAATGGTGCACCTCCCTCATCGTGCACCACGCCAATAGCGATCTTCAAAAGCGTTTGTAATACCACACAGACCTCCATCTTGACTTTGTGGATTTCACAACTCGATATCCGTCTTCCGCTTGACATGATCTCTTCATCTCTGAGATCCCTCGAGCATCATCAACATCTAGACCCTTGTCGATACTATGATCCTCCACCTTAGGACCATCAGCAGTGACCATATTAACCTCTCCACCTTGCTGTGGACTAGGTTCTTTAACCGTCACCCGCCTTCCACTGTTGACCACTGAACCGACCAAACTATATAGGTTCCCCTCCTCCAAAACTCCTCGCATCATCACACGACCACCCTTCTTCACTCTCAAAACTCCATCTCGAGTCTCATAAGTGCAACCGCGGCGATCTAACTGACCGAGAGATATGAGGTTATGCGAACAAGTGGGTATGTGCCTCACACCGGCAACTTCTCTCTCCACTTCATCATGCATCTGAAACCTAACAGCTCCAACTCCACAAATTGGTAGCTCTACTCCATTGGCCGTCTTTATCATGCCAACACTCTTCTCATACGAAGAAAAACTTTTCACATCTCGACATATGTGAAAACTGGCTCCTGAATCCATCTTCCAAGGCTCCATAACACTAAGTAGGACATCACGTGAAGAATTGCCTTCGGTACCTTCAGCAAAGTCTGTCTGTGCCTCATCACTATTATTATCACCTTGCGCCTTCTTCTTCTTCATATCTCGTATATATGAATAGCAATCATTGCGCTTGTGGCCTTTCTTACCACAATAATGACAAAAGATAACACCTTTCTTCTTCCTTGTATCTTTACCTGAGTCCCTTGCTACCATCGCCTCAGTTTGAACCGATTTCAACTCCGACCCTTTTCTCCTTAGCTCCTCATTCAAAAGACTGCTTCGAACCGTTTCCAAAGAGATGGTTCCATTAGCATTGGAATTACTCAATGAAACAACCAAAATCTCCCAGCTTACCGAAAGAGAACTCATCAACAAAAGAGCCTGCAATTCATCATCAAAATTGACCTTCATGTTTGCCAATTGATTGATGACATCTTGAAACTCGTTCAAATTCTCTGCAACAGACTTCTCCTCATCCAATCGAAGTTGCACCAACTTTCGAACCAGAAAAGCCTTGCTTGTAGCACTCTTTGACTCATACAGCGATACTAATTTGTCCCACAACGCCTTTGCGGATTCACAACTAGCCACATAGTGGAACACGGAATCATCCAAATATTGGCGAATCAACGCAATCGCCTTTTTGTCCATTTTCTTCCACTTTCCCACGTCCATATTCGAGGGCTTCTCCCCATTTCCATCAATGGGATCATGCAAATCATTGAAATATAGAACGTCCTCCATCATCGGCTTCCATATACCCCAATTCCTCCCATTCAAAATAGCCATCTTCGACAACGTCATCATTTCCGACATCAAAAAATCAATTTTTTTCAAATAAAAAATCATTTTTTTTTCAATCCAACAAACACTCCAAGCTATGCGGTGATCTGAGCTCCGATACCAACTGTTGGGGTTTTGTGCGCAGCGGAAGTTTTGACAAAACACCCAAAAACAAAATGAATCTTTTTCACCCAATCACTTGAAGATGAATGTGATTGAATAACAAACAACAACACAAAAAAAATCGGAAATATGAACACACGATGTTCCACCCAACCACCCTCTTTATTGATTCACCAAAATATTGTTTACAACCGATCTCAACTATCGTTAAACATACACGACTTGAATCAATAACCTTATTGAGAAATATGTAGAGAATATCTAATGGCTAAACAATTTGAGGAGAAAGATAATGAAGAACAATGACAAATTTTTCCACCACATAATGAAGATATCATGTAGGCCTTTTATAGAGTAACTTGTCACCCAAATTATCTTCATATATCTCAAATATATCCTCATATATCTCAAATATATCTATTTGGATAAGCACCAAATAATCCTTGCCTTCATTTTCAAATATCCCACAAAAGTAGCAACAAATATCTCCACCAAAAATGGATCCACATAGAAAATTTGTTGCCTACAATTGTGATTTACGTATCACAAATCTCAACATTATATACACTGCTTCGATTGCACCCATATCAACTAAAGGTAGGTGCATTCCTTGAAGTATAGTGAAGAAAATGTACCTTTAAAAGATGGCTCATCTGACCAAAAAACAATATTAATAGTTAGTACCCATATTTTATTTTAAAGTAGTTTTTGATGGCAAGGGACTCATTCCCGAGCCCTCGATACCAACAGTGTAGAGTCTTACCACTTGCAGTTCTTAGTATTGAATACCAAGTAAATCTCTTTGTTAATTACCTGTAGTGTCTGATTTTTATGGATAATAGAAACCTTTAGAGAGAAAATTGTAAAATTTTACAAGTAGAAGTGGAAGATCCTTTATATGCCTGTTTTTTTAAAGGGAAGTGGAGTGTTCGTGGATGGGCCAGGTGCGGGAAAGCACATACAAGCAGGAACAAGGAAGGTCATTATCACTGCACCAGCCAAAGGTGCAGATATTCCTACCTATGTTTGTGGAGTTAACCAAGGTGACTACTCTGATTAAGCCCCAAATACCATCAGGTGCATACACTTATAATCATTTTATCAGCGCTAAATCATTCAATTTTGATAACATTTCCGTGCTGTTTATCATATACATGCAATTTTTTTCTTTGGTATGTTCAGTAATGCATCTTGCACAACAAACTGCTTGGCTCCATTCATGAAGTTTCTAGGTGAAGAATTTGGAATTGTGAAGGGCATAATGACAACCACCCACTCGTACAATGGAGATCATTTATGCACACTTATACATCAAAGTTACTTAAGTTCTGATATAATCTAAGAATTATCGAACAAAACAAAATAAATAGAGAAAGAGGACGTCAGCGGAGAAGAAAAAACGAGTAACTATTTCAAACCACATCTTTATTAAAAAATGAATTGATTATAAACGTAGTACAAGACTCTTTTTTATATACCTAAAAGATAAAGATAGAAAGGAAATGAGGTGATTATAAACGTAGTGTAAGACTCTTATTAACAACTGAATTGATTTTAAACTAGATTTGCTAGCTTCTGCTAACTTTACTATATTCACGTTAATTCCTCTTTGTAGTGCATGGACTTCTGCAGAAATCAATCTCTGTATTAAACGTTTACTGAGGGAACTGATGCCCACAACTGAGGGCTACTGAGGAAATCTGTTGAAATTGATGATTCAAATATTTGTAGGGAAAGAAAGATTGATTGTCAACCATGTAATTGGCTCCTATATGCAATAACATGGGTGCCAAGTTTACTTGGAGGTCAAGAAAACTTGGGTGTCAAGTTTACTTGGAGGTCAAGAAATCCCTCTATATAAATAGAGGTCGTGTTATTGTAGTTGGACTAAAGATTGTAATTAAAGAAGAGAGGATGAAAATATCTAAAGGTTCCATGATCGCGATAAAAGGAGTGAGCGCAGGAAATCTCTATTTACTAAAGGGCACTACTGTAGTTGGTGAATCAGCTTCAGTTACTTCAGCTGATTCAAATTCTTCCAGATTATGGCACTTGCGGATGGGCCACATTGGCCAGCGCAGCATGGATGAGCTAAGAAAGCGAGGTTTGATTGATGGAGTTCGGCATTCAAAGCTTGGTTTTTGTGAAGAGTGTGTTCTTGGTAAGCAGACAAATATTTCTTTTGGTGTTGGTGAGCATAAGGCAAAAGCTATTTTGGATTATGTTCACATGGATGTTTGGGGACCTTCCCCTTGTCCATCATTGGGTGGAGCCAGGTATTTTGTTTCATTTATAGACGATTTCTCTCGTAAAGTTTGGGTATACTTTTTAAAGTCCAAAGTGAAACCTTTACTAGAAGGCATTAAGAGACATTACACCACACCAGGCGACCCCCAATCCAATGGAGTTGCAGAAAGGATGAATCAGACATTGTTGAAGAGAACTAGGTGCCTCAGATTGACTGCTAAGTTAAAGAAGGGATTTTGGGCTGAAGTTTTATCTATGGCGGCTTTCCTCATCAACCGCACACCTTCTACTTCCATAGATATGAAGATCCCTGAAGAAGTATGGAAAGGAGAGTCTGTTAGCTATTCATTCCTCAAGGTGTTTGGTTGTCCAACTTATGTGCATGAGAGTCGAGGAAAGATGGAACCTAGAGCTCGCAAGTGTATCTTTCTAGGTTATAGAAGATGAGTAAAAGGATATAGGTTGTGGTGTCCTATTAGCAAGAAACTTATTATAAGCAGGCATGTAATTTTTGATGAGAAGGCTATGTTGAAGGTGGAGCCTTCCTCATCGGATGATGATGAGAGGACATGTGAAGAATACCAAACACAAAAAAATTCATCTGTTGATTCTTTTCATAGACGTTCAAATGGTGTTTCCGATGACACCATGGTTGACGAGGATAGTATGGATACTGGCATAGAAGATCAAACTCAAGGTGGAGCTCATATAGAGACCAGGCCTGTTAGAGAAAGAAGAAAGCCTAGATGGCTTGATGAGTTTGTTGGTTTGAGCATCAAAGACATTGACTTTGATGATATGGCAACATATGCATTAAACGTTGTCCATGATGAGCCCAGAGATTATGGAGACGCTATTGCATCAGTTGACAGTTCCAGTTGGTTAGTAGCAATGGAAGAGAAGATCGAATCTTTACGGAAAAACACACTTGGGATTTGGTGCCACTTCCTAAGGACAAGAGAGCTATTGGAAGTAAGTGGTTCTTTAGAGTGAAAGACGGCAGCAATGGAGAGTTCAGATATAAAGCAAGACTAGTAGCAAATGGGTATGTTCAGAAGAAAGAGGTAGAGTATCATGACATCTTTGCTCCAGTTGTTACGCATGCTTCCATTCGTATTCTCTTGGCATTAGTTTCTCATTATGACATGGAGTTAGAGCAACTAGATGTCAAAACTGCTTTCTTGCATGGTGATCTGGATGAAGAGATTTATTTGCGGCAGCCGGGTGGGTTCGTTGATAGTAGCAGGACAAACAATGTTTGTAAACTTAACAAATCTCTTTATGGACTGAAGCAGTCTTCTAGACTATGGTACAAGAGATTTGATAAGTTTATGCTTTCATAGGGATAATCCAGAAGCTTCAAAGACCAGTGTGTTTATTTTAGGAGATGTGATAATGACATGATTTATTTGTTATTATATGTTGATGATATGTTGATCGCATCTCAGAGTATGGTCGAAATTAAGGAGTCGAAAGCGGAGCTCAATACAGAGTATGATATGAAGGATTTAGGAAAGGCACAAAGAATATTGGGTATGGAGATAAGCAGGGATAGGAAGCGGAGAGAGTTAAGGCTCACTCAGGTGCAGTACATCAAGAAAGTCCTCGCTCGATTTGGAATGGAGAAAGCCAAACCAGTAGGCACTCCTTTAGGCTCTCATTTTAAGTTGTCGAAATACCATTCTCCTACATCGGAAGAAGATAAAAGGTATATGGCTAGTATATCTTATTCTAGTGCTGTTGGTAGTCTCATGCATGCGATTGTGTGCACGAGACCAGATTTGGCCCATGCAGTTGGTGTTGTCTATCGATATATGTCTAACCCAGGCAAAGAACATTGGCAAGCAGTGAAGTGGATTCTCAGATATCTTCGAGGCACTTCTTCGGTGGGTTTGCTATACGGTGGAGTAGATGGTGACATCTTTCTTAGAGGATACTGCGGTTCTGATTATGCTGGGGATAGATATGCTAGGAAGTCAGTGTCGGGCTATGTTTTTACACTTGGCATAGGCTCGATTTCATGGAGATCAAAGCTGCAATCTATCATAGCTTTGTCGACTACCAAAGCAGAGTTGATATCGATTGTGGAAGCAACAAAGGAAGGATTATACTTACTTCAGATATTGGATGATCTTTCAATGCTGCAACAGACAGTGGAGCTATTTTCAGATAGTCAGAGTGTGATTCATCTTGTTGAGAATGAAGCTTATAGTTCATGGACAAAGCACATTGATGTTAGATGTTTCTTTCTTATGCTTAAGGAAGAAAGGAGCAAGTTCAAATTATTGAAGGTGGGTACTTCGGATAATCCTTCAGATATGATAACCAAGTCACTTCCAAAGGACAGGTTTGAGCATCGCTCAAACTTGATCAGTTTGCTTCCTGTTACTTGAGCACCATGGGGCGCTGGGCTCAACAACTTCTATGTTGATTGTTGAAGATGAGATGATGAAGAAAGACTGTCATATTTGAATCAAGGTGGAGTGTTGAAATTGATGATTCAAATATTTGTAGAGAAGGAAAGATTGATTGTTAATCATGTAGTTGGCTCCTCCATGGAATAACTTGGGTGCCAAGTTTACTTAGAGGTCAAGAAAACTTGGGTGCCAAGTTTACTTGGAGGTCAAGAAATCCCTCTATATAAATGGAGGTTATGTTATTGTATGAAGAGAGCAATCCACCATTAATCTTGTCTCTATTGTAATCTTCCTCCTCTCTTATTTACTCATTTCTTCATTGAGAAATAAAAGTTATTGGGTCTCCGTGGACGTAGGATATTCATATCTGAACCACGTTAAATCTTCTATGTCCTTTGTTGTTCTTTGTTTTTCGAGAGATTTCATAATTATTTTGCTATACTACATTGGTATCTATATAAACAATACTAGATCCTCATCAAAATTCCACATAAATCTCTACAGTTTGGTACCAGAGCTGATGTTATTGTTTCTATTTGGATATTAATGGCTACTTCTAGTAAGTTATTGGAAGATCTGGTATCAATTATGGAGTAACACGTTTTGACGGAAAAGGAGATTTTGGTTCTTGGAAGACAAAGATAGAGGCCATATTGAAAAAGGAGAAGACTTTTAAAGTTGTTTCTGCGCCCGAGAAATTGAAAGATGTTGATGCAGCTGAATTGGAGGAAATGGAAGACGAAGCTCTCACAACAATTCAGTTGAGTCTTTCAGATGAAGTCCTTAGAGAATTTTCTCAGAAGAAGACGACGAAGGAACTATGAGATGCATTATCGGATGCATATCAAGACAAGTCTCTCACAAATTGGATTATTCTTCAACAACAACTTTTTTCGTTCAAGATGAAGCCTAGAGCCGATCTTATGGAGTATGTAGATGCCTTGACCACTTTAGTTATGAACCTGAAGGCAGCAGATGTTGATATTACTGATGAGGCTCAAGCTGTGATCCTCCTATGTTCCTTGCCTAAAGAATATACTGCTTTTGTCAATTCCATGATTTATGGCCGTAGTAAAATTAGCCTTTCTGATGTAAAGGTTGGCCATGAAGTGTTAAGAGGTAGATTGGCGAGCACTAGCATTGATAGTGATATCGAAGGCTTATCTGTTCAGAGAGGTAGAAGTCAAAGCAAGTCAAAGAAAGGTGAAGAACGGAATTCTTCGAGGTCCCAGTCTAGGGGGCCTAAGAAATTGACTTGCCATTATTTTAAGAAGCTGGGCACTTTGTTGCACAATGTCCCAAGCTTGAAGGAAAAAGAAAAGATCCAAAGCGAGCTTTAACCTCTACAGCGGAGAAATCAGATACAGAGAGTGACACTGATGTGTTTACAGCTTCTAGCTCTTCTTGGAAGAGAACCTTATGGTTGATTGATTCTGGCGCATCCTGTCATATGACACCTGATAAGAACTCTTTTTCCACTTACCGTGAGATTGATGGAGGAGAAGTTCTAATGGGCAATGATGCTTCTTGTCATATAGTTGGTGTTGGTAGTGTAAAGATCAGGATGTTTGACGGTGTTATTCGAACCATTACTGATGTTAGGCATGTACCTGATTTAAGGAGGAGCTTGATTTCTATTGGGGCGTTGAGTAGACTTGGACTAAAGATTGTAGTTGAAGAAGAGAAGATGAAAATATCTAAGGATTCCATGATCGTTGTGAAAGGAGTGAGCGCAAGAAATCTCTATTTACTAAAGAGCACTACTGTAGTTGGTGAATCAGCTTTAGTTACTTCAGTCGATTCAAATTCTACTAGATTATGGCACTTGTGGATGGGCCACATTGGCGAGCGCAGCATGGATGAGCGAAGAAAGTGAGGTTTGATTGACGGAGTTCAGCATTCAAAGCTTGGTTTTTGTGAAGAGTTTGTTCTTGGTAAGCAGATGAAGATTTCTTTTGGTGTTGGTGAGCATAAGGCAAAAGCTATTTTGGACTATGTTCACACGGATGTTTGGGGATCTTCCCCTTACCCATCCTTAGGTGGAGCCAGGTATTTTGTTTCATTTATAGACGATTTCTCTCGTAAAGTTTGGGTATACTTTTTAAAGTCCAAAAGTGAAACCTTTACTAGATTTCGTAAATGGAAATCCACAATGAAGAAGCAATCAGGGAAGAAGTTGAAAGTTCTCCGTTTAGATAATGGCGGTGAATTCGTATCACAGGAATTCATCGATTATTGTGAGTCTGAAGGCATTAAGACGCATTACACCACACCAGGCGACCCCCAATCCAATGGAGTTGCAGAAAAGATGATTCGGACATTGTTGAAGAGAATAAGTTGCCTCAAATTGACTGCTAAGTTAAAGAAGGGATTTCGGGCTGAAGCTTTATCTATGGCGGCTTTCCTCATCAACCGCACACCTTCTACTACCATAGATATGAAGATCCCTAAAGAAGTATGAAAATGAGAGCATGTTAGCTATTTATTCCTCAGGGTGTTTTGTTGTCCAGCTTATGTGCATGAGAGTCGAGGAAAGCTGGAACCTAGAGCTCGCAAGTGTTCTTTCTAGGTTATAGAAGAGGAGTAAAAGGATATAGGTTGTGGTGTCCTATTAGCAAGAAACTTATTATAAGCAGGCATGTAACTTTTGACGAGAAGGCTATGTTGAAGGTGGAGACTTCATCATCGGATGATGATGAGAGGACATGTGAAGAATACCAAACACAAAGCAAATCATATGTTGATTCTTTCCATAGGCGTTCAAATGGCGTTTCCGATGACGTCGTGGTTGATGAGGATAGTATGGATACTGGCATAGAAGATCAAACTCAAGGTGGAGCTCATATAGAGATCAGGTTCGTTAGAGAAAGAAGAAAGCCCATATGGTTTGATGAGTTTGTTGGTTTGAACATTAAAGACATTGACTTTGATGATATGGCAACATATGCATTAAACGTTGTCCATGATGAGCCCAGAGATTATAGAGACGCTATTGCATCAGTTGACAGTTCCAGTTGGTTAGTAGCAATGGAAGAGGAGATCGAATCTTTACGGAAAAATCACACTTAGAATTTGGTGCCACTTCCTAACGACAAGAGAGCTATTGGATGTAAGTGGATTTATAGAGTGAAAGACGGCAGCAATGGAGAGTTCAGATATAAAGCAAGACTAGTAGCAAAGGGGTATGTTCAGAAGAAAGGGGTAGAGTATCATGGCATCTTTGCTCCAGTTGTTACGCATGCTTCCATTCGTATTCTCTTGGCATTAGTTGCTCATTATGACATGGAGTTAGAGCAACTAGATTTCAAAGCTGCTTTCTTGCATGGTGATCTGGATGAAGAGATTTATTTGCGGCAGCCGGGAGGGTTCGTTGATAGCAGCAGGACAGACTATGTTTGTAAACTTAACAAATCTCTTTATGGACTGAAGCAGTCTCCTAGACTATGGTACAAGAGATTTGATAAGTTTATGCTTTCATAGGGATACTCCAGAAGCTTCAAAGACCAGTGTGTTTATTTTAGGAGATGTGATGATGACATAATTTATTTGTTATTATATGTTGATGATATGTGATTGCATCTCAGAGTATGGTCAAAATTAAGGAGTTGAAAGCGGAGCTCAGTAGAGAGTTTGATATGAAGGATTTAGGAAAAGAAAAAAGAATATTGGGTATGGAGATAAGCAGGGATAGGAAGCGGAGAGAGTTAAGGCTCACTCAGGTGCAGTACATCGAGAAAGTCCTCGCTCGATTTGGAATGGAGAAAGCCAAACCAGTAGACACTCCTTTAGGCTCTCATTTTAAGTTGTCGAAATACCATTCTCCTACATCGGAAGAAGATAAAAGGTATATGGCTAGTATATCTTATTCTAGTGCTGTTGGTAGTCTCATGTATGCGATGGTGTGCACGAGACCAGATTTGGCCCATGTAGTTGGTGTTGTCAATCGATGTATGTCTAACCCAGGCAAAGAACATTGGCAAGCAGTGAAGTGGATTCTTAGATATCTTCGAGGCACTTCTTTGGTGGGTTTGCTATACGGTGGAGTTGATGGTGACATCTTCCTTAGAGGATACTGCGGTTCTATTTATGCTGGGGATAGAGATGCTAGGAAGTCAGTGTCGGGCTTTGTTTTTACACTTGGCATAGGCTCAATTTCATGGAGATCAAAGCTGCAATCTATCATGGCTTTGTCGACTACTAAAGCAGAGTTGATATCGATTGAGGAAGCAACATAGGAAGGATTGTACTTACTTCAGATATTGGATGATCTTTCAATGCCGCAGCAGACAGTGGAGTTATTTTCAGATAGTCAGAGTGTGATTCATCTTGTTGAGAATCAAGCTTATAGTTCATGGACAAAGCACATTGATGTTAGATGTTTCTTTCTTATGCTTGAGGAAAAACTGAGCAAGATCAAACTATTGAAGGTGGGTACTTCGGATAATCCTTCAGACATGATGACCAAGTCACTTCCAAAGGACAAGTTTGAGCATCGCTCAAACTTGATCAGTTTGCTTCCTGTTACTTGAGCGCCATGGGACGCTGGGCCCAACAACTTCTATGTTGATTGTTGAAGATGAGATGATGAAGAAAGACTGTCATATTTGAATCAAAGTGGAGTGTTGAAATTGATAATTCAAATACTTGTAAAGAAGGAAAGATTGATTGTCAATATTGTAGTTGGCTCCTATATGGAATAACTTGGGTGCCAAGTTTACTTGGAGGTCAAGAAAACTTGGGTGCCAAATTTACTTGGAGGTCAAGAAATCCCTCTGTATAAATAGAGGTCATGTTATTGTATGAAGAGGGAAATCCACCATTAATCTTCTCTCTATTGTAATCTTCCTCCTCTCTTACGTACTCATTTCTTCATTGAGAAATAAAAGTTGTTGGGTCTCCGTGGACGTAGGATATTCATATCCGAACCACGTTAAATCTTCTGTGTCCTTTTTTGTTCTTTGTTTTCGTGAGATTTCATAATTATTTTTTCATACTACATTGGTATCTAAATAAACAATATTAGATCCTCATCAAAATTCCGCATAAATCACTATAGAATCAACAGGCAGACGCAAAGGTAATTCACATTTACTGATGTTAACAACTGAATACCGGATGTCTAGTCCAGACATGAACGTAGTTTTGTATAATCTGGGAATAAAATCTAATCACTGTATATGAACATGCGTTGTGTTTTACTAAATCACACCAGTCTAGTCTAAATCAAAACCAAAACTCTAAATTCCCTAATGCACTGGTATTTTCATTTTGATCAGTTTACTGATTTCTGAGTTTAGGTCCAGTCCAGTCTAGGCTAAAAAAGTTATTGCCTTCGCCATTACAGTTTGGTTTTCAGAAGAAAATTACATCTAGAAGACTAGAAGTGGAGTTTTAGCTCCTGTTGGTAGTCAAATCTCCAGAACTGTTGATTGGATTAGGTTATCTACAATTTTGGGTTTGAATTATATGTGACAGAAATCTGTTTAGCAATTGTCTCTGTATGCGCGCGCGCGCGCACACACACACACACACACACACACACATATATATATATATATATATATATATATATATATATAATTTGTTTAGTAATTCTCTCCCCAGACATACATATACATCTTATGTATTTTGAAAACCCATGTATGTATGTACATCTAGCAGAACATCAAATTGCTTCTGCAATATACATATATTAGCTGTCACTTTTGAGTATTTTATTTTTTTGATGCAATTACCCTCCTCCATATTTTGTCATTCTTGATGGTTTATGTTTATATTTTATGACTAACAGACGTGCGTTTTTTTTTTTTTTTTTTTTTTTTTTTTTTTTTGATAGGCCTTGTAAGATGCTATAGGTTTACGCTACGGTGGAAGGTATGTAAAAATATGTAGTCGCACTCATTCTCATAAATGTATTTTGCGTCAATGTTCATATATCTTTACTTTTACTATGTTTTGGTTAGCTACAATTGTATGAACTGTTCTTTTCAATATGTATTGTTTTGGTTAGCAACGATTGTAAGAATTGTACTTATTTTTTATCACAAATATTTATATGCTTCGAACTTTGTATGACAATACTTTTGATCATAAATATTTATATGTTTAATATTGTGCATGAAATATGTTTAATAATGGTTATACATACTATAACATTATACAAGTGCAATAAAAATATTTTGCAATGATTAAACAACTTTCATGGCAAGTAAATAATGCTATAAAATACTAAATTAAATTTTCAATGGTGTTTCTATAGTGTTTAAGGTGCTATGGTAATCAGGCTATGAAATTTCTTCAGCATTTGCAGCTGCTATAGTAATCAAGCAATGTTTACCTATAGCGTTTATGGTTGCTTTAAATAACAATTAAATGACGTCATGAATATTAACAACATAACCACAACTCTGCACAAAAGTTTTATAGCAAGTAAAAAACGCAATTGATAGGAATTTATATGTTACAAATCGCCTATTTAATAGCAATTCAGAAACACTATGAGTAACATCATTTATAGCATGTTTTTTATAGCGTTTATTAGGTTGTTATTATGGACCCTTGACATATTACAACATGTTGATATACAGCGTTTATAAAAACGCCATAGTATCCTTTCATAGCATTTTTTAAACGCTATAAAAGGTCTTTCTCTTGTAAGGATGATGGAAATGCAGAACAAATGAATATTGAAGCTAATAAAATTTGTGATTTATTGGATAATGCTAAGAAACCTATTTGGGATGGTTGTAAAAGCGGTACTCAGCTATCGGTAATCGCAGAATACATTGCGACGAAGTCAAAATACAACATCACTGAAGCTGAGTTTACAGCTATTGTTTTTTTAATAATATAATATAACATAACAAAAGGGAGAATCTAGTCATTCTCCAACGGCTCACAAAAACAGTCATGCAAAAAGCAGAGACCGTGCACACACAAAAATAAGGTACAGAACAACAACAAATCTAAAATACAGTAAACAGCAGTCATCACAAAGCACAAAGAACACCAAAAAGTTGACGAGGAAGACAAGTCCACAACAGACTGATGCCATTGACCAAGAGACACTGAAAAACCGAAGACTCCACTCCAGGCAAACAAGGAGCCAGGACATGAGATGTGCCTAACAAGGAAGCAAGATGTCAAATGCTGGAGAGATCTACTAAGCTCTTCGAGTGCTCTATCTCTACCACTCAGCAAAAAATCCTTCAGACCGCTTCCCCTTCCATAAAGAGACCATGATCTAGAATAAATCCAAAACCTAAAAATTCAGTCCCGGCAGCACTAGCATACAACATAAGGTAAAATGAGGGGGTGGGGGAAAGGGAGTCATGGGTGAAAATGGCAAGGCATCACCTCCTAGCAAAGGAATCGCTCGATTCTTGCCCTGGGAGTAGTTGGAACCTCAGAAATGCCGAAGGTACTTGCTAATATCCTCAAACGGGAACCAATAACTCCCCTGAAAGGCCTTCTCAGGAAAGCAAGGAAAACAACGTTCCTTACTCTCTGGATGATGGCAGGAGGATCCATGGGCACATCGTTGAAATTGCCTTATTCTACGAGCACCAGATATGCCAGCAGATAAGACAAGGGATCAAACGAAACAAAACAGATCGCACGGATTTAAATGAGATGATGTTCGACTAGATTTTCAGTAAATCAGTTAGCGAAGACACTTTACCTTGGCAACCTACCAAATTCTCGAAATAATTCCATACCACATTGGCACAAGAGCCAAGGAAGAACAAGTGAGACAGGGATTCCAAAAAACCCGAGCTACAACACCTACAACATGAAACCAATGGAATGTCTATCCTCTGAAGGTTGTCGTATAGTGATAACCCATCATGTAGGTTTTTTCACATGAACAAAGAGACCTTCGGTGGAATCCAGACATCCCAAATGAAAGAGAACAGGAAAAGATGTGGGCCCAGAGACCTCGTCGAGTTCCATGCAACCTTGGTACAGAAGGGACTACTATCCCAGTCGGTCCCACCTCCATGTGAATCCGATAAAGCCTTCAGGATTGCATTTGTTTTCACGTCTCACTAGCGTAGGATGGGACACTAGTGAAATTCTCCCTTGAAAGTCTCTGGTACTTAGCATGAAGGAACGTCGCCCAAAGGGAGTCGTTAGCCTTAAACCTTGCCAATAACTTACAAGCAAAGGCAGAGCACATATCCTTTGGGTCACGGAGGCCCAAACCTCCTTCACACTTAGGATGACAAATAGTGTTCCATGATATCCAATGATGTCGTAGCGCATTGTCCTTGTTTCCCCAGAAAAAGGTGGATGCCATAGAACGGTAGGAATCCGTTGAAGGAAGAAATGGGAGTCATAGCTGCAAAACCATGAGATCCAATATAGTCTAATACAGACTTTATGAGAACCAGTCTACTTGCCTAAGAAAGAAGAGACACATTCCATCTAATGATCTTCCCCCTGACTTTGTCGGTTAAGGGATCGAAAATGGTGTTAAGCTTCCTACCTCGGTATAGAACTATACCGAGATAAGTTGAAGGAAGAGAACCAGTCCTAAATCCAGTGAAGGTCTGAATCTAAGAAGATAGGATCATAGACAAATCTTTCGCATAGACAAAGCAACTCTTGTTGGAGTTAACTAGTTTCCCAGAGCTACTCTCGTAAAGCCATATAAGGCTAATAAGCCCTAGGATTGAGCGACGACTACCATTAGTGAAAATGACGATGTCGTCGGTGAAGGATAAGGAGGAAACAAGAGGGCAACCCTAGGGATGCCAAACATGTGAATTTTCCTAGATATCATCAATGAATGAATACCACGAATGAAAGATTTGATAGAGATCACAAAAAGAGAGGGGAAATGAAGTCTCCCTGACACAGACTCCTATCCGCTTTGAAAAACCCATTTGATGATTCGTTGACGAGAATAGAAAACCAATAGTTGGAGATTAGACGCCAAACAAGATCTATGAGGGTTTCTAAAAAACCAAATGTCCTCAGAACCTTAATGACGAAGAACCAAAACATGCAGTCGTAAGCCTTAGCCATATCAAGCTTAACGATAACATTAAAACCTCGGGCTTTCTTATCAATATGAGAAACTAACTCCTAGGCTAAAAGAAGGTTATCAGTAATGAAACGTCCTTTTACAAACCCAGCCTGAGATGAAGAGATGATGTGCTCAAGAAATGGTGCTAGTCTAGAGGTTAGGACCTTCGATATAACCTTGTTAGAAAAATCACACAAACTGATAGGGCGAAAATCTACGCATGAACGAGGAATATCACACTTTGGAATAAGAAACAAGTTGGTGGAAGTCCACCCCACTAGTAGAACTCCCCCGAAGAAGAAAAACTAAATGGCTAGACAAAAGTCAACATGGATAATCAACCAGACACTTTTGAAAAAGACCCCATTGAAACTGTTTGGCCCACTCGCACTGTCCTTCCTAAGAGCAAAACACAAGCACATATTTCCTCCGAGGATAGAGGTGAAGAAGGATCAGAGGTATCTAACGGAAGGACCAATCGAGGAATAAAAGCGAGAAGGTTCGGGTCGGAGACTAGCACCGATTGAGTGCCGATAAAGGCTTGGAAATGAGATAGGATTTGACTTCACTAGGCATGGAAGCCATGGATAGGTCCAGATGCTGAATTTGATGAATTGTAAGAAGGTTATTTTCCTTACGAACGGAGGAATGAAAATTTTTGGAGTTTGTGTCACTTTCAACAATCCACTTGATCCTCGCCTTTTGGCAAAGATAGTCATGTTCAGTACGAAGCTCCAACGAGAAGGCCAGATGGGCTAATGCCCATGCCTCCTTATTAGCAGAAGAGGGATATTCGTCAAAAAGACGATTCTGCTAGAACAAGAATTTCTTCGACCGCCCGAACGCAGTCAAAGATATTTTTGAAAACAAGAACGTTCCACGCCTTAAGGAAGGCCTTAAGACGCTTCAGCTTACGAGAAAACACTACATAAAGAGAACCAAGAACTGGGGAGTTTCAGGAATCTGCCATCACACTATGGAAAGTGTGGTGTGATCGCCACATACTCTGAAATCGGAAAGAAGAGGGGCTAGAAAGAGAAAGGGGAGAGCATCGCAAAATCATAGGAGCATGTTCCGAGAAGGTGCGATGTAAATGAGAGATGGAGAAAGTGAACGGAAGGTTGAACCAACCTTCCCATCTGAAAACTCTATCAAGTCTTGACAGTATTCGGTTTGGCTCATTCTAGTTATTACATCACGTAGACACCGAACCGACGAAAGAAACTTCGGAGAGACCCGAGCTGATAATGAAGGCATTGAAATCCGCCAACGCCACATGCTTAATGACATTTCCACCTCTTTTCTCAGCTTGGGAGGCGACGACATTGAAGTCGCCTCCCACAACCGAAGTCGAAAAACCCAAGTCGGAGAGAGCGAGAGTGTCAGACCATAAAACCAATCTCTTACTCCAATCTCATTTAGCTTAAACAGCTGAGAACAGAAAAGAAGGTGAAAAAGAGGGGACAGAGCAGGCTACCGATAGTAGTTGATCAGAATTGAAGATAAAGTGATCAACAATGACTTTAGACCATAGAATCCAAATCTTGTCTGACACATTGGCTAAGCCACCGCCAAAGACAAGGGATAAGACTAATTTGATGATCTCCTCTGGGCCTACTAGAGGTTCTATAAGCGCTACCAAACAGATAAAGTGCTTTCTAACAATGCTTCTGAGTCTAGCCACAGATGCATCGTTACCTATGCCACAGACGTTCCAGAAATTTTTTTTGCCATCAGGTGAAACAATAAAAACAGAAACACGTAAAACAGAAACCACAACACAGTAGAGAAGGAAAAAAAGACAGTCTCACACTTAGATAAGATAAATAGTATATCAAGTAGATCTAACGATCAGCTCGGACCCCGCTGCAGAGCGTGTGCAAATGGTACGTGGAGTGCGAGGAGCCGCTCGTTGGCTACGACGGGATGAACGAGCAGTCAAACGGGCGGATACCTCACAATAACTAGAGAACCCTAAAGAAATCTCATGACTCTGATCTGGCAAACTAGAGGTTGTCACTCCAGAACGAGAAGGGCGAGAATTCTTAGTAAGCCGAGATAGATGATCATTAATGATCGTTATTTCGTGGTTACTAAGGAAAGGAGACGAGGCCGAAGCAGAAGACACAGAAAGACAAGAAGAGACATGGGTATACAACAGGGATACAGACTCAAAAAAACATAGGAAGGTGTGAAGTTGCTCAACGGTGCCAACACCAGTTGTTGTGTGAACTTCACGAAAGTCGATCTATCATCAGATTGACAGACCCACTATATAGGCAAAGTTCATAAGCAGGGACACCAAAAGACAACCGAAGGACAAGTCAAACATGGGAGGCTACCTCCCTAGTAAACCATATAATGGACCACTGTAGTGTCCGCTATACGCTTACATAAGAATAGGCCACCCATCCCATGAAGTGGAAGTACAGAAGAGTCATAAATACCCAAAACCAAAACGAACGAGTCACTAACAAAATAGTGTAAGCCTCGTAATGACTCGAAAAGAAGGCAAGCCCAAAGGTTGACTCCCAAAAAACGAGCCCAGTGAAAAACCAAGAGCCTCAAAAAACCAGTTGAAGCTACAGAGCTCAGACCAACCGAAAAACCCCCAAACAAAACCACTAATTAGCCCACAAAAGGCCCAACCAGCGACGAAAGGCCGGTCACAATCCCATCCAATCACAAAAACACCAGAGCCAAATGGAAAGGCACTATGTAGAAACCGAAACTCGTAAACACATGTGACCGTACCAATGTAAACAAAAATTGGTCCTCCACTGGAACATGCAAAAACAATAGCAAAGAGATGTCAAGGCACGAAGAGGAAGAGCACAACCATAGAAACCGATCAACTACTACACACACATCAAAGGAAACACACAAATGACCTGATACAGTGACTTCCTCTGAAGGAACAGCAGTGTTAGGGAGCTCACACACGTGTGACATGACTCACGACATCACAACACACACCATCCACCGACCAAGACTGTAAGACAAAGTCCGAAGAAAAAACAAATGAGCAACATAAAAAAAAGGCAAGAACATACCTGACAACAGTGCTGTTGAAACCAAAAGTGTAACAAAGGAAATTTACCCGTAACCATACCAGACATGGCTGCCGAACAAAGAGGCTCTTCTGCACCTGTGTTGCTTGCACCAAAAAGGCTTAAGGGCTGATAAGCTTCATCACACTACCACACAACATTGCTACAGTCATCAGCAGTTGTCTCGAGATCACTGTCAATGCCGGAAGGAACTGAAATTAAACCAACGGGCATAGAAATCAAATCAGAACAACGCCTGAAGGAAGCCAAACCCTACTTTTTCAATGCGTTAGCATGTTCCAAAACTAAGTCACCAACACGAGTGCTAAGAGCAGTGAACATGTTACAAGTAACCAAGGAAGGAGGAGCCTTCGCATGGCCTGCAACCTAAACGCAGCCGACAACACCAATTTCTCAGCCAACAACAGGCACTGGAAACTTCAGTAGCCTACCTCTAACGTCTCCTACGGCGACGATGAGTGGGTTGCAAAGCTAAACAACACGTCGCTGATTCCATTGTACGAGGTAGAACACCAACCAAAACCTGAGGAGGTCGAGAGGGGGAAACAAGGGCTGGGTCGGTCAACTCCACCAAACCACTATTCTCCTCTGGTCGTTCAACAACCAACGAGCTACAAGGCAAGATCCCACAAAAAAAGAACCCGCAAACAAACAGGTGGAGCATAGGGTAACACCCTCTACTACCGAGTATCACAGACCAGCGGCATAGGGTTAGGGGTGGTGAAATCCCTAGGACCCTTTCCGATGGATGGAGGCAAACACATCGGCAAATCACAAACAAATTTCGACCGCCGTCTCGCTAACATACAGGGAAATGGGCGGTAAATCGGCCACAACTCCAAGAACATCTCACTGGCCAGCAAATACCGTTGCTTTTCCAAAAGTTCAAAGGAAATCAACGATTCCAGCTGAATCACGATGGACTTAGGGCCAGAGACAGATACCACCAACCGCCGAGGCACCACTTCCTGGAGAGCAACGCTAATCAACCCAATGTCAGGGCAAGGGCGGCAGAAAGTCCCTCGAACCAGAATCCACCGCCGGCAAAACAAACAACAGGAGCCAAACCCTAAAACTAGAAAAGGGGGAAAAATGTACATCACTCAGAGATGGAGAGAAAATCAGTAGCCAACAAAACGAAGAACTTGTATGCAAAAAGAATTTGAGAGAAAAAAGAGGGGATGGGTTAACAGCTATTGTACAAGCTACAAAAAGGCACATGTCGCCCGATAATTTAATGTCTGTAAATCACTACGAAGTTAAAAAAAATTATGTCGACATTTGGTTTACCTTATCAGGAAATAAGTACATGTTTAAATGGATGCATGTTGTTTTGGAAAGATGACGTAAACCTTAAAAATTGTAAAATATGCAGTCAAGAAAGATATAAACCAAGAAAGAAGAAGAGAAAGCAAGTTCCATACAAATGTATGCATTACTTACCCAGCTTCAAAGATTATATGCATCTTCTGTGACTGCATCTCATATGAGATGGCATAAGGTGAGATCAGAGGAAGAAGTTACATTGACCCATCCGGTCGATGGGGAAGCATGGAAGCATTTCAATAAACTTACCCCAATTTTGCAGCGGAGAGTTGTAAGGTTTGACTAGGATTATGTACGGATGGTTTTTCAACATTTTCTCAATTTGATGCTAAATATTCATCATGGCCCGTTATCATCACACCTTATAATTTACCTGTAACACCCCGTATGTTAAATAACTTGTTATAACATAAATCAGAGCAGAATTAAATTTAATATTCTGAATCAGGGGAAACGGGCTGTGTCATTGCGTTCGTCTCGGAAAAATACGCGAAATAGAGTCCGAGTTTTCGTAAATCGGAGTCCGTATGACCAAGTTATGGCCCGTCAAAGTTTCACGAAAAATCAAAAACGAAAACTGCTCATGTTTTGAGGCCCGGGATGAGTTTTGGGCTGTTTTTTTTGGGCCCTAAATGGTTCCTACACTTGACTTCTTCCCCAAGACATGCTTTAAAGGCTAGGATTGGTTCTAGGGTATATCCTATGGTCCTAAAACATCTAACTAATCTATATATACACCCTAATACCCCCCTTATCCTTACCAAAAATAGATCTAAGGCCATTATGCCACCACTTAGAAAATTGGAGAGCCTCCACTAAAAATCCTAAGAGGGTTTGCAAGCTAATCTACATCTTCTTCTACTTAAATCATTGGGATTTGCTTCATTTAACTTGCTAATCTTGTTTTGGTGAGCTTCTATCCCCTTAATAATCAATTATTGAATTGATTATGATAAGATGTGATAAAGTATGGCTATGTTTGTGGATCCATATATTTATGCAAGCTTGATGTAGTGAATATTATGTGTTTTGCAAGTTATATGCCTTATGTCATGCAAGTTTCATAATATGTAATCATGATATTTTTATGCAAGTTGTTTCATGATGTTTATGATGCAAAACACTAAGTGAATATGGATCCATTATGCAAACATGATATGCAAGCTTATGCAAGTATATGAATGCTTATGCAAGTATGTGAGTGCTTATGCAAGTCATGTATATGCTTATATGCATGTTTAACATCTTATGCAAGTATATGAATGTTTATGCAAGTTATGTATATGATGAAATGCAAGTTTAACATAATATGCAAGCCTATGCAAGTATGTGAATGTTTATGCAAGTTATGTATATGTTGAAATGCAAGTTTAACATAATATGCAAGCCTATGCAAGTATGTGAATGTTTATGCAAGTTATGTATATGATGAAATGCAAGTTTAACATAATATGCAAGCCTATGCAAGTATGTGAATGTTTATGCAAGTTATGTATATGTTGAAATGCAAGTTTAACATAATATGCAAGCCTATGCAAGTATGTGAATGTTTATGCAAGTTATGTATATGTTGAAATGCAAGTTTAACATGATATGCAAGCTTATGCAAGTATATGAATGCTTATGCAAGTATGTGAGTGCTTATGCAAGTCATGTATATGCTTATATGCATGTTTAACATCTTATGCAAGTATATGAATGTTTATGCAAGTTATGTATATGTTGAAATGCAAGTTTAACATAATATGCAAGCCTATGCAAGTATGTGAATGTTTATGCAAGTTATGTATATGTTGAAATGCAAGTTTAACATGATATGCAAGCTTATGCAAGTATATGAATGCTTATGCAAGTATGTGAGTGCTTATGCAAGTTAAGTATATGCTAAAATGCAAGTTCTACATGTTATGCAAATCACATGTATGATGATATGTAAGTTCATATGCAACATGTTATGTAAGACACATGTTTGATAATATGCAAGTTTGGGTTGAATATAGTTGGGTTAATACATGCTCATATATGCAAGTTGACATCCTCTTAACCCATGATAAAGTTATATGCTAAACCCATGTTATGTGTGGTAAATCTTCCCTTTATTATGTTATGTCATAATGACGATTTACGTGGGGAACGATGGGGTTAATTAATATGTTAATTAAAAGTATGTTGAAATGGGTATGACTAAGCATACCATAAAAAAATTAATTAACATAAGTGGGAATTTACCTATTGAGTTAGGTCTACCCCATGGGAATTTACCTATTGAGTTAGGTCTACCCATGTTATGGAAAACTTGATATTAATTAGGAATAATTAATATGGGGGTGATTAATTAGGTGTAATTAATCGACTAAGACACGAGGTTGGACTCATTTGTAGTGTAAAACTGCCCGGACCCGACCGGCTTAACCAGTTGCTACAAATGTCAGCCCAATGTGAGAGGTCTTAGCCATAAATTAAATACGTGATTAAGGTAAAGACACGAGGTTAGACTCTGTTATGACGTAAGACTGCCCGGACTCTACCGGCTTAACCAGGCGGTCATAACAGCCAGTCTAATGTGGGAGGTCTTTATGGGAGATCACGGTCTTAATTAATTAAGAAACACTTAACCATATTAGCATGTAGTGGGACATGAGGGGTTAAGTGGGTGCCTTGGGTGGCATGTAGTAACTAGTGGGGGTGCCTTGGGTGGCATGAGAAAACTAGTGGGTTGCCTTGGGTGGCAATAGAAAATACGATTAGAATACTTAACAAGAGTGGAACATGTAACTAAACATGATTAAAGGGTTAAGTGAGTGCCTTGGGTGGCATGGGGGAATCAAGTAAGTGCCTTGGGTGGCATGCGGAAATCTAGTGGGTGCCTTAAGTGGCAATTGTAATATAATTGGATGACTTAACCAAACCTTAACATGTAAGGGGGCATGATTATAAAAAGGGGTTAAGTGGGGTGCACTAGATAAAATGACAAGCTTAAGTAGTAGCTTGTGGGGGCCCATTTCAACCAATATCCCAAACGTATCTTTGTGGGCTCGACCCATGTCGAGTGACGGGACACGCATATTGGGCTTGATTATAAGAGGCCAAAACGGGGTAGCGGTGGCAACGCAAGTCCAACGGGTTTCATATGCGTGTGTGGGCCCGGGCTGGTAGATAAGCCGTTGTTGCATCGTGTAGATATAAAGCCGTGCACCGTTGATAGATTGGGTAGCCACTTTAGGGGAGTGATACACCCCACTGTGGGACCAGCACGGGTATCTACGTTAGGGAGCCGATCGATGGGGAGTAGTGGGTACACCTAGTAAAGATAGGAGCAGACGGCACCTATGTAGGGGTACACGAAACTACTGGGTAAGATTACTAGGTACACCTAGTGAATGTAGGGGCAGACGGCACCTACGTGGTCAGTTATACACCTAGTGGAGGTAGGGGCAGACGGCACCTACGTGGTCAGCTAGAAGTACCAGAGACTACTAGCTATATTTTCTAAGACTTTAGTGGGATCAACCTTTAAGTAGGAATTACTCTTGGTGGGTAGAACTGGTGTGGTGCAGTTAGTAATTATCCTTGGGTGGGTAGATGCGTCTTTACGGTTATCTTAGTTCGTCCTGTGTTCGTGGGCAACTTAGTGTAGTCATTATCCCCAAAGATACCATACCGAGTTCATATCATACCCTAATTACTTTAATAATTGTATTATTAAGGAGATAGGGTTCACTCAGGCTTATGTCTGACCCCCGTTGTTTTTATCTTTTTCCTTCAGGTCCTCAGGTTGGGCCTAGTGCTAGTGGGCTTTGATCAGTTTGCTTTATCTATCTCTTGGAGCTTGGACCGTAGATGTAGAGCTCAGCTTATCTTATCTTTTCTGTTATGGCTATTTGTTATGAGTAGTGGGATTATGTACTTATTTTATTCAGGATGGATATTTTGTACTTGACTCTTGTTATGGTTTTATGATGTAACCAAACATGTTTTACTTTCCGCTGCTATGAGATGATGTTTTAAATTTTCAAGTATTACATTATATCTGTCTTGTTGTAATTTTACTGTTCTATACTCACTAAAAATACTCCACCGATGCTATGGCATTCCCTTAGTGAGTGACTATAGCGGGTGTGGGGTGTTACACGTGGTAATAGAGCTTAAGGTTACCGGAACAGATAAAATTTTTAGAAAAACTATTTTCTAAGAATATTTTTGGAAAGGAGTATTTTCAAAAACATGTCTTTTAAGAGAAAAGTTTTTGAAAGAAAAGCATAATCCCCAATAGCCATATTTATATCTTTCGAATTCTCCATTTTGAATCTCTTCCTTTCTCTCGTTTTGAGTTTCCCCTCCGCGTATAGATGATCTTTCAAAGATAGATAAGGATGGAAAACCACCTCAAGGGACTTAGACGTTAGTCGGATTAGAAGTTGGTTCAAGAAGGAGGAGGACTGGTAGGTATCTACTGGATAGACGATGGGAAGAAGGCTCAAATAGTTGTTTGGTTAATGAAAGATGAAACCTCATTGGTGGGAGGTTATGAGTGGAGAATAGGGAAGAAGAAGGCTGGTAGTTATCCTTTTTGAAGGGATAGGACACCTTATTAGGATTGTCCAAAGAAGCAAAGGCAAGGTATGGAGGGTAGTGGAATTCCCTCACGACTAGGGTACCAGATGGGGATATGACCGTCTAGGTTGGAATTTGGATTTCTTTATCATCCGATTCAAGCTTTATTTGATTCTGATATATCGAGTTCGTTTATCCCACCATTGTTAGTTGAGTCACTGCACTTAGACACCAGTTTGGTAGATGATCCCTTAGTTGTTTCAAACCCAGTTGGGGCTCCATGATATGTTTGGGTTTGAAAGTTTCTATACTTAGCGTTGAGTTTAGAGGTGATGCTTGTTGGGCTTCACGGGCTATGGGTTAATTTTGGGCATGGACTGGTTATCCAGTAGGAGTGTTGTTCTTCATTTTGAAGGGAGAGTTGTTAGGCTTATGGGCCGCCTGAGTAACACTCTCGAGATCTCTTGTAATCCCATAGAATCTGTTATGCTAAGGTATCTAGAATCGCCTGACACGTTGGTCTAGAGTCTGCGATCTGTTAGAGCGGTCCGGGAATACCCGGATGTGTTTGAGGAGGTGAAGGGCTTACCTCCGAAGCGGGAGATTGACTTCCGAATATATCTGGTGGATAATGCCAAACCAGTATCTTGGCCAGTGTGCCACATGGCTCCTAGTGAGAGGAGGGAACTCCATAAGTAAGTAGGCGATTTGCTTGAGAAGGGGTTCATAAGACGAAGTATATCGGAGTGGGACGCTCCAGTAGTTTTTGTTATGAAGGCGGATGGGTCCCTCAGACTTTGTGTAGGCTAAAGGGAACTAAAGAAACTCACAAAGAAGAATAGATACCCATTGCCGAGGATTAATGACCTCCTTGATCAGTTGGCTGGCGCCTCAGTATTTTTGTAGTAGGACTTAGCCACGGGATTTCATCAGTTGATAGTGGCTGAGAATAGTATAGAAAAGACTGCCTTTGGGACTCCGGATGATTTCTTTTATGAGTGGCTGGTGATTCCATTGGGTGTGACGAACGCCCCCGCATACTTTGTTGAGAAGGGTGTTCAGGGAGTACCTAAATAAGTTCGTGATGGTCTTTGTAGATGACATCTGGGTCTTTTCTAGGAGCGAAATAAGTTTTCGTATGTGCTCAATAGGCTGAGCAGGGCCAGTATAGGATAAACGACGGTTTCGGAGCGAGACTGGCGAGAACATCCAGAATTGGTCAAGGGCTTAATTATTTAGCCATTTTTACTAGTATCGTCTCACGTAGGTCGTCTGAATTCGAAGGAGGTATCCCTTGGGTGTTTGTCTGATATTGGTTTAGGCCTTTGGGGCTTGCATTTGGGGGATGCCGAATTCGACTAGGGTGGTCTGCGTGGGAGACAGTTGTGATGATTTTGGATGATATTCTGGTGGAGAAGAGCATGCCCTACATCTTAGGGAAGTGTTGGAGACTCTTCGAGCGCATAGTCTTAGGACAGCAAAAGTGGATGGGATCCTTAGCATCCTATGAGTAAGGGTAACATGGTAACGGACACCTTAAGTAGAAAAAGGTTGTCCTTGAGTTCATTGTTCGTTGAACGACGGAGCTTAGAGTTTATTTCTAAGTTTGACTTTAGACCTTCCGTTGACTTTGTACCCGGTTTGCTAGCTTCTTTGGAAGTTAGACCTACTCTTTTGGGGCGGATTGGAGAAGCACAGAGGGGCGACCCACAGTTGGTTGAGTTAGTAGAGAAGCTCATAAGGGGGGGAGTCGTCCAGCCATTTGAGTAGGTACACCCTAGATGATAGAGGGTGCTTGCGTAGAGACGGTAGACTTTGTGTACCGCAAGACGAGGGTTTGAGGAAGGCTATTCTTGATGACGCACACCATTCTAGGATGACCATTCATCCCGGTGGGGGTAAGATGTACCAAGACATGAAGAGGGCTTTCTTCTGGGCCGGTATGAAGAAAGATGTGGCCGAGCATGTCGCTCGATGCTTGGTGTGCCAACGAGTGAAGACGGAGCGAAAGAAACCAGGTGGGTTGCTTCACCCATTGGAGGTTCCGCAATGAAAGTGGGACAGCGTCTCGTTGGATTTTATTGACAGGTTACCCAGATCGAGAAAGAGTAATACAGGAATTTGGGTGGTGGTAGACAGACTTACTAAGAACACCCATTTCATACCTGTGAAGAGTAAGTGGACTGCTCCATGGCTAGCTTTTGTATATCTTCGAGAGATAGTTCGATTGCATCGGGTACCCTCTAGCATAGTGAGTGATCGAGATCCTATCTTCACTAGAGAGTTTTTGAAGAATTTGCAAGAGGCGGTAGGGACTCAGTTGTGTATGAGTACCGCATATCATCCTCAGACGGACAGCCAGACCGAGAGGGTGAATCATGTTTTAGAAGACCTTTTGAGGCTATGTATCTTGGATTTTGGAAGTACATGGGAGGAGCATCTTCCATTGGCGGAGTTGCCCGACAGACTTAGTAGTGTACATGATGTATCCCATGGGAGGAAGTGCCTACATGAGACCGCAAAGGTGATAGGGCCAAGTTTACTTAGAAAAGTGGAAGCAGAGCGTGATGCGACGATTCGACGAGCTCCTACTTGCATCCTTGGGTCAGAGATTTGGAAGTTGAGAAACAGAGAGGTTCAACTAATCAAAGTACAAAGGGGAGATGAAGAGAGTGACGCTACCTGGGAGACGGAGGCGAAGATGCGTTCGAGGTACCCTTTTCTCTCGGAGGGTATGTCCTTTTGCTTCTCCTTCATCGTATATCTTGTGCTTATCTTATCTTTAGTATGTCCTCTCGTTAGTACCTTTGACCTCTAGATAGGGTAAACCTGTGGTTGAAACATGTGTTTGAGACATGTTATGGTTGATGGATGCAAGTGGATGCAAGTGTTTGCTAGTGGTTGCTCGTGGATGCATATACACACACTTTAGGCACTAGATCGGCTCAATCACTTCATATTGCATATTGCATATAAATGTGTGTAGGTAGCTATATTAATGGATGTATGATGGTTGTGCTATCATATGGATGATGCATTTATTCGGTGAATGATTGTGCATGCATATAGAAATAGTATGTGTCGATAGGATTCTTTCGCATACATATTGGATGCATGGCACTATCATGGTTTGCATTAAGGAGGTCAACTGAATCAGTAGACCGCCTGATTTTGCATTAGATAGGGAACATATACACACACTTTTTGCATATGTTCATACAACATTAGAAACTTTAAGGACAATGGATGCCAGTGTTTGATGGTTGAGTAGATGGTTGTTTGGTTGGTAGGATACGTTCTTCTTGACTTAGAGATTTCGGGGACGAAATCCTTTAAGTAGGGGAGAATGTAACACCCCGTATGTTAAATAACTTGTTATAACATAAATCAGAGCAGAATTAAATTTAATATTCTGAATCAGGGGAAACGGGCTGTGCCATTGCGTTCGTCTCGGAAAAATACGCGAAATAGAGTCCGAGTTTTCGTAAATCGGAGTCCGTATGACCAAGTTATGGCCCGTCAAAGTTTCACGAAAAATCAAAAACGAAAACTGCTCATGTTTTGAGGCCCGGGATGAGTTTTGGGCTGTTTTTTTTGGGCCCTAAATGGTTCCTACACTTGACTTCTTCCCCAAGACATGCTTTAAAGGCTAGGATTGGTTCTAGGGTATATCCTATGGTCCTAAAACATCTAACTAATCTATATATACACCCTAATACCCCCCTTATCCTTACCAAAAATAGATCTAAGGCCATTATGCCACCACTTAGAAAATTGGAGAGCCTCCACTAAAAATCCTAAGAGGGTTTGCAAGCTAATCTACATCTTCTTCTACTTAAATCATTGGGATTTGCTTCATTTAACTTGCTAATCTTGTTTTGGTGAGCTTCTATCCCCTTAATAATCAATTATTGAATTGATTATGATAAGATGTGATAAAGTATGGCTATGTTTGTGGATCCATATATTTATGCAAGCTTGATGTAGTGAATATTATGTGTTTTGCAAGTTATATGCCTTATGTCATGCAAGTTTCATAATATGTAATCATGATATTTTTATGCAAGTTGTTTCATGATGTTTATGATGCAAAACACTAAGTGAATATGGATCCATTATGCAAACATGATATGCAAGCTTATGCAAGTATATGAATGCTTATGCAAGTATGTGAGTGCTTATGCAAGTCATGTATATGCTTATATGCATGTTTAACATCTTATGCAAGTATATGAATGTTTATGCAAGTTATGTATATGATGAAATGCAAGTTTAACATAATATGCAAGCCTATGCAAGTATGTGAATGTTTATGCAAGTTATGTATATGTTGAAATGCAAGTTTAACATAATATGCAAGCCTATGCAAGTATGTGAATGTTTATGCAAGTTATGTATATGATGAAATGCAAGTTTAACATAATATGCAAGCCTATGCAAGTATGTGAATGTTTATGCAAGTTATGTATATGTTGAAATGCAAGTTTAACATAATATGCAAGCCTATGCAAGTATGTGAATGTTTATGCAAGTTATGTATATGTTGAAATGCAAGTTTAACATGATATGCAAGCTTATGCAAGTATATGAATGCTTATGCAAGTATGTGAGTGCTTATGCAAGTCATGTATATGCTTATATGCATGTTTAACATCTTATGCAAGTATATGAATGTTTATGCAAGTTATGTATATGTTGAAATGCAAGTTTAACATAATATGCAAGCCTATGCAAGTATGTGAATGTTTATGCAAGTTATGTATATGTTGAAATGCAAGTTTAACATGATATGCAAGCTTATGCAAGTATATGAATGCTTATGCAAGTATGTGAGTGCTTATGCAAGTTAAGTATATGCTAAAATGCAAGTTCTACATGTTATGCAAATCACATGTATGATGATATGTAAGTTCATATGCAACATGTTATGTAAGACACATGTTTGATAATATGCAAGTTTGGGTTGAATATAGTTGGGTTAATACATGCTCATATATGCAAGTTGACATCCTCTTAACCCATGATAAAGTTATATGCTAAACCCATGTTATGTGTGGTAAATCTTCCCTTTATTATGTTATGTCATAATGACGATTTACGTGGGGAACGATGGGGTTAATTAATATGTTAATTAAAAGTATGTTGAAATGGGTATGACTAAGCATACCATAAAAAAATTAATTAACATAAGTGGGAATTTACCTATTGAGTTAGGTCTACCCCATGGGAATTTACCTATTGAGTTAGGTCTACCCATGTTATGGAAAACTTGATATTAATTAGGAATAATTAATATGGGGGTGATTAATTAGGTGTAATTAATCGACTAAGACACGAGGTTGGACTCATTTGTAGTGTAAAACTGCCCGGACCCGACCGGCTTAACCAGTTGCTACAAATGTCAGCCCAATGTGAGAGGTCTTAGCCATAAATTAAATACGTGATTAAGGTAAAGACACGAGGTTAGACTCTGTTATGACGTAAGACTGCCCGGACTCTACCGGCTTAACCAGGCGGTCATAACAGCCAGTCTAATGTGGGAAGTCTTTATGGGAGATCACGGTCTTAATTAATTAAGAAACACTTAACCATATTAGCATGTAGTGGGACATGAGGGGTTAAGTGGGTGCCTTGGGTGGCATGTAGTAACTAGTGGGGGTGCCTTGGGTGGCATGAGAAAACTAGTGGGTTGCCTTGGGTGGCAATAGAAAATACGATTAGAATACTTAACAAGAGTGGAACATGTAACTAAACATGATTAAAGGGTTAAGTGAGTGCCTTGGGTGGCATGGGGGAATCAAGTAAGTGCCTTGGGTGGCATGCGGAAATCTAGTGGGTGCCTTAAGTGGCAATTGTAATATAATTGGATGACTTAACCAAACCTTAACATGTAAGGGGGCATGATTATAAAAAGGGGTTAAGTGGGGTGCACTAGATAAAATGACAAGCTTAAGTAGTAGCTTGTGGGGGCCCATTTCAACCAATATCCCAAACGTATCTTTGTGGGCTCGACCCATGTCGAGTGACGGGACACGCATATTGGGCTTGATTATAAGAGGCCAAAACGGGGTAGCGGTGGCAACGCAAGTCCAACGGGTTTCATATGCGTGTGTGGGCCCGGGCTGGTAGATAAGCCGTTGTTGCATCGTGTAGATATAAAGCCGTGCACCGTTGATAGATTGGGTAGCCACTTTAGGGGAGTGATACACCCCACTGTGGGACCAGCACGGGTATCTACGTTAGGGAGCCGATCGATGGGGAGTAGTGGGTACACCTAGTAAAGATAGGAGCAGACGGCACCTATGTAGGGGTACACGAAACTACTGGGTAAGATTACTAGGTACACCTAGTGAATGTAGGGGCAGACGACACCTACGTGGTCAGTTATACACCTAGTGGAGGTAGGGGCAGACGGCACCTACGTGGTCAGCTAGAAGTACCAGAGACTACTAGCTATATTTTCTAAGACTTTAGTGGGATCAACCTTTAAGTAGGAATTACTCTTGGTGGGTAGAACTGGTGTGGTGCAGTTAGTAATTATCCTTGGGTGGGTAGATGCGTCTTTACGGTTATCTTAGTTCGTCCTGTGTTCGTGGGCAACTTAGTGTAGTCATTATCCCCAAAGATACCATACCGAGTTCATATCATACCCTAATTACTTTAATAATTGTATTATTAAGGAGATAGGGTTCACTCAGGCTTATGTCTGACCCCCGTTGTTTTTATCTTTTTCCTTCAGGTCCTCAGGTTGGGCCTAGTGCTAGTGGGCTTTGATCAGTTTGCTTTATCTATCTCTTGGAGCTTGGACCGTAGATGTAGAGCTCAGCTTATCTTATCTTTTCTGTTATGGCTATTTGTTATGAGTAGTGGGATTATGTACTTATTTTATTCAGGATGGATATTTTGTACTTGACTCTTGTTATGGTTTTATGATGTAACCAAACATGTTTTACTTTCCGCTGCTATGAGATGATGTTTTAAATTTTCAAGTATTACATTATATCTGTCTTGTTGTAATTTTACTGTTCTATACTCACTAAAAATACTCCACCGATGCTATGGCATTCCCTTAGTGAGTGACTATAGCGGGTGTGGGGTGTTACACCTTATCATCACACCTTATAATTTACCTCCATGGATGTGTATGAAAACGCAATGTATTTTTCTTATTGTTGTTGTCCATGGCCCCAACGATCTGACACAATGAATTGATGCTTATTTACAACCGTTAATTGAAGAATTAAGAACATTGTGGAATGAAGGAGTAGAAACATTTGATGTTTCAAAGAATATTTTTTGTGTGTTTGCTTCTTTGTTGTGGACTATAAGTGATTTCCTGCCTATGAAATGCTTTCAAGATGGAGTACTGCCGGTAGTCTGGCATGTCCATATTTCATGGAAGAAACACGAGCGTTTTCCTTACTGCACGGTAAGAAAATTTCATTATTTGACCGTCATCGATGTTTTTCCATGTAAATCATCCTTTTAGAGTAGACAAGAAAAACTTTTTAGCTAATAGAGTAGAAACCAGACAACCTCCAACGATATGACCTAGCGAAGACATATATGAATTGGTTAAAGATTATCCAAAGATACATGAAACTGGAGTTCAAACAGAAATTAAAGGCAAATTGATTATTCACAATTGGTGCAAACATTTTATTTTTTGAGAGTTTTCATATTGGAAACATCTTCTGCTTCATCATAATATTGATGTGATGCACAATGAGAAAAATGTATTTGATAATGTCTTTAAGACAATTTTGAATGTAAAAGGGAAGACTAAAGATGATTTGAAATCAAGCCGCCATATAAAAGAATTATGCAAACGTCTCGAGCTTCATATGAAACCAAATGACAGTAAAAAAAACCCAAAGTATGTTATGAATTAGATAATAATCAAGTTAAAGTTGTGTTAAAATGAGTTGAAGGATTAAGATTTCCTGATGGGATTTCATCAAACCTTCATAGATGTGTGGACTTCAAAAATGCTAAATTTGGCAGAATGAAAAGTTACGATTGTCACATCATGATGGAGCATTTATTTCTTGTTATGTTCAAGTAAATACTATTGTTAAAAGTTTGGAAGGTAGTAAACGAGCTTAGTATGTTTTACAAAAGAGCTTTGTTCGACTACTTTAATAGTGCAACGTTTACGTAAACTTGAAGTATATATTCCTATATTGCTCTGCAAATTAGAGAAAATGTTTCTGCCAGGTTTTTTTTCACGTAATGGAGCATATACCTGTTCACCTTCCAACTGAAGCACGGCTTCGAGGTCCCGTCCAATATGGATGGATATATCCATTTGAGAGGTAAATATAAACATGTTACCTATTAACTTAATTGAACTTTAAATATGAAATAATGTAAATTAATTTTGCATAGATATCTAAATCATCTAAAGAAAAAAGCACGAGTTGAGGGTTCGATATGTAATTCTTACATCGAAGAAGAAGCTTCGTTCTTTTTCTCTTATTATTTCAGTGATCATGTAAATCTATCATTTGAAAGTGTTCCTCAAAATGACGAAGGAGATAGACAAGAATCGCCTCAAACAGTGTTGTTATTTTTTGACAACATGGTCGACCTTCTGGGAAATGTGTAGACATATGGCTAGACGATAAAGATCTTTATGTAGCACACATTTATATTCTTCTAAATTGTGCTGAAGTTGCACCATTTGTTAAGTTATCTGAAATATCAATTAGTGCTTTATTCATTTCTACATGTTTGCACGTGTATATCCAATGTAATATTTTATTTATATTTACAGCGTTTATGAACGTGAATATCCAAATGTAGATATCAATAAAGAATTTTCTGCTTGGTTTACAAATTACATTTACGAACCAAGAAATTGTGTTGTTAATAAAGGGTTGAAACATCCTTCAATGGGAGCAAAAAGAGTGGTCAACACATGTCCAATATACTTTGTTAATGGATATAAATTTAACACCAAAGAATAGGTGCTGAAAAATTAACGAACAATACAGGTGTATTCGTTAAAGGTAGTGACGATCCAGATAATCACATAAATGATTTTTATGGCATTTTAACATAAATTTTGCAATAGACATATTTCTCACGACTCGCTGAGGAGGTGTTTCTATTTAAATGCAATTGGTTTAGCAGTGTTCTGGTTTCTGGGATTAATGTGCATAAGGATTATAATCTAATTGAAATAAACTATACATCACACTATTACAAGTATGATCCTCTTGTACTAGCCAAACAAGCATTTCAAGTTTATTACGCATTACGCTCCCTGCCCATCTCTGAAAGGAGATAAAGCAGATTGGTCGACAATTTTTAAATGAAAGGCCAGATTTACGTTCGACGGGAAGAATATTCCAAACAAAGGAGCCTATCAGGCAGAACTCGAGCAGAACAATGAAATAATAATTGAAGACGATCATGCAGATTTTGAACCTCTGACCGATGAGGCAAATGTTTTTGTTAAAAGCGTTTGAGATGCGGAGGAAGATATCGTAGAGTCTGAGACCGATTCCGAATCAGAAGACGATGACAACTGATGTAGAAGATGAACATTATCTTTCCAGTTGTAATATAATTATAGAGTATACGACGTATATTTTGCAATTCATGTAACTCTGTTAAATTTTTGAATATTGTGATCATTATTTACATTTTTTATGTCATATGCAGTTTCTCCTATTTCTTTATCTTTAAACTGCAATGTAGTATGTTACTCCTTAGAATATGAGACCCAATCAAATATAGATATAAACAATTTTATTTTGTTTTATGTCATTTAATTAGCAGCTTATATCGTTTGTGCAAGTTAACTGTAAAATAAATTTGAATATGATGTTATTGTTATCTTTTAAAACGATTTGTATGTGACAGGTATGTCATCTAGAGGAAATTCTTCAGGAGAGGGTTCTGGATCGCAACCCTCATAGTGTCCAGTCGTCTCCTTGGTGCCTACGAGTATTTAGCATGTTAAATTTTTTACTATACACTTATGTATATTATATTTAATGCAGGATTTTCGATCTTCAACCTTCGAAGGTTATTTTTGACTTATCGAGAGCAACATACACGACTCGGATGTCGGCATGTTGGCCGAAGTGGGATCTGATCCCACCTTACATACAGGAGGTCAATTGGCAGGATGTATTTGTAAATATTTTCTTATATATACATTTTCCATTTTAATTTCTTTTAATCATTGATATACTACACACATATTACTACTACTGTTTGTTTAACGTGAAACATAGGCCAAGGTTGATATATAGACACATGACTTACAGCTGGCTCAGACGTATTGGATGTATAAAACAAGAAAAAATTATAAGGGTTGCACAGCAACAACGAAGAAAAACATGAAAATACCGAGTTAGATGGAAGCAGCCATGTGGGATGGATTTCTGAGGTATTGGGAGAGCAATGAGGCGAAAGTAAGTGCACTAAATTTTTGTAAATATCAAAAATATTTACTCGATAAGTAATGTATCAAATTTTGAATGTACAGTCAGTAAGAAACTCTGCAAACCGGAATAAAAAACCAGTCACATATCGAGGAGGATCGAAGTCATTTTAGTAGTATTAGCAGGAGTTGTTATATTTTACGAATGCGACTTATAAAAAATTAATATGCTATATAATTTTGAATGTGCAATAATTGTATGTAATAATCAAATTCAGGAGGCAGAAGGGATGGGTCAAGTTTCATATATGGACGCACCAACTCGTATGCATGTCATCGAGCATGTCGATGCAGATGAGAACATCACATATACAAGGCATAATGACAAATCTAGGAAGAGTTATGTAAGATTTCATTTTATGTAGAACTATTTGTAGTAATTTTTATATTATAATGAAATAAGATATCATGATATTAGTTTTATCTACATTCTTATTTGGTCTTACAAGAGAAGTTTATGAAGCAGCGCCAGAAGCGTCTAGCTGAGACTAGACATGTGCAGCTCACGACTAACGAGGAGGACATTATACTTCAGTTAGTGATGGATCCAGTGACGCGGAACAGACATTACGGCTTCAGAAATCAAGTGGTAAACGATTTTTCCCTTAATTTAATTTTTATTTCAGAAATAAAATAACTTATATGAGTTACAAGTTATTAATATAACCGCACATGATTAAAATATTTTTAAATAATTGTTACAAGCTAGAAGTCAGTAGGGATGGGGTTGGAAGGATAGATCTACTATAGACGCTGCAGAGATTGAGCAGTTGAGAGCTAGGATGGTGGAGCTTGAGGACCAGAATCGCCGCCAAGCCATTGAGATGACGCAACTTCTAGATCAACCATTGGCCGAGTTCGCGCAGTAGTACAGTTACTTCCCCTTTTCAGTTGGTTCTGTAGAAGACGATCAGTGATGGATTGATAGGTATGTTTTTTTTGGGGCAAGTACAAGACTGTGGGTTGTTAGGACTATAAGGTGATATGACTTTGGTTTGATATTTTGTAAGTATTATGACCGTAGACTTGTCGTGGTAGTGTTGATGTGGTAGACTTGTTGCGATAGTGTTAATGTAGTGGACTTGATGTGTTGTATATTATTATTATGATGGTAAACTTGATGTATTTTGTATGTATTTATATTGTTTTTATGTTTTTGATGACTTTTTGTGTGCTGGGAATATAAATTGTTGGTTTGAGATGATGGTTTGAGATTGTGGTGTGCCGAAAGCCTAAATAGCAGTTGTAACAAAAAAAAAAGTGTAGGATTTCCAATGGCTTCCAATGGCTTATAGGTATATTAATCCATAACGATTTCCGACAGCTTACAGGAATATGAATCCATAATGGTTTCCGATGTCTTAGGACGGTTTATTGGCATAGTGTATGTAACAATTTTCGACGGCTGTTGACGGTCGTCGGAAACCATCGGAACCCGATATCAGCTGTTTGAAGCCGCCACAAATGCCAACGAAGAGTATTGTAGATAGTCGTCGGAAACCCTGTTTCTCGACGCCACTAAATGCTATGGTTATTTCTAATAGCTCTCGATCGATTCCGGCGACCGCTGATAGTTTTGAGCCGTCGGGAATCACGTGTTTTCTTGTAGTGACCTGACCATGAAGGGAAAGAATTCTTAGTAAGTAGCGATAGGCGATCATTAATGATCGCTATCTCTTTCTTACTAAGAAAGGGAGACGAGACACAAACAGAAGACACGAGACGACAAGAAGAGAGGGATACACCGGAACAACATAGGTAGATAAACAAGAAGAAGATGTGGAGTTGCTCACGAGAGACGACACCAGTTGCTGTTTGAACTTAACCAATGTCGAGCTGTTATTGGATTGACAGTCCCGCCTAATAGGTAATGTTCTCAAGCTCGAACACCAGCAACCAACATAAGGTAAGTCAAAATAGGGAGGTCATCTCCCAAGTAAACCGTATAGTGGATCAACGGACGATCCTCTATACGTCTACAACAGAGAGACTACCCATCCCTATAAGACAGTATCCAATATAACTGCCAACAAAAGCCGCTAAAGACCGACTCTAACTACAGTATTGATCAATGATAAAAACGAAAATGAACAACTTAAAGTTGTACTACATTTCTCAATAATCATCTTTTCCAAAGTACCATATATATATATATGTATGTATGTATATATGTATATGTATGTATATGTATATGCATATATGTGTGTGTGTACATATATATATATGTATGTATGCATAATTTCTAATCAAAAATTGTGTAAAAGCTACAATCATAGAACCAAGATTTTACATTCTCTAATATGAATGATTTGAAATCTTGCAGACCTGTACATAAAATTCACAAAAAATAACTATACGTCTTAGATTCAAATTATACAATACATTAATTACCTCTTACCGGTATAGAAACTGCAGATTCTAAACTTTCCATTTTATAACAAAAAATGCTTTTGCATTTACTTCAGGTGTGCTAAACTAAGATCAATATTTAGATTTTAACTTAATATGATATTCGAGATGCACAATTTCTTTACAAATGTTATTGTTAAGAAACAATAAAATATTTCTTTTGAAAGTATGATATGTTGTAAAATTACTATAATAGATTTTCATGTTTCATTGTCATTTATATTATTACTTTATATTTGAAATTGAAGCAATTTCTCTAGAAAGTGCTTTTATTCACATACGAGAGTCATTTTACTATTTTTCTTCAGGAAAACAATATTTATTATAAATATAATGATCTCTTCTAACAGTAAATTTCTTCAAGAAATTATGTGTAGCATAAAATTAGAATATAAGCATTTTATCTTTTATTTAAACTTTTCCTTTCATTGATTTTTCAAATCATTTCCTATTGTTGAATTTGGATCCTTTGCTATAAGAAAATATTAAATGCACTTTTATACTTTGAGGCTTTATTTTAGCTTTTGAAGCCTTTGCCTATTCAGCCTTTAGCATATGAACTTCAGGTTCCTTTTTATTCAAATTTGAAAGGATTTGTTTGCATCATGTTTCAAATTTTCCTTTATGGATTTTACTTTCAATGATAAGTCAATATTGTTATTGAATTTAAGCGGTACACTATTATATTTTATACCCATAATTTTGTTGGGTTTACATAAAAAAATCACTCTTTTTCTTTTCAAGAGATATTCCGTCTTCAGTCTTTCCAAATGAATTATATATAAAAAGTAATAGTTGATCGGAAAAGATAAAATTAGTCTACCTCTGTATCATTAATAATGCAAACAGTACATATATAATCAAATCTTCATCAAACTTGTGACGATCTGAAAATTCCTAAATACCCTAACTGAACTTCACTTTTACCTATTACTATTCATTTTCAATTTAAATTTGAAAACATGTCTTTTTACTTGAAAACTAGTTCAAATCAAATTCTTACTTTTATAAAAACAATTCGTAGTCACTTAAACTACATTTCCAAATTATTTTGAATTTAAAATTCAAAATTTCATTTTTCACTGAATTTTTTATTAATAAAATATTCAAATTATTTCCAAATTGCAATAAGGTTCAACCAATCACCATATAATTCAATTTATATGGATTTCACACATCATTAACATCCAATAATAGTTATTAACAACTATTAATATCCAGTTACCATCTAATGGCGTCATCAGCATAAGTGTTAAGGATATTAACACTTAATACCCAATCAACCCATTGTTAATTGAAGCATTAAACCTCATTAACACCCTATTTCCATAATTTGTAAAACAAATTCATATTAACACACATCACAATCCAATGATCATCCTTATCACAATCAACACAAACCAATGTTATATATTATTAACAATATCACATATGTGTGTTCGTTTACTTACTAAGTATACCTTTTTGAATCAATTTTCATTACTACGTAATTTATTCAACTAATCAACATTTTCCGCTTCTCGATAACTTATCAATTAACCATTTTAAACAAGCAAACCTCATCACATAGCATCAATATGTAAATCACATAACCATTTATCACTAACACATCTTTAACTATTATAACCAAACTAACTAATTAAAAGTGAGTGAGGGGTTCTCACTATAGGGATCCACTCCTCCAATCTTTTATGTTGGATGCTCTCACTTCACTGTCGCTTCACTACCACTCCATAATCCCAAATAGCAACTTTTTCAACCAAACTAACTTCAAACTACCACTTATATACCTGTATATTTTTGTTTAGCACTTCTAAGTGGAAAATGTGAGATCTTTGTAAATAAAACTTGGTCTCTAAGGGGTTAGCTTGGTCACCTAGGGGCTATGTAGGGTAAGGGGAGGTGGTGTGTGGGTAGCTAGGTGGTAGTGGGTGGGGTATGGTAGTGGTTTAAGGTAGGTAGGGTGCTAGGGTAGTGGAATATGGAGTAAAAATGAGATTTTTAAAGTGAATGGAAGGGTTTTGGCAAGGTGGGGCCCATAGCTTGAGCAAGGGGAAGGGTGGTGCGCAGGTGGGGCCCAGTGGAGGAAATAATGGTGATAGAAACTAGGTTTAAGGAAAAAAGTTTGGATTTTTAAGATGTTAATGGGGTTTTAGGATAAGTGAGACCCATGGGTGCAAGGAGGAGGGGCTAGGGGAGTGGGCCTGGTGGTGGGGAGGATGGAAGGTCAAGGGAGGGGCGGAGCATGGATAGAGTGGGTGGTGGTGGCCATTAAAGGTGGAGAAGGAAGGAGCAGTAAAAAAGAAAAATGGAAAGGGGGGAAAAAAGTGAAAATATATATATATAAAATGGAATTTTCTCTCTCTTACCACATGCTTATGGTACCATGGAAAGTTGTGCTTTGGAAGAAGGTAACAACTAAGGAGGAATCCATGTGGGCAGGGGATGTGTTGTCGAAATTATAGGAGGATATAGGAATGTGTGAAAAAAGGAAATGATAAATGGACTTAACATTTAAGGTTTACGTTAGGAAGGTGTTATCTCTATTGTAAATTAATTTGAGCTCTCTAAAATCATTAGTACATATTAATAAGTCATTAAGGTTGTTATTTATCATTTTATCAATATTTTCAAACTGTTCGGCATTACCCGAAACTGTTAAATTTCAAGTTAAATTTCAATAAGACGATTCCTATACGTTTTCAGTTCGTACGATCAAACCGTAAGCTCGATCAATACGGAATTTGAAACCCTATTATATTTCACTAATACGGTTTCAATAAAGTTGGTCTCGTCGAATTCAGAAATCATTTGGAAAATGGCTTTATTTATAGTTTTTATTGAAATCTAACTGGTTTTTCAACACGCATTTATATTACGTATGATAACACACTAATTTCGATTGACTTGAAATTTGAAACCTAACAATAATTTACTATTACAGATCCGATGAAAGTGGTTTCGTGGAAATCCAGGACCGTCTGCAAAACGTCTAATCCAGGCTATTGAAATAATATTAAAATATCAAAATTTAACATATCTACTTTTAAATCACCTTTAAAAGTCCACTAATCTTATTTAAATCCATATTTTAAACTGATCAAAAATCCAAATTGTTACAAAATTGAATTTGGAAAACTCAAAATTAAATCCACAAAGAATTGAAAGAACAAAGCTAAACATGTATTTAGGACCAATAAAAATAATTATATCTAAAAAGATAAGACCCCTTAGAACCGGACATTTAGCCATCGATGCATTTGGCACCGCTCTAAATCCATTATCACTGAATTAACTCGGTTTGTTTTTAATTCTGTGATTCGATTGGGTTTAATACCATCTTAGAGCCGACCGAACATTCCCCTACACCGGAGGTTCTCCTTCCCGCTTCGTTGCGCCTGTTGCTTTCAAGTCGGCGGCTTCTGTTATTCTGCAACTTTACCGCTGAAAATCATACCTCCTCCACCTATTTTTCTTTCCATGGACTAGGTTAATATCGTGCTTTCTCTCCCTAGCGCCCCTTGTTGTTACAGACTTTTCTGCCAATTTTGACCGACTACCCTAGTCATTTTATTTGGTTGAATATGGATGGATTCAATTGGTACCTCTGCTGAGTTTTCGATGAAGACGGCGATATTGGAATGTTATATTATACGGGGTTATCCCTTTTCTTTGAGCACTTTTGGACTGCCTGTTGAGCACGACGATAGGCTACTTTTGGAGATTTATTGGGGAATTATATTCGCTGGACGGCTGGACCCATTGTTTTTCTTGATTTTGTTAGTTGGTCCAAGACAATGATTAGGCAAATTTGATTGAATCTTCCAGGTTTGGGATTTGCCATCGTATTATTTTATCATGCTCGTATAACTTTTTTTTATGCTATATCTTTACTCGTTGAAGGGTTTATACTACATTTTTTTTAGTTGAACGATGAAGCATGTTTTCCCTTTTTAGCAGCCAAATAGTAACTTTTTCACAGATGTAATTCAGTTTGTAATTCATCTGGACAAGCTGTACGAATTTGTGGCTTGGTATGAATTCATAGCCATACCAACATAGATATTCGAAAAGTTTTGTTCAGATTTAAACATATTCAATAATTGAGTAATGTTTGTGTTGTTGACTATGTTATAGCTTTCATCTTATTCTAGTTATTATTTTTTGTTTGTATTCACGCAATATTCGGTTATGAAGATAAGAATGATAAAATCAGAAATAACTAGCAGACATGGGACCAAACAACGATAGCTATCTACATGGACTTCCATTATCATTCGTCAACTCTTTTCAATTCCAAAAAGAATTAAATGCGAATTACCAACTGTAGAGAATTGAGGTCTAGCTTCAACGAATGATGATTTGCTTGTAGAAGATATCAACTCTGCGTTCATAATCCGCATCCATCTACATGTCAGCTGATTGGGATTTCTGAAATGAGACAAACAATTTGAAGGCTAACATGGATGGGTAAATATCGCATTTTGCAATTAAATCAATTAATCAACATTTTTCTAGGGGTTTATTTGCAAAAGGAGAAAATCATAGGGTTCTGATTGGCTGGATCGAGAGGACCAGTCAATTTTGGGTTCATGTGATTTCAACCCGGTAAATAATGTCAATATATGACACACGCCTTAGTCCATAAAACCATGATAATTGCTAGACATTGAAATTTCCTTCATCGAATGGTTACTATTATGCAAGAATGTGGTTGTTTGGCTATAGAATTATCTAATCTAAGCACACTTGTAATGAATCGAATGAATGATGGTGGAAAAATAAAGCAGGACAGAATCTAAATTAATGATAAAGCACTTGAAATCAAGTGATATTTTGTCCTTTCTCTCTCATAGCAACACACTTTGTTCCCCTAAGCATGTTGAAGCCACACGCCTTAATAGTTTCTTCAACTCATCACATTAAAAATCATTATCTCTTTTGTTAATTTCCTACATATGTCCAATATTTAGAATTTTGATTCTCTATAAATGGTTAAATATAAATTGTTGTGTGTACTTTAATCATCTATTCCTTTGAGCTCCAGTTGAAAACAAGTGCCAGAAAGTTTACCCATTGATTGACAGACTGGTTGGTTTTAACAATTTTTCAAACAGTAGGCTAACTGAGGCATTGATTGATCTAAATAGCATGGCTGAGCATAATCATTAAAAAATTAATGTATGGGAAGTCGATCTGAAATGTTTTTCTTTTAAGCAGCATAATTCTCATAGTCTTCTCTTTTTCAGTTCAGACAAATGTTAAAGGTAAATCTGCTCCTACAAACTTCTGGCATACTATTTACCTAAACTTTTAGGTTTTCATCTATCTTAGTTCAGCATAGTTACAACATATATCCTGTACTATTCTTATGCTTATGCAATGTTAATCAATATAGTATACATTCCCATGTGAAATTGGCATTTTCTCTGACTTTCTCCATACCAATCTTGGGTATATATGCATATATAAAACATGATTAAATCTTCTTGTTTAATATAGGTGTTATTTCTATACGTCATTATCTTTGTTTTATTTCCTGGCCATAAGTTTTTGATTCCAGTTTCTATATACCCAAAATCAGTTTTCATTATGTTTCGTTCAGTACTTTTATATAATTGAGGAGAATATCATTCCATTATCACATTCATACCTTTATAGCCTTCATTCCATTCGAAATATACTCATTTATTTCTTCAACTCGGCAATCAAAACAGTCACAAAAGTAATGGAAGTTCCAATGGAACAGGCATCAAATTCAGGGGAAGAGATCAAAACAAACATTGATACCGAAGAAGGAGAGATTGCAAATGAGCAAACAGATGACATGAAATTAATTCCATCATGGAAAGATCAACTGACTTTAAGAGGTTTCTTCACAAGTTTGATAATAGGAGTTATGTACAGTGTGATAGTGATGAAGCTGAACTTGACTACTGGACTAGTTCCAACACTTAATGTGTCGTCTGCTCTTCTCGCTTTTGTCATTCTAAAGTCATGGACTAAGTTGCTTAGAAGGTTTGATGTTATGTCGAAGCCTTTCACCAGGCAAGAGAATACTGTGGTTCAGACTTGTGCTGATGCCTGTTACAGTATTGCAGTTGGAGGTATGACTTTGTTTAAGAATGTTCAAATTTTTATGAGATAGAATAGTTTATTGAATTATCAAAGGCTGACTATGTTTGGTAGATATTATCACATTGAAATAATATAACAATCTTTGTACAATTGTATTGGGAAATACCTTTTTATTTTACTTTCTGTTTTCTTGATTATGATGGTTTCTAATATTATCTTCGAGTGATACCAAAATATGCGATTAAGGATATACGCCATACAAACGAGATGTTGAGGATAATTCCATCTGGGAAACTATATTTTCAATATCTAATACTAAGTACATCTGAATTTGCTTGACAACAACTGAAAAAGAGTGCTATCATGCCTCACATCGCCAGGTTAATTTTCAATGTTATCGCTATGATTATTTATGAAGATTTATTTATGTTGTTTGAATTCCATACTGGCACTTTTCTATTGGCAATCTTATTGCTTTAATCGGCACACTACTAGGATGGACTACAAATTATTTTGATCAAAAAATCATTAATTTAATTAATATTCTTCACAATACTCGATGTTGTTAGATTAATCAAGTTTGATATTTGAATGTAGGAGGGTTTGGATCATATTTATTGGGGTTAAATAAGAAGACATATGATCTGACTGGAGGAGCGAGCACAGAAGGAAATCAAGCAGGGAATTATAAAGAGCCTGCAATTGGTTGGATGACTGCATTTCTTTTTGTTACAAGTTTTGTTGGACTTCTAATTTTGGTTCCACTTAGAAAGGTATATGAATTTTTGAAGTAAGTTTATATATATTTATCTTAATTTTGCTTTCAGTTCAAAAGCATGGTGCTTAAAAAAGGCAAAATGTTATATTGATTGTTCGAGTTGTTCTACACTTCTACTATGTTTCAGATATTGATAATAGACTACAAGTTAACATATCCTAGTGGAACTGCGACCGCGGTCCTCATCAATGGCTTTCACACGGCACAAGGAAGCAAAATGGCAAAGTAAACATTCACCATTCTTTTATATTGTATTGCGATTCACATATTGCATATTTTGGTACTGTTCTTATTCCTTTGTTTTACATTCTCAGAAAGCAAATCCGAGGATTTGCAAAATATTTTGTTTTGAGCTTCATATGGAGCTTTTTTCAGTGGTTCTACTCAGCAGGCGAAACCTGTGGATTTTCTCAGTTCCCAACTTTTGGTTTACAAGCCTATAAACACACGTACATATCTTTTCTGTCTTTTGTTTTCATTGATAGTTGTCATATATACAATGTAATGACTCTACCTATAAATCCCTAACTGGTTATCATATTGATTCTGCAAACCATATGTGACAGGTTTTTCTTCGACTTTAGCTTAACGTATGTTGGAGCAGGAATGATATGTTCACATTTGGTAAACGTTTCTCTTCTTTTCGGAGCCCTTCTTTCATGGGGAGTTATGTGGCCGTTGATAGGAGGACTAAAAGGAGAGTGGTATGCTTCTTCAGTCCCTGAAAGCAGCATGAAAAGCCTGCAAGGTTATAAGGTATAGATATAAACTGATGTTTATCAATTACATGTTCAGAATCAAAGCTTATGGTGCTAAATAGTAATTTTCTGTTTTTGAAGGTTTTCATCTCTATTGCCTTGCTCTTGGGAGATGGGTTGTACAACTTTGTCAAAGTCACTTTCATAACTGGAAGGAACATGCATTTCAAACTCAGAAGCAAAAGCACTAAACAGAGTAAGAATGTTATAGAAGATGTTTGCAGTATATCAGTTTAAAAACAACTGAAAACGATTCATTTTATTTTTTGTTTTCACAGTAGTTGATCAAAACACTATGATGCTTGATGATATACACAGAAATGAAGCATTCATGAGAGAATCTTTTCCGTTCTGGCAGGTATACACCAGCTTTGGTGTTTTCACTGGTATTTCCGTGATCTGCATTCCACGCTTGTTTCCTGAGGTTAAATGGTAATGCGACATTTGGTTTCGAGTACCATACACTGTTTTTGCTGCTAAGTATATTTTCACTGCATCATCTCATCGTTCATTTAATATCATTAATGATGTACCTCATGTTTCCACTGTCTTGTCCCCTTGGGACTGAGATGTAATGCAGTTCTTTTCTCTCTCTCCATGTCCTTTTTTTTTTTTGGTGTGTGTGTGGATCATCTCTAAACATGCTTATTCTAACAGGTACTACGTGGTAGTCTCTTACATTTTCGCACCAGTATTAGCGTTTTGCAATGCATATGGGGCAGGGCTTACTGACATGAATATGGCCTACAACTATGGCAAAGTCGCCCTATTCATCCTATCCGCATGGGCCGGGCCCAACTCCGGTGTAGTTGCTGGCTTAGTGGGTTGTGGCCTCATCAAAACGATAGTCTCGGTATCTGCCCATTTGATGCATGATTTCAAAACCGGGCACCTCACCTTAACTTCCCCAAAATCAATGGTCATTTCTCAAGCCGTCGGCACAGCCATGGGCTGTGTTATAGCACCCCTAAGCTTCTTCCTATTCTACAAATCTTTCGACATTGGAAACCCTAACGGTAGGTAATATTAGAGAACCACATATTATGATAAGATATTGTACATTCTTTATACTACTCAACAAAACATTAACATTTTTATCAACTGAAAAATGTATGTCTTAAAAGTAATAGTTAGTCCATTCAATATGTAAAATTTGTCGTATTATACTGATTCTCCGATGTGGGACTATTTGTAATAGGTACATTCAAAGCGCCCTATGCGTTGATATACAGAAACCTTGCGATTCTCGGTGTGCAGGGCTTTTCTGCACTTCCTCGACATTGTTTACAATTATGTTATGGCTTTTTCGCTTTCGCAGTTGTTGCTAACGTGGTTAAAGATATATTACCGAAGAGGTATGGTAAATTTGTGCCCCTGCCAATGGCAATGGCAGTACCATTTTTGGTAGGGGCGAGTTTTGCAATTGATATGTTCTTGGGGAGTATACTGGTCTTTGTTTGGCATAGGATAGATAAGACTAAAGCAGGATGGATGATACCTGCAGTTGCTTCAGGGTTGATATGTGGAGATGGACTCTGGGTTTTGCCTTCCTCTTTACTTGCTTTGATGAAGATTAGTCCTCCTATTTGCATGAAGTTTGTACAAGGCTCAACGGCCTAAGTCCTTGGTATAGCTGTATCATATAGAGCTCAACTGTATTATTAGTATGTTTACAATAATTTGTTTTTTGGGAGTTATTTCCCTTGAAACCGAACTTGTTTAGTTTACTATTGCAAGGTAGATTGCGTGAAAAATGTAAACTGTATACATATCAGTGAGAAAGATAGTAGATTGATGTTGAAATTTCTAGCGTTTTCATATGAAAAAAGGGAAGGCTAATTCTATTTAAACAAATGAATTGTTGAATTCATTAAGCAAGTTTAATGATAAAACCATTCTTGTTTTGATATGTTTTTCTTCTTTTATTTTTCAGTATATCTCGTAAAGCGTCTACGAGGTGTCTTTATAACACCACGTAGAGGCTCTACGAGGTGTCTTTAGTGCACATGTAATAGCCCTACGTGGTGCTCCAAAAGCACCTCGTAAAGACTTTACGATGTGCATTCAGTGTACCACGTAGATCTTCTACGAGAGATTCTACGAGAGAGTGTGTAAAATTGATTATTTATTTATTTATTCATGGGTAAACCCAGTAAAATGCTAGGTGTTTTCGATTTTTTTTTTAACTTTCCTGGGAAAATTCAAGGAAATATGTTAAAAACACGTTTTTGTTTTTTCTGGTTTCAACCAATGGTTAAATATGGCATAAAATGGAGAATTCCAGGCAGAAAACAAGTACTTTGGACGGGTATCTAAACAAAAGGGATGGAATTGAGACACATGACCTACTTTTGATGTAGTGCAAACTACACCACAGGCCTTCTTATCTCTCCCTTGAATTCTATAATTTTCACCTTCTTGTTTGCGTTCGTTCTCTCATATACTTCTCTCGCTGGGGAGCAAAATCATCTCAGAAATTAAACAAGCCATGGCAGCTGCTACAACAACTCTTCACATTCTCAATTTACATTCCAATCCAATTAATTCTTCCTCGAAAAACCTGAAGATGGTAATACCAAACTGTGAATCGCTGAATTCCAAAACAATCAAACAATCAACTACAAACATTCTCTCAAATTTCACTCCTGCAGTCGCTGCTGCTCTCACTTTACCGTTCATCATGAACCCACAGGTAAGTTAGATGTCCTTAATATACCGAATTATGTAAAATAACAATGTATGTGATTATGTTGCATACCACATTATGTTAAGTCTTGCATGCTTCTATATTAGTATGAAAGAGTGAATTTACTTAATATGTTAGTAGTACTTCATCCAAGCAGACCATTTTATATATAGCAAATTATTCCTGTGACAGGGAGTGGTTTGGGAAACAGTGTAGTGCCACAAACAAGTTTGCATATACATTATTTGTGCAATATGTTGTCTGTATTTTGATAAATGATAATGATATACATGTTGATGTATGTATATTCTTAACGAAAGCTAGAGATAACAGAACTTTACTTATTTTAGCTCTTATAAGTTTTCTCCTAAATGGCATGAAAAGGATGCTCTGGCAGCCGGAGGTGAGTTTGGGATTCTAGAAGGCAGAACATTTGCATTGGTACATCCAGTAGTAATGGGAGGTCTTTTTGTATACACGTTATACACTGGTTATTTAGGTTGGCAGTGGCGTAGAGTCAGAACAATCCAAGACGAAATAAATGAGCTCAAGAAGCAAGTCAAGCCACCTGTCGCCACCGCAGTGGCTGCAGGCTCTGAGGGTTCTCTATCAGCACCTCCATCGCCCCCTTCTCCTATAGAACAAAAGATTCAACAGCTTACTGAGGTAAGAACTGGAAACTGCCTCATAAACTCCTTAGAAGATATATATATATCGATCATTTCTCAGTGTGCGCGCTTTAGTTATGAAAATCAACTGTGATTGTAGGAGAGGAAGGCATTACTGAAGGGGTCATTTAGGGACAAACATTTCAACGCTGGATCGATACTTTTGGGCTTTGGAGTGCTGGAAGCAGTAGGTGGTGGAGTGAACACTTATTTGAGGACCGGAAAGCTTTTTCCTGGTCCTCATCTATATGCTGGAGCAGGTATATACTGTATACAAGGCTATATGAATATGTGTTATATGGTGCATATGTTTGCAACTGTGCTGTTTGATTCATTAAGATTGATGCAGGTATAACCGTGCTATGGGCGTTGGCGGCAGCGCTTGTTCCGGCCATGCAAAAGGGAAACGAGACAGCGAGGAGTCTGCACATCGCGCTGAATGCGGTGAATGTTGTTTTGTTCATATGGCAGATTCCAACTGGGTTGGATATAGTTCTCAAAGTGTTTGAGTTCACCAAATGGCCTTGAACGTTAAAGACTTTTTGTTCCTTCATGGTTGTTTACTTTTACTTTCTATTTTCTTTAAAATCGGCACCTGTTGACGTTTTACTGAATAAGAGAGCTGGAAACATAAGTAGTATACTTGGGTGGTATCTCATTATAAAGGTTCCGTGTGCTGTTATATGTGCGTGTTAAGTCTACCCGTTATGAACTTGATTGCCCTGCCTGAAGCAATGCATAACCACTGAACCGGTTAAGGCAAAGAAATAGCAGGGATAACAAGACTAGTATGAGGCCAGGAAGCCAAGCTGTATACCTGTATCCCTTTTTTTTTGACGTAGCACTACAAAAAGTCCCTGCTCAATATAATGTGCATTCTAAATCCTTGTTTCTTCATTTGTTGACGTTTAATTTTTATAACATAAAAAATTATATAAAATTTTCTTTTTGTGTAAAGGCTTTCCATCCATTGCACTTACATTTCCTGTGCATTCCACTCAGTTGGAGGGATACAGAAAAAGAAATTATTATTTTGAAATATGGAACTAATTTACGTGTACATTATTACCTGAGCTTTTGTTAGGATTCCCGTCCTAGCAAGTCTACTACTTCTTGTTCATTCTCACACATTCGAAGCCTTACTACTACATTTCTCTTCGACAATACAGTAACAATGTCACCCGAAGAACTTGTATTATTTGATGATATTGATGATAGCTTTGATTAAACAATGGAAGATCATTTTCATCACGAAAGAGACCCATGATAATTTGTGCATTATAGTCGGGTTAATCAATTGGTCAACATGGAGGATCAGTTGCCATTCATTCTTCCAAAAATCACAGTTATTTCAAGTATAGCGAAAAACCAATGATGGACTATTCTAATCAAAATCCTACTTACCTCGACGGTTATTTCAAAAGAAGATTTCTAGTGCTGCGACATTTATTCCCCAATATTCTACATTAACTAAATAACATGAGATGGGTGTGTTTAGCGCAAGCGAAAACGGAGAATTTGAGCGAAGAATTTTAACGGAAAATTGTAGTTAGTGGAGAATCCGTTTGACGCGTTAAACGGACTATTTGAGCGGACCATTTTATTTTTATTTTGTAACTTAATTAATTAATGGTTAATTAATTTATTGTTTGTGTTTGATAAATAATATGTATCAATAATCTATACAAATAAATAAATTAATTAAAAATTTATAAATTGCCCCAATCCGGTTCAAACCAACTTCATTACATAGAGCATTTCGATACGATCGCAACGCAAAAAACCGTGTCTCAAATGGATCTCATTTGCAAAAGTTATTAAGTTTTATAATTTATAAAAACTTAAATTTATTAATTAATTAAATAAAAAAAATTATATTCAACATCTCAATTTTGAGTCGTTGGGCAAACGGACCAAAATGGTCTGTTGTCCAACGGACGCGCCCGTTGGGCAAACGGTCCATTTGATCCAGCCAAATGCACCCAAAGTATTTTGTCAATATTACAATTAAAATTGAGATGTCGAATTTCACATTTTTATAGGTGTTTAGGTGCTTCTATTACTAATCATTGGTCATATCTCCCAACTAGGATAATGCCGGTAGTCTTATGACTGGGTAGAAGGGTCACTATATGAGGCTATTACAATCTACTATTACAGTTCGTTTGATCCAATTAGTTTTAATTGATATTAAGTGATAACTATATTTTAAATATTTCTAATGTTTATGGACCTAATTCAAAGTTTGATCAAAGAATCCTTCAGAATAAGTGTCTTGAATTTAGATAATTTACCCCAGGATCATGAGTTTTGGAGGTGATATTAATGTTGCTAGGCTTTTAGGAGAGCGATCTCCTAGAGAAGAAGAATATTCAGTTATGGATGAGTTTGACTAATTTATTGTTAACGGTAATTTAATTGAATTAAATAAAGTAACGGACAACTTACGTGATTTGTTTTTGTATCGACAGACGGCGAACTTCCTGTATTGGAATGTTCGTGGCATAGGTAACGACTCGTCGATGGCTCGGCTAAAGCGCATCGTTAGGAAACACTCGATTTGTCTGGTAGCGCTTCTGGAGCTTTTCTTAGGTCTAGAAGAGGTGTCTAGTGTTGTTTTGTCTATTGGATTTGGTGGAGCTAAAGCTAATATGTCTAGGAAGATTTGGATCCACTGGTCCAAAGATGTTGTGGTTCACCCCGCTTTCGACTCGACTCAGCATCTCTCGGTACAGTGGTCTGTTCTTTTCCCTCCCTCTCTTCCTCTTTTCGGTTCTCGGCGGTCTATGCCAGATGTGATCGGACTGAAAGATCAAACCTTCGGTCTGATATCCTTTCTCTCTCTGAATTGGGATTTGGTGTCTCGGTTTTAGGAGGCCACTTCAACGTAGTCGCCCGCTAAGCGGAGAAACATGGAGGCATTACCGCAAACCGTTTGGCGGTAGCGGATTTTAATGCTTTCACTTTCTCCTCGTGCCTTTCCGACGTTACCTTCATAGGATTGGCTTTTACTTGGTGTAATTAACAGGAAGGACCTAATCAGATCCTATCTAGGCTTGACAGAGTGTTCGGATCGGAAGGTTGGTTCAACCTTCTCTTTTCTTTCTCTGTTTCCCAACTGTTTCGGACTTTCTCATACCATGCTCCTATGCTTCTCTGCTGCGATCCACATTCTTAGTCTAGCCCTTCATCCTTTAGGTTCCAGAGTATGTGGAGATCGCTTCTTTCGTTCCTTCGGGTTGTGGTGGACTCATGAAACTCCTTGGCAGCTGGCTCTCCTTCTGTTGTGTTCTCTCGTAAACTTAAGCAGCTCAAAACTTGTCTCAAGTCTTGGAACGTGGAAGTTTTCAAGAATATTTTCGAATGTGTCAAAGCGGCCGAAGAAACTCTCACCCGAGCTGAAGCTTCTTTCGATGAAGATCCCTCTTCTGCTAACAAGGAGGCGTGGGCTTCAGCTCAATTAGCCTATTTGTCGGAGCTCTGTATCGAGAACGACTACCTTCGCCAGAAGGCGAGGATCAAGTGGGTTGTCAACGGTGGTTCAAACTCAAAGTTCTTCCACTCTTCCATTCATAAAAAGAACAAACTTCTTACGATTCTTCATATTTAGCGTCCTGACCTATCTGTGGCTTTCACACCGGTTGAAGTCAAAGAAACTATTCTTTCTCACTTCCAAACCTTCCTTGATGAGCCCTCTGTTTTGAACTCCGATCCGGGTCTTCTTGTCTTCGCTCACAGGTTGGTTCTCCCTTTGGAGAGTGTGGACCTCGCCATGCCTCCTTCTTCCGAGGAGATTCATGCTTGTTTTTTCGCTCTTAGTAAGGAGAGTTCCAATGGGCCTAATGGTTTCAGTGGGGTTTTCTTCCGGAGTGCCCGGCTAATCACTCGGTCAGATTTTTGCCATGCTATTAAGTTTTTCTTCTCAGGTGGAGATTTGCCTCAGGGCTGGACTTCAACCAACTTGGTCCTTATCCCTAAGAGCGAAAATCGTCACACATGTGTGGATTTTGGTACAGTCAGCTTGTGTAACTTCACCAACTAGGTGATTTCTAAGGTTCTAGCCATCAGGCTAGCTCCGTTTCCTCAGCGTGTGATCTCCTTTCCTCAGGTTGGGTTTGTAAAAGGACGATTGATTACAGATAACGTCCTTTTAGCCCAGGAGCTTGTGTCGTAGACTGATAGGAAGGTAAGAGGTTCCAATGTGGTCGTAAAGATAGATATGGCTAAAGCTTATGATTGCATGTCCTGCTTTTTCATCATTAAGATTCTTAATGCTTTCGGGTTTTCGGAACCCCTTATTGATATTGTTTGGAGGTTCATATCCAACTACTAGTTTTCCGTTCTCATCAACGGATCGACTAACGGGTATTTCAAGGAAGGAAGGGGACTCCGTCAGGGAAATCCACTTTCCCCCACTCTATTTGTGCTTGCCGCTGAGGCTTTTGTACGTGGCTTACATTCGCTTACGATAGAAAATCAGATTTAAAGGTTTGGCATCCCTTCTGGCTGTCCTCTTATCTCTTCCTTATCTTTCACTGACGATATTATCATTCTAACGAATGGTAGCCGTCATTCAGTTCAACATCTTGTCACCTTCATTCATTAGTACGAGAGGTGTTCATGCCAACTCATTTACTCTAATAAGAGTTGCTTCGTCCTGGCGGCTGACTTGTCATCAGTTAGATCTCCTTGGATTGAGACTTTCACCGGTTTCAAGGCAGCCTCCCTTCCTTTACCGTACCTCAATATTGTTATTTACAGAGGTCGTAAGCTCAATGCCAATTCTGATCCCTTAATCGATAGAGTAAGGGGTAAGATCATTCGGTGGAATGCGACGCTGCTTTCTCAAGAAGGTAGACTGGTTCTACTAAAGTTAGTTCTTGAATCTATAGGATCACACGTCTTTGCTGCTATGACCCCTACCTCATCCTTTTTCAGGCCTTTTCGGTCGTTGGCTTTGTCCTATTTCTGGGGTAAAAGAGATAACGTTATTCATCATCATTGGATTTTTTTAGGACACCATTTGTCATCCCAAAAGTGAGGGGGCTTCGGCCTTAGAAATTCAAGGGTACCTGCACTGCCTTTGCCTGCAAACTGTGGGCTAGATTTGACGCAAACGACTCCTTATAGGCGTCGTTCCTTCATTCCAAATACTACAGACTCCAGGCCGTGAATTTTCCGGTACCCCGTCCTACGCTAGTGAGACGTTGACATAGATGCAATCAGTGAAGGCCTTTTCGGATTTACATGGTAGTGGATTCAGATGAGACGACAGTCCTTTTACGATTTTGATGGCATGGAACTCGGCAAGGACGCCAGCTCCACATCTCCATCTCTTTTCCCTCATTTGGGGCATTCATACTCCTCCTAAGGTTTCTCCGTTTATGTGGTGGATCCTACATAACGGGTTACCATTAGACGAGAACCTCCAAAGGATTGGCATCCCACTTGTATCTTGCTGCAGGTGTTGTGGGTCTAGTGACACGAAATCCATTGCTCACTTGTTTTTCTTTGGTTTTACGGCCACGCTTGTTTGGATTTACTTCGGGAACTTGATGGGTCTTGGAGGCTATGCATTTTCCCTCGTAGATTTACTAAGAATCTGATGGGACGGAATCTCAGGTATATTCTTACGATCGACCTTTTTTAGGTTGATTCTGTGTCATATCTGCTGGCAGATCTGGTGCTCACTGAATAGGGCAATTTTTGATGAAGCATCTAAGGACACGAGCATCATCATTCGAAAGGTAGAGAATGATGTGTTCCTTGCATTTCGTGGTAGACCGTTTAGAGGTTCTATTGGTTCTCGTTCGAAGTGGTTTGCTAGTACCTTTAGGGTTACATCGGTGTAAGCCACTCACCTAGCGTGTATTGGTTGAACTGTTAGGTTAGCGGGATACGTCCTGCTATCCCATCCACCCGTCCCCCCTTTGAACTGATGAGGTTTGCTGTTGCTACAAAGGCTGGATATACAGGTTCTTAGGGATAGTAGGTCTGTGACTAAGCTGGCTCTGGAGTAGCCATGCTGGTATTGGGGCATTCTACAGTCGAGGGAGTAGATCGAGCTTGCCAGGATCTTTGCCGTCTAGCGAGTGGCTCGTATCTTTGGAATTGATCGACCATGACTATGGGCTTTGTTTCTTCAATGGCTTTTTCAGCTGGCGCCAGAAGCCTCTTTGGCTACAGATAGTTGATTTATGCTGTGGAGATGATTGGAGAGCAGACCTGGAGAGTCCTTTTCATCATTGAGATGTCTTGTTCTCATGTTTTTTGGTTGTATTTATTTTTGGAGAGACTGTTGTATGGTGTAGGAGTAGATATAATTCACTATCGAGTGGTAGCTTTGCTGGAACTCGATTTTGAAGTATGATGGGCGTGGTTTATCCAGAGCGCATCTATCTACCTTCCTATCCATATGGTTATATTTCGAGATGGTTATGTATTTTGGTTACCTACCAGGCTTGTTGGCAGCTTTTGTGGACAATGCTTAACATATATGTGTGCTCTCTTCTTTCTAGAAGATCACACAATTTTGGTTAAAAAAATACATGTATGGAAGAAAATTCTTTACCTTGGCTCTCCTTAATAGACTTCTTGCTAGTGACGAAACGTGTTAACGATAAAATTCACTAACACTCAAAGCTAGGTCAATGGAAGGAACCAAAAGGTTAGATGCTTCCAACTCACTTCTATTAAATGTTTTGAGAAGAGTTAATCCCTTTGTCAGAAAAACCATTAGGGGTTCTGCTTAACTTGTGTTTTTGAAAGTAGATATTTGCACGCATGGTGGTTGCTCAACCTACATGAACCTTAATCCGATGAAAGAGTTCTTTCCATAAAATGGACTCCTTTCGATAGGTCAATGGGGGTCTTATCGACCTTTCCTTTGAAATGGAAGTATTTGGGTTTATTTCTCTAACATTCGTTAAGGTCGAGAACTAGGAGAAAGTAGAGTAGAAAGCACCCGAAATTACTTCTAACATTATTCCCACTTTCGTAACAGTCAAAGGCATCTATGATGATTGATCTCCTTCTACTTGAAATTAATATTCTCAAGCCAACGATAATCAATCCTCCTTTTTGGAATATTTATTGCCAATAAGAGTACAAGAAATGTAACAAATCAGAATTTTGGCGATAATTAATTTAGTTATTTAATTAGGTTTTGGAAATAGAATTTTTGCAAACGATGGAATTTGACCATGAAACTTTCACTGTGGCGTTAGTGACAGAATTCTGGTTAACTTTCATGTTTGGAACTTCGCGAACGGAGTCATATGAAAAAGTTATGGACGAAATACAAAAACGGCGGAAAATAAATAAGCAGAATATATTTATATATGGTCATATATAATTTCCCCCGCCCCCACTGCCAAGTCGACTAAGGCGGTCGACCAAGGAGGTAGACCGTTGGATCGACCCTTGGCCGATCCTGATAGTGGCAGTTAGGGTTTTGGTGACATATTTTATTATATATTAAGGATGGATCTTTATTAAATTAAATCTAACGGCAAAGGGTCAATTCTACGCCTATAAATAAAGCATTAGACCCCTATTCTCTTATTCAGATTTTCGGAAGGCAGCAGTGAAGCTCTGCCATTTCCAATCCTCCTATCTCTTCCTAAACATAAACTATGAACATATACATGTCAGATTAACAAGAACTGGAGAGATTATATCGAGATCTATGAAAAAGAGTTGGTTGTACGAATAGGTAATGTATATTATTGAATTTCCTTCCTCTTTTCCTATTTTTCTTTCAGATCTACAAATTTAAATCTATGTTTGTAAATCCCCTTTGAAAATAAATTGTTGATATGTTGGATTTGGGAATTTTAAGCCTAAAAGCCGTGTCCGATTCAGATTTGGATAGATTTCAAGTAAGTGGAAAATTGTATACATTATTTATTATAAACATATATAATTCGTTTGTGTTGAATTTGAATTATATGTCTAAAAGTGACAGATTTGTTTATTTTTCCAAATTTGAATTATTGTGAATATTGATTAAGTATGGATTTGTAGGACTTTTTAAGTTGTTATCATCTTCTTGCCTACAATTATTCTCGAGTTGTTATGGTTATTGCAAACATCTTCGATCTGGAAATTAGTCCCAACATCTTTATCAGATTTGTACTTCTGTTCCATATCCATAGGATTGGGTATTGATTTATAGTTTATGTAGTTTTGGTTAAAATAATAATAATCTTATTGTGTTTGACATTGTTAGCGATTTTACTTGATTATTGTAAGTTTTGTCCTTTTGTTCTTTTAGCATAAAGGGCATTATTTTAAATTTACAAGCAACATATATAAACCAAATAAAAAAAAGATGTGAAATCCGCGTATTTTGTATGTAGTTTGCAACATATATTCTGAATAAAATACTAACTTGCTTTCTTAGGATTTGAAGTAATGTCAATTTTCCTCTTTTAAATAGTATGGGAAAAATTTACAATAATTATAGTAAATAACATTTTATAAGATTTTGAATCTTAAAACAAGGTTAAACACAAAAAAGGTTGTTTTGGTCGCTAGTTTAGAAGAAAATATCGATAATAATAAAATACAAACTAGTAACTACGTTAACTTCGCACTCAAAATAAATATATATATTAATCTTATCCGTCCGAATCTACGTAAACGACACTTATATATTTAATAAATCTTTGTTAGCTATTGTGTGTTTGAATTTGAAGTGTCTTCATTTTATGGGAATAAACATATGGAAATAAATCTCATAATGAATGGAAATTAAACGTATGTGACCGTTGCGGCAACGAACACGTGATTTACTGCTGAAATAAAAAGTCATAACTAAGGTAATTAGTGTTGTAACCATAATCGGGGAAACATATTGTATAAGATAAATATGCATAAATGGTTATAATTTAAGTGGTACTAGAGATAGAGATTGTAACTCCGGCTAGGGAAATAAACAAATAATAATTTTATATATGTGTTTCAATAAGAGTTGAACATAACTAAGATTATAGAAGTATTTGGGAGTTACAATAATTAGGTTAGAATTTAAATGAGACTGATATAAGTGGCATTAAATAGGTTGCTTAGGAAATATGACTGTTAGGGTCATTAATAGATGATAACCTAATTATTAGTAATAATTGGAATCAAAGGGGAATGATGGGTATTTATTATCGTAATAAATGCTAAGTCCAAAAAGAAAATAAACAATTAAACATCCTAGGATAGAAAGTTATAGGTTTTCCTTATTTTATTCTAATTAATCTTGAATTAGTGTAATTCAAGAATAACGATTGGACGTAGTAGGTTAATGATGTGTTTCAATTGCCTTATTCGATAGAAGTCTGCACTTTCCAACAGTCGGATATAGGTACAACTAATGTGAGATATCATTAACTATAGGAACCCATGACCATTGTTAATTACGCAGCCAAAATTAAAATAGGTTTACTCTGAGGGAATAATTCATAAAGCGTTGCGTGCTTCGGGATTAGAGGTATTAAGTAGTTAGATCCACCCAAAAGGGTATTAAGTGATCATGTAGCTCGCCTACCTATAATTAAGAAGTATTAAATGTCTATTGGTTATGGGTTTGGTAATCCCTGCGTAGGTCCGCTTCCTTTAGGTAGTAAGTGACTATGTGAGGACCCACCTTGGGATTAGGTATTAATTAACCATCAAGGAGGTACCAAGAGTTTGCCTATCCTACGGGAAGTATTAAGTGACTATGGGATTATCTAATAAGGCCAGTTAGACAATAACATGGGGGTCCCCTAGGAGTGTCTTAAATGGTGTAGAGCTCCTACCTAAACCCGGTGTCAAGTGGCTAGCTACTATTTCTCGTCTTATAAGGAGCTTTGGGTATATGTGTGAATGACGGAAGCCTTAAATTACTAATTAGTAGGACTTATTAGCTAGTGTCTTCTATCTAATATTAGTATAGAGTAAACCACCGAATAAGGTATTAGGTGATCGATAGGTCCACCTTGGTTCTTAAATGATCGAAATGATCCACCCTTATCTTACATTGGTAGTGAAGTCTTAAGTGACTATATAGAAATTGTTAACCTCCTCATGGAATAGCAAGTAGTTGGGAGTCTTTCTCTTAATCGTTGATAATTAGTTGAGTGGCGGTTTAAAGACTTCAGACTTACGCATAAAGGATCTATCTCAGTATTGTGATATCGTTATGTTTGGGATACTACCTTGGGTGTGGTACTTAGTTGACGTGCGTAAATCTTTACAATGTTAGGTTAAAATTACTAGTCCTATTAGACATATGTTTGATTCGGACCAAATGGTGTACATTTGTCTATTATAGACAGAGTTATACATTTTCTATTCACCAGGACTTGTTGTTCAAACCCCCTTCTCATAACAATATCTCAGGTTTAGCTTGGGAAAGGAAGGGCTTAGAATGTGTTAGGTTTGGTTATCGGGCTTCGTTCTCTCATGCTACATATCGATGTGGTGATATGCTTTAATGTAGTCAATTTAGTCGGTATTAGTTATCTTATTCTGTTTTCGCTGTGAGTTAGTTTTATTTTACTCCAATTATGCTCATACTCATTATTTGCAAGTACCAGATTTATTCCCTCCGTGCTTGGATGAGTTTCGATTTTGTTGAAAGTCGGGCTCAGAAAAGAATGAGGTGTTACATTTGGTATCAGAGCTTAGGTTTAGATGATAAGAGGAAATAATAAATTAGGATTAGTCAGAGAACGAATTTGAATTTTGTTTTCTTTTGTCTTTCTTACTCGACTTTAGATTATTTCAATGATGAGGTGGTCATGGCCCATTTAATTAGGATAGGTTTTAAAAAGACTATGAGTTAAGAGTGTTTCGAGTTTGAGTATTCGACCAACCCCGATTTACCCTACGGTGCATTGGTGATTTTATTTTGAAGAACATGAAGGAGTCATGTGTTGAATTACATGCATTTGAGCTTTGTGACTAGACGAAAATCCAACTACAACTGCAATGGTTGCGATTTCTTGTTTCGTTTCATTTGGGAGTTCCAATCGATGACCTCTTCTCGGTCTTAAAATGGGTGAATTAACGTGAATGTATCGTCATGTCTGGAAGTACAATTACGAAGTGTATTTATTTGATATTTTGTCATATAAATCCGATAACCTTTTGCTAGAACTACTTATTTGGATCCTTGGTCTTATATTCGGAGGAATTTCAAATTTTAAAACTATATTTTAAATAAAAAGGGATTTCTAAAATTTTAAACTACGGTTTTCGGGAAATTGTTTGGTAAATAAATTTTAGAATTTTAAATCTAACCATGTTATGGATTTTTGCACTATGCCATAGATGGCATATTGCAATGAAACTACAAGATTATTCTAGTTATAATGCAATGATAGCTATGCCGATTTTTGTCTATTACAACATTTGTTTCAGGCGCTAGCATAGATATCAACAAGATGTTGCAGTAGCTATAAACATATTCAAATTAATAAAAATTTACACCTCATTGATCCATGTCGTCATTTATAACAAAATCCCAACCATCAACCCTCACCATCAATCCACACCTCAGCTATTTCTATTTTCCACTTTTATTTTCATTCAACCGCTTACTTTTTCATTTGTTCTCACCCCAAAATTTCCAAAATTATTCCGATCCTTAATTTTCAATCGCTCAGGCCTCTTCTTCTTCGAAAGTAATCTGTCTCAATTCAAATTTATATTAATTTTTCTTCCAATTTTCATTTCGGTACAGCTCCATTTCACAAATCTCACAACACCAAAACAACAAATTTGACATACGAGGATGCGGAAATAAAATACAGCTTGAAGCCATATCAAATTTAATAGTGCTCACATCCGTATCAAACCACATTTTGTGATGCACACCACCCTAAACACCTTAAATCTGACAGTCCATCAACAAAGCTCCAGATCAGTTAATTTGATACGGCTACCGGCCGAATCGAATGTGTATCATATTGTGCACCCCATTTGATACTTAGAAATAAAATTTCGGTCACTCCCCCTTCCCTGTTTTTTACTTCAGTGGTGACCAAAAACCAAAATTAGGGTTTTCGATCACCAAATCATGCCTTATTTCTCTGAAATTGCCTCCCCCGACATAGACGCGCTACCCTCTCCATGTTTCACCAATCCCTAGTGCTCCATCGATAAAAGATATATGTTTCAATCAGTGGCAATACGATTACCTTGTCTGAAATACGAGTTGTGCATTTCAAACTTCGAATCCTGGGATGGTTTGTCTTTGAATGCATTTCAGACTTTGGATCCTAAAATACGAGTTTGTAGTGCATTTTAGAATTTGATTTCTGGTATGGTTTGCCTGTAATGCATTTAAAGAAAAATGGGTGTGATACGAGTTTTATTAGGTTGTTTTGAGAGATAACACTGTTTACTGACCGATCTTTCTTAAATTATAACTAAGTATGGAAATTAATGATTAATTTTATTACATTGTTTTGAGAGATAATAGGTTTAATGAAAATATATTAATAGGTTTGCTGAAATTTTGAAAGATGGACGATTACTCGACTTTCTGGTTAAGAATTTAATGGGCGATCCACCAGGTGGATGAATTTTAGCTCACGTGCAAGGTCAGGTATCCATGCTTATTAGCTTTATTCAAGTGTCAAATGTTGCTTAACTTAACCTTGATAAAAAGCTGCTTTCACTAGCAACTTTCACCTACTTTATAGCAGAGACTGTCTAGTGTAAGTTGCACTACACACTCCGCTTCAAAGAAACTGAAAGTTGCAAGTGAAAGTAGATTTTTCCAAAGGTTAAGTGAAGCAACATTTGACACTTGAATAAAGCTAATAAGCATGGATACCCAGGCCTGCACGTGAGCTAAAATGCATCCACCTGGTGGATCACCCAGTAAATTCTTAACCAGAAAGTCGAGTATGTCACTACCCATAGATGACCTATCACAACGAAAATCCATGGTGTTGCTAGCCACAATGTTGCCATTGCTATGTTGTTTTTTGTCTATTGCAACGAACGCTTAAATGTGTTAGAATAGATATCAGCAATATGTTGCAATAGCTACAAATATATTAAAAATAAAAAATAAAAATAAGAATGACACCTCAGCAATCTGCACCTCATTTAAAACACATTCTCAACCGTTAATTCCTACTATCAATCCAAACCTCAGTCCTATTTTCAACTTTTACTCTAATTCACCCGCTGCTTTTTTCATTTTGTTCTCCCCCAAATTTCAAATTTCGGATCCCTAATTTTATTTCGTGAATTCTTTCATCGATAAATCGGTCAAAATTCAACGCTCAGGATGATGACAACCTCCGGCAACTCGTCGCACCGCTGGGTTTTCCGCTCCGATTATTTCGCCACTTTCTTCCTCGACGCCAATCTCGCGATAAAGTCAGTAATCTTACTTTCACTATGCTAGTTTCATAATAGATCCCACTTTGATTTGGATTTTATTTCAGCTCCAATGATAAATTATTTGTAAACTCCAATTTGACAGAAGGTGGAAGAGGTCATAAAATTTAATTTGATATGAAATGGGGTTTGGGATTGGAAGTCATTTGATAATTTAATTCACTCTAAATTCATTGGTAGGCAGATAATGTTAGTTACTTGCCCCAGCTTATTCCATTTGCGATTGCAGGCCAACTAGGATAGCTTTGGTATAGAGAAAGTTTATGGCTGTAGTTTTGTGGGCATCTTTGCTGTTCATTTGAGGTGAATAATTAGGAATTTGCATTTCATTATATAAAAAAAACTTCCTGTTGTAAAATTTTAAGTTCGCTAAAATGTTGATATTTCTGTTGCCTTGAGCCTTCTGAAAAACAAGGCCTGTGTTAGCTGGACAGAGCTCTATTTTACATCAAATCTTTTATGAAAACAAAACTGAATGATAATGTGATTTTTTTTAAGTTAGAGTTTATGGTACTCTGAATTATGTTATAGTTGCATGTTAATGAAGGTATCAGTGAATGTCACTGATATTCACTATAATATTCTTTTTGAGAAAAGTTGTAATAGCTTTAGTCATGTCTTTTTAGGAACACCATTGCTCAAGTTGGGCAGAATGTTTGAGCAATCTCTCAACTTCATTTGAGTTGTTGCAATCCTATATTTGTTGTTGCTATCATCCGCTAAATCATTCTTTAGCTTTTCAGTAAGTGTATTAATATGTTTTTGCAGCTCATTGGAATCATTTGTGTCTTCACTGTTCTTGTTAACCACATCACCAGAAAGTTGTACAGTCTCACCTTGTTCAGCAATACTACTTACTTGCCAAACATCTTGGTTGTAATTTTGCTCTAGAAAGGCATACAAAGGCTTGTGCAAATACCATTAGACTAATACCATTGTGGTTTTGGATACTACATACAATATACAGTAGGATTAGACTAATATCATTGTGGTTTTGGATATTAGTCTAATATCATTAGACTAATATCATTAGTCTAAGGTATGAGTCTAATATCATTAGGCTAATTCAATTGCTACATGACTAATTCAATTGCTACATACAATATATAGTAGGATTAGAGTAATATCATACAGTATACATTAGACTAATATCATTAGACTAGTATACAGTATTAGACTAATATCATTAGACTAATATACTGCATATTATGGTTTTGGATACTGTATATCCTGCTGCATATACTGTATAATGTGGTTTTCTTCTGAAGAGGACAATACTGTATATTGTTAAAAAAATTCGTAAAATGATATTAGTCATGTAGCAATCAAATCATTGGGCGAATTATGAAGGTTATTCTTAATAGGTAGTTAATGCTCATTCACTTTTTTCTTTTGATAAATATCTCGGAGATATAAGGCAACATTGTTGTTCACATTTTTGATTGCAGGGAGCATATCAGGTATCTAAGTGGAATGGGACTAAGGTTTCTGTTAAAGTAGTGGACAAAGATAGCTACTCAGATTGCAGGGAACTTATCAGGTAGCTAAGTGGAAAGTGATCAAGTTTGATGTCCTTGTTGTAGTATGCAAGATTTTTTTATCTTAAACTATATATACAAAAAAATTACTGTCTTTTATTACCTTTATTTTATGGTTCTCATTTACAAAAAAATTACTGTCCTTGTTGTAGTTTGACATCCTTGTTGTAGTGGAAAGTGGAAACCAAGTATCTTTTGCTGGTTCTCATTTACAACACCAAATCTAATGGAGATTGCTGTAAAAATGGCGACGAGCACTACTTCTTTCAGATATTTGAACTAGAATTCGATTGGCAGTTGGTAAGTTGGTGGAGATAACAACCTTAGGTGACAAACCTTCGATTTTGGGTCTGGAAACTACATTTTATGCCATTGCAGGCATCCAGTTGTATTTCTTCAAGCCAGTAAGTCTTCCTAGTTTATGTTTTTTGGTAGTGCTTGATTTTGCATTTGTATTTCAGTGGGTACAAGTACGATAGTTGGAAAAAAACTGCAGTATAATAATAAATAATAAATATTTAATTTAGGTTAACAAATTATCACAGAACATATATGTGTATGTACTTAATCAATTGGTGATTTTGGTTGTAGGTTTGGCGGATTGAATTTCAAACGAGCAACTGGCTTTTACCTTGGAGTCGATACAATTATGGGACATACGACATTTTGCATGTTTGGTGCATACAGGTTAGGCTATGTGTATGACTTCTTGGCTATGTGTGAGTCTGTATATGAGTGAATCGAGTGACAGTGTAGTGAGGAATGTATGTAAATATGAATGATTGTGTAATATACGAGTGAATGTACAGTAGTGGAGTCAAAAAATTTGTACCATTTGAAATGTTGAAATAAAATATTTATTCGAATAAAATACTGTGTTATAATAATATTTATTATAATATTATGAAAATTTTGATTAATAGCAGTTGAGGTGTAATTACTTTTAACAGCGTAAAACAAATTTTAACAACTGCTAGAAACAGTTGTAAAAAAGGTTGACTTTATTACGATTGCCAGCTGTACTAGACATATTACAACTGTTTTTGGCAGTTGTGAAAGGGTATATTTTTGTTTTAGTGGTAACTGTGGCAACACCTGTACCGATATTGCCATAGGGTCGCAAAGGCGTTGCTATTAACTCTAAGGCAGCGCGACAAAAGGCAACCCCAAAAAAGTGTTGCCACAAGTCATTTTTGGCTTATAGCAACACTTTTTGGCACCTACTGCGTCACTTCTCTGGGGTTGCCATAGGCCATCTATGGCGTAGTGTGTATGTCATCCGAAGAAGATGGTTCGATATCTTTAGACGCTGGAGCAGGTATATGTAATTTTACACTTATCTCTACACAGCATCTTACATAAGAATTGAATGGACATGTTGTGTGCACATGTAAGATGCCTTGCTAAAACCATGTCCATTTGTATTGTGTGCATATGGTAGTTTGATTCACTCTTACACTTGCATATGTATTGTGTCCATACGGTATTTAAGCACAACATGTATAATTTAGGCTGTCCAGATCAAAGCAACACTTTAAGATAGATTTACCAAGCCTTGTAAATTATGGGCCAACAAAGGTACTACCTGTTCGAGTACATTTTGTTAAACGTCATATGTTTGTAACTTTGGTGTTGATCCAAAAAGAAGTAAAATAATTTGTTAATTGAAGTGATGATAACTAAGCAAATGCTTAAGTTATAGCATGACATTTATTCATTAGTTTGTCCTTATTTTAGCTTTCATTATTCACTTTGAGTTCGAAATTAAATTGTTTGTTCGTGCATTCAATTCTATGTTTTGTCTTCACCATTCACTGCTCAAATATGTTTTAATTCAACAATTTTTTGGTATTCTTTTATGCATTATGGTAAAATACCAAATTACCAATGCTACATAGCTCCAGGTAATGTAACACCCCACCTCCGCCAGGGTGGCTCTTGCAAGCACTCTGACTTTGGAGGGGTGTTTGAATCAGGTAAACATGCATAATGATATATCAAGGTAGAACAAGAACATATGTATATATGTAAACAGAGTAAATAAGATAAGTAAAACAGCGGAAGATTTCAAACTATTTCAAAACAAGTCTGGTACAACATAATGTCAACTTTCCAAATACACAAGTCTAGATAAAAACAACATCACCGAAAAACTGAAATACATAAGTACTATCCCCAAAATAAGTGATAACCATAGCTAGCTTCATGTCAAGACCGTACATGAGCTAAAATCCCACAAGCAAGCGATCAGATAGCCAAGCTAAGCTCCAATATTCCCACCCTGAGAACCTGGGCGGGGGGGGGGGGGGGGAACGGAAGAAAAGAGGCGAAAGAAAACAGGTCAGTCAAAAAGACTGAGTAAGCCCTACTACAATCAATGTAAACTGATAAAGTTAACTGGCATGAGAAGCAGGGATGAACATAAGGATAATTACATACTAGCATGGTGAATATCTAACAGATAGTTCAAAGGAGTCATCACATAATCAAGGTGAAGTTTTTCACCACAGGTGTACCAGCATTCTAACATGTCATGTATAAACAAGAATTTATCCCTTGGCCTAAACTTGGCCCAGTATCAGGCGTTTGCCTTATATCAAGATCCAACTTCTTGGTACAAATTCTAGTATAACAGGATTAGGTGTTACCCCAATGTTTACATCAAAACAGGACGGAACAGAATGGTCCATACAGAGATAGAGTTTGGGAAAAATGGGCTTTTACCACCCTAACAGATAAAGTACAGAAACGGAATGCTAACAATAATGGGCCTTTACCACCCTAACAGAACGGTACCACGCAGAAACAGACGGGTGTTACCACCCAACAAAACAGACGGTACCAACAGAATCAGACAGAGCTAAGTGTACCCTAAATCCTACCCCAGCGATCGGCTCCCTAATACATAAATACCCTATGTCGGCCCCACGATAGGGTGTATCACTCCCTAAAGTGGCAACCAATTGGCACAGGCATATTTACAGATGTCACGGCGTCTTACATCCTCAGAGGCAGACCGGGATCCATGCACGCACATGACCCGGTTGGAACGCACCATCAACACCCATCACCATTATCAGAATGAACCACTTATAATTAGTTCAGTAAGCGTGCCCGGACCCTACCTACAGTTGGGTCAAAGTTTTGATACCAGAAAGGGTTACTGACTAATATGGGTCCCAAACAACAAATGACACAAGTATTCCCCCTTGTGTCCCCAGACTATCAGATTCAGATTAACTTATTAACAGAGTTCAGACATACAAAGTTCAGACGATCAGTTTTCAGACTAACGGATCAGATAACAGATTTACAAACTTGCCTAACTTGGTGTGGGTCCTACAGATCCGCAAAACAGGTTCGTTTAATTTATCAATCAAGTTAGTTTATCCAGACCAGGTATCAAATCGGTTCTCAGCCTTATCAAATTACTGAGTTGGATTGGTTAAGTATAGTTCAACTTAACCCCGTTAAATTACCGAGTACAGATTGGTTAAGTGTAGGTTAACTTAACCCTAACCACTAGTCGTATTTTACGGTTAAGTGTCATTAAGAAATCAAGCCCGGTTTCACTTAACCTACCCATTCATGTCAAATTGGTTAAGTGTCATAAATCAAATTTACTTAACCTTATCATGTAGCATTAATTAATTTAATGCACCCTAACCTCTCACATTAGACCTCGTTGTGGTTACTAGTTAAGCCGGGCGGATCCGGGTAGCTTTACACCACAACCTAGTCTAACCTCGGGTTCAAGCACAACTTGACCAACTTCTCACATTGGGTCCTATTGTTTGTAGCCACTAGTTAAGCCGGTTGGTTCCGGGTAGATTTATGCTACAAACTCAATCCAACCTCGAGTTGGCCACACTTATATTTTCTAAGTGTCATGTCCATTATGTTTCCAAAACATATTACAAGTTTTTTTTCAAGAATTTGGGTAGACCTAACTTAATAGGTAAATTCTCAATGGGTAGACCTAACTTAATAGGTAAATTCCCAATCTTATGTTTTTATGTCCTTTAAGTTTACCCAACCCCAAACGCAATCCTATCGCTTACATATCGCAATAGCACATAAAGGATAGAAAGAGGGAACTTGGCATAATCATGACATAAAGGTGTTAAAGCCACAAGTTTAATCATGGTGGCATATGAAATGTACATATGTTCATATAGTTGCATATTACATTTTTAGGCCTCAAAAGCATGCATAAAACCAAACTTAGCATATTGGTGATACATGGTGATAAATGACATGTAAAAGTTGCCATAAGTTCGCATTTAGCCTCACATGAAAGTTATCATAAGGGATATGATAACTTACATGTTGCCAAAATGCAACCTTAGCATAAAGCTTGAAGCTTTAAGCTCATAAACCCAAGATAAGCTTGCATAACATGATAATATGAGCAAAATGATCAACCCAAACTTGCCTAACATAACTTGCATATCATATGACAAATTTGCATATCAAACTTGCATAACATAACATGATAAACTTGCATATCACAACATGGCAAACTTGCATAGCATAACATGGTAAACTTGCATATCATAACATGGCATACTTGCATAACATAACATGATAAACTTGCATATCATAACATATCAAACTTGCATAACATGACATAGTAAATTTGCATATCATGGCAAACTTGCATATCATAATGATCAACCAAACTTGCATCATTCATTTAACTTTAGAGTTTAAATATGAAAGTAGAAAAGGGCTTACAATGCTTATCAAGACACAAAAATATATATAGATTGAGACAAAGCCCTTATGCAATCAAATAAACCCAAAATGCAAGCTCCAATAGAAAAACCCTTGAGCCAAAATGATCAAAACTCTTGCTTTATGATGTAAATATGGAAACTTGACTTGAATGCAAACTAATGATGCTCATACAAGCTTGAAAACATTTGTATGCATTGAAAATCTCTCATAGAAATAACTTAGAAATTTTATGAAGAGAGTGGAGGCCATGAGAGTAATGATTTTGTCATAGTTTAGTTACTTGAATGAATAATGATGATTTAGGGTTAGGTTAGGGGCTTATTTATAGAGATTAGGATTAGTTTCAACCTTAGGATTAAACCCTAATTCCAATCTCAGCCCTTAAAACCGAATCTGGCCCCAAAACCTGACCAAGACCCCAAAATGGTGCATCAGGCAAAACTGCCCGGCTGAACCAAGTCGACAGCCAAGTCGACAGGGCTGTCGACTTGGGTCCAACCAAGTCGACTCCCAAGTCGACAGGGCTGTCGACTTGGGTGCTCTGGCGGGAATTTTCCCGCCTGGCCCAATCTGACCCTTTTTCGAATTTTGAACCCGAAATTCGAAATCTGTTTTGAACTTGAAATTTTCTGAAAACTTCATTGGGCCTTAATCGGGTCATACGGACTCCGATTTTCGAAAACTCGGACTCTATTTCGCGTATTTTTCCGAGACGAACGCAATGGCATAGCCCGTTTCCCTTGATTCAGATTTATAAATTAAATTCTGCCTCGATTTACGTTATAACAGGTTATCAGAAATACGGGTTGTTACATTCTCCCCTCCTTAAAGGATTTCGTCCTCGAAATCTTCAAGTTAGGAAGAACGCATCCTACCATCCATCTACTCAAATGATCATTCACGACCAATCATTGTCCTTAAAGATTCTAATGCGGTATGAACATATGCAAAAGGTGTGTGTATATGTTCATATCTAATGCAAAGATCCTCAATGCAAAGTATGTTAGTGAAATGAATCCATTATGTATGCAAATAGTCCTAATCATATAATACTATATGTGTGCACAAACATTCGTCCATATGCAACATCCATGTGCTGAATTAACCATCTTGCAACCATAAGAATTGAAAATGTACACACGTCCATATGCAATATGAGAGTGTATTTCAAGCCGATCTAGTGCCTAGTGTGTGTTTATGCATCCACGAGTAACCACTAGCATCCACTTGCATCCACTTGCAACCATCACACATAACATGTCTCAAACACATGTTTACATCCATAGGATTCCTATCTCAACAAGATACAGTCGAGTGATGGAAGCGAGTATAGGTAAAACAAAAACTTGGTACATATACTTACAGACTACTAGTACAGATCAGATTTCCCCAAATGATTCTTAGGAAACTAAGCGTGGTAGAAACCCAGAATGTATTCGTCATAGTCACCCTCATGCCTAACACAGATACTCTCAAACCCCAATTTATCACAAACAGATGAGTTATAACTCTCAGGGAGTTTGAGACTATTACCAGATCAGAAGCAAGACTAGCATTAAAGTACCGAGTTTCCATTACAGAATCGAAATACCAGAAAAAGAGTTTCAAACTGAAAATCAGACAAGGAAAATTAAACATCCTACAAACAAATTATTCTAGCCCTAATCTATTCACTCGCCATGCGAGTATTCACCGTTCCTTCCGATGTAGTCCCTTTCTTCTTCGGGCAATCCCTAGTGAAGTGTCCCATCTCTCCATAGTTAAAGCAAGTGCCCTTCCTCTTTCTGCAATCCTTGTTTAGATGAGTTGAGCTTCCACAAGTAAAGCACTTCTTTTCCTTCTTATCTTCAGACTTCTCCTCCTTCTTTTGCATTTCCTTTTTGGGCCCCGTTTTCTTGTTTTGAGACTCATTCACCTTGACCTCCTTCTTTGCACTCTTGTTCTCTTCATTGAGTAGGGCCATATCTACCAAACTCTCAAACGTGGCCCCCATGGGCACATGAGACATAGCTAACTCCTGTAACGGCTCATTCAATCCTCTAGCAAAACGAAGAGCCTTCTTCTGAGTAGTAATCACCATATCCAAGCCAAAACGAGCTAACTGATTGAACTTGTTCACATATTCTTTGACAGACATGTCTCCTTGCTTCAAAGCAATAAACCTCTCCATTTTCAAATTCTCTTCAGCAGAAGACAGAAACTTAAGCGCGAACCTTGCCCTGAAATCGGCCCAAGTCTCAACAGGCCTAGTACCATTGGTGACTTCCCACCAATAAGCGGCTTCATCCTTCATAAGCCAAACCGCCAATAAGAACTTCCTCTGATCGTCTAACCCAAAGATAGCAAATAAATCCTCGGTCTCCTTCAACCAATTTCTGGCCTCTACAAAAGTCTCAGTGCCTTGAAAGTTCTTGCCACCCATTGCTTTGAAACCCTTGCAAGTCTTTGCGAAGTCAGCTTGAGGATGCTGAGGGGGAGGAGGAAGAGGAACCTCAGCGACAGGAGGAGGAGGAACATCAGCGACAGGAGGAAGAGGAACATTAACTACCGGAGGAGGAGGAGGAGGAACATCTGCGGGGCCAGCTTCGGTCGCCCTAGCCTCCAAAAGTCTCCTATACCAAACAGGTACGTGTACTCCCTCCGGAATAGCAAAGTTATCGGCCATACTGAAAACGAAGAAAAAGACAGATTCAGAATGGAGAAAAACGAAGGAATTTTGCTAATGGCTTTTTAGGGAATAGCCTTTAAAATAAACTAGACTTTTCTTTGGAAAATACTTTATACTTGGTTTTGAAAATAGTTTTCCCAAAGTTTTAAAAAAAACTTTTTTTTGTTCCTTCTCGTAAACCATATGCTCTGATACCAAATGTAACACCCCACCTCCGCCAGGGTGGCTCTTGCAAGCACTCTGACTTTGGAGGGGTGTTTGAATCAGGTAAACATGCATAATGATATATCAAGGTAGAACAAGAACATATGTATATATGTAAACAGAGTAAATAAGATAAGTAAAACAGCGGAAGATTTCAAACTATTTCAAAACAAGTCTGGTACAACATAATGTCAACTTTCCAAATACACAAGTCTAGATAAAAACAACATCACCGAAAAACTGAAATACATAAGTACTATCCCCAAAATAAGTGATAACCATAGCTAGCTTCATGTCAAGACCGTACATGAGTTAAAATCCCACAAGCAAGCGATCAGAAAGCCAAGCTAAGCTCCAATATTCCCACCCTGAGAACCTGGGGGGGGAAACGGAAGAAAAGAGGCGAAAGAAAACAGGTCAGTCAAAAAGACTGAGTAAGCCCTACTACAATCAATGTAAACTGATAAAGTTAACTGGCATGAGAAGCAGGGATTAACATAAGGATAATTACATACTAGCATGGTGAATATCTAACAGATAGTTCAAAGGAGTCATCACATAATCAAGGTGAAGTTTTTCACCACAGGTGTACCAGCATTCTAACATGTCATGTATAAACAAGAATTTATCCCTTGGCCTAAACTTGGCCCAGTATTAGGCATTTGCCTTATATCAAGATCCAACTTCTTGGTACAAATTCTAGTATAACAGGATTAGGTGTTACCCCAATGTTTACATCGAAACAGGACGGAACAGAATGGTCCATACAGAGATAGAGTTTGGGAAAAATGGGCTTTCACCACCCTAACAGATAAAGTACAGAAATGGAATGCTAACAATAATGGGCCTTTACCACCCTAACAGAACGGTACCACGCAGAAACAGACGAGTGTTACCACCCAACAAAACAGATGGTACCAACAGAATCAGACAGAGCTAAGTGTACCCTAAATCCTACCCAAGCGATCGGCTCCCTAATACATAAATACCCTATGTCGGCCCCACGATAGGGTGTATCACTCCCTAAAGTGGCAACCAATTGGCACAGGCATATTTACAGATGTCACGGCGTCTTACATCCTCAGAGGCAGACCGGGATCCATGCACGCACATGACCCGGTTGGAACGCACCATCAACACCCATCGCCATTATCAGAATGAACCACTTATAATTAGTTCAGTAAGCGTGCCCGGACCCTACCTACAGTTGGGTCAAAGTTTTGATACCAGAAAGGGTTACTGACTAATATGGGTCCCAAACAACAAATGACACAAGTATTCCCCCTTGTGTCCCCAGACTATCAGATTCAGATTAACTTATTAACAGAGTTCAGACATACAAAGTTCAGACGATCAGTTTTCAGACTAACGGATCAGATAACAGATTTACAAACTTGCCTAACTTGGTGTGGGTCCTACAGATCCGCAAAACAGGTTCGTTTAATTTATCAATCAAGTTAGTTTATCCAGACCAGGTATCAAATCGGTTCTCAGCCTTATCAAATTACTTAGTTGGATTGGTTAAGTATAGTTCAACTTAACCCCGTTAAATTACCGAGTTCAGATTGGTTAAGTGTAGGTTAACTTAACCCTAACCACTAGTCGTATTTTACGGTTAAGTGTCATTAAGAAATCAAGCCCGGTTTCACTTAACCTACCCATTCATGTCAAATTGGTTAAGTGTCATAAATCAAATTTACTTAACCTTATCATGTAGCATTAATTAATTTAATGCACCCTAACCTCTCACATTAGACCTCGTTGTGGTTACTAGTTAAGCCGGGCGGGTCCGGGTAGCTTTACACCACAACCTAGTCTAACCTCGGGTTCAAGCACAACTTGACAAACTTCTCACATTGGGTCCTATTGTTTGTAGCCACTAGTTAAGCCGGTTGGTTCCGGGTAGATTTATGCTACAAACTCAACCCAACCTCGAGTTGGCCACACTTATATTTTCTAAGTGTCATGTCCATTATGTTTCCAAAACATATTACAAGTTTTTTTTCAAGAATTTGGGTAGACCTAACTTAATATGTAAATTCTCAATAGGTAGACCTAACTTAATAGGTAAATTCCCAATCTTATGTTTTTATGTCCTTTAAGTTTACCCAACCCCAAACGCAATCCCATCGCTTACATATCGCAATAGCGCATAAAAGATAGAAAGAGGGAACTTGGCATAATCATGACATAAAGGTGTTGAAGCCACAAGTTTAATCATGGTGGCATATGAAATGTACATATGTTTATATACTTGCATATTACATTTTTAGGCCTCAAAAGCATGCAGAAAACCAAACTTAGCATATTGGTGATACATGGTGATAAATGACATGTAAAAGTTGCCATAAGTTCGCATTTAGCCTCACATGCAAGTTATCATAAGGGATATGATAACTTACATGTTGCCAAAATGCAACCTTAGCATAAAGCTTGAAGCTTTAAGCTCATAAACCTAAGATAAGCTTGCATAACATGATAACATGAGCAAAATGATCAACCCAAACTTGCCTAACATAACTTGCATATCATATGACAAATTTGCATATCAAACTTGCATAACATAACATAATAAACTTGCATATCACAACATGGCAAACTTGCATAGCATAACATGGTAAACTTGCATATCATAACATGGCATACTTGCATAACATAACATGATAAACTTGCATATCATAACATATCAAACTTGCATAACATGACATAGTAAACTTGCATATCATGGCAAACCTGCATATCATAATGATCAACCAAACTTGCATCATTCATTTAACTTTAGAGTTTAAATATGAAAGTAGAAAAGGGCTTACAATGCTTATGAAGACACAAAAATATATATAGATTGAGACGAAGCCCTTATGCAATCAAATAAACCCAAAATGCAAGCTCCAATAGAAAAACCCTTGAGCCAAAATGATCAAAACTCTTGCTTTATGATGTAAATATGGAAACTTGACTTGAATGCAAGCTAATGATGCTCATACAAGCTTGAAAACATTTGTATGCATTGAAAATCTCTCATAGAAATAACTTAGGAATTTTATGAAGAGAGTGGAGGCCATGAGACGAATGATTTTGCCATAGTTTAGTTACTTGAATGAATAATGATGATTTAGGGTTAGGTTAGGGGCTTATTTATAGAGATTAGGATTAGTTTCAACCTTAGGATTAAACCCTAATTCCAATCTCAGCCCTTAAAACCGAATCTGGCCCCAAAACCTAACCAAGACCCCAAAATGGTGCACCAGGCAAAACTGCCCGGCTGAACCAAGTCGACAGCCAAGTCGACAGGGCTGTCGACTTAGGTCCAACCAAGTCGACTCCCAAGTTGACAGGGCTGTCGACTTGGGTGCTCTGGTGGGAATTTTCCCGCCTGGCCCAATCTGACCCTTTTTCGAATTTTGAACCCGAAATTCGAAATCTGTTTTGAACTTGAAATTTTCTGAAAACTTCATTGGGCCTTAATCGGGTCATACGGACTCCGATTTTCGAAAACTCGGACTCTATTTCGCGTATTTTTCCGAGACGAACGCAATGGCATAGCCCTTTCCCTTGATTCAGATTTATAAATTAAATTCTGCCTCGATTTACGTTATAACAGGTTATCAGAAATATGGGTTGTTACAGGTAATTTCGATTCCTGGCTCCATCCTTGAGTACTTATAACTTGCATAATGAATTTATATGCAGTCCTGTTGGAGAAAATAGAAAAAGTGGGGAGGTGTATCAGCTATATACGATGTTGGAGGTCATGTTAAATCACAAAGCATGTGAGATGATGGTGTGTTTCTAGGTTGTCTATGCAAGTTCATGAAATCATGTCATTAGCATCATAAACATGTTAAGATAGATACAATTGACTAACAATAGCAGGAAGTAACATGAACAGTTAGAACAATTATTCTTTGTGTGCCTTTGCTTGCTTGGAATTTGTCATATTAATTTTTTTTAACCTTTTTCTAGGAAGCAAGATCAAAAAATAGATGGAAGTCCTTTCCAATTGCATAAACTGCTCAGCGTTTCGTATCCTTCTTTACTGCAACCTCTCATACACGAGCGTGATGTGGTGCTTATACTTAAACCACATACTAATTGTTTGGTTTTGTTATATTTGGCATTTATCAAACTAAATTGAGATTAATCATCCTTACTAGTACCATTTCTAGCATTCTGTTAAGATATATTTTTTAATCAAACCACATAATAAAGAATTTTAGTGATTTGCGCTATAATGCTCTATTATGTTACAAAGCTTGAGCAAAAAAAAAAAATCATTTTAGTGTTGTTTATCAGTTTATGCACGCAAAGGCAGAAGCCAACCTCCAAATTCTAGTTTCAAAACACCGTGTTCTTAAGTTTCTCAATCGTGCTTTTCTCAGTTTATGACAAATTTTATGTAAGATTCTCAATCCTTATTTTCAGCTAGTGCACCTGCCAACTTGTTGTCGCACGTGCCGTTGCAGAATCCAGACAAAATCTTGCAATCTACTATAGACTTTTACAGTGCTATCTATCTGCAAGGTGATTTTGTATTTTTTTGGTTTAATTAGTTAATAGTCTATTGATGTTGTCAAGTGAGAATTGTTAATCCAATAAGTTGTTTTGCTACAGAGCAACTGTGTTATTGTTTGATTAACATGTTACATAGAAGTAGTGCAATAGCTTTGAGATTAAAATTTTAAATCTTGTAAGACTATTTTACGTGGTTTAAAGTAGCTTTGTTTTAAATGATTTTGTGATAGCATAATTTTGCTTGAATGAACGACTAAAGAAGATGATGCTAAGAGACGGATGAAAAATAAAACGCAAATAATCTGAAGCTTATAATATTAGGCTGAAATAATGTGCAGGGGTCATTTATCATATTTTATTAGCTATTTTGGTTATGGTCTTTTGTGGAGAGAAGATTCTCTGAATTGAAATTAATAAAAAAAACTACCATGTCACAAGAACAACTGAATAGATTAGCAACAGTCTCTATTGAAAGTGAGTTTTTAGACAAAATTAACTATGACAATTTAATTGAAGGGTTTGCTACGAACCATGAGAATCATTTTTCTTTTAACTACGTGAAGAAAGCTGATCTTATTTTTTATGAAAAATCAGTGCTTAGTTTTTGTTTTTATTTGTGTTGAATATTGCAGCCTACTTTATGTAGTGTCTTTTGAATGCAAAGCGAATGTCTTGTCTATTGTAGTCTTTTATGCAATCATATATCTAACGCTAAGAATAAATATAAAATATAAAACAAATATTGAAATTTTATATAAGAAGGGGTAAAAAAATTTGAATGTGGCTTGGGCAACGCATTGTTAGGGCCGACACTGAGTGTTAGTTTCAAAGCGACACGATATGTACACACAAGCACAAGGCCGCGATACCTACGTTGAGTCAGTTAAGTGTTTATTTAGTGTGGGTTCTACATGAAGGTTTGTTTGGTGTGAGTTCAACATTTCGGCATGAGGGCTTGTATTATTGCGTGACCATGGTTTGTTTAAAATTCGTGTATTTCGACATGGAACTGTTTCGTGTTGTGGCCTGTAATCATGCCCTTGAACTTGCTATGTATTTGTTTGTACCCACTGTTTTGACTGCTCCTGACCTAGCTAGTGACCTGCCATATGCCTATTTTCCCATACACATGTCGCTAGCCTCGTATCTTTTTGCCATTACTGACCTAATTTGTCACCATTACTGTTTTGTACTTGAATTTTATGTAATGAGTTGTTTGGTACTTTCATGAATATGCACAAACTGTTCACATGATTTGTGCACACATCAACATTTAGCTTATGCTCATCACTACTTTGAAACATATAAATTTTGTATATTCTGTATACCAGCATCTAGCTTATGCTCATAGCTCCTTTAATTAATAACAACGTGGACTTCATCAGCTCGCTTAATCCTCCCTTCCTCCTGTAGTATTATCAGGCTGATCTGTTTTTCTTTATGTTTGTTACTTTCAATAACCAGCTCAACTTTGTAATTTGATGAAAAATCTATTACAGTTTTCATTTATTGTATGAGTTTCATTAACTGAAGTTATATTTGCTTTGTATAAATTGTGTTAGTGTTATGGAAAATCTTGTTATACTTTGAGTACAAATTGTGTTATCCTTTGTATAAATTGTGTTAATATGCTTTGTTTTATGAAAAATGTGTTGTTATTTCTGTTTTACACACACACACACAGATATATATATATATATATATATATATATATAGACCGTGTCTGAATTACACCATTTACATGTATAGATTATTTAGTTACAGTTTATATTCGTATATAGTAATCATTTAGATACGGCCAAGAGCCGTATGTTATTACTAGTGAGATACGGTTTATAGTCGTATATAATAATTTAACACGCCATTTTTTGATACGACTTAGTGCTGTGCTTAAGTGTAGTAGATACAGCCAATAACGCAGCCTAATTAGCATATATCGTGTAGTGTCCTAATCCAAATTCCAACACCTTTCGTATAAATCAAAGCATTGGCTCGCCCGGATCTGATTTGATTGTGAATATTCGTTTCAGACTCAGGTGCGGATACGATTCATCCAAAATCTAGGGTTCCTCATAATTCCGCCGATTTCGTTTGCTTTTCAATTGATCAATTAAACCAGAAAATTTTAAATTATTTAACAACTTACCTTGGTCTCTGCTTCCGCCTTCTCTTCCGTTGATCTATTCGACATTTTATAGGTAAAGCGATTTTTTTCTCTTTCTACAAATTGATTCAGAATAATTGATTATTCTTAATGTGCTATTCTATCCAGCCCTGTCAGAATTTACTTATTGTTTTTAATTTTATTAATTTAGAGTCTTCGAAGTGTAATCGGTTTTCTTATTCTTTCCTTTTTGTTTGTTTTCAATAGCGTTGGTGGCTTGATGCGATGCTATTTGTTCTTACTGCAAGGTATAATGATGGTCAACTCAAAGCTTTGCCTAAAAATTTGAGTCTTTAACACTTCTTAAGTAATTAGTTAGTATAGTTGATTTTATCACTATGCTTGTTTGTGTAAATGTGTTGTATTAGTTTGCAAAGACATAAAGGCAGCTTCAAATAATTTATAGTTAGCTTAGCTTTTTATAATTGTAACTAAGTTACTTGCTCTTGCCCCTTTTTTTTTGTTTTCAATAGAGTAGATGCAATTCTGTTTCTACTTTGTGCAGTGTATATCTTATGAGAACATGACCATTATAGTTAAAGATTACGTTGATGGATTGATAAGCAAATATCCTTGTTGGAATAGGACACTGGTGCAGATCATTTCTTTGTTACATGTCACGACATTGTCATCCGAGCATTTGAAGGTTTTCCGCTTCTTATTAAAACCCTATAAGAGTTGTTTGTTCCCCGAGCTTTCATGTTGGATCTATACCACATAAAGATGTTGCCCTTCCTCAAATTTTGCAATCATTTGCTCTTCCAACTGGTGGAAATGATATTGAGAACATGTTATATACTTTTATGCTATTATTTATTATTTTTCGTATTAATTTTTTCCTTTCAATTGATTTATCATTATCATATCTCAGTTATCTAATTTTTTACTCCTGCTATTCCGTGGTTCTCGAACAATGGCATATACAAACCTTCCCAAGTTTATATATGCTATATGTACCTACTTAAGCGCCATTTCAGTTTGGTATTTAGGATTTAATGCTTCTCCTTTTCTAACTAAAATAAAAATAGCATTGGTTTACCTGACTGCTCATATGTATAAGATGTTTTGATGTGAGAAATTGGTAATACCATTATGGTATGTCACAGGCACGTAGGAATGTTTATCACTCTGTATATGCATGTAGTCTCAAATTCTGATATAGCTTGATATGAGATGTGAATCTGTTTTATCAGAAGTTTTATTTTGACAACTTACCTGATTAATTTGCTTGGTTATTATCAAAATTTTCAGTGTATTATCAAAAGTTGGATAGGACAGGATATGGCTAAATAGCTACACCTCTACTCGGCATGTGCATTAATTCAGTTGCATACTTCTATTCTCATTCATGCTTAGTTGGTCACCATGCTCTAGCTTTGTTTCTTTAGTCCAGAAATGCTTCTTGTTGTATTTTGTTGTCATTCATGTGCATCTTGTATCAATCTTATGTACAGCTTCGTGTACTCTCCTGTCTTGCACCATGGACTGATTTTTTTTTTTTTTTTTTGTTCATTGCTCTTCACTATTCTATTGCACATATATGCATATGTATACTTGCATATGATCCACTGACATAAAATGATCGGTAAACTTTGAAACTGTGCATATATATATTATGAGTTGCTCCTATATGTGGTTGGTCTGAGTTTTTTTGTTGGTTTGTTGATGTGTTCCATTGCACTTGAATCGACAAGTGTGCCAGTGGCTGTTATAGAAATCGGAGAGGATGTAAGTGTGTTACAGAAGTGGAAGTTTGAAACAAAATAACGGTGTTTCAAAGAAGGCTTGGCCTTTCGAAATCGGGTGAATCGGGCGGGGCCCACTTATTCAACCTAACCGGGTAGGTTGAACCCAGCCGGGACTGCGGGGCCTAGGACCCCCGTCGGTGCTTTGCTTTGACCCGCTACTCGGCTTGTCTTTGGCTTGACACTCGGCTCGCCTTCGGCTCGACATTTATTTGTCATTGTCAATGTCTATATAAATTAAAACTGCATATGTAATGAGTGAACTAAGTGATGTAGTGAGGAATATTTGTATATGTGAATAATCAGTATTGTAGTAAATCATTGAGTTATAAGTAGTTCGAGTAAGAAATTTGTACTATTTCAGTTATTAAAATAAAATAAAATATTTAATGAAACACTATTTGAATTCAAACTATGCGTAGTAGTACTTTATGAAATAAATATTTAAACTTGTTGGAGATGAAATATCTATAGCTGCATTTTTGGAATGTAAAAGTGTTGTCATTGGATGGTAAAAGTGTTGCTATAGATAATGTGCGACCTACTTTTAAGTAAAATTAGTATTTGTGGCAATACCAGGAAAATGTTGCCATTGGATGGTAAAGATATTGTCTTTGACTCTAGGGCAATACGGAAAAATGCATCCACAGGAATATGTCGCCTATGATCATTTTTTTCCTGCAACAACATTTATTGGCACTTACTACATCATATCTTGGATGATGCAGTAGGCCATCTATGACGTGTTGTTGGGTTTTGTATAATTTTAATAAAGAATTCATTTAGTAAAAAGAAGGGAATTGGAAATGACAAGAAATATTCCTCAGAAAATAAAAACTTTTATTACCCATTCCTTGTGATTTTAATATTCCCTTTTTTGGATGATTTATAGAAATTAACACATATAACCTTTTTAAATTTAAAAGTCTTGACAATCCAAAACATGGGAAGGTCGTTGCAGTCAGCAATATAAACTAGAATATAAATTATAAAAATAGTTCTGAATTTCGAGACTCTTGGTTTAAGAATAAAATTTATAAGTTTTAAAAAAATTCTCTCGAAAAAAAGAGACAAAAGAGACTAAGAAAATTTCTATTCAGCTTCGGGAAATTGATTTTGTAAATCATTTGAGTCGTTGGCCAGCTAGGTAAGCGAAAAATCCGTTTTAATTTATTTTGGATTTCTAGCTGAATTTTTATTTATTTCGGGAATTCGTTCGTTTCTTGTGTGGTCGTAGGCTTTTGTTGAGACAACTTTGAATCTTTGGAGATGATTCAAAGTTTGACAGCGATCCTTGCTACCGCCTTGATGAGGACAAGAGTTTTTTCAATCGCATCAAATCTTAAGAGATGACGCAAGATGATTAATATTTTAATCCAACCCCAATAGGATCAAAGTTCAACCTTTGTCCAAAACTCATTTAATAGTTGACTGATTAGCTTATAGTGGTCAACTAGTTGACGAGTTTTGATACAATTTGGACATAGGACTCAACCATAAAAGTTGCGTCCAAATTTCCCTCCATAAACTTCTTTCTTTCATCATTCCTTCCTCATTTAATTGAACCATATTTTTAATCCCCTTCACTTTCTTTGTTGTATCCCCGTCTCCTCTTTTTTCAGCGCTAGTTCGCACATTAGATCTCGCCCCATTATTACTTTGAGATCTATTTCTTCTCTCCGATCATTTTCCTCGCCCATAATACTTACTTTCACAATCCGATCTTTCTCATGCCATTTAAGTCTCATTCTTAAGGATAGAACCATTTAGATGTATAAGATTAAGCAGAAGGTTTCATCGCTTTAGGTTTAAGAGAATTAGTCGTAGCAGTTGGACACGCACTGGTCATTTGCTTCGAAGTTCTTAAGTAGTGTTGTTGTTTGTGCTGCATCTGCTTTGCCATATCTTATTGGAATAGAATTTGGCGAAGGCAATTGTCATTTCAGAGGTGAAGATTTAGCTGTCTTTGGATGGTTTTTTTGAGGAGAATCTCGATGAAATTTTTAGAGGCATCTGTGTTTAACACGGACTTGAATGGTCTTTGGTTTGATCGGATTTGGAGATTTTGCAGCAGATCACTTTTTCATAAATGTCGGTTTTTAAGATCGGGAATTTATGTTCGAACCGCCTATGTAGATGTGTGACTTACGTAGCACATTGTTCCGAAAATGGGGAAGTTAAGACTAGATTTATCTTATGATGCGGAAATCAATCTTTTCTTTAATCGATGTGTAACCATCATTTAGTACACATATATTTGATTCAACCTGTTGTTCTCGAGTGTTGTTTCGCGAAGTTACTTTCTGTATTTTCACCTACCCATTTTTTAATCTTTAAATAATGTTAGGTGTGTAACGACCTGCCCTTTTTCGCCCGCTTTAAGTCGATAAATTTACCAACTCAAACTGTTCGAACTGCAGATTGTTATTTGCCATGGGTTTAAAATAAATCATCATAGAATCACAAACACAACAATACAGAATATCTCACAGCGGAAGTAAACAATTTTACAATAATATAAAAATTTTAACTTAAACATATCAGAGTACAAAATGAATACAGATACAACGGAAGACGGAATACAGAAGAATACATGAATCAGTGTCTGAAACAGAACATATGAAATATACAAGAAAATAGACTGAACTCCAGCGATACTCAAGCTCCAATGGACGAATCTCCAATAGCTGAAATACTCATTCTAACCCGAGCAGATGCAAGAAAAACAAACAAAATACGCGAGTTAGGACTATCATTCTCATATGAGTGAATTACTTCAAATGAAACGTTTAACGAAATGCAAATAACTTAAAGGATGTTTGGGACTCCATCCTTTAAGGATCCGTGAAACTAATACATATAATAATATGCTATTATAATAGTGTCTATTCAGTAAAGCACAATATTTTAAAAATAGCGTAAGCGGGATTACATTTTTACCCTTACGCCGTTTACAAACAATGTCGTACACATTGCATATATAACACCAGTACGTTGGTAGATAGGGATGCGCCGCGATACAATAACGTCAAATCAAAATCGTTGGGGGCTCGATCAGGATAAATATGACAAGGCACGCGAGGCAATACCCAGGGTAGGATTCTACCAGTTGCACTTCCGGACCGGTGGTAACGCACAGGCGCAACTACCGTCCACCTTGGAACACACTCCCATATCAAAGGGGCCCCAAATCGATCACAATGTAATAGAGATGGTATCGAAGAAGCGTGTCCGATCGGAGATGCGATCTCACATAGTCACGATATAGCTCATGTTTTAGTAATTTTAATTATGACCCGAAGGTCAAGGCCAATCCATCATCGTTCTCTTTCTTCAAATCCAGTAATCGCCTCCATACCATCCTACTTCATTCTGAAATCTCCACCACGTACATAGTTATTAAAGTGGTATCGGTATTGGTAGAGAGTACGACAATACCGACTCCAGTCTCTTTAACAACCAACGTTTACATTTTTCACACTGTGGTCATTAGATTTGAAATCATATTTCGAGTATTGCAACCGGCTAAATTGGACTATTGATTTAAAATCGCTTACCCAAATAGTTCATCCTCGATTAAATTTAAGATTCAAATCTAACATTTACGATTATCCCTTCTCAAATTATTCATGTTTGATTTCAATCCACAAAGTATCACTTTTTTTTTCTTAAAATCTTATTTTTGATCACTTTGGATCGTTAGTTCGGACTGGACTTTGATCTTGTTTAAAATAGTAAAATATCTTTAAAATAGTTAATGTATATATATACTAGTTAAGTATAAGATAGTTTTTATTTAATAATATAGTATAAATAAAATAGTTATAAGGCTTAATGAAAAACAATATACATAGCTATAAAAAGGTTATGAAACAATAATAGGACAACGTTTGTTAAGAAAAATAGTTTCATGAAAGTAATAGCGATTAAAATATTTAAATAACTAATCCAATCCGAATCAACCATTCATATTCAAAAATGTGATTCATCGCTTATTTTTAAATATCAACTTTGTTCAAATCAATATACACTGAACAAGTAAGGTTTCAAACTTTAAGTATACCGGTGGAACCTTATTTTCAAGCCATTACTTCAAACTGGTTTATAATTTTAGTTCCAAATTTATTTTAACTTGAATTCGAGGTTCCTTCCATCGTATTATATTCCAAAATAGTTTGAATGTTTAGTCGTCAAGTTATCTCTTAAATAGCATTTATTCAACAATCAACTTGCTTTGTTTTCAAAATAAAATCTCAACAAATTTCTTAACATTTACTTATAACAAGATTACATCATAGCATTTAATTCTTCAAAAATTAAATTTATAAAAGTTATTAACTTGAATGTTTGTATCAAAATAATCTTTTTGCACTTTTAATCAAATATCTGACTAAAATATTTTACATTGAATCAAGACATTGTAAATTATCTTATTATAAAATTTAGTTATATCATACAAAACCAGTTTTCATAAAATGTCTTATTAAATTAACTTCAACTTTAAATAATAACCTTTATAAACTTATATTCAAAAAAAAAAAAAAAAAAAAAATCCATTTTACTACATTCAAATCTTACATAAGTTCAAAATTCAACTTAAATTTCATTAATATAATTGTTTTTATTGACCACAGCGTCCTTATATAACTTTCTATTCTATGGTCAAGTGATACGGATATATCTCATTTCAATCCGTTTAAAAAGAAAATTCGAATCCTGGGTATATATCATTTCAACCCATATCCCAAATCGATTCAAAATTATTTTTCAAATCTACATGTCATTCGGGTGTGTATCATTTCAACCCATGGTGTTTTTTCTAAATCTACAAGGAACTTGCAAGATGATGACAGTTTAAATATAGCATAACATCCATCGCATCCATATCGTGTCATATATCAATAGCGTGTGTGTCACATGTGCATAACCAACAGGTATGAGTTTCTAGAGCAATCCTAGCTAGCATTTCATTCAATATTTCAAGTATTTAATTCACTTAATCAGAAGTTTGTCGCGAGTGAAGGAAACTCACCTTTCATGGTAATCCGGACGATGCGCAAAGTGAATGAAAAAGACGACAACACTAAGATGCCAACGATACAATAAAAGAGACCAACAACCTAAAGTAAAATGACACAATATATTACATAATTGTTTAGGGCTGTTACGGTAACGGTAAATTTACCATTACCATACCATTACCAGTCGACCGGTAACCAATTTTGGTTGAAATCGGTATACCAGTTAAAACGGTATGGTAACGGTAAATTTACCATTTTTAACGGTAAATTATCGGTAACGTTTCTTCAATACCAGCGGTAACGGTAATTTTACCAGTTAATTCAAAATATAAGTATACTCATCTGATATGCTTTATTACAAGCACGTAGAACCAAATAAATGATTACATTTAGTTCAATAATCAGATGAAATAATTCCAAATACACTTATTTTCTTTTTCATTTATGTTTTTTATAAACTAACACCACATATAGTATAATAAAAATGCACGGTAAACAAAAAATATGTTAAGATATAAACTTTGATCGACAAACGGTAATTTACCATTACCAGTTTAACGGTTACCAGATTATCGGTATACCAGTCAACGGTATACCAGTCAATCGGTAACGGTAACGGTAAGCAATTCTGGCTTACCAGTAAAAACGGTACGGTAACGGTATTTGCCAAATGGTAACGGTAACCATTACCATAACAGCCCTATAATTGTTTATTTAATTTTTTTTTAATTAGAATCTAAATGCGAATTTTGCCAAAATTACAAATAAAGTTGCTACAAGGACTTGAAGCCTTGACGTCGAAACTTTAAATCCAATGACTTACCACTGATCTACACAAGCTTATGCATGCACACATTTTTACTTGCCAAACCAAACAGCAAATGATGCATGCATGCAGTAGCATGCGCATGTTTTTATTTTATTTTTCCTATTTTATTTGCATGTTACCTGCACATGCAACATTTCTAAATGGTCGAGGCATGCATAAGGAAGGTTCAAGTAACATACATTTGCACATGCGTAGGCTCAAGATGCCTAAAGGAACAGTGCATACATGCACAATAATCAACAGCGGGAAGAAAAAATCACCAAGGAAGATGTAACAAGAGGCACTCACTTATACAAGGCCTGGAAGTAAAAGCTCGACTTGGAGACAGGCCGGAACTTGCTAGCAGCAGTTGGTGCAAGGAGTTCACGGCAGTGCTACAAGTCGTGGCTGGCAATGCCACGTGCGCTGGTGGTCAGAGCGGAGGAGGAGCACCACTTCGACTGTTTTTCGAAAATGCTACTAACTTGGAATTTCGGGCAAAAGGCGAAACCTTGAGGTGAAATACAAGATGGCAGGCGGCCGAATGCGAGGTCCAGTGGACGAAGGTAAGGTGAGGAGGGCAACGAAGAGCGATGGAAGGGGAAGGCCAATGGTACCTGGAGCCGCTTGCGATTTGGGATTTCCTAATTTGGGTTTATTCGGATTTGTGGAGAGGGTTTTAGGAGGAGATGATCGCCGGAGCAACTGGCCGCGACGGTGTCGAGGCTGCGGTGGTGAAAGACAGCGAGCAGAATGGCTACAGTGGATGGCTTTGACTGTGGCTTAGAGAGGAAGACAAAGCTCTTTTTTTTATTAATTGATTTTAACCAGCCGAATGGAGTTGGTTTCAATTCCTTACAATGAAATTTTGTTTCCCTTGTTCTCGAGAAGGGGCGATTACATGGTAATGAGGGAGGAATGCGCCATTTGTTGGTTTTAGATTAACGTATGAACAAGTGTATAAAACTCTTGTTTAAATATACACATTGTATACTTATTTTCTTCTCTTTTCTTCAAATTGAAACTTATCGTCTTTTCTATTCTGATTAAAAGAGAACCATATACAACAAAGGAGATAAGAACCATATTTACAAATAATTTGTTGTTCCACTTTTTACACGTTTCTGGCACAAATTAAAGATTTAGACCAATTGATGATTGAATTTTCACAAACGAAAAATAGCATTCTACTCACAATTCTATTTAATATTTTTTTAGACGAAATTCACTTGAATTCTGAGGACTTTTCATTTATAACTATATATTAACTATCCAATTAAATTCAATGCAACCCAAACCAACTTACCTATTTTTACACAAAATTAATTCCTCATCTATGTCTAGCTAGACGCATCTCAAATATAACATTTCACAATTTGATTTACATTTAAAAAATTTAATATTATTATCGATATATTTGTTACGACAACCGCAAATCGACCGTAAAATCGATTTGAACAGAGCGAGCAACTAGAACGCTTTCATTATAAAATTATTTAAATTAATTATCAATAATATATTCAATTTATAATGTTTTTATAAATTATCGGCTTCATGTTTGTTTAACTATATCAATTCTAAATTAGTCATCGGTTTTAGATTCCACATTTCAACACAACATACACGTTCAAGTTACATTTAAAAATCAAATCCATACCTTTCAACTTAATTCAAGTTCTCCAAATCAAATCTAATTAGTTCCATAATTAAAGACGTCCAAATTATCAGTTCGTTATATTCTCTTCCACTCAGCGCTTTTCGTCCTCAAACGTCATATAAAATCATACATACATACATACATACATATATATATATATATATATATATATATATATATATATATATAATTGCGCTAATACTTCTATTTGTGAGCCTATCAATTAGCTTAAAACTTATTAGAAGTAAAATAAGTTGCAGAAATTTTAAAGCTCAAATTTTTTTTTAACTCCCGGGATTTACGAAAAAATTCGGCAGCATCTCCCCTGCACGGTTCGATTGGGAAAAAATTCTCGTACACAAAAATAACAAAACACAAAATATACATCTCATCTATATGATGAGGCATCCCTAAACAGGGGAAATAACATATTTTCAACCCAAGTACGGAAAGTAATCTAAGATACGTACCTTATGCTGCATTTTAAAGCGTTTAAGCTAATTATTTTTAGCATTTGGAGCAAAAAGCGAGCTTCATAAGCTAAGCGCGTCATTGCAACCTACTAAAACGCTTGAAAAGGTATGAGAACAAGCATATATATGAAGTAAAGATAATATATGTAACCAATACCATATAACAAAGCATATATGACAACTGTAAGCATGATATGTCAATAATATGTAAATGGTTCTAAACAATTCTATAAATCAAATATTAGCGTTCCAATAGAAGTTCCTTTCATTACATACAATTTATTTGACATTTGAACTCTTCTTATTTATTCCCATTTCTACTCATAAACAAGTGTTTTTATTTGTTTTGATTTTTTTTTAACCTTACATTACACTTTACATGCAAATTCATTCACTTTCATTTTCTTCACTCATGTAGACGTTTATTCAATTCATTTATTTTTTCTGTTTTGTTCAATAACAATATATAATTCAAATGATTCAAAAAACTCTATGCTTCATTTGAATGCATGTTTCATTTTGATGCATTCAATTCATTTTGATACGCAAATCACAATTTTGGGTAACAAATAATCTTACATATTTTATGGAGAGATTTGTTGTTAGATTTGATGAAGAGATTTGATGCTAAATTTTATGGAGAGATATTAGTTGCTATATTTGTGGACATTTATTGCAAGGATATTTGGTGTTTAACCAAATAGTTTTATAACATATATGAAGATATTTGGGATCCAATTTTTCTTGGCATCTTGTCAAGCTTCCGCTGCACGCAAAAATCTAACAGTATGGTATCAGAGCCAGATCATCGCATAGCTTGGAGTGTTTGTTGGATTGAAAATTGGAAATGTCGGAGATGATGACGTTTCCAAAGATGGCTATTTTAAATGGGAAGAATTGGGGTATATGGAAGCCGAAGATGGAGGACATTCTATATCTCAACGATTCGCATGATCCCATTGATGGAGATGGGGTGAAGCTCTCGAATATGGATGAGGGAAAGTGAAAGAAAATGGACAAAAAGGCAATTGCGTTGATTCGCCAATATTTGGATGATTCTGTATTCCACCATGTGGCTAGATGTGAATCCGCGAAGACGTTGTGGGACAAATTAGTATCTTTGTATGAGTCGAGAAGTGCTACAAGTAAGGCTTTTCTGGTTTGAAAGTTGGTGCAACTTCGATTGGATGAGGAGAAGTCTGTTGCAGAGCATTTGAACGAGTTTCAGGATGTCATCAATCAATTGGCAAATATGAAGGTCAATTTTGATGATGAGTTGCAGGCTCTTTTGTTGATGAGTTCTTTTTCGGAAAGTTGGGAGACTTTGGTTGTTTCATTGAGTAATTTCAATGCTAATGGAACTATCTCTTTAGAAACGGTTCGAAGCAGTTTTTTGAATGAGGAGTTAAGGAGAAAAGGGTCGGAGTTGAAATCGGTTCAAACTAAGGCGATTGTAGCAAGGGACTCAGGAAAAGATACAAGAAGGAAGAAGAAAGAGGCTAGTGGTAAAGGTGCTTGTTATTATTGTGGTAAGAAAGGCCACAAGCGCAATGATTGTTATGCTTATCAGAGGGATAAGAAGGCGCAAGATGATAATAATAATGATTTGGCACAAGCAGGTTGTGCTGAAGGTACCGAAAGCGATTCTTCATGTGATGTCCTATTTAATGTTGTGGAGTCTTAGAAGATGGATTCAGGAGCCCGTTTTCACATATGTCGTGATGTGAAAAGTTTTTCTTCATATGAGAAGAGTGTTGGCATGATAAATACGGCAAATGGAGTAGAGCTACCAATTTCTGGAGTTGGAGCTGTTAGGTTTCAGATGCATGATGGAGTGGTGAGAGAAGTGGCCGGTGTGAGGCACATACCCACTTGTTCGCATAACCTCATATCTCTCGATCAGTTAGATTGCCGCGGTTGCACTTATGAGACTCGATGTGGAGTTTTGAGAGTGAAGAAGGGTGGTCGTGAGATGATGCGAGGAGTTTTGGAGGAGGGAAACCTATATAGTTTGGTTGGTTCGGTGGTCAATAATGAAAGACGGGTGACGATTGAAGAACCTAGTCCACAGCAAGGTGGAGAGGTTAATATGGTCACCGCTGATGGTCCTAAGGTGGAGGATCATGGTATCGACAAGGGTCTAGATGTTGATGATGCTTGAGGGATCCCGGAGATGAAGAGATCATGTCAGGCGGAAGACGGATGTCGAGTTGTGAAATCCACAAACACGAGATGGAGGTCTTGCATTACAAGAAAAACTGCATATAGTAGCGGCAGAATCCGCTTCTAATCCGTCGCTAAACAGGCATTAGCGACGGATTTCCTACAAAACGATTTGGTCGGTAAAAACCATGACGGTATTTGTGTCAGATTTTGCGACGGAATTAAGCGTGAGTTTTCCGACATTTTACTAATTTTATAATAAAAATAAAAATTTATTTATTAATTTAATTTTAATTTATATACTGACTATTTACCGACGGATAATTAATTTATAATAAAATATTATTTATAAAAGGCGTTGGTAAATCCTTACTAATTACCAAGGAATTAGCGACGAAAATTAAATTAAGGTAAACTTAACCTCCTTTTTTTTGTTGGTAATCCGCTGCTATTCCCCTTCTGATATATATATATATATATATATATATATATATATATATATATATATATATATATATACTCACCACACACATAACTTGTGTTCCATTCAATACACAATCCTAATTTAAATAAAGCACAATTAATATTAACACACACATCTAATAATCAATGTATTATATTAACCACTCATCTCATAATCAACATTCAACATTACATAATGGACATACTAAACATTTTTACATCAAAAATACATAATACATCCATAATATTTAATAAATAATACTAAAAAGTACAAACCAAAATATAGTTATAGCATCTCAAATCCATAACTTTTTGTAGCATGTTCCCGCTTTTTTGCATCAAAGACGTCTATCTTCCTGTAAAACAAAAATTCTCTAGTTATACATACAGTCACAGAAGTAAAGAATTTTACTTTTTTACCCATCTAAACAATCAATCTACCTCTCCCAAAGGCAATAACTAAACACCACAAAATTACCAAAAGGCAATAAGCAAAATTTGTGCAGTATAAACTTATTATAAGCTTTATCATATCTCATTTAAATTACCTCCTTCAATACCCCCGCCATTGACCAGATTGCAAATAGCAGCTTAGCACCTACAATTAACCATTTGTTGCCTCATCCACCTTCCCATTATAACCTCATAGCAAAAATCACTTCTTAATAAACAGTCCTGCCACATTTTCCACAACCAGTCCTACCACTTTAACGATCAGCTTCTACCACAACCACTCCTGCAACAGCTATATCAAATGGTATGTTTCATCGCTTTGAAGCCAAAAATAACATTATAGCATCAATAAATAACAAAGGCAATATTAAAATAACCAATGGCCTTGGATAAGACGGGTAAAGAAGTATATCACAAGTATAACAAAAAGATTAAAAATGTGTGTAGAAGAGTTGCTCCTAAGATTTTTTCACTACCTGTTTAAAAGGAATTTGAGCAAATGAAACTACTTCATCGATGTAGGCACTGAAAAGAAAAAAATGAAGCAAGAGCAGCTGAGCCAATAGCAAATCCTTTAGTAGTAGCTTTTGTAGTGTTGCCAACAACATCCAACAAGTCTGTGATTTCCCGAAAGTGGTACATATATGTTAGCGAAAATTTTATTGCTATGAATATATATGTACCACAAAATATCCTACATTTTTTTTAAAACGAACAATTTTAATTTCTTATCAAAATCAATGATTAGTAAGCTGAAGTCCCTTACCAATGATATTTGTTAAGAACCCAAAGTATTGTGCTCAATTGAATAAATCCTACCAAACTTCAGTAAATGGAAATCAACTGCCCTAGATTCATGCTTATCCATAATGCATTCACAAATTTACGTTGATAACCACTTTACATAACCGACCCCAAATTAATGCGTAAACGCATAGAAAATAGTGGAGATGTAAACCAAAAGAGAAGTAGAAACAAGTGTAACAAGGGTAGTAACATCACATGTCGATTTTAGTATGATGCGTGGGTTGTCTGCTAATTATGCACCAATTGTTCATTTACGATAGATTCTGTAAACAGGACAAAATACTGGATAAAACAGTAAGAAAAAAATATCGCTGCTAATAAAATATTTATAAGCTTCTCACGGAATTATCAATTATTGGGAAGCAACATTTGGTTTGGTATCATAAATAAACATATCATAACTGAAGTATCCGTTTCATTTTCTTATCTAAATGGACTAATGATTTCTAACATTTGTCTGAAGTTCAATGTTTTCATCCAAAGGACCATGCACAATGAAGACAAAAGGTTGATTGTCCAAGGCTCTAAGCACGGTTAACGATAAGTTTAACGATAAGAATTATTCATTCACGTTTCTTGGTTTTTAACTTATAACACAAGTATTCAAAAAGAGGAAGATGATAGAATGAATCAACCTATTATAACACTCAAGCAAACAAATGAAAATCCTTGACTAGCAAACTTTCAAAAAAAAAGAGTAGTAACAGCCGTAAAAGCAGACTTACTGCCGCAAGAAAGCATCCCAAGCCGGATCTAGATCACATTCACCATCGACAGCAGCAGAAAAGCATCCCCAATCTGAGATCCCACAGCGGAAGCGAGCGTCCCCAATCTGCTATGTCGCTCCCAACCCTAACTCCACCTGCCACATAAAAGAACTCGTCCGAGGCCGCGCCAAAGCAGCCGTACCATCTGCTTGGTGATTCGGTGGCGATGTGCCACGTGTTGGTGTCGGGATCATACACCTCGACGGTGGAGGTTCTGGAGTTACCTCTAGCGAGGTAGATCTGGCCGTTGAGTGCGGTGATGGCGAACTTCTTGCTTCTAATCTGAGGATGCGAGACGGGAGAGATCCTGGTTGTCAACGCATTGATCTCCACTGTGGATCTGGAGGAGAGGAGGTAGACTTTGTTGTGAATGGAGATGAAAGAGGCGGAGGCTTGTTTGGTGCGATGAAATAGAGAAGGAAGAGGCGGCGAGCAATTTAGGATATTCAGAAGAAGATGAAGTAGCAGTAAGACCGATTTGGGAAGTGGAGAAAAATATGCGGATCCGAAATTTTAGAATGGGTTTCAAAATTTTAAAGGCGGCCAAAAATGAAATTAGAGCGGGCTTTGAAATTTAGAAGGCGCTTCTTCTTTTTTTGCCATAAAAGGTTGATGGTTTAGGAAAGTTTGATTGTTTACTGGGTTGTAAAATGTTAGACTGAACGACTGATAGTATTAAATTGTGATTAGAAATTTATGTGCAGTAATTAATAATAATTTAAGATCTGAAATTGTAATTTAATCTAAAGGTTTGAATCTAGAGAAAAGCTTGTTATTGAAGACGCAGTAACAAACATTGAAAATATTACTTCGAGCTAAATAAAAAATATTAAAAGAGTTCACAAACAAAAATTCTACTAATTTTTTTTAATACTTTTTAATTTTATGAAAATTTGCAGTAATTAATAATAAACTTGGTGAATATCGAATTTATTTACAAAAGTACATGATTAATAGATTGATTTGCAACATTATTTGATTTATTTACAAAATATTTTTCTTTTTAAGCATATTTGATTTATTTACAAAATATTTGTCTTTTTAAACATATTGCTTTTTTGGATACTGACATAATTAATGGTTCGAAAACTTAATAATCGTTAATTGCTTTCTTTATATAATAGTACCAAATATAATTTTTGACCATAAGTATTGCATTTAAAGCATATATGTTTAAATTTGGCTGTAAATGAATTAATGTCATCATTATGGTAATGTTTAAATTTAAATTAATGGTTATAAACATTTTTAACTTGAAAGTCTACTTGTGACTATGAAAAAAATGATAACTACCATTGTAATTAAGCATATTCTTAGCAAGATTTTGCAATTAGTTGAATTTTCTTAAGGTTTATAAGTCTATTGAGTTTATTTACTAAAAACCTACATGATTAACAAATTGATTTGACACATTGTTTGACTTATTTACAACATATTTGTCTTTTCCACACACATACACACACACACACACACACACACATATATATATATATATAACTTTATTGATACTGACATAATTCATAGTTTAAAAACTTAATGGTCATTAGTGGTTTTCTTTCAATATAATTGCACGGAATACAATTTTAGACCACAAGTTTTGCATTTAAAGCATATGTAATTTAATTTGGCAGTACATGAATTAATTTTAAATTTAAATTGACGATATAAATACTTTTAACCTGAAATACTATATAATTGTATATAAAGTCTAACTAAGTCTATGAACAAATTGACAATTACCACCGTAATTATTTTGTTATTTGCTTAATTCGTAGCAAGATTTTGCAATTAGTTGAAATTATTTATATCAATATTGAATTTATTTACAAAAGTACATGATTAACAGATTGATTTGCAACATTATTTGATTTATTTACAAAATATTTGTCTTTTTAAAGATACTGCTTTTTTGGATGCTGACATAATTAATGGTTCGAAAACTTAATAATCGTTAATTGTTTACTTTTATATAATGGTACCAAATATAATTTTTGACCATAAGTATTGCGCCATTTAAAGCATATATGTTTAAATTTGGCTGTAAATGAATTAATGTCATCATTATGGTAATGTTTAAATTTAAATTAATGGTTATAAACATTTTTAACTTGAAAGTCTACTTGTGACTATGAACAAAATGATAACTACCATTGTAATTAAGCATATTCTTAGCAAGATTTTGCAATTATTGAATTTTCTTAAGGTTTATAAGTCTATTGAGTTTATTTACTAAAAAATTACATGATTAACAAATTGATTTGACACATTGTTTGACTTATTTACAACATATTTTTCTTTTCCACACACACACGCACACACACACACACACACACACACACACATATATATATATATATATATATATATATATAACTTTTTTGATACTGACATAATTCTTAGTTTAAAAACTTAATGGTCATTAGTGGTTTTCTTTCAATATAATTGCACAGAATACAATTAATTTGTTAAATTTAACATTTTTACCGTTGACTTATGATCCCTATTACACAGTCGGTTTTCCTACCGTTATGCGGTTATACTAGTTTTATGATTATAATTGAATATAAATTAAACATATATATTGTTTAATTAATAATAATAATTATTAGTTGTTACATATCCAGCATTAATTAGCGTAAAATATACTGGCATACTGACTGAAATTTGTGATGAAAGCAGATGACTTAATTAAGAATTTAGTAATTACATTGGTTACGAGCAAAGATTATTTTTCTAATTCTAAATAAGCAATGATTATAAGTTATTTATTATAAAACGTAAATTATTATTTATATTATATTGTATAGTAATTAATAATTAATCAGCGTTAATTTTCAAAAAAGAATTAATCAGGATTAACTATTGAATTTTATTTACTTCTAATAGTTATTATTAATTACTAACGTATTATTAACATTAATTATTTAAAATTTAAATTTACTAATTAATTACTAAGTAATAACACAAATTTAAAACATTTTATAAATAATAAATATAAAAGTTTGTTTCTAATCTCTTGGAAAACTGCAGGAAAATAACTTCAAAATTATGTCGACGGTAATCCGACTCTATTAGCAACGGAATTTAGCGTCAAATATTATATGACGGTAAAGAGCTGCAATTTCCATTGATTTAGCGACAGAATTAGTATTCGACGGTAATAATTTATAATAAGATGACATATAAAATCTGAAATATTTCCTCATACAAAGCCCACGGAAATCCGCCTCTAATTAGCGATGGAATTTTCCGCTGTTAAAAATCTGTCGCTAATCTCGGTTTTTCTTGTAGTGTTGTGGTATTACAAATGCTGTTGAACATCGCTAGTGGCGTGGTGCACGGATAAGGGAGGTGCATCATTAGTGGGCGATGGTGGAGGTTTGTAATGGTGTTAATTGAGAAAGAAAGGTTGAAAGTGAGAGCTAAGGGGCTACTGTTTGAGTGGAGGAGATGTGATTTGGTATCAAGGTGGGGTGTTGAAATTGGTGATACGAAAATCACAATTTTGGGCAGTAAATAATCTTACATATTTTGTGGAGAGATTTGTTGTTAGATTTGATGAAGAAATTTGATGCTAGATTTTATGGAGAGATATTGGTTGCTATATTTATGGACATTTATTGCAAGGATATTTGGTGCTTAACCAAATAGTTATATAACATATATGAAGATATTTGGGAGCCAAGTTTTCTTGGGCATGAAGCCAAGTTTTTCTTGGGCATGAAGCAATTCTCACTATAAAAAGGGCTAGCTAATCTCTTCATTAGGTGTGGAAAATTTGTCATTATTCTTCATTGTCTTTCTCCTCAAATTTTTAGCCATTAGATATGCTCTACCTATTTCTCAATAAGGTTATTGGTTCAAGTTGTAATTGTTTGTAATGATAGTTGAGATCGTTTGTAAACAATTTTTCAGTGAATCAATAAAGAGGGTGGTTAGGTGGAATATCGTGTGCTCATATTTCCGATATTATTTGTGTTGTTTTTTTTCAATCAAATTCATCTTCAATTGATTGGGTGATAAAGATCCAATTTTTCTTGGCATTTTGTCAAACTTCCGCTGCACGCAAAAATCTAACAATTTTCTATTCCATTATATATATATATATATATATATATATATTTATTTACATTCGTCTTACCTGCAAATCACTTGCAAACAATTATTTGTTCCAAGTTATTTATTTTTCGTTGTCAATTCTTAATCAGTTCATTTATTTTAATTTATTCCTTCCAACATTGATTTTTAATTCATGTCGAATTTATTTCAATTCAAGTTATATTTTAATTTACTTGATTCACTTTATTTAATTCAGCATACTCATTCCATTATATTTTCTCAGGTGAACCTTTGAGTTCAAAATTCATTTCATTACATTATTTCATTGGCAACGATTTATTAAGTTTCCATGTATTTACATTGATTCATCCGTTTACAAAATTTTGATTGGGGAAAATTAGTTGTCGTGTAAAAATATGGTTTTGTGAATATTGATGTTGATGGGTGAATATTAATGAAAATTTGGGGTTTAGCTGTGTCACTACTGGACAATCTATCTTATTGCTATTCCTTGTTATGTGTTCGAGTATTGAGTGTATTCTTTAATGTGAATCTTATTATATAAGTAATGGTTTATGTATAACCATTTGTTTGTAGCACATGTATTTGTTGTATTCTACTGTTGTAATAATATGTAAATTGTTCTGTGAGCTGTAATTGTGTTTGTAAATGTACGATGTTAAGAGTTGATCCTATAGCCATCGTAGAGTTGTATTACACAAGTATTAAGTATGTCGAGCCACATAGAAAGAAAAAAAATAGAGAGTACACCACCGACGTACTTAAGACTTGTTAATGAAAATCTACGAATGGTCGGTCCTATCAAGCCCTATTCTCCGCTCTGATAGACGACATTACTTATTAATGCTCTTTCTTAGGGTGGGTCACGGGGTGGGACGTTACAGCTGGCTCAAAATTTTGTTATATTTCAATTCCAATTGTAAATACACTCACTAAAATATGCAAAGCATATAAAATGATATTCTCAACATATTTTCTTAATAAAACTTGTTTTACGTAAGTTACCCTTTTGAGTTTCTTAATGCATTTCTTTAAATCTTTTTACAAATTTATACTTAAATTCTTTAATTCGGGTTTCAAATTTTATTATTATGAAGGATATATTTCTATGCTTTTGACTTCATAAACTAACACCTAAGTTAAATATATCTTCTAATACACTTATTTAAAATTTCTCAAACTAGTTTAAGTATTCATTTAATGTCTCAACTGGAATTAAATTTTTACCTCACTTTTGAAACCTGAAAATAAATACTGATGATGTCGCGGCCATTATCAGAATCATTTCCAAGCGACTGGATTGCGATTCAATATCTATCTAGTACATATAGAGTTTAGCACATACGTTAGCTAGGCGTATGTCCCAAAATTTTTACATATCTGATAGTCCAATCTTAACGTCAACTAAATACTTGGAATTCTACTTATTATTCGTATTTATCCAATTTTTTCACTATATAACAATCTGTTATATTTTGAAACATTCCTTATTAAAAGATTTCGAACACATATTATTTCCAAAACCTTTTATGTATATACATACACAAGTCACTATTCTAAATTCCACATTCATATAAAGTAATTTAGTCCCAAGAATACCCTTATAAGTGTCAAATTATTATTTTAATACCTTTACTCAAAAATCAATTTATTTTTACACACTTTCAACTTAGAATTTAATTTAATTTTTAACCATTATGCTTATGAATTTTTTTTTACTTATAAACTTCCCTTAATATTATACTTTACCTAGAGAATATTACTGTTCTTTATATTCAGTCTAATTCACAAAGGTAATTACTATTTTCAAATTTATGCATTTACAAGTCCATTTCTGCAACTTTCGTTAATATAAGACATATAGGTTCACAAATGTTTAAACGTTGCAATTCTTAATATGATGCTTATAAACTCAAAACACATAACACATTTCTATAGGATTTTCAAATTTCTTAGTTTAATCAATACAACCATGTGTTTATTTATATGAGTAATGGCCAAATGTTAATGTTTATAGTTTATTCATCCAAGTGCTTAGTGTTAGTTATTAATTCATTCAAGTTTTATTTAAATTCTCAGGCATTTTTTATAAGTCAGATTCAAGTAGAGTTTGGGGAAAAACAAGCTAGAGGTTGAGTTAACAAAAGGATCTAACCAATAAAAAAGTTCAAAGGATAGAGATTCTTATTAAAACAAATTAGAACTGTTCAAGATTTTTGAAAGCGCTAAATTCTAATACTCTAAGACGGGATGAAACAGGAACGAGAATCAAACTTCGGAAATCCTAACCTAAGAAAATTTAACTAAAGAGATGAATTCAAAGGAAGGAGTTTTAAAACAAGGCTAAAAGATTTTTAAAATAATTTATATATAACCAAAATCCTTTTTAAAGCCCTTAAAATCATTTTAACTATTTTTATTTCAAAATACGCACTCTTGAGAAAATTCTGAGACGATTTCACTCATTCTAGGGTATTACTACCCTATCTCTAATGAGTTTTTCAACCCCATAGGCTAAGGTTTGTATAAACCAAAGCTCTGATACCAGATGTAATGACCTGCCCTTTTTCGCCCGTTTTAAGTCTGTAAATTTACCAACTCAAATCGTTCGAATTACAGATTGTTATTTGCCATGGGTTTAAAATAAATAATCACAGACACAGCAATACAAAATATCTCATAGCGGAAGTAAATAATTTTACAGTAATATGAAAATTTTAACTTATACATATCAGAGTGCAAAATGAATATAGATACAGCGGAAGACGGAATACGGAAGAATACATGAATCAATGTCTGAAACAGAATATATGAAATATACAAGATAAAAGACTATGCTCAAGCGATACTCAAGCTCCAATAGACGAATCTCCAATAGCTGAAATTCTCATTCTGAACCGAGCATTTGCAAGAAAAACAAACAAAATACTCGAGTCAGGACTAACATTCTCATATGAGTGAATTAATTCAAATGAAATGTTTAACGAAATGCAAATAATTTAAAGGATGTTTGGGACTTCATCCTTTAAGGATCCGTGAAACTAATACATATAATAATACGCTATTATAATAATATCTATTCAGTAAAGCACAATATTTTAAAAATAGCGTAAGCAGGATTATATTTTTACCCTTACGCCATTTGCAAACATTGTCGTACACATTGCATATATAACACCAGTACGTCGGTAGATAGGGATGCGCCGCGATACGACAACGTCAAATCAAAATATTAGGGGGCTCGATCAGGATAAATATGACAAGGCACGCGAGACAATACCCAGGGTAGGATTCTACCAGTTGTACTCCCGGACCGGTGGTAACGCACAGCCTCAACTACCGCCCACCTCGGAACACACTCCCATATCAAAGGGGCCCCAAATCGATCACAATGTAATAGAGATGGTATCGAAGAAGTGTGTCCGATCGGAGATGAGATTTTACATAGTCACGGTATAGCTCCTGTTTTAATCATTTTAATTATGACCCGAAGGTCAAGGCCAATCCATCATCGTTCTCTTTCTTCAAATCCAGTAATCGCCTCCATACCATCATACTTCATTCTGGAATTTCCACCACATACACAGTTGTTAAAGTGGTATCGGTATTGGTAGAGAGTATGACAATACCGACTCCGGTCTCTTTAACAACCAACGTTTACATTTTTCACACCGTGGTCATTAGATTTGAAATCATATTTCGAGTATTGCAACTGGCTGAATTGCACTATTGATTTAAAATCGCTTATCCAAATAATTCATCCTCGATTAAATTTAAGAGTCAAATCTAACATTTACGATTATCCCTTCTCAAATGATTCATGTTTGATTTCAATCCATAAAGTATCATTTTTTTCTTAAAATCTTATTTTTAATCACTTTGGATCGTTAGTTCGGACCGGACTTTGATCTTGTTTAAAATAGTAAAATATCTTTAAAATAGAAAGATTTGAAATAGTTAATGTTTGTATACTACTTTAGTATAAGATAGTTTTTATTTAATAATATAGTTTAAATAAAGTAGTTATAAGGCTTAATAAAAAACATTATACATAGTTATAAAAAGGTTATGAAACAATAATTGAACAAAGTTTGTTAAGAAAAATAGTTTCATGAAAGTAGTAGCGATTAAAATATTTAAATAACTAATCCAACCCGAATCAACCATTCATATTCAAAAATGTGATTCATCACTTATTTTTAAATCTTAACTTCTCGTTCAAATCAATATACACTTAGCAAGTAAAGGTTTCAAACTTTAAGTATACCAATGGAACCATATTTTCAAACCATTACTTCAAACCGGTTTATAATTTTAGTTCCAAATTTATTTTAACTTGAATTCGAGGTTCCTTCCATGGTATTATATTCCAAAATAAATTAAATGTTTAGTCGTCAAGTTATCTCTTAAATCGCATTTATCCAACAATCAACTTGCTTTGTTTTCAAAATAAAATCTCAAGTCAAATTAAAATTTAAGAAAACAAATTTCTTAACATTTACTTATAACAAGATTACATCGTAGCATTTAATTCTTCAAAAATTAAATTTATAAAAGTTATTAACTTGAATGTTTGTATCAAAATAATCTTTTTGCACTTTTACTTGAATATCTGACTAAAATATTTTACATTGAATCAAACCATTGTAAATTATCTTATTATAAAATTTAGTTATATCATACAAAACCAGTTTTCATAAAATGTCTAATTAAATTAACTTCAACTTTAAATAATAACCTCTATAAACTAATATTAAAAAAAAATCCATTTTACTACATTCAAATCTTACATAACTTCAAAATTCAACTTAAATTTAATTAATATAATTGTTTTTATTGACCACAGCGTCCTTATATAATTTTATATCCTATGGTCAAGTGATAGGGATATATCTCATTTCAATCCGTTTAAAAAGAAAATTAGAATCTCGGGTATATATCATTTCAACCCGTATCCCAAATCGATTCAAAATTATTTTTCAAATCTACATGTCATTCGGGTATGTATCATTTCAACCCATGGTATTTTTTATAAATCTATAGGGAACATGCAAGATGACGGCAGTTTAAACATAGCATAACATCCATCGCATCCATAACGTGTCTTATATCAATAGTGTGTGTGTCACATGTGCACAACCAGCAGGTATGAGTTTCTAGAGCAATCCTAGCATTTCATTCAACATTTCAAGAATTTAATTCACTTAATCAGAAGTTAGTCGCGAGTGAGGGAAACTCGCCTTTCATGATAATTTGGACGATGCGCGAAGTGAATGAAAAAGACGACAACACGAAGATGCCAACGATAAAATAGAAGAGGTCAACAACCTAAAGTAAAATGACACAATTTATTACATAATTGTTTATCTAATTTTTTTAAATTAGAATCCAAATGTGAATTTGGCCAAAATTACAAATAAAGTTGCTACAAGGACTTGAACCATTGACGTCTAAAATTTAAATCCAATGACTTACCACTGATCTACATAAGCTTATGCATGCATACATTTTTACTTGCCAAACCAAACAACAAATGATGCATGCATGCACGTAGCCTGCACATGTTTTTATTTTAATTTTCCTATTTTATTTACATGTTACCTGCGCATGAAACATTCGAAATGGTCGAGGCATGCATAAGGAAGGGGGAGAATTGTTCTATACCCAAATTGAATGTTCCCATATGCCGGATCAATCTTAGCCATTGATTTGCACAAAATCTAATGGTTTTGAGTGGATTGTAGTACATGTTCATTCGATTATTAATAATATGTGTAGTTGATGTGTGGTTGAGATTTGTCGAACACACGGGAACACCTGATTTGGGTACAGAAGAATTGATCCCTAAGGAAGGTACAAGCAACATGCATTTGCACATGCGTAGGCTCAAGATGGCTAAAGGAACAGTGCATACATGCACAATAATCAATAGCAACGGAAAGAAAAATCACCAAGGAAGATGCACTCACTTATACAAGTCCTAGAAGTAAAAGTTCGACTTAGAGACGGGCCGGAACACTTGCTAGCAGCAGTTGGTGCAAGGAGTTCACGGCAGTGCTACAAGCGGAGGAGGAGCACTGCTTCGACTGTTTTTCAAAAACGCTACCAACTTGGAATTTTGGGCAAAAGGCGAAACCTTGAGGTGAACTACGAGATTGCAGACGACCTAATGCGAGGTCCAGTGGACGGAGGCACGGTGAGGAGGACGACACAGAACAGTGGAAGGGGAAGGCCGATGGCACTTGGAGCCGCTTGCGATTTGGGATTTCCTAATTTGGGTTTATTTGGATTTGTGGAGAGGGTTTTGGGAGGAGATGATCGCCTGAGCAACTGGCCGTGACGGTGTCGAGGCTGCGGTGGTGAAAGACGGCGAGTAGAATAGCTACAGTGGATGGCTTCGGCTGTGGCTTAGAGAGGAAGACAATGCTCTTTTTTTTATTAGTTGATTTTAACCTGTCGAATGGAGTTGGTTTCAATTCCTTACAATGAAATTGAGTGATGATAAAAGCACCCGGCTTCCTTCTTCCAGCACCCAGCTTCTTTGTTGCTGTATTAACAGCCGAATGGTGGCCGGAAGAATATAGCCGGGTGCTTTTAGCACTTGTCATGAAATTTTGTTTCCCTTTTTCTCGAGAAGGGCCGATTACATGGTAATGAGGCATAAGAATGCGGCACGTGTAAGGAATATAGGAGGAATACGCCATTTGTTGATTTCAGATTAACGTTGTATACTTATTTTCTTCCCTTTTCTTAAAATTGAAACTTAACGTCTTTTCTATTTTGAGTAAAAGAGAACCATATACAACGAAGGAGATAAGAACCATATTTACAAATAATTTGTTGTTCCACCTTTTTGCACATTTCTGGCACAAATCAAAAATTTAAACCAACTGATGATCGGATTTTCGCAAACGAAAAATAGCGTTCTGCTCACAATTCTATTTAATATTTTTTTAGACAAAATTCGTTTGAATTATGAGGACTTTTCATTTATAACTATATATTAACTATCCAATTAAATTCAATGCAACCCAAACCAACTAGCCTATTTTTCCACAAAATTAATTCCTCAGCTATATCTAGCTAGATGCATCTCAAATATAAAATTTCACAATTTGATTTACATTTAAAAAAATTAATATTATTATCGATTTATCTGTTACTGCAACCGCAAATCGACCGTAAAATTGATTTGAATAGGGCGAGCAACTAGAACGCTTTCATTATAAAATTATTTAAATTACTTATCAATAACATATTCAATTAAGAATTAATGTTTTTATAACTTATTGACTTCATGTTTGTTTAACTATATAAATTCTAAATTACTCATTGGTTTTAGATTCCACATTTCAACACAACATACATGTTAAAGTTACATTTAGAAATCAAATCCACACCTTCAACTTATTTCAAGTTCTCCAAATCAAATCTAATTAGTTCCATAATTAAAGACGTCCAAATTATCAATTTGTTACAAGGTGAATCTCTATGATAAGCAGTTTTGGGGTAGGCTTCTATTATCATCGCAAATTCTCTCTTAAAAGAGATGGTGACGTGAAATCTTCAAACAACACCACCTGTGTTTATAAGTATTGTTTTAGAGTTTTTGTGTTGCTGCCTTTGTTCCTTTTATCTTTCCAACAATTGTTTCTTCGCTCTTTGGTAGTTCGTGCTTGTAACTATTAGTGTTGTTGTTCAGATAAATTACACGAGGATATGATGGGATTTCATGTATTTTTGTCTTTCATGCTTTGTTGTAATTGAATTAAAAATGAAATCTCATTTTTCTTATCTAACTAATAGTTGTTTTAAAGCTGGAAAGTGTAGAATTCTATAATGGATAAATTTTAGTGAAAGGTAGGTTTCTCCGTTGTCTCGTCATGGGTATAATTATTATTTGTCGTCTGTTCCTTTAGTGAAACTTTGAAAGCTGGCAAATAGAAAGATAGAAGAAGAAAGTTTTTAATCACAGAAGGATTCCTTCGTCAGTATCACTTGCTTGACCCCTCACGATCTCTTCACTACAACAGATTTTGCTTTTAATAGCACGTGAAAAATGCTATAATAGGCTACCATAGCATTAGTGACGACGCTATGTAACGACATGTTATAATAGCCCTGTTATATCTTATAGCTTAAATCTAAACGCTATAGTATTATACATTTTATAGTGCATGTTCACCACCATGAAATGTTTTACATAGCATTCATACCTTGCAATTATATTTTCTTACTAAAATCTCAGCTTATTGTCTTATAGCATTATCAATAATTTCATAGCACATATTCATTGCTATGAAAAATGTTTTTCATTTTGTTTTTTTTTTAAAAAAAATCCGCTATTATTGAATTCCCCGTTGATATATAGCATTCAGACGTTACTATGTTAAATACTTGCTTTTTTTATATAGCATTATTACTCTTTTCATAGCTCATATTCAGTGATATGGAAAGTTTTCCACACGATTTAATAGCATTCCACATTTTGATTCCAGAAGAGAGGTTTTCCGCTATGAAAATTGGTAGTATATATAGCGGTTTCAATGTTTTCGTAGCAGACATTCAATGATATGAAAAGATTTTCCATATTATTTAATTTTTTACATAGCATTTCACCTTTTATTTCCATAAATGAAATTTTCCGCTATTAATATTTTTAATATTATAGCACATATTTCAGCTATGATCTTTATATAGCAAACTCATATTTAAGTTGTACACAGTCCAAACAATAAAGCAGTAAATTCACAACACAAAACTGTCAATAGCAAAAAACTAATACCAAAAGCTTATTTGATTTCATTACAAAGTCGTAGTTAATAAATCTACTAATATAGAAATATGTCAATATTCATGTTCAAACATTGTTTCAAAACAAGGTTACATGAAAAATCACTTAGTCTTTAGCTTGTAAACTCGTCCTACTTCTAGAATCTGCAATTCACAAGCACAAGTTACAGTCTTATAACAAAGAAAAATGAAAAAAAAAATCACATTCATATGTCTCCTAAACTCACAAATCAAGTCAAGTTTCAAAAAATTGTAAATTTAACTGCCTATCGATCAGTCAGATAGACTGCCTACAATTCAATTTGTATATTTAAACGTGGCCTGCCACTGTATCCCCAATAAACCAAAAAAATAGAAATGCTTTCATATAGACTTAACCTACATGACCCGTAATGGTAAGCTGATAGCCACATATATTTCATATAAACTTAACCAAGTTGATAAAACATATCGCTTTCACGTCACCATTAGTCCATGTTATAACTGTTAACAATTACCTATCCTCAACCATCGAGTAGCCCAGCTTCTGTTTGGATCCAAAACTGAAATAATCCTGCAGAACGAAATTTAATAACCTAGCAATCAGAATAATTAAAAATTTGATTAACATCTTAATTTTGAGAAAATGTTACTGAAAGGCTAATTAAAAACATGCTTGATTGACATCTGGAAAGGCTACAATTCAAAAGCCTTGTAATTGGATCTCTAACATAATTTGAATCGCATGTTTCAATCAGTGCACAAGAAAATAATAAAAATATAATGATAAACCAATGGAAGGTTTAACTGAATGCTTGTTAGCTGCCTGTTAAGCCAGATGTGGAGCCATTATCATATGCTAAAAAATACATAATTCATACACCATCAATAATATATACTTTATTTAACTTAATAAGATAAATTAGTTTATAAGAACTAAAATAGACAATTAAGTAAATATGGAAAGCAACCGTTTTAAGTAGCTGTTAATTGTCGAAAGTGTTATATATAGAAGTGGCATAAGGCAATGGAAAATTTAATTTCAAACGAGCCAATCTAATCCAAGAATCCGATTGAATTATGTATGGCATGTTGCGCATGTGATGAATAACGTATAAGCCATTAGTTACAATTCACCTATAAGCCATTAGTTACATATCATGATTACCTCCCCCGGCAAGGTGATGAATACTATTGCAAAATCTTTGCCTATAATTTCTCAACTTTCATTTTGTAGAAACAATAATTTGACAGTTCTATGTCAGTACACCACTTCAGCTAATTCTAGTGGTCATATTTATGTTTTTATTTTGTTTTCGATAGCCTAATCTAATCTCTAAATTGTATCCACCATAGTTTTTTCTTGTGCTTAAAGAGCCTTCAAAGTCATCTTAGGGTTACACAAACAATTTAATAAATTTTAATTAAGATCTTGTACTTCCTAAAATTTAACAAAGAACTGTAGCTTAAATGAAAATCAAACACTCCAACAACATCGACCACCAACCACGGTGATTTACAGTACCGCTGCTCGACCATCATCAATTCCAAACACCCCATCACCAAAAAAAAAATGTCCATGCAACACTAAGTCTAAATGACACACATTTTGAAAATTTGTTATACACCCTGTTCTCAGGCTTATGTTTCCTTATTTAATCAGTTACGTACAATAAGTTAGAAATAATTTTATGCACTATATAATGCTCTATGTACAGTAGGTTGATGGTTTGTAAATCCAGTCCTTTGTAAAAAAGGTAAAATAAAACGGATATAAAAATTAAAAATTCATTATAGGCAAGATATTGAAAAGTCCATGAACTATCTACTCTGAATAACCACGTCTTTGAGGATATGTCTGGTTACATAGAAATCAGTTACTCGTAAAGGTAAGCAAATTGTTTACCTGATGATTATAGCTTAAACGCGATTTCTTCTTGATGTTGTATCGCCTGCGTCACAAGCCTATGTTAGTTCATCTCCGCCTCCTAAACTTTTGTATGATGCCCTGTAGCTTAGTTGACTTGGCGCACTTGTTCTACATACAAGTAATAGTCAATATGAGAAACAAGTAAACTAAGCATAAAGAGCATGTAAATATAAAAGAAGGTAAAGAAAGATTGCTGCAGTCATTATGAGAGAAGATTTTGCATAGTCAATTGTATAACAGACTGTTTGTAGAAGATATTTTCAATGATTGCAGAACAAACTATTTCCTACAATTGCTCATTACCTATAACTACAAATTAGTTCATTTCACAACCACTTCCTACAATTGCATCTCAATATTCAAGACCAAACTACACCATTGTCACCACATCACAATGAACGAACAACAAAAGTTTGTTTAGTTTTGCACAACATCAAGACCGAAATCAAATACTGCAGCTACCAAAGATCAAAGCACACCAAAGTGGATTTAACTTACCATACATCCATCGGGAAGATAATTAACAAGGCAAACGAAGAAATCAGTAATAACAAGTACAATATAACGTGCTAGAAAAACATAATGCAACAACCTGTGATTCGTGCTCCAAAACTTAAATCTCATGCCATTTACCAAATTCCTGCAGGATAAGGAAATTCCATTTATACATCTGCAAATTTAGAACAGGAATCGAGATTAAAAAAATTCAGACATGTTTCTCTCTCCAATGTACAACAGAAGAATAGTTCCTTTTATCCTTCTTTAATATGATTTTAATAGAAATTCTCGTGATTTTAATATGAAAGGACAACACTGTAAAAATAAGCCACATGATTTGATAATGACGATCAGTAATTTCGTTCAGTGTAAAGGCTATACCCTGTTTTGAATCCATAATGTATGATTTATCCAGAAATAAAAAAACAACATGTCATTAAAAAAAAATTGTCTAAAAGAATGTAAAAAACAATATTTACAATGGCTTGTTCGAGCATTGAATTGCAAAAGATGATATTAGTTGTAAAAATGATCATGTTTATATGTTATGGGTGCTCATGTAAAAATGATCATGTTTATTATAGATTAAAAAATGTGCTAATCTACAACAAACTGAATAGCTTTAGACATAGAAATGGATATACAAATTTAAAACTAACACGCATTAGGGTATTCTAAATTAAAATTGAATATTTTTATCTTTATGTCCAAGTAAAAGTTTATACTGTAATGAAATTTTTGGCAAACAAAGTATGCCTTATAAATTTCAATAGAATATAAGTTTAAGTGATGATTTTTGTAGGTGTAATATTACCTAATTTGTATCTTGGACTATGCAAATAATGGAATCCATTTTCAAATCCTTCACGCAACTGGTACATTAACAAAAAAAAAAAACTTTGAATTTCATTTATATCACTTATCCTACTTAATGAACATAAATAGAAATGCACATAAATGTCCTTTAATTTTTTAAACTTTAAAATTTTTGTTTCATTCATCAACTTAGATTTGAATCAACAAACGGATTAACATCTATAGGACATTAAAACAGTTGTACTCTCTATCGGCCTACTGCTTGATATTTTATTCTCAACAGCAAAAAGCAAAACACAATCAAGCTTAAACAGTAAAGAAAAATAAAAAAAATGGAAAAGTAAGTGAACAAATAATTTCCTTTGGATCTATTTTGACTTTTAGATTAACTATTCACAATGTTAAATTATATTCAAGTACTCGGTAGATGTTCGTAGGTATAGAGTTAAACATCAGATCTATGCTAGATGATATGTTTTGTTTATTATATAACAAATTATTTTTATTAAGCTCTATTCAATAAACCTAAATTGTTACCGTGAATATTTTTTTGGTAGACATAGGTAAAGCTCAATATGAAAATGACAAACCAAATAAACTGAACAAAGTAGGAAAAAAAATCACTATAGGGATGAAATCTCTAAATAGTTCAGAATGAATACTGTTACAAAACAATAGAAGATAAAAGAATATGAAAAAGTTAGTTTAAAATAATTTGTAGTAACTCATACCGCATCATTCTATATTAAGCATCCAAACAACTGGTAAATTTTGAGTGCATACCACAAAAAAAGAGAGTAAATACCAAGTAATTCTGAAAATTACATGCATACAAGCAATGTTGGCTGATATATGAATATAATGCAGTAACTAAGATAGAAATTAAAATGAGTATTAATGACCACAAATGTAGTTTGATTTTTTAATTTTACGTATTTATGTAATCTGGTTCATCAAACAAATTTCACTTTCAGCATAGTCAACAACTATAAGGTATTAAACTTTGCACTCTATGTAGACCCACTACTTGACATCTTTATACTATAATATGAGCAAAGAGAAAAATCAAAAGGCAAAGCACACCAAAGCTCAAGCAGAAAAGAAATAGTAATAGAATGAATGCATCGACAAAAAATTGAATCTTTACCTCAAACAGGGCTGGCACTTGGACAAATAAAGAAGCTTGTCGCCGAGTCTGGCAATAAAACAATGGGATGGCCAATCGAATCAAGCTGCGCAAGAGTAGAAGATCCATACACCTTTAAATACATATTGTGACACAGTTACCAACATTCCTGTGATAAATTATAATTCTAATTAATAACTTTGAGACTGTCATTGCAAATTAAACAAGTAGCCACTCACTTTCGAAAAGATGATTCACCAGGCTTCCATGAGGCAGGAATTCATATATAAGTAGCAGCTCTTCATCCTCTTAACAATGGCCTATAGTTTTATAAAACATGGGAACCTGAGCAAACCCAAAAACATCACTTCGTCCTAAAATCCCGGTAATATAATTCACACCGTAAGTATATTAGATACTTAGAGAACTTCTCATGTCCATTTTGTAGTAATTTATTTTTACTGGGTTATCCTTTTCTTATACTTTAACATTGAGACGACTGATAGATGAGGCATTGTCCATAAACAAAATGAATATGTCATAAAATTTACACAGTTGAGCAAAGATAATGATATTTTTATTGATATCTCAATTCTTTGGTCAGACGAACTACAATTTATGGGTAGATATAAAATTTTAACAATATTGACATTTGCAAACAGTGTAGTATATATGGAAAAAATGCGACTAAGCTTTAATAGCTCTAAAAATTTAATTTCAAATAGTACAATTTCTCTGTTCATGTCATGTATTTCAGAAAGAAAATGATACTGCTTACCTACAGGAATGGCACCAGCTACCATGAATTTTACTACGCTTCTGCTAAAATGTTTGTCGGTCATGCATAAAGGAGAATAATAGCACCTACAAGAAGTTGAATCAGTTCACCATAAGTGTAAACAAATACTTTGGTGTAAAATCAACATGCTAAAATTTCAGTTTGCACTGTAAACGTGATGAAATACAATATCATCCAAAAACTTATGTGTACCTCACATGTTTGTGAGCAGATTCATCCGCACATGATTCTTTCAGTCTGCCCTTTAAATTTTTCAGCTTACCTTCATTTTCTTTATTTCTACAGCTTTTGACAAATTGAAGTTTTGGACTCAGGAAATCAGAATCAAGTCTTTTGATTGCGAAAAAAAATAAAAAAATAAAGAGAATGAGAATGAGTCTGGACATGATTCTTTCAATTTACCCTATAAATTTTGCAGCTTACCATCATCTTCTTTATTCCTACAGCGATGGACAAATTGGAGTTTTGGACTCAGGAACTCAGAATCAAGTCTTTTGATTGCAATCAAAAAATCAAGTTGAAGAGAATGAGTCTAGATTGATTACAAAAACATGGGTTTGTCATCTCATCATCTACATAAAATTTCATTAGGAAATAAGAAGTGCTAGTAGACCACTACCTAACATAAACACACCTTTTCGAGGCGTTATTGAGTGACGTATAAATATAGGAACCGCTGATGGTTTTGTCAAGGGAAGCTTTTGAATCTTATAGTAAAAGTAGAATGTCACAATGAGCTAATACTAAGCAAATGGATTCCTTGGCAAAATACCATTTTTGCTACAATATAAAATACACCGAAGCTCATAATAATTTCAGCCAACTACGATTTCCCTGTTTGCAAATGTCATATCAAAAATGAATATGGCATAACATCTCCCACCAAGTCAATTGAATGAGACACTTAGTGATCATAGCCAGATTTACTTTGGAACTTTGATCTGCGTTGAAACCATAGGTGAAGCACACCATCTAGCTGAAGTTGGGAAATTTTGTGGTCCATCTCTTCATCGGTTTTATCATTAGTTTTTTCATCTAGCATAACCATGATAGCTGCAGTACAACCCTCTGTGTAGATCACAACTGACACAAGAGCCTTTAAATAACATCAGCACATCAGACATGTTTTGTTAACTCATATAATTGGTATGGTATTGTCAGTGAGTACACTAGTCAAATGCTTGAACATACTATAAGTGAGCCATAACTTATTGCAAACATGCTAAAATATAAAAACACGTATACTTTTGAATTCTTGTTTTAAGGGAGCCACAACTAAAGGTAACGTTTTGAAACTGTCAAATAAGTGTTAACCTAGTAAAACCATGTTTATCTTTAATATATATTTCAAATAAAACTAAATGTGTAAAATGTTTTGGAAGTGATATAAACTGATTATAAAGAAGGAAAGAAACAAAAACCATGTTTAAAATAGCAAACCCTCTACTAATGTACAAACTAACATCCTAAGCATATATTATGATATGAGAATAAAAATGGCAGTAAACGAGTTTTGTGGAATAAAAGAAGAGTGCATAAAAGATCACATATCAAACATGATGCCCAAGTTCAAAGGAAAATGGCACTACAGCCTCTGTGCCAAGGAAGTCATAGGCTATGTTTAGATGAGCCAATTGAACGAAGCTGCAGGCCATATAAGTCTTCTTACAGAAACTTTAGCTCAAATCCGACCATACATGTGGTGGATGAGATAAAGAAAATTCCTTGAGGATGGCCTGGTGTAGAAATGTCTACTGTTGCTGCAGTGCTGCTAATAAGTTTGGGTGGTTTTTCAATGAATTAAAATGAAGAAAAAAAAAGAAAAGCTGAGCTAAGAGATTTAAGCCAAAGGCAACTTTTTTTCATAATAAGCTTTTCAATTAGAAGCCAATAGTCATGGTATGTGCACATGCATTAAGTATCAAGCACTCCCTTATTCAAGTATGCAAAAAAATACACATTTTTTAGAGCATGGTTCAAACAAACAATGTTAGTAACTTCCATAAAGTTGCATACCCTGCACTTATAATAATGTCATACTTTAACATGTACACTCGGTTAAACAATAGGACTCCATTAACTTTTGGTCTTAGCACTTCCGCAAATGCAGTGGATGTATAATAACATGATTTTCCTATTTACAAACATCACCATGTATTCACAAAAAAAACATATACAGTTATGTTTCCCTTATCAAACAAGGGTACACGTACTGGGAGTTTTATTACGTTTGGTAGTTATGCTAATTTTAGAAACTTAGGTTTCAATATATACACACCATAAAATTTGAACCGAGCATGCATAAGCTAAGGTTATTAGATCAACTGATACAGATATTCAAAATGATCCCATTCAACCATCCAAATCCTTAAATGAAAAACAATATCAGTCTAAACTAAGCACATAGACACATGAAAAAAAATTTCACTTCAGAAATTGACGATATCACCATATTTAAGGTGAAACTCACAATCAGGATTATATAAAGAGTCAGGTTCGTGTACAATAGCAACAAAAGAAAAGAAATTGTATGCATCAATTGAACCTTTTGTTTTATTAATAAATCTTTCTGAAATATCCCCTATTTCACTTTGGTCATTTTGTGGTAATCATGGAATTAACTCTTTTTACAAAATTAATGTCCAGCAAGCAATGTAGTCAAACCAAAAGCTAATGCAGTCTAACCTGACGGTCAAATGCAACCATACCTCAAATTAATCAAGAAGAGACAAACACTATAATGAAACTTAGGCATTTTAATTTTTATGCACAGTGAGTTGCAATATGTATAAGAGGGTTTCACACTTATGCTCAAAAGATATTTGTGCGTATGAAACACCCAAATTAAAAACAACGACATTAAGGATAAAAAGTAAGAAGTTAAAAATTTGTACAAATCTAAAAATTACATATTTGAGCATAGCTCGATAAACTGACTGCCATTCCCACTGATTGATCACTGGGATTTGTCTGAAAAAAGATGAATGACGAGTGAAGCCAATTTATGGAAGGAAGAAAGTAACAAAAACATTACCTATTACAACGAACCCCACTATTGATTTTGATCAATCGGAGTGAATTGAAGAGATGGGTTAGATCCACAGTTAACTGAATCGAAGATGGACAACTTAGGGGAAACTGAAATGAATCAAGGATGGTCGACTTTCTATGGTCCATAGAGTTTTTCGAGTGTATTGACAATTTTAGGGTTTTGAGAAAACCTTGGTTCGTATGGAGGTGATTCATGAATTTTTATTTTCGCGGCTTAGGTTTTTTCTATTCCTACGCTGCTTTTCGCTTCCGCGTTTGTCACTGGCAATGTTAATATAGAGGTATATATTTTTTCGCTCTCGCGTTTTTGACTCACAATGTTAATATAGCAGTATATATTTTATTATAGCACGCTCTAACTTTTATTATTTTTACTTTCTTTATATAGCACAATTTATGCATTATTTTATCTTCTTAATCAATTTACTATAGCTGTTTAATATAATGCTATGATACAATGCTATATATATATATATATCACATTTTCTTGTAGTGCTTCCTTCCGTGGGAACCTCTTCAACTCCTAAGTTGTTGCCTGTGATTTCGGATGTTGAAACTTCCGGAGGAGCTACGACATCGAAGGAGTCCACCAAGGAAGTTGCTTTAAGAAAATGCTCGGAAGTTGCTAGTGGAGCCGAGGCATCCTCTAAACCTCAGTTGCCTCCTATTGAAGAAGACGGAATTGTGCACCGAGAGGGAAAGACTCTATAACTGCTGACGATCCACACGAGGAAGGTGAAATTGCTGCCAAAGACGACACTATTGCTAAAATGGCAGATATCGATACCATACTTCTTATTAATGACAGGGTTATGCCTCTGACACTTTTGCTAGTTTGAGCGACCTCAACATGAATCTTGGTGAAGATTTCACAAGAGATGCCCATACTTCCCGGCTTACTGAGCTGTCATCTAAGACTTCTTCTCAGGCAGTTCTAAAGCTGCCTTCTCTGCTTACACAAATTCCAATTACATGACCCACACTTCCTAAGCTTATCACCGAAATTGAATCATCTTTCACTCCAACACCAAGTAGTTTGTAGCGCTAGATTGCACATTACACACACTGTAACAATCCGCATTCTACGATCAGAAGATCGTAGAATATTTATTTCATTTTCATATGAGGTCATATGGTCGTGTAACTTTGGGGAAAGACTATTGGGGTCATTTCCCATGTTCACGATTTTTGCCAAAATTTAAATGTCCGTTTTACCCCTAGCGAATCTTGTTTCGCCTATAACTTTTGATTGATAAGGAGTTTTGACCTGAAACCCCTTGCATCGGATTCAGATAATGGTTTACCTTTCCGTAGAGTGTCATATTAATCAAACGGACTTACCATTTGGGAGATATGGCTGAAATAAGGATTGAAGATCGAAAAACCGCTTAACCGGGCTTAATAGGGTAATTAACAGCTAGGCCCATAACCCATTTCGGGATTGGGGTTATGGGAGGGCTAAAAGGTTTGGGAAAACATTTCATTTCAATTTTCCGACCGCCACTAACCTCTCTTGAACCCTAGCAATGGCCAATATCTTCTAAATCACTCCCAAATCACTTTCTAATCACATATTAGTCAAAATTACACCAAATCAAGGTGGATTAGCATCAAATCATAGATAGGGTTGCTGTTACGCATAGGAATCTATGCCATAACAGTAAAGTTTTAGATCTAAGATTTCATTTGTGGCTAAGGTGACTAGGTGAGTGATTTGCATGTTTTTACACTAATTATGGCTAATTAGGAGTGATTAGTGATAATTAGCGAAATTATGCATCATTAAAATCTGGAAAAATATGTAAAAATTCTAAAACATTATTTTATGCCTTTGCTAGAAATTTGGGTTAATTGGATTAAGTTTGCTGATCCTACTGCCAGACACAGTTAAACATGATTAAGGGGAAAACATGGGTTTTGGGTATGTTTGATCCATATTAACATGTTAACTTGTTGTTTTGGGTGATTATGGTCGATCATATATGTTATTACTACTGTTCGGTATGATTTGTGAGTGCATAGGAAAGTTAGAATGGTCGAAAACGCTGTCGTGTGGCGTAAATAGCTTGCTGTAAGAAGTGCAGTAAATGGGACCGGATCGGATCCCCTCCCCCCTTCCCACTCATGAAGCATGTATCACAAACCAACCCGGATCGGCCCATGCATCCACGAACCGATGACCACCTGTTGAGCGACGAACCGGAGCATCAGAGCACCACGACCCGAACTAAAGTGATGACCCGAGCGGAGGGTCACGAGTCGCATGTCTCGAACCGAAGTGCACGAGCTAATGGTCAGGTGGAAGCTGCGAACCGATACCTTGAAGGAGTCCCGAACCGGACCGGGACAAGGATCACGAACCCGAACCGATGCACCCATGAATGGTGGAGCAAGAGTCGTTAAAGCGGGCCACGAACCGGATCCATACGAGCGCCATAAGCCGAACCGAGGAGCTTGGGCATGAACCGTGAATCACGAATCGGATGGAGACCGAATCGAATGGAAGCTTGTTTCCGAACCAAACTGGAAAGACCAAAAACCCGAGATGCAAAGGGAGCCCAAGTGGGAGGTTATTACTTAGGATCCAGATGGGAACCAATGAGTTAACTTCATGAGTTGGGATTTATTGCGGGATGTGTGCAAAGGGGTTATCGATATCCATAACTTTGGTTCACCACTGAGAGATGGATTATAGGCTATGGATCCGTGCGGTGGAGTAGTCATGACTCCAAAGGGCAAAGTGATCATAGCAAGGGGTTGTTGACTATGGATCAGTGCAGTGGATTCATCATAATTCCAAAGGGCAAAGTGATCGTAACAAGGGTTGTTGACAATGGATCAGTGCAGTGGGGTCGTCATGGCCCCAAAGGGGCAAAGTGGTTGTAGTAACAGCAAAGGATTTGGTGATCAAAGTGGTGGATATCGTATGCTTTATGCACTGAGTGAGAGATGTGAGGATAATTGCTATGATTAATGTTTGCTATCACTATGACACACTCCTACTTTACACTTTATGTTAGTGTTACCTTACAGTACTGTACATCTTGTTGTGTTAACTCTTTGGTTGCAGGTCCAGGTTCAGGTATGATTATTTATACCTGTTATTGTTATGTTTTGCTACTATCGCTCGTACCAGACTTTTGTCTGACCTAGAGTTTTATGTCTCTTCTTATTACTCTAGGTGCTCCTAAACGAGTAGACTAGAGACATGTCAGGTGGTATGCACGAGTAGCTGGCCGGAGACAAGCAGGAGGCTTCCATGTACTATTTACATATATTCTCCCTATGTTGTTGCTGGTCACTGCTTTGGGCATTAGTAGTGTACCTTTTCTAGTTTGCTTTAGAGACAGTATTTTGAAATTGTAATAATGATGGTTTGGATCATAAGTTGTATTTTGGATTCCGCTGCTATGATGATTTAGTTTTCAGCTTATGCACTATCTCGCCTATTTTATGTCAAGCTATGTTGTTATTATATTTTATTCCATGCGCAGTGCGATATACTTCAGATTCTTTGATGATTCATAGTTTTAATCCCTTTTCCATTGACGACCGTCCCATGCTAGTTGGGCATTGGCACAATGCATTTTGAGGAAATGTCGGCTGGTCCGGGGCAGGCCGTCACACACACTTAGTGTTTCCACATTGTGCATAATGTTTGATGTTTTGCCCCAGCATCTCCTGCTTTAGAAACTAACCTTTTGTTTTCTCCTTTTTCTGGTCCAACCATGCGTCGTTCTTATATTGATGATCTCAACCACAACCCTAGCTCCTATGATTCTTGGTGTAACCTTGCCCGCTATTGCCAAGAGACCGAAGCTCAGAAGAGGGCAAGAAAGGAGCAAGGTTACAGTGATTATGATCATCAGAACTGGAAGGAACTGAATAAGCAATCCTACGACGATCAATATCATTGAGAGAGGCATGATTATGATAAACATGACCAAGAGAGGCATGGTGCAAATGATCGAGAAAAGAAAAGGTCCAGGGATGATAGTGATAGAGATTATGGGCGAGAAGATCGACGTCCCAAAACCATCAAGGAGACTTCCGATGCAGATAAACATCCCAAAGACGACAAGGGTACTTCTGCTGGGGACTAGCGTTCCAAGTCTGGAAAGGATACTACTATTACTGTTGACGCTTCCACATATACTTTGCCCCTTATATCCCAGGACGTTACACCTTACCCTACCGATATACGGACGATTATCCAGAGGCCACCTTACCGCATCGAGTCTGGCCTAAAGGAACTTTCCCATAGGTTTGAGAAATGGTGCTTCAGGGGGGGGGGGGGGTTCGCTATGACATGGATGTTCATTTGTTAGACAAAGACGATATACTTAAGGAAATAGATACAGCCAAAAGTAGCATTGCCGAGCAAATGGCAGCAATTAGGAAGAAAGCCAAAAAGGTAGCTTCATGGTACAGGTTGTATGATGAACTTCAGCGAGCTAATCAGAATCACCATGCAGCTATGCTTACCATGGAAACGATAAATTAGAATGGGAAAGGACCCTTAATTCTCGTGATGCTAGCATTACATCCCTTACCCAGCAGACAACAAAGCTTAAATTGGAAAATCAAAGGCTCAAGGAGGAACTTACTACTGTGAAAACAAGAGAGACCTTGCTCCATTCTTAAGTGAAGGATGCACAATCGGCACCAAAACAGGTTGAACTTAAACTGGCCACAAAGTTGCAGACTATTGCATCATATAGAGAAGCTAATGCCAGCCTACTACAAAAAACTACCGCTCAATCCCTGAAGATAGCATAGTCGGGCATTCGTATTTCTAAAGTTGAGAGAGAGGGATAATGCTCTTTTGGGTAAATTCGTTGTTGAGCATGCATGTGCTAAGGATGAAGTTCGTTTCAATGCCACTCTGTTTAATTTCTGCACTCTCAACGTCATGAACAAGGGTAGCTTGTGCTTCTTACAAAAGGAATTTCCAATCACACTTTCCGAAGTCATGGAAAACGTTCTAAAGCAGTACGAAGGTGTAGATTATACAGAAGATACACTCATAAATGCCATTTTTTACAATGAATCTTGTGAGGCCCTTGCCAGGGGCCGGTAAGAACTTAGTAGCGAATGTGCTTCGCTCTCTGGATTTGGACCTTCTGGGGGGTCTTCTCTAGAGACAGATACCACTACTGCTGCTGTCACATCCCTTATTGATGTTACAAGTCCCGACCTAAAGGCCGTTGATGCACCTGTTGTCGACCCTTCTTCACTTCTTGAAAAAGAAAGAGATACTGTTGAGGAGTATTTGAATGTCAATGTGGAAGAAGATGATGCATTCCGTTACGAGCTAAGGAGCAGAGACCTTATGATCACTCCAGGTTAAACCAGGACCGAATAACTTATCCCTCCAATCAATCTAGGTAAAACCGGGACGGATTCACTTATTCTGGATTTTGGTCTTTGTTCTTTCCACACGAGTACAATGATTTTCTTTCTTACTATTCATACGTAATAGGCCCTGTTACACCGAAGCCTTCTACAGCTGCAACCGGGATTGAAGCTATCACTACTGCATCCACCTTGGTAGTGACGACTTCAACTATTTTAGCTGTCATTCCTTCACCAGGCGATGCTTCACTTGATCTTATATCCACTCCAGCTTCTACCTCACTGCCTGGATCCCAATCAGAAAAGATTACTGCTATTTGGGACTTGGATGATCCAACCCTCTTACCTGGAGGCACATGCAGGATGTGGATGATAGCCCGGCTAAAGGTGGTAAGGCTCATTTTGGGAAAGATGGCAAGCCTTCCTGTAAGAAACACAATAAGAAGCAAAGTCCTCGTAAGAAAGCACCTATTATTCCTTCTCCTGAGCATACTGAAAATGATGATGATGTTACGGATAAAGACCAGTCTACCGACACCACTCCTCCTACTTCAGCCAGAGTTGGTAAACTCCCATTGAAGTCCGGAAGCTCCTCGAAAAGTGGAAAGAAGAAGGATTATTATTTTTAGGATGCTTTACTTCCGTTCATGTAGCTTCCTTTCTTGTATTTTGGTTACACCAGCTGTATATGTGAGTGCTGGTCCTCGCTTATGACTTTATGGATGATGTACTAGAGACTTGTGCTTTGCATTTGTGTTGATGTGATGAAGCTGTGTTTTTCTTATCGTACTTTAGCCTTCTATTTTAGCTTTATCGCCCTTTTCTACCTGTATACTAGCCTCTTTACACATCGCAAGTCACACTAGATCACACATCACACTAGTCTTTTTTACATATTACAAGTCTTTTGTTTGTTGTGAAGTCGTGATAAGCTTGTGGTATGTATTGCGAGCAATATTAATCCGTCTTAATGCGGTGGTGATGCCCCCATACCAAAGGTCATCACAAACTTCTTAGGCCGGATGTGATCAACTTTAGCTAGGTTTCCCTGGTTATGGCTAAAATACTGGAAGTTCCTGCTTTTTTGGCTAAGTCTCTTACTTTTTCCATTGTGCTTAGAGCTTCTCGGCTTGTCAATTAACCATGGAATCCAACTTGGTTGATCGTACTCATGCCTTTAGCTAAAGAAGTTTTCTCGCTTTCATCCCCTGTTTAAAAGGTCTTATATTTTTGGTCCAGTGTTCGCCTATTATCCAGCTAGTTATTTCAGGTGTTGAAGACTTTCGTCAGCAATTAGACTGATTAACTCTAGCATCAACGACTTCACTGGATGCCCCCAGAGAGGTCTTTGGTTAAAGCCCAACAATCATCACAACCTAAATGAATTAGGTGCTAACCGAATTAATTGGATGCCTTCGAAGAGGTCATTCATTCCTGCCGATCGTCGATTTTGGGATTTGCAGGCACTAACAAACTAATCGGACGCCTAGGAAGAGCTCATTTAAACCCGTCGATCGCCGAGTCTGAGATTAGCAGACATTAATGAACTAATCGGACACTTACGAAGAGGTCATTTAAAGCCCGTTGATCGCCGGGTCTGCGGTAAGTAGACACTAATGAACTAATTAGACGCCTCTAAAGAGATCATTTAAGGTTCGCTGATCGCCGAGTCTGCGGTTAGCAGACACTAACGAACTAATCAGACACCTCCAAAGAGGTAACTTAAGCTCACTGATCATTGAGTCTGGGATTAGAAGACAATAATGAACTAATTAGACGCCTCCAAAGAGGTCATTTATTCCCAATGTTTCTCGTAATCGGGTTAGGTACTTCCGGACACTGACGATCTCATTGTGTACCCCCTTTCGGCTAGGAATTCTGATGAATCCAAACATGTGACTCTCTTACCTGGTAATCCAGGTCCTTCGGAGACTGGATTGGATTCATGCCCCCTTTCGGCTAGGTCTTCTGATTATCTTCACTATAAGAAGCTTTATTATTGCGTAGTTCCATAGGGCGGACGCCAGTTCCATTACCGGGCACTTGTTTTAACAAGCTATCCAAGTAATTGGACTAGGGTCATGGATCTCTCTTTCTGGGAGATGCCCCTTTGGTGAAACTCACAATTTTTTTCTTTAATCTGCTCATTGCACCTTATCACCATTTTGACTCCTGATGCCCTTTATTTTTTATTTGCAAGGCGGTGCTCTACACCTTTGAGTTTATTGCGAATGATGCTTATGGCACTCGACACTTGAGTTGTTCCCATCGAGTTATGCTATAAAGGTCATCTAGTCGTATCAAGTTGTGGGTGAACGGGAGATTTTTAAATGGCCTGCAATCAAAATCGACTTTTTAGCAAATTTTGAATAATTAAACAAGAGTTTGCAAGTATACGATTCAGGCAAGCTAATCTACTTTTTCATTCATATGTTCAAAATTTGATTACAATGCTTGCAAAGTATTTTCAACTTTTTTACACGAAATATGAATGAAACATCAAGTAAAGTAAAGATGGAGCTGATTGTTGTTCCAAGCTCTGGGGATTATAATTCCATCCGTCATCTTTAATTTGAAGGTACCATATAGGAGCTTTTGGCTTATGATGAAGGGTCCATCCCAATTGGGTCCAAAAACTCCAGTTCCGGTCATCACTCTCTTCAATACAAGGTCCCCAATTTTGAAGGTCCTTTGCTCGACTTTGGAGTTGAAATGCCTGGCAATCCTTCTTTGATGAGCAACAACTCTGAGCTCTACTTCATTTCTTCTTTCTATGAGTTGATCAAGAGTTTCAAGCTGCAGCTTCTCATTCTCTTCTTGGTCGAAGTGAATCCTGCGGTGAGTGGGGACTTCCAGCTCTACCGGGATCATAGCTTCGGATCCAAATGCTAGAAAGAACGGAGTGTGCCCAGTCGCAGATTTATGAGTCATGCGATACGCCCATAGTGCAAGTGGAAGCTCATCTACCGAACCACCTTTAGCTTTCTCAAGAAGCTTTTTGATGGTTTCCTTTATGATCTTATTCACTGCCTCGACCTGCCCGTCGTCTTGCGGATGGGCCACCGCTGCAAAAAAATTCTAAATCTTGTACTTAGCATAGAAGCTTTTGAATCCATCGCTTTCAAAATGGGTCCCATTGTCCATGATTATCTTCTATGGCACACTAAACCTGCAAATCATGTTCTTTAAGACATAATCGATGACTTTCTTTGAGGTAATGGTGGCTAACGGTTCTGCTTCAGCCCACTTGATGAAGTAATCAACGGCTACATTGACATACTTCATGTTAGACTTTGTCGCAGGAAGTTCTCCAATCAAATCATTGCTCCAGAAAGCAAACGACCAAGGGTTGATGATTTGGGTCAATTCTGTGCCTGGTGCTCTTGGAATCTTCGTGAATCTCTGGCTTTATCACATTTCTTGGTGTAGGCTGTTGAATCTAGGTTCACATCAAGCCAGAAATAACCATATCGTAGAACTTTCTTAGCCATGTCTGTCCACCTGTGTGACCTCCACATTCACCTTCGTGTAATTCCACCAGAATTGCTTTAGATTGTTCCTTAGTTATACACTAAAGAAAAGGCATAAAGAAGCTTTACCTATACAGTCTACTATCCTGGATCAGATATAATGCATCTTTTCGCAAAATCTTTCTCCGCTTCTTCGACTCATCTGGGAGTGTTAAGTTAAGAAGATACTCTTTGATCGGGGTCATCCACGAGTCTGGCTCTTCAACTATCTCCATAGTCCAATCAACATCTGCATCTTCTGTTCTAGGATTTGAGAGGATTTCGACGGGAAATAATCCCAGTAACTGTACATCTCCTGAATTTGCGTGTTTAGCGAGCAAATCCACTTTCATATTCTCGTTTCTAGGGTCATGGAATATTGTGTAGTAGTCAACATCATTGAGAAGTTCCTACATTTTAATAGATAAGCTGGAAGATTTCTGCCCTTGGCCTAGAACTCTCTTCAACCTTGACATACACTAGCTGCGAGTCACTGAAGATTTGCAAAGTTTTCAAATTCAATTCCTTTGCTATCTTTAGCCCTGCAATTAGCGCTTCATATTCAGCTTCGGTTGTTGGTTGATAGTAATTTTAACCTTAAAGAATAGCATATGGAGCGTCCCTTGGGAGTTTCTAGGACTACTCCTGCCCCTAAGCAATAATAATTCATGGACCTATCGACAAACAACTTCCGTCTTACGACTGCCTCAATAGGTTCTTCCTACTCCTCCCCTTTATCTGTAAATTCAGTGATAAAATTCACTAAAGCCTGTCTATTAATAGCTCTCCGAGGATGGTAAGTGACATCATATTGACTTCATTCAGTATTCCACTTTAACAATCTTCCCGAAGTTTCTGGACAGTACAGAACTTGCTTTAGAGATTGATCTGTAAGAACTTTGATAGAGTGGGCTTGGAAATATGGACTAAGCTTCTTCAGGGAGACAAGCAAACAATATGCAAGCTTCTCCAACTTTGGATACTTTAGCTCTATCTTGACAAGCCTTTTACCGATATGGTATACCGGTCGTTGAAACTTTGCATCTTCTCGACCTAATGCTGCAATTAAGGCATGAGACAAAACTGCCAAATACAGAAATAACTCTTCTCTATTCTTGGGTTTTGACAACATTGGAGGTTATTCCATGTGCTTGATTAGCTCCTCGAAAGCCACTTGACATTCAGGAGTCCACTGGAAGTTCTTCTTCCCTTTTCTCAATGCATCAAAGAGTGGAATACACCGATCTGTTGCCTTTGAAATGAATCGACTCAATGCAGCGACTTTCTCATTAAATCTTTGGAGTTCCTTCTTTGTTATAGGAGCATGCATCTCTCGAAAAGCTTAGGCTTGAGTGGGATTGGCTTCGATGCCCATGGCATTGACCATAAACCTGGGAATTTTCTTGATGTAACCCCGAACTAGCACTTAAGAGGATTCAACTTCATCCCGCACTTCTTGAGAATATGAAACATTTCAGGTAGATTTTCTAAGTGATCATCGACCCTTCTCGACTTCACTGGCATATTATCGACATAAACTTCCATGGTTTTGCCGACTTGTGATTTGAACATTGCATTCACAAGGCGCTGGTAAGTCGCTCATGCATTCTGTGACACCCCACGTCTGTTAATGTCACTCACAAAGCGAATGCATTAAGTTTCGTGAAGCGTTTAGGTAAACAGAAACAGAATATTACAAGACAGATATAAAAAAATTTACAGCGGAAATAGACAACTTTATTAATCATCAAAATAACGTGGTCCAAAGCATCATTTATCTGAAATATAAAATCCCATTACAACATAAAATCCATTGTCTTATACTTCAGAAATATCAGAGTGCATAAAAGAAAGAAAATTCCCCAAGAACAAAATATGGCCATAGCAACAAGGATATGAGCTTGATCCATACATATCAGCAGCTCTAGCAAAATAAGAAGAATCAAGATCAAGCTTGTGTGTTTCCTCCCTGAGAACCTTGGGGGAGGGGGAACAGAAGAGAGAAGGAAAAACAAAAAGGGTCAGACATAAAGTCTGGCAAGTCTATTTACTTTTAGCCAGTAAATAAATAAAAGTAGTCATGACAAACATAAAGTGGATAAGAGAGATCACTACATAAATGGTAGGTATGACAAGGTAACAGGACAACATGATAGAATAGATAGTGCTTCTTAATACTTTCCTTGCTCTGCACTAGCACTAGTATAACAGATATGTAATAGGATTACATACTTCCCAATTGCTTAACAAAAATAGGATGGTCCCAACAGAAACATAATGGTAGTTTTAGGTGTACTCTAGTAATGGGCTTTAACCCAAACAGAACTGGTACCTAAACAGAAATAACGGGTGTTAGCCCAGACAGAAACACAGGTACCCCACAGAAACAGATAGGACTGACGTACTATGTTTACTACCCCCAATTGATCGACTCCCTATTCCGCAGATACCCTATGCTGGCCCCACAGTAGGTTGTATCACTCCCTAAAGTGGCAACTTTATTTTGCCGGATGTGCACAACCATATCTATTGATGTCACAGTGTCTTATCTTCCCCGGCAGGCGGAGTCATGCACGCACATGACCCCGTTGGAACACGCCGTCAACACCGCCTCCACGTTTGGATCTCTTACAATCAGCTCGGTAAGTGTGCCCCACTTCGACCTAGTTTGGAGTACCCGTTTGTATTTAAGGGTTACTGACTGAAATGCGTCCCACACAAGATGATGCAAACTCTCCCCTTTGTCTTGCATCCCCACTAATAGGTTTTCAACTGGTTATGTTCACCTAAAAGGTGTCTTTAATCACATAACCTTGTCAGGTTAAGTTTGTGGGCCTCTATATATACTAATATTACCCACCTACCCAACATTTACTTAACTCTCCCACTGAATCAAGCATGTTTATTTAACGGTTAAGATTATGGGCCTATATATACTAATATTACCCACCTACCCAAAATTTACTTAACCCTCCCCTTTTATTCTGCCAAGTTTACTTAACCCCAACTAAAATTTAAGTTCATACAATCCCTATGGATTAACTTAGGTTGAGCAGTCCAATTCATTACTATGTCCATTTATGGTTATAATGGGCTAGACTTCCCACATTACAACATGTGGATGTTGGATATGCTGATCGGGTCCGGGTAGTCTTATTCCACAGTTGGGCCTAACCTCGTGTCTTAGCCCGATTCTTATTTTCGTACTTAGACCTCGCTCATTAGGTTCAACATTAGTGGCTGCTGGATATGCCGGTCGGGTCCGGGCAGACTTCCACCACTAATGTAACCTAACCTCATGTCATAAGTACAATTACAATTCCAAATTGTAATTACTAAACATTCCATTTTTGATAAATTAATTTATTAATTAATCCTTCCCTTTTATAGGTGTCAATACCTATTTTACTAATAATTTGAATTACATATCAATTCATTTAAAGATTACATGCCAATTATAAATTCCTTTTTCCCCGTTTCCTTCACTAGCATATTCGCATGTATTTTGGCTCCATCTAGGCTAATAAGTAGTCTAGCCATAACAATGAAAAAGGGAATATGATAGAGGTGATAGTTTCAACATATATTGGCATAATCTAGCATTATAACAAAGTGAATGGACATATAATTAACATCATATCAAAGTGAACATACATATTGTCATGAACATGTAATTATCATCAAAACGGGATCTAACATAAATATTGCTTTAGATCTACAGGTTTATAAATAGATCTACCCAAATCCACATCATAGAGGTTATAATTAAGGTAAAGATGTGCACCCAATCCTAATTAATTCAAGGTAGCATATGTTCATGGTTCACATAAATGATTTGATCTATCCAAATGAAACAAAAACAACATACTAGAACAATCACAATTGAATTGGATCTCGAGAGATAGATCTGTCATAGCATAAGATATGATCATAAAATGGATCTAGCATAAAACATGATCATAAAGTGGATGTAGCACAAAATATGATCATAAAGTGGATCTAGCATAAAACACGATAATAACATGTTTAGATCTAAATTTGTCCAATTTACAACATATCTAAGTTGATCGCAACATGAAAGGTGATTTACATACAAAATTAGATCTAATTAATGTTGCAACTGTCAAGATTAATAGTTTTACATTTACCATAACGTAGTTACAAATTAAGATTCGTAAAGGCAACATCATAGTATAGCCACAATTGCATCAGATCTAGAGAACAGATCTACCATGATCTACATAGGCAACATCATAAAATAACCACAATTATATTAGATCTAGAGAAATAGATCTATCAAGATCTACATAGTATAAGATTTAGTAGTGGCATAGATTCATACTTTACAACATATCCAATTCATAGTCTTCCACAATTTACTGTTATTTATTTAAACCTAAAAGTGACTAGAATCTCACAGCGTTAGGTTTAGAGAATTGAGAGAGAATAGATCTTAATTCTGAATTTAATTAGCTAAACCGTTGTTGTAGAATTTGATTCTGTTTTAGTTTCTAACCCGACAGCATATGGCTTCCATGGTCTCCAATGAAGAAAATAGGAGAATAGACGACCATATTTATAGCCTAGAACCACTGAACCAGACCCAGACCCAGAATCAAGCCCAGGTACAAAAAACGAATTCTGCCCAGATCTGCCCGGAGGAGGGGGGTCGACTCCCTTGTCGACACCCCCTAAGGGGGTCAACACCCCCTTGGGGGTCGACAACAAGAGCGGGAATTTTCTCGCTCAGCCCGCTTTGGTCGGATTTTGATTTTTGAACTGTTTTTGAAGGTTCTGGAATTATTTTATTTATATATATTCATCCTTATGCGTATACAAATTTCTAAGGCTTATAACTTCTCCATACAATTTCCGATTTATGCAAACCCAGACTCTATCCCAAGTAAAATTCCGAGACGAACGCAATGGTACAGCCTGTTTCCCTTAATTATTCTTCTAAAAATTAAGTATTCTTTAATTTGTTAATTTTAATATTTTAGAATTACGGGGTGTTACATTCTCCCATACTTAGAGGATTTCGTCCCGGAAATCTTCAAGTTAAGAAGAATGTATCCTACCATCCATCATCCATCTACTTATCCATCATCCATAAGCACCCATTGTCCTTAAAAGATTTCTAATGCTTATATGAGTATATGCAGAGGTGTGTGTATATGTCCCAATACTAATGCAAAAATCGGGCGGTCTGCTGACTCAATTGACCTCCTTAATGCGTTTTATGATTAGTGCCATGAATCCAATATGTATGCAAATAATCTTATTATGACATGTAAGTTCTATATGTGTGCACGTCCATTCGTCCAAGTGCAACATCCATATGCTAACTCATCCATTTTCATCCATAAAAGAAAAGAAAATGCACACACATCCATATGAAGTATGAGAGAGTGATTGAGCCAATCTAATGCCTAATGTGTGTGTATATGCATCCAAAGGAAACCACTGGCAAACACTTGCATACACTTGCATCCATCAAACATAACATGTCTTAAACACATGTTTACAATCATGGGATTTCCTACCTAAAGGTCAAAGATTTGATCGATAGGATATACTCATATGATAGAAGCAAACGCAAATAAAAGCTTTTGGAAGAGAAGTTAAGAACATTCCCTTGAAAAGGAAAGGGTAAGAAGCGTAAAAGTCTTGTCTTCGGACTCCCAACTTGCATCTTCTTGGTTGTCTCTCCATTTGACCTTCACCAACTTGACTTCTCGTTTGCGTAGCTTCTTAACCTCTGATCCAAGTATGCCAGTCGGAACTCAATGCTTCCTTCTTTATTTACACTTCTTTACGCAAGTTTGGCCCCACTACCTCGAACTCTATACATTTTATCGCCACTTGGATAAATAGACATCTGGGAACGATGGGATTCCTCAAGGACTGTCTTCAAAAGGTTTCCCATCCTGATATGATTCATCTATCAAACCTCTTCTTAAGTAGCCCCGCCACTTTCTTATCAAGTTCCCTCTTTTCTTTTAGTAGCCATTTGGCACACAGGTAATGCAACTGGCTTTGCATTGTCCACCAGGTATATACGGAAATCAATCTCATGCCTCGGGGGTAAACCCCGAACCTCATCTAAGACATCAGGATACTCACGGACTACCGGTGCCTATCGTAGATCATTGATAGATGCCTCAAGAGACTCTAGGAAACTAAGCATGACAGACCCTTGTGGGTCACAAGAAATTCCGAGGGTCCTCCCATGACAAGTTAGAAGCTTAACGACCCTCCTCTCACCACCCAGAATGGCACCATATGTGGTAAGCCAACCCATCCCTAGAATCAACCCATAGCCCATAAACCCGAGCACATATGCGTCGCATTCAAATTTAATGCCTAACACATATAATCTCAAACCCCTACAAATCGTAAATAAATGAGCCGAATCACCAATGGGGTTTGAGATAACTACGGGATCCACTACCATACTAGTGACTAAGTGCAGGGATTCAACAACAGAACTAGATATAAATGAGTGTGAAGCACCAAAATCAAAATGTGTTCTAATTGGATGATTTGAAAGAGAAACTAAACTTTCTATGGAAATTTTTCTACCTCCTTCTGGAGCACTGATCGCGAGAGCATGCACTTGCCCTCCAGAAGTTCCTGTCCTTTGACCTTGTCCCTGTTTCTTCGGGCAATCCTTAATAAGATGCCCGACCTCTCCTCAATTGAAGCAAGCATTCTTCCGTTTCCTGCAGTCCTTGGCTAAGCGACCCTCTCGCCCACAACTGTGGCACTTCCTCTTATCTTTAACCTTGTCATTCTTTTCACCTTTCATCTGCTGTTGTCCCTTCTTTGGCCACACCTTCTCATTTTGCATTGCTTCCTCAGCCTTTACTTCCTTCTTTACTCCCTTGTCTTCCTCATGCATTAGGGCCATATCAACAACTTTTTCAAAAGTGGCTCCCATTGGGATACGGGACATGGCTAACCTATGAAGGGGTTCATTCAGCCCTTTAACAAACCGCAAAGCCTTTTTGTGCGGCGTATCCACCAATTCTAACCCGAACCTTGCTAGCTGGTTGAATTTGGTCACATGTTCTTTCACCGTAAAGTTTCCTTGTTTGAGTTCTAAGAACCTCTCCATCTGTATGCTTCTCTCAGCTTAGGAAAGAAATTTCATTTCGAACCTCTGCCTAAAATCTCCCTAAGTTTCTACCGATCGTCCAGCTTGGGTAATTTCCCACCAAAAAGAGGCATAGTCCTTCAGTAGCCAGGCAGCTAACTGAACCTTCCGTCCATCCTCTACTTCAAAGATCACGAACAAGTCCTCGGTTTCCTTGAGCCAATTTCGAGCTTCAATGAATGTCTCATTCCCATGGAATGGTTTCCTTTCCATAGCACGTAATTGTAGATCTTCACGAAGTTACCTGCTCTTGGAGGCGGAGGAGGAGGAATGATTGGCGTTGCTGGGGGAGGAACGTCTCTGTAACGTCCCGCATTTTTATCGGTTTGTATTTGAATATTTAAATCGGTTTAAATATTGAATTCGTAATATAAGTGGATTTATATATTAATTAAAATGAAGTTGAATGTATAAAAATATTGATTAAATATAATCGAGCCGTAATATAGCGGTAGTTCATAATTTAACGTTCTGAACTTCAACTAAGTGTACATGACCCGTTATTAGTCGGATTTCTTCGAATCAAGAAACGTTGGAATCTATTGAACTGTATTTTTCTTATGGAAGTGAAAAACCAAGATTTCGTGTTACAGATTGTAAGTTATTCCAAATCAAAATTCCAAATAGTCGCTATAGAATCATTTATCGACCGTAACGGTTTATTTTATATCACTGGATATCGGTTTCGAATTTTGACAAGGTTCCTTTGAGACGTAGTGATAATTTAATTTTTAGAATTTTTACGGTAATTTTTAATTAATTATATACACAACTTTATATTTGGAGTATTTTGCAGCCTATATCAATATTTTAAGGTTTCATAATATGAGTTAACCTACCGATATTATTATATTTTTGGAATCGTGACACCTTACTTGTCACGATCATATTTTTATTTTTGTCCATAACCGCTCGTATGTAGACACAAAAATATATATTTATGTATTCGAACGTACATCTCCGTATAACCCAATATTCAAACCAACTTTTTAACTTCATATTAAAGTCATGCAAGTACGATTTGTCTGAACGTGCCTGCTCTAAGAAATAGAAGCACAATCCTATCAAAAATACAACACATACCTAGCTTAGATTTATCACCGACCTAACAGCATGAATTGTCACCATATTTTCACGAAGAATAGTGATGTCCTTGCATAGACAACTCAATCTATCAATGTAGCTATCAAGTATAATACAAATTAATGTCTAGGCATATTATAACAAAAAGTATCCAATGGATATTATGCCCAAGAATTACTAGGAACCATTTGTAGAGAGAGGAACTCCTTTGGAAGTTGTCTGATGGAAACCCGTAGGACTGAAGAGAAAAGAAACAAGGTGTTAACTAGATTAAGATTAGGATAAATTCCGGAATCATGGGTGTGCCATGGATATTTTGTTGTGACCTCATAGAATTCTAAATTCATGCGCCCAACTCCCAATGACAGACACTAGTCTCCAATACTATACTAACCAATTAACCTTTCAATCAGACAAAAGTTGTATGCCTACATCGCTAAAAAGAACCATACCCTATAACTTAACCATTAAGTATATAAAAAAAATCACGCAGATGTATATTCAAAATACAGAACCTACCTAGTCTATCCCTTCTCATGTCATATGAAAATTGCTTAAACAATTAAGTCTTCATATGGGTTAAATCAAAACACCATACGACTAGTTTGAAAAGGGTAACCTACCTACATAGTTATTACTTGGACATGAAGGGTTCTTAGCTATATATATATGTGATGGCTTCCTCGTTCATTCACAGGAAAACAAATAAAACACCTCTTCAAAATGGGAAAATGAACCCATTGTTTAATAATAGAAACACACCCATGTATGGGGGTATTGCGGGCGTGATCTTGGTGTTCTGAAAACAAAAATGAGAAGTGATTCAAAAACGTAAAGGAAGCAAAGGGAAAATACGTGGTACACCGTGAGTGAAGCATGTTGCATGCATGGATGGCACAGTTTTGAGGATGGGTTCTATGATCACCGTGCATATCCGATTTGTGATAGAAAGGTGAAGCCAGATTTGAAAATAAACTAAGTTCATTTTTATTTAAATAATAAAAAATACATGCGAGACTGATGTAAGGCGTGAGCTCTATGGTTCATGGGTGGTAGCTGGAGTGTACGGTTTCGAGGGAGGAGTCATTGTTTGTGGAGTTTGTGGGAAGGCACAGCTATGGCTTGGAAAAGGAAAAGCACAGCTGGAATTTGCCTGTGGAGGAAGGAGTGCGTGGCCTAATATGTGATAGTGGGACTCCCTTCTACATCATCATATACTTAAGCATGCATACCATTGGATAACAAGTTTTCGGGAATGAGCCCTGAAAGGAGAAAAGTTTTTTACCAAGCAGTTGCAAGAACTGCAGCATTTCAACATAAAGTTGTGGATTCTATTGGGTTGCACAAACTTGGATGAGGGAAGTATTCGCGAAGCAGTGATTGATCAACAGGGATTGGCGTGACTGGATTAATTTGTGAAGCACTATGGTGAACTAATTCAGGTGGGTGTTCTACTTCGTGATGAAGTTGTGGATATACTGGAACCGGTCTAAAGCAATCTAGCGCTCGTCTGAATTCAGACAAAATAAACCGCTTAACCAAACCAGCCAACGCAAACCGTTATTTAACGGTTAACGAGCTAGGTGAGTAAATTCACTAACCCTGTTTTATTTTAAAATATTATAATTTTATTTTAAAATAATGGTTGAATGGTGCGTGATGGTTGATTAGGTAAATTACAATTAAATGGGTTGAATATCGTCGTATATATGCACATCATGGATTGGATACTGATTCCACCTATATAAGAGTACCTAGTATAGAATCAGTGTTAATTGTTTGACTAACATTTGTGGATGCGGAACCGGTTGGAGGAATCCAACCGGTTTCCACAATATTTATATGTACTGTCTGTTTTATATTATTTATATATACACTGTTTGAACCAAATGACATATAAACCCTGTATGGATATTGATTAAATCCATAGACCATATCGATTAAGAAAGTGGCGGCAACAAACCATAAATCCATCGTTTGTTTAAGAAATTGATTGGTCGTCAGGCAAATCAACGAAGTTAATTATAAAATTTTTATTTTTATAATTTAAGCAAAATTTAAATTATAATAGAAGTTATATTATAAACTGGTATTTTATAGTTCGTTTTATAGAGTAAATATAAACGATTATTATGTTAAAGGAGTATGAAGCTGTAATTATCCGACAAGTAAATAATTTGGATAATTAATTTAAAACAAATAGTTAAGAAATATTATTAGATTAATTTTATTAATCTAATGGTAAGAAAATCAAATGTTTATTTAGAAAATGATTATTAGATTAATTGGTCTTCAATTAATCTAAAGAAAACAAATTAATCAAAAATTAATAAGATTTAATTACCTTTTTAATTAGTGAATTTTAATAATATTGAACTAATGTAATTAGTATTATTCATTTATGATGAAGTAAACTGTTTTACTTCAGCAAATGATCAAGTTAATCACTATTTGATTAAAGTAATTGGTTCTTAAATGGATTCCATTTAAGATAGTATTAAGTTTGAACTGAGATGTTTATTTGAATTGGGTATAATAATTCAAATAAGAAGTAAATTTGCCAAAAAGACAAGAACGTGATCGATTTTTAATAAGAGAGGTTTAAGAAAAGAAATGTTTAAGGAAGATGAAGTGAAGAGTTAATGACCAATGTAAATAATTATAAACAACCGAGTTTTCAAATAAGGATATGGCGTCATAAACCCATATTTAAAATAAAGCAATAAATACGGTTTAATTAATATTACTAGTAACAAGGAATTTAAAGTTACGGGCTTACATCTGTTCTAAGGTAAGAACGTTGTCGATCAAGGTCTGAGAGGTAAATAGAATACCCTAACTTGAACGGCTTCACTATTATCGAGGAACGATTTCAGTTTGTAACAGAAAGAGATGTCAAGATTAGTTATAAAGGGGAATATTACAATGTATGACAAGTTTTGAACTATAATGATAAATTAACGTTGGTAACCAAACTTAAGCGTGATTTTTATATATAGCCGCATTTCCTAGGGAATGGAAACAGTTTGGTTTGAAATCCACTTAGTCTAAAGTAATAAGTAACGACGTTGGTTCAAAGAAATATGAGCATGAGTTAGAAAGAGAATTAGAAAATCGTTTTAGAAAACAATAACATCATTTCGATGTTTGGAATATGATTAGAACTAAGCCACACTATTAGGAATTGGAACCATAATTCGACGACGTCGAATGGATTATTTTTAGGAAGTATAGTCTGATAGGATAATTAATATTTAGTTTTAAACAACGAATTATAATAGGATATGAAATCAATATTTAGTTGGAAACTAGATATTGATTCAGAAAGAATTTGACTTAGAAATAGAGTTATAAAGAGGCATGAGGATATAAAATTATGAAAGAGATCCCGGTAAACAAGATAAGGGTATTTACTACTTAAATTATGAGTGATTTGATAAAGGTGTTTAGATTTCTATCATAGAAATGATATTCGCATTTTAAAGTGAATAAAGTTTTAAAAGTGAACGTTTGGCAAATTAAAATGTTTAAAATGAAATTGGAAATATTTTCCAATATATTTAGGGTATATTATCCAAGTGTAGAAAATAAAAAACGTGAAAATAAATGGAAATAGTTCGAACATTAATAATGTATATTTTCTAGAACATAGAAGGATAAGAGTTTATAATAGCTGGAAATGTTTTCCAAGAAGTGTAAAAAGGCTAAAACAGAATTTGAGAAATATCTGGAAAAATATGGGCATTCAAATAATAAAAACGAATGTTAAATAAAAAGTACCCGTGTTTATGTGATGTTTGGTTGTACATTTGAATGGATGTTTATTTTTACTTCGATAGTTAAATAACCGACTATCAAAGTGTTTTGACCGTCGTTGTCAATATGGAAAGAATGGTAGGATATATTATCCGAAAACCACTTCGTATAGGCATAGGCGCTGCGAATTTGATTATGATGAGGACAATTGAAGACGGAGTAAAATGCAAAGGTCGTTCTGTTCCAGAATGGTGTTTACTGTTTGTCCAGACCCATGACAAATTATATGGACGAGTGTCTAACAGAGTATACCTAACAAATCATATACGGTTGATCTCTTAAAGGTATTACGTCTGGTGACGGAGGAATTTGTTCCTCTAAGCTTTTTATACCCATGATATTTTTGGAAATCGATCAGTGAATTGACGGGTTTGACGATGTGGCATTCAAAGTGAATGGCGATCAGATATTCTGAAGATAAACGTAGCCACTAGCTTCACAACCGAGAAATGACAGAAATCGGGTAGGCAGCATGGCTATGTGGGTCATTCCCATTAGGGTGTATTGTCACCGATCTAGAGAAAATTCATATTCGTTCTTCTTTCGTTTCTGTATCTTCAGATGACAGTTGGATGGCTAACAACCGTAGGTGGAAATATATTCGATACACTCAAGAGAAATGAATGGTCGGTCATGTGTGGGCCGGGTTGCAAGGTGTTCTTGTTGAACCCCGATGTATCCCCTCTAGAGTACACTGATCGGGAGGTGGACCCATACCTTGTCATATTTGGATTCCAATCTCCAATAAGCGCCCTGCAGTTTTTGATTTTATACTATGTGGAGAGTGAGATGCAAGCGTTCTGCTATTTGGTTATTTATTCGATTAGACATTATTATAATATCACTGGATTATGATATCAAAATATTTGGGTTATAGTAGGTAAAAACCGTCCATGTTTATGTATGGGCTGGTCTTATTATTATCCTTTTCTTTTAAAAGGATTTTTCAAAGTTAAACGATATGGTTGGAATTTACTCACACCAGTCCCATGACTGACCCAGAGTTTATTTTGTTTTGTTTTCCCTAAACTCTTGGGTGCCCAAATTTGTACGGGCAGTCATGTGTTTCAGGATTTTGTAGATTCACTTGGAGGAGCTCGAAGCAGGAAGCTCCACCGTTAGTTATGTAGAGATTATTTCTGCTGTAATGTATATGAGTTATACTCTGATACGGTATGTGTACAAATTCAGATTTGTATTTCAAAGTTATGTAATATATGTTATTCGTTCCGCTGTGAGATTCGTGTTTACTCTGATTATGATGTTCTTATTATTCTTCTGTTCTATTAGTTCTATATTATCTTTCCCATCCTCTAACTTCTTTCTATTAATGATCTGAATTTTCTTGCACTTTGAGTTGAACATGTAGGATATTAGTCAAGCTCAAATGGGTACGGATTTTCGGGTCATTACAGTTGGTATCAGAGCTGGTTGCTTAATTGGTACGGATGATAGGGGGTTCTCGCTTTGCGTTAGGTGGCGAACGGAGACTCTTACCCCTACATCTCCCGACAATGTGGGTTGGTTGAGTTGCGAGGCTGGTCGTAAAAGAAGTTCTGAGGTACCAGTGTAAGCCACGGGGGGAGGTTAGCCCTCTGCCTTGGGGGTTGAGGGATGGTTGAAAAGCCTACAAATTCCCCGGGTCGTTACAGTTGGTATCAGAGCTGAAGGTTAATTGATTTCCTTGGCTCTGTGGCGTAACTCAATAGAGATGGAGTTAGTAATACTCTAGATTGAGCTTGAGTGTGTGTGTGTATATATATATGAATGCGTATTTGTAAACTATTATAAAAACTGTTTTGTATTGTGTTGACTGGTCAGTCGAATGGTTTATGAATTTTGGTCGAAACAGTAATGCAAACTGCGTCGATAGGTGTTTCTAAACTCTTGAACAGAGTAATTCGACACAGTATGTTTTTAAAAGAGGGTAAATAAAATAATTTTACCCAAAAATATATTTTGATATAAAGAAAGCATATATATTTGAATTATCTAATATATGTTGAATGTAATGATTGAAATTATGATCGAATAAGATTTATAATTGAGTTGGTTATATAAATAACCAATCGAAATATTATACAAGTATAACATACAAAATTAGATGAACTAAATCTGAATTTAAAATCAGAATTGGAATTAAAACTCTGGAAACTTGGAAAAGAGTTGGAAATAATGTTTGAATTAAATATATGGGAATTTTAAAATCCTGGGAGATTTGAAATTGTTTTCCAAGTACTGCGAAAGATATTTTCAAGTAAAATTCAAAATGGAAGTGTTTTAAAATGAATTTTGAAAGTGATATAGTATTGAACTCACTTCGATCACTAGGAAATAATTCTGATGATGACAGCCGCATCATCAGTGTTCATTTTCAAGTTTCTAAGTGACGGATTACTGCCAAAGATTTTGTTTTTGAATTATTGTGAGGAAACAAGTTGTCAGAAATTCAAACGTGTTGAATAATATATGATTTCAAGCTGATTTGAAATAAAACCCAGGAATTTGAATTCTGAGATAAAGATTTAACTTATGGAGTTAAAATGGTAAAAGTGGAAATCGTATTGGAATAAAATTTAAATTGGTAAAGTAATTGAATTGGTGAAATGAGATATTGGATTGGAACCGAGTTGGGTTATGGAATTAGATTATTGAATGATCATTTGGAATTGGAGATTGAAATGAAATATTAGCTTTGTAAAAGCGAAGGATTAGATTGGAGAAAAAAATTGATTGGAGATTAGTTGGAAATGTTTGGATGTATGCTGATTTGAAAGCAGATGGCAGAGATAGAAATGAATGCCCAACATAGAAGGTACACGTTTATATAGGTATGAGATTTATGAGTATGTTTGGCAAGACATTTGGCTATTTGATTTTCTTTTGGATTGGAGAAGGCCCAGAGAGGCAAGTTGTAGTAGTACCGACTGAGCCATGCGAAGGAAATACTGGCGAAATCTATCAGAAATTTTAGGTATTAGAAATTTTTTAGAATTTCTGAAAGTATTCTTTAATAAGAAAAATTAATATTTTAGTTAGAATTAATCGGTTCTGTTGAAAACTGAATTTAATAAATTAAATGAAAGATTTTTAACCTAGTTATAATATGGATTGTAGCATTTTTCCTATCTTAGTAATTTCGGGGACGAAATTCTTTTAAAGGGGAAGGAATGTAACGTCCCGCATTTTTATCAGTTTGTATTTGAATATTTAAATCAGTTTAAATATTGAATTCATAATATAAGTGGATTTATATATTAATTAAAACAAAGTTGAACGTATAAAAAAATAGATTAAATATAATTGAGTTGTAATATCGCAGCAGTTCGTAATTTAACGTTCTGAACTTCAACTGAGTGTACATGACCTGTTATTTGTCGGATTTCTTCGAAATAAGAAACGTTGGAATCTGTTGAACTGTATTTTTCTAATGGAAGTGAAAAACCAAGATTTCGTGTTACAGATTGTGAGTTATTTCAAATCAAATTTCCAAATAGTCGCTATAGAATCATTTATCGACTATAACGGTTTATTTGATATAACTAGATATCGGTTTCGAATTTGGAGAAGGTTCTTTTGAGACGTAGTGATAATTTAATTTTTAGAATTTTACGGTAATTTCTAATTAAATAAATACACAACTTTTTATTTGGAGTATTTTGCACCCTATATCAATATTTTAAGATTTCATAATATGAGTTAACCTACCGATATTATTATATTTTTGGAATCGCGGCACCTTACTTGTCATGATCATATTTCTATTTTTGTCCATAATTGCTCGTATGCAGACACAAAAATATATATTTATGTATTCGAACGTACATCTCCATATAACCCAATATTCAAACCAACTTTTTAACTTCATATTAAAGTCATGCAAGTCTGATTTGTCTGAACGTGCCTGCTCTAAGAAATAGAAGCACAATCCCATCAAAAATACAACATATACCTAGCCTAGATTTATCACCGACCTAATAGCATGAATTATCACCATCTTTTCACAAAGAACAGTGATGTCCTTGCACAGACAACTCAAGCTATCAACGCAGCTATCACGTCTAATACAAATTAACGTCTAGGCATATTATAACAAAAAGTATCCAATGGATATTAAGCCCAATAATTACTAGAAACCATTTGTAGAGGGAGGAACTCCTTTTGAAGTTGTCTGATGGAAACCTATGGGATTGAAGAGAAAAGAAACAAGGTGTTAACTAGATTAAGATTAGGATAAATTCCAGAATCATGGGTGTGCCATGGATATTTTGGTGTGACCTCATGGAATTCTAAATTCATGCGCCCAACTCCCGATGATAGACACTAGTCTCCAATATACTGTACTAATTAATTAACCTTTCAATCAGACGAAAGCTGTATGCCTACATCGCTAAAAAGAACCATACCCTATAACTTAACCATTAAGTATATAAAAAAAATCACGCAGATGTATATTCAAAACAGAGAACCTACCTAGTCTATCCCTTGTCATGTCATAGGAAAATTGCTTAAACAATTAAGTCTTCATATGGGTTAAATCAAAACACCATACGGCTAGTTTGAAAAGGGTGACCTACCTACATAACTATTACCTGGGCGTGAAGGGTTCTTAGCTATATATATATATATGCGATGGCTTCCTCGTTCATTCACAGGAAAACAAATAAAAACACCTCTTCAAAATGGGAAAATGAACCCATTGTTTATTAATAGAAACGCACCCATGTCTGGGGGTATTGCGGGCGAGATCTTGGTGTTCTGAAAGCAAAACGTGAAGTGATTCAAAAACGTAAAGGAAGCAAAGGGAAAATACATGGTACACCGTGAGTGAAGCATGTTGCATGCATGGATGGCACGGTTTTGAGGATGGGTTCTATGATCACCGTGCAGATCCGATTTGTGATAGAAAGGTGAAGCCAGATTTGAAAATAAACTAAGTTCATTTTTATTTAAATAATAAAAAAAATACATGCGAGACTGATGTAAGGCGTGAGCTTTATGGGTTCATGGGTGGTAGCTGGAGTGTCCGGTTTAGAGGGAGGAGTCATTGTTGGTCGAGTTTGTGGGAAGGCACGGGTATGGCTTGGAAAAGGAAAAGCACAGCTGGAATTTGCCTATGGAGGAAGGAGTGTGTGGCCTAATATGTGAAAGTGGGACTCCCTTCTACATCATCATATACTTAAGCACGCATACCATTGGATAACAAGTTTTCGGGAATGAGCCCCGAAAGGAGAAAAGCTGTTTAACAAGCAGTTGCAAGAACTGCAGCATTTCAACCTAAAGTTGTGGATTCTATTGGGTTGCACAAACTTGGATGAGGGAAGTATTCACGAAGCAGTGATTGATCAACAGGGATTGGCGTGAATGTATTAATTTGTGAAGCACAGTGGTGAACTAATTCAGGTGGGTGTACTGCTTTGTGATGAAGTTGTGGCTATACTGGAACCGGTCTAAAGCGATTCAGCGCTCGTCTGAATTCAGACAAAATAAACCGCTCAACCAAATCAGCCAACGCAAACCGTTATTTAACGGTTAACGCGCTAGGTGAGTAAATTCACTAACTCTGTTTTATTTTAAAATATTATAATTTTATTTTAAAATAATGGTTGAATGCTGCGTGATGGTTGATCAGGTAAATTACAATTAAATTGGTTGAATATCGTCGTATCTATATACATCATGGATTGGATACTGATTCCACCTGTATAAGAGTCCCTAGTATAGAATTAGTGTTTATTGTTTGACTAACATCTGTGGATGCGGAAACCGGTTGGAGGAATCCAATCGGATTCCACAATATTTATATGTATTGTCTGTTTTATATTATTTATATATACACTATTTGAACCAAATGACATTTAAACCCTATATGGATATTGATTAAATCCATAGACCATATCGATTAAGAAAGTGGCAGCAACTAACCATAAATCCATCATTTGGTTAAGAAATTGATTGGTCGTCAGGCAAATCAACGAAGTTAATTATAAATTTTTTATTTTTATAATTTAAGCAAAGTTAAATTATAATAGAAGTTCTATTATAAACTGGTATTTTACAGTTCGTTTTATACAGTAAATATAAACGATTATTTAGTTAAAGGAGTATGAAGCTGTAATTATCCGACAAGTAAATAATTTGGATAATTAATTTAAAACAAATAGTTAAGAAATATTATTAGATTAATTTTATTAATCTAATGGTAAGGAAATCAAATGTTCATTTAGAAAATGATTATTAGATTAATTGTTCTTCAATTAATCTAAAGAAAATAAATTAATCAAAAATTAATAAGATTTAATTACCTGTTTAATTAGTGAATTTTAATAATATTGAACTATTTGTATTATTTATTTATGATGAAGTAAACTGTTTTACTTCAGCAAATGATCAAGTTAATCAATATTTGATTAAAGTAATTGGTTCTTAAATGGATTCCATTTAAGATTGTATTAAGTTTGAACTGAGATGTTTATTTGAATTGGGTATAATAATTCAAATAAGACGTAAATTTGACAAAAAGACAAAGAACGTGATCGATTTTTAATAAGAGAAGTTTAAGAAAAGAAATGTTTAAGGAAGATGAAGTGAAGAGTTAATGACCAATGTAAATAATTATAAACAACCGAGTTTTCAAATAAGGATATGGCATCATAAACCCATATTTAAAATAAAGCAAGAAATACAGTTTAATTAATATTACTAGTAACAAAGAGTTTAGAGTTACGGGCTTACATCTGTTTTAAGGTAAGAACGTTGTCGATCAAGGTCTGAGAGGTAAATAGAATACCCCAACTTGAACGACTTCACTATTATCGAGGAACAATATCAGTTTGTAACGGAAAAAGATGTCAAGATTAGCTATAAAGGGGAATATTACAGCATATGACAAGTTTTGAACTATAATGAAAAATTAATGTTGGTAACCAAACTTAAGCGTGATTTTTATATATAGCAGCATTTCCTAGGGAATGGAAACAGTTTGGTTTGAAATCCACTTAGTCTAAAGTAATAAGTAACGACGTTGGTTCGAAGAAATATGAGCATGAGTTAGAAAGAGAATTAGAAAATCGTTTCAGAAAACAATAACATCATTTCGATGTTTGGAATATGATTAGAACTAAGCCACACTATTAGGAATTGGAACCATAATTCGACGATGTCGAATGGATTATTTTTAGGAAGTATAATCTGATTGGATAATTAATATTTAGTTTAAACCAACGAATTATAATAGGATATGAAATCAATATTTAGTTGGAAACTAGATATTGATTCAACAAGAATTTGACTTAGAAATAGAGTTATAAAGAGGCATGAGGATATAAAATTATGAAAGAGATCACGGTAAACAAGATAAAGGTATTTATTACTTGAATAATGAGTGATTTGATAATGGTGTTTAGATTTCTATAATAGAAATGATATTCACATTTTAAAGTGAATAAGGTTTTAAAAGTGAACGTTTGGCAAATTAAAATGTTTAAAATGAAATTGGAAATATTTTCCAATATAGTTAGGGTATATTATCCAAGTGCAGAAAATAAAGAACGTGAAAATAAATGGAAATAGTTCGAACATTAATATTGTATATTTTCTGGAATATAGAAGGATAAGAGTTTATAATAACTGGAAATGTTTTCCAAGAAGTGTAAAAAGGCTAAAACAGAATTTGAGAAATATCTGGTAAAATATGGGCATTCGAATAATAAAAACGAATGTTAAATACAAAGTACCCGTGTTTATGTGATGTTTGGTTGTACATTTGCATGGATTTTTGTTTTTACTTCGATAGTTAAATAACCGACTATCGAAGTGTTTTAACCATCGTTGTCAATACGGAGAGACCGGTTGGATATATTATCTGAAAGCCATTCCGTGTAGGCAAAGGCGCTGCGAATTTGATTATGATGAAGACAATTGAAGATGGAGTGAAATGCAAGGGTCGTTCTATTCCAGAATGGTGTTTACTGTTTGTCCAGACCCAGGACAACTTGTATGGACGAGTATCTGACAGAGTATACCTAACAAATCACATACGGTTGATCTCTTAAAGGTATTACGTCTGGTGGAAGAGGAATTGGTTCCTCTTAGCTTTTTATACCCGTGATATTTTTGGAAATCGATTAGCGAATTGACGGGTTTGATGATATGGCATTCAAAGTGAATGGCGATCAAATATTTTGAAGATAAAAGTAGCCTCTAGCTTCACAACCGAGAAATGACAGAAATCGGGCAGGTAGCATGGCTATGTGGGTCATTCCCATTAGGGTGTATTGTCACTGATCTAGAGAAAATTCATATTTGTTCTTCTTTCGTTTTTGTATCTTCAGATGACAGTTGGATGGCCAACAACCGTAGGTGGCAATATATTTGATACACTCAAGAGAAATGAATGGTCGGTCATGTGTGGGCCGAGTTGCAAGATGTTCTTGTTGAACCCCGGTGTATCCCCTCTAGAGTACGCTGATCGGGAGGTGGACCCATACCTTGTCATAGTTGGAATCCAATCTCCAATAAGCGCCCTGCGGTTTTTGATTTTATACTTTGTGGAGCGTGAGATGCAAGCGTTCTGCTATTTGGTTATTTACTTGATTAGACATTATTATAATATCACTGGATTCTGATATCAAAATATTTAGGTTATAATAAGATAAAAACCATCCATGCTTATGTGTGGGATAGTCTTACTATTATCCTTTTCTTTTAAAAGGATTTTTCAAAGTTAAATGATATGGTTGGAATTTACTCACACCAGTCCCATGACTAACTTAGAGTTGATTTTGTTTTGTTTTCCCTAAACTCTTGGGTGCCCAAATTTGTACGGGTAGTCAAGTGTTTCAGGATTTTGCAGATTCACTTGGAGGAGCTCGAAGCAGGAGGCTCCACCGTTAGTTATGTAGAGATTATTTCTGTTGTAATGTATATGAGTTATACTCTGATATGGTATGTGTGCAAATTCAGATTTGTATTTCAAAGTTATGTAATATATGTTATTCGTCCCGTTGTGAGATTCGTGTTTACTCTGATTCTGATGTTCTTCTTATTCTTCTATTCTATTAGTTCTACCTTATCTTTCTCATCCTCTAACTTCTTTCTATTAATGATCTGAATTTTCGTGCACTTTGATTTGAACGTGTTGGATATTAGTCAAGCTCAAATGGGTACGGATTTTCGGGTCATTATAGTCTCTTTGGTCTTCGGCTGGCGCCGTGGCCTTCAAATACCTACGGAGCAATCCGGGTATTGTGATGCCCTCTGGGATATTAGGAATGTTTTGTTCCCCAGACAAGCTGAAAAAGGAGAAAGGAAGAAATTTAGTTAAGGGACCGAAGGATATTACATATGGCTTCTTGGGGGAATATTTTCGAAATAGACTTTTCTTTTTGAAAATACTTTCTTTTAAAACCTTTTTGAAAAATAATTTTCAAAAAATTTATCTAATCTGGTAACCTTCAACTCTAATACCAAGTGTGACACCCCACGTCTGTTAATGTCACTCACAAAGGGAATGCATTAAGTTTCGTGAAGCGTTTAGGTAAACAGACACAGAATATTACAAGACAGATATAAAATATTTTGCAGCTGAAATAAACAACTTTATTAATCATCAAAATACCGTGGTCCAAAGCATCATTTGTATGAAATATAAAATCTCATTACAACATAAAAACCACTGTCTTGTACTTCAAAAATATCAGAGTACATAAAAAATAAAAAAATCCCCAAGAACAAAATATGGCCATAGCAACAATGATAGGAGCCTAATATATACATATCAGCATCTCTAGTAAAATAAGTAGAATCACGATCAAGCTTGTGTGTTTCCTCCCTGGGAACCGGGGCGGGGGGGGGGGGGGGGGGGACGGAAGAGAGAAGGAAAAACAAAAAGGGTCAGACATAAAGTCTGGCGAGTTTAGTTATTCTTAGTCAGTAAATAAATAAAAGTAATCATGATCGACATAAAGTGGAAAAGAGAGATCGCTATATAAATGACAGGTATGACAAGGTAAACAGGATAACATGATAGAATAGATAGCGCTTCTTAATACTTTCCTTGCTCTGCACCAGTACTAGTATAACAGATATGTAATAGGATTACATACTCCCCAATTGCTTAACAAAATTAGGATGGTCCCAACAGAAACATAATGGTAGTTTTAGGTGTACTCTAGTAACGGGTTTTATCCCAAACAGAACTGGTACCTAAACAGAAATAATGGGTGTTAGCCCAGACAGAAACACAGGTACCCACAGAAACAGACAAGACTAGATGTACCCTATTTACTACCCCTATCGATTGGCTCCCTATTCGGTAGATACCATGTGCTGGCCCCACAGTAAGGTGTATCACTCCCTATACTGGCAACCCTTTATTTTCCGGATGTGCACAACCATATCTAATGATGTCACAACATCCTATCTTCCCCAGTAGGCGGAGTCATGCACGCACATAACCCCGTTGGAACGTGTCGTCAACACCGCCTCCGCGTTTGGATCTCTTATAATCAGCTCAGTAAGAGTTCCCCACTCCGACCTAGTTCGGAGTACCCCTTTGATACCTATTTAAGGGTTACTGACTGAAATGGGTCCCACACAAGATGATGCAAGCTCTCCCCTTTGTCTTGCATCCCCACTACTAGGTTTTCAAATGGTTATGTTTACCTAAAAGGTGTCTTTAATCACATAACCTTATCTGGTTAAGTTTGTGGTCCTATATATACTAATATTACCCACCTACCCAAGATTTACTTAACCCTCCCACAGATTCAAGTATGTTTATATAATGGTTAAGTTTGTGGGCCTATATTTACTAATATTACCAACCTACCCAAGATTTACTTAACCCTCCCCTTTTATTCAGCCAAGTTTACTTAGCCCCCAACTAAAATTTAAGTTCATACAATCTGTAACACCCCGTATTTTCTGTGAACATAAGAGTAACAAATCAGAGAATAATTAAATTGTAACAAAATAATTAAGGGAAATGGGTTATGCCATTGCGTTCATCTCGAAATTCTGCTTGGAATAGAGTCCAAGTTTGCGTAAATCGGACTCCGTATGAAGAAGATATGACCTTCAGAAGTTTCAATAAAAACCAGCCCAAAATTCAAATTTCGAAATTCAAAACAGACACCTGGGCTGGGCGGGAAAATTCCCGTCTAGGACCCAGGTCGACACTAGGGTCGACCTGGGTAAACAGGTCGACACTAGGGTCGACCTCCCCCTATTTCCAGATCCGTGGACAGATGTATTTTTCTGTATTTAGACGCCCGTTCTGACCAGATTCGTGACCCCCATGCTATTTAAACACCCCCAAACCTAGCTTTCTCCCCCACACAGTTTCATTCTGTCTATACTCTGCCTCTATTCTAATTAAAAATAAAAATGACGTTGCTACTCTGCTAGAATCAAAACTAGAACTAGTGCATCTTCTTCCAATCTGAATAGAGTTAAAAGAGAATAACTATTTTCTAATCTGATCGATAGTCAACGCCAAAGGAGCGCTATTCAGTGTCAGAATACAGATTCCAGACTACAAGAATCATTCCCTTTTTTGTGAGGACAGTTATTTTCAGGTATGAAATTTAATAATTATCTTGACATTTTTGTGAATCTGGATCTGAGGTTATGCATACTTTTCTGTGGTTCTATCTTGTTTTTGACTGTTCTGTATCTATTCCCTCTTTTCTTCCTTTTTGTTTATAACCAGGCTACCACGAGCCGACGCCAAATCTCATAAGAGATTAACGCACGAACGCTAAATTTCGGGACAAATAATGGATAACGCATAACTGGACATGACTGATCTTTGACTGATTAGAGAAATGGACATATGTTGTAAATTAGATCTAGATCTGTGTATACTCTATAATTTGGAAGAAGAGGAATCATTTAATGATAACATATGACTCGAAACTTGGGGACATAATGCGTATAAAAATTAAGATCTGATTTTGAGAGGATATAATTTAAAGAACTAGATTTTTGGGTATATTTTATATAACGATTCATGACTTGAAAAAGGAATATGAAACTTAGGCATAAGGACCTATATTAAAATAGGATAACTATTAATGTGAATGCGCCTAAATATGGATTTTTGGATATTGGCATTAAAGGCTATAATTTGGCATAATTCATATCATGATTGGGGGCTTTTAGAGAGTGTTCTGTACTGTGCAAAGTTCAACGAAAATTTGGGGGAATATATTGTATTATGAATTATGACCATGATTTAGGCATGTAAGTTTAGGCTTAATTTATTATTAGGAAAGATATGTAAATAAAGTTTTAGAAATATATAATCTATTGAATTGCCTAATATGCTAAATCTGCTATCTGCTAAATCTATTGAATCTGTTATCTGCTAAATCTATTGAATTGCCTAATCTTCTAAATCTGTTATTTGCTAAATCTGTTGAACTGCCTAATCTGCTAAATCTGTTGAATCACCTAATCTGCTAGATCTGTTATCTGTTGAATTGCCTAATCTGTTGAAAGCTAAATAATTGTAATTTGGGAAATCCGTAGGCTCGATCTAAGATTGAGTAAAACATGGAAATTTGATTAATCTGTTGTAACCTGTAAAGAAGTTTAATCTGTTAAATGAACAGAATTAGTCTGATATTTGTATAATCTGTAATGGAATGAATTGGCTATGACACGAGGTTAGACTCTGTTTCCGGTAGAAGCCTGCTCGGAACCAACCGGCTTAACCAGCAACCGCAAAATGTCAGTCTAATGTGAGAGGTTGTTGGTATAACTAAAATATGCTTAGACACGAGGTTAGGTCTGGCTTGTGGCAGAAGTCTATCCGGAACCGCCCGACACATCCAGCTGCCACAAGCTACCGACCTAATGTGAGAAGTCTATGCATTAATATTTAATTAATGCAAATTCAAGAGAAATGTGGTGTCTAAAAACGTGTGGGGAGGATAAGGTTAAATCAACTGGACTGATGAATCTAATAAACCCGTTTCGTGAATCTATAGGCCCAATACAAAGTTAGACAATCTGTAAGTCTGTTAAATCCGTACATCTGATCTGTTAATCTGAAAACTTGTTAACTTGATTGTCTGATCTGTGAACTAGTAATCTGAACTCTGTTTGAAACTTGTAAACAAGTTAATCTGAAATCTGCTAGTCTGGGGACACAAGGTTAGGAGGGGAAATACTTGTGTCATCTGTTGTTTGGGACCCATATTAGTCAGTAACCCTTTCTGGTATCAAAACTTTGACCCCACACTATGTAGGGGTCCGGGCACGCTTACTGAACTAATTATAAGCGGTTCATTCTGATAATGGCGAGGGGTGTTGATGGCGCGTTCCAACCGGGTCATGTGTGTGCATGGATCCGGTCTGCTCTGAGGATGTAAGACACTGTGACATCTGTAAATAGGTCTGTGCCAATAGGTTGCCACTTTAGGGAGTGATACACCCTGATGTGGGGCCGACACAGGGTATTTATGTATTAGGGAACCGATCGCTTGGGGTAGGACTTTGGGTACACTTAGTTTTGTCTGTTTCCGTTCGTACCGTCTGTTTCTGTTGGGTGGTAACACCTGTCTGTTTCTGCGTGGTACCGTCTATTGGGGTGGTAAATGCCCATTACTAGTGTACACCTAATTCTAACATTATGTTTCTGTAGGGATTATTCTGTTTCCGTCTCTGATTCCGTTTCTGATTCTGTTTCCGTAACTTCTATCTGTTAGGGTGGTAAAAGCCCATTAGTTGGGTGGTAAAGACCCATTATTAGTATTCTGTTTCCGTACCTTCTGTCTGTTAGGGTGGTAAAAGCCCATTATCAGCATTCTGTTTCTGTATCGTCTGCCTCTGTTCGGGTGGTAAAGGCCCATTACTAGCATTCTGTTTCTGTAGAGATTATTCTATTTTCATTTCTGTTCCAGTTTAGACATTAGGGTAACACCTAATCCTGTTATACTAGTATTAGTGAAGTGAAAAGCTTAGCCTAGCCTATATCATTCTGTTAACCAGCTATTCCTATTACGGTTATCTCTCATCCAGTTTTATTTACATGTCATGATATTATTATCTGTTTATATGCTGAAAGTCACTGGACTCACCAGACTTATGTCTGACCGAGTTCGTTGCCTCTTTCCATTCCGTTCCCCCCCCCCCCAAGGTTTTCAGGGTGGAAACATAGGAGCTTGATTCAGATTCTCTCTGTTAGAAGTGTTTGAAGTATTGTTTAGCTTTGGCTCTATCTTTCCATGGCAGTTTATATTGGGGATTATGGTTTTAAAAACTATGCATTCTGAAGGCTTTTGTACAAGACCGATATTTATTTACTTGAATTCAGATATTATGATTTTGAAAGACGTAACCAAACTTATTTCTGTTTCTGTTGTAATAAAGTTATAAATTTTTCAAGTACTACTTTATCTGTCATGTAAATTTCTGTTCTGTCTACTAAAAACGCTCCACCAAAGTTAAGGCATTCCTTTTTGCGAGTGACCTTAACGGAGGTGGGGTGTTACACAATCCCTAAGGATTAACTTAGGTTTAGTAGCCCAATTCATTACCATGTAAATTTATGGTCATAATGGGCTAGACCTCCCACGTTAGGCCTACAACATGTGGATGCTGGATATGCCGGTCGGGTCCGGGCATTCTTATTCCACAACTGAGCCTAACCTTGTGTCTTAGCCTGATTCGTAATTACATACTTAGACCTCCCACATTAGGTTCAACATTAGTGGCTGCTGGATATGTCGGTTGGGTCTGGGCGGACTTCCACCACTAATGTAACCTAACCACGTGTCATAAGTACAATTACAATTCCTAATTGTAATTACTAAACATTCCATTTTTGATAAATTAATTTATTAATTAATCCTTTCCTTTTATAGGTGTTAATACCTGTTTTACTGATAATTTGAATTACATATCAATTCTTTTAAAGATTACATGCCAATTATAAATCCCTTTTTCCACGTTTCCTTCACTAACATATTCACACATATTTTGGCTGCATCTAGGCTAATAAGTAGTCTAGCTATAACAATGAAAAAGGGAATATCATAGAGGTGATAGTTTCAACATATATTGGCATAAACTAGCATACAATTAAGATAAACATGTGGACCCAATCCTAATCAATTCAAGGTGGCATATGTTCATGGTTTACATAAATGATTTGATCTATCCAAATGAAACAAAAATAACATACTAGAACAATCACAATTGAATTGGATCTCGAGAGATAGATCTATCATAGCATAAGATATGATCATAAAATGGATCTTGCATAAAACATGATCACAAGTGGATCTAGCGTAAAACATGATCATAAAGTGGATCTAGCATAAACATGATAATAGCATGTTTAGATCTAAATATGTCCAACTTATAACATATCTAAGTTGATCGCAACATGAAAGGTGATTTGCATACAAAATTAGATCTAACCAATGTTACAACTGTCAAGATTAATAGATTTACATTTACGATAACATAGTTACAAATCAAGATCCATAAAGGCAACATCATAGTATAGCCACAATTGCATCAGATCTTGAGAATTAGATCTATCATGATCTACATAGGCAACATCATAGAATAACCGCAAATATATTAGATCTAGAGAAATAGATCTATCAAGATCTACATAGTATAAGATTTAATACTGGAATATATTTGTACTTTACAACATATCCAATACATAGTCTTTCACAATTTACTATTATTTATTTAAACCTAAAAGTGACTAGAAACTCACAACGTTAGGTTTAGAGAATTTAGAGAGAATAGATCTGAATTCTGAATTTGATTAGCTAAACCGTTGTTATAGAATTTGATTCTGTTTTAGTTTGCAACCCGACAGCATATGGCTTCCATGATCTCCAATAAAGAAAATAGGAGAATAGGGGACCATATTTATAGCCTAGAACCACTGAACCAGACCCAGAATCAAACCCAGGTACATAAAACGAATTCTGCCCACATCTGGCCGTGGGGGTCGACATCTCTATGGGGGGGTCTACTCCCCTGTCGTCACCCCCTAAGGGGGTTCCACACCCATGTCAACACCCCTTGGGGGGTCGACACCCACGAGCGGGAGTTTTCCCGGTCAGCCCGCTTTGGCCGGATTTTGATTTTTGAACTGTTTTTGAAGGTTCTAGAATTATTATTTTTATATTTTCTTCCTTATGCGTATACAAACTTCTAAGGCTTATAACTTCTCTATACGATATCCAATTTACGCAAACCCAGACTCTATCCCAAGCAGAATTCTGAGTCGAACGCAATGGCGCAGATCGTTTCCCTTAATTTTTCTTCTAAAAATTAAGTATTCTTTAACTTGTTAATTTTAATATTTTAGAATTATGGGGTGTTACACGTTCTTCAATCCAACGGCATAACTTTGTAACAATATAACCCCAGATCTGTTATGAAGCTTGTGTTATCTTGGTTTGGCTTGTGCATCATTATTTGATTATATGCCAAGCAAACATCCATAAATGACATCAATTCATGGCCCATGGTTGCATTAACTAGCTGATTGATTCTAGGTAGCAGATCAATTCTCGACTTCATCCAAGTATTGCGTCGGTGGTCAGCAATGACGATGGTTGTAGTTCAAAATTTTATGGTTCTCACTGCAATTTGAATTTTTTGTTTGTAGGGAGTTTTGGCCTTGAGGAATGTCGAAAGTGACTTCCATGGTGTCAAGACTTCGATTTTAGATCATCTTCGTTGCGTGGCAGGTTTGCTCCCATAAGGTCACTCCGCGGGTGGCGAAGAAGATGATAATTAGTGAAGATGCAGGAATTGGTGCCTCCGGGACTGATTTCTTTTGTGTGCCTCTTGTTGTGCTTCCCGACGTGCCCCCAACTAACTAAGGGGCGGCCAAAGCTCTGATGGAGGCGTAAGGCCATAACAACAACAAAGTGGAGATGTTATTCCGAGAGTGTACCTGAGTATAGGTAGGTGACGATAAGTCCATTGGACTTGGCGATGGTGCCAACAGATCGTCGCCTAAGTATGCCTGAACGTAGCTAGGTCAGGCTAAGTCCTTCATATTTGATGATGGTGTCAAAAAACCACTGCCCGAGTACGCTTGAGCATAGGTGCTTCCTGAGTATGCCTAAGCATAGGTAGGTCAGGCTAAGTCCCTTAGGCTTAGGTGGTGCCAATAGAACGCTGCTTGAGTATAGTTGAGCGCAGGTGGATCGACCTAAGACTTAAAGCACTTGCCTCTGGTCTTAGAGGTAAGTGCAGCTGAGCTTGTTCGATTGTATTTGTCGTAGCAGTACTCTAGTGATCAATAGATGAATCTCGACGGTTAAGGCTAATGTTTTGGCACTTTATACAAGGATTACAACCAAGTTAGCTCTAAAACAACTTGAGCAATTTGTCAAAACTAACACATAAAATCAAGCTACTTCTGAAAGGAAATACAACTAAGTTCATACTAGATGTAACTCAAGTAAGACGAGAGGTATGGTGTGACATTGATTGCAAAACCGTTTATTTTATTGCAATCTTGTTGAGTCGAAAGATGGATCCCAGAGGATCTAACGGTTGGACAAAGTCCTGGTCGATTGATATTAGAAATGAGCATTGTATGACTGGGGATTTTTAGATGAGGCACCCTGCGTGTACTGCTTGATTTTTCCTTTACGGATGAGCTTCTCGATGTTGTCCTGCAAGCGGCGACACTCATTTGTATCGTGTCCATGGATGTTGTGGAACCAAGAATACTTTTTGGATTCTGTTGTTTCGTCCGATGGCTTTTTGGGATTCGGCTTCCTATATTGTAGGCCATTACAGGTCACGAGGTAGGTTGTCTCCAACTCAATGTTGAGAGAAGCGTAGAGCTTGTAATTTGGGAATCAGTCTCGCTTCTTGGAGTCCTCTCTTGGATTGTTGCAACTCTTTGGCTTGCCGTTGTTCGGATTGGGAATGAACTGAGCTTTGCCCTTATCAGAGCCATCTCCAACTTGCTTGCCTTCGACGCTGTCTTGTGCAGAAGGCCGGTGAGGGTTGTTGGGGTTCCTAGCTTGGGCAGACCTGCTCCTACGCGCTTCTTCTTGACATAGAAACTAATTCGCCTTTTCATAGAAAGCTCTGAGAGGCTTCGTTTGCTTCCTATCAATTTAACCCCAAACTCGAAATCAGGTAATATGCCCTTGAGGAAGATGGGAAAGCACTTGCACTTGACCGCGTTAGTGGCACGACCTGAATCCATATGCCACTCGTGGCTATTGAGGAAATTTTAGGAATAAGTCTTCTCCGACTAAACTGTCAGTTGAGGAATATTGAAGCATCACGGCCACTCAGCTTTGAAAATTGCCAGAGCAAAGGGATTATGCCTCTTATTGGTTTCCCATACATCGGTTGTGTGCCCCGTGTTTATCTCACGATCCTATGGACCATGTCGATGAGAATCACAGGCTCGACCTCTGCTGGATTCCAATGGTTGTGGTCCACCTCAGGAGTTTGTGTCTTGGGAGCCTTCTTGGATGAAAATTAGCATCATCCTAAAGTAAGTCACCAACCTCATTTCAATGATTCTATTGAGGTTGGTTAAGCAGAACTTGATCCTACTACGCAGCTGGCTAAGTCTGCGCCAAGTTCTGAGTAGCGGCAATGGAGGCTGCCTTATCGAGAATTGGGTGCTAGTTCCAGGATCGAAACTAGGCCCAAACCAGGAGCATTCAGAATAACAAGCTCCCTCATTAATCGTGAGCGTAGTACAGTTGTCATTAATTCTTCAATGTTGGCTACTATTGTTATGGTAAATGTCAGAAGAGAAGATTTAGGAAAGGTATAGAGTTGGATGAAGTGGCCTATTAGCTTGAAAGTGCGTGATATCCTTACAGGTATTCTAGTGAAACCTTTGCATCAATTCAATATTATGCTTAATCTGCTTAGTAAGCTATCATTGAGTTTCCTCCAACTTTTTGGTTAATTCGAAGAGTTGCACTTGCATGACGGGAGATTCCAGGTTGGACGAAATCACCATATCCATGATGGTCGGGCCTTTAGAAGTTTGATGTTGCGGAGAGGCTTCCGTTTGACGATCGAAGGTCCGATAAGGGGGTTCTTTTCTTTCTTTACCATTATGAGAAAAATTCTGATGGTAAGCCTAAGGAGACCTAAGTAGTGCTTCTGAGGTTCGGATAAAGAAAGGAAAGACAAAGTCTTGAAACTCTCAATGAATGCACCCGAATGTTGACGTTCAAAAATTGGCACAACACCCATTGAGTTCCAAGATAATGAAACAAAATGTTCAGAATGGAAAAAATGTGCGGAAAGTAAATAACACAGTATTTATAGTGGTCCGTTCCACGAAGGCCTACGACCAATTTAAATGGTTTTGCTCTTTTATTATGTTCTTTGTAGAAGTTTACAATAATGGGAATAATAGTTCCATGTCACAATAATGTAAATGGCGGAATAAAGGTTCTAGTATGTCCAAGATGGAGGTAAGTCCCTTCTTCTTGAAATGCCTATGTGGCCTGAAATGGTCTAAGTGTCCAAGGAGTAGCTTCTTCTTCTTCTTGGAGTGAAGAAATATACTTGGGAGGCTTCAGGAAAATTTTCTTCTTCCCAAAGTGTTCAAAGATCCAAGAGCCAACCCTTAACACGTTGCAGGATTGACGATATTTATAGGACAACTGAAGAAAATGAAGCAGGTAGGAGTATATGGGATGTGGTGCCCAAGCCCACATTTCGAACCCCGAGGTCGACCGATCCTAGGATCGGTACGGATCCGGGTACTTAGCCATTTCCTATGAAGCTCTTATACTTTGTTGTTCTGGACTTTTCACTTGTTTGCCTTTGTATCCCGTTGCCTCTTGGTTGAATTCTTATCCATGATTGCATCGTTGTCCCATATCTGGAATTTTTGTTTAAGGATATGAAATGTTGAAACATGGAGAGCGGTATGAAATGACGTGGAAGGAGTGAGATACGAAAAAGGTGTGTGGCAAGCAAGAATACAAAATGTGTGGATGGAATTATACCGGTGTAACGCCCCGTAATTTTAACAACATTAAAGAAGATAAATTAAATAATAATTAATTTAATACTCAGAATTAAGGGAAACAGACTGTGACATTGTGACCGTCTCGAAATTCTGGTCAAGATAGACATTTAGTTTGCGCAAAACGGACAACGTATGAAGAAGTTATGAAGGTTTAAAGTTTGTATATGCGCAGGATAATTATATATATATATATATATATATAATTTCAGAAATTAGAAATCATTCAAAAATCAAATTTTCCGGAGGCGGCAAAATCGCCCCCCCAGGGGAGTCGACCCCTTAAGAGCGGTGTCGACCCGTGGGTCGACCCCTCAAGGGGTTGTCGACCCATGGGTTGACTCCATAAGGAGGATGGGTCGACCCCCCAGGGCTAAGGTGGCAGTCAAATTCTTGGGGCTGGCAGCTATAAATACAGGCTCATTTCTCTTGTTTTCTTCACTAAAAATCAATGGAGGCCTAAGTGTTGCCCGTGCCTGGACTGAATTAAATCTCTTCCTTCTTATGCAGTCTTAGTTTATAGATTTAAGTGTAGATTTGTGATTCATCAAGTGTTTTTATCCTTCTATTGTTCTAGATCCGAACACCGTGAGTTTAAGTTATTTTTAGATTTAAAATAACTAAAAGTATAACATGATATGACTGTAATTTGGATCTCAACCTTTATAATATCAAATCTATTGAAATTGACAAATTTATTTTGGTCATGTTAAGATCTACTTTTGATTATGGATCTAATTTGCTATTTGGACTATCTTATGCATATCATGTTGTGGTTAATTAGACATGTCATTAGTTGGACATCTAAATCCTTATTTAGATCTGCTCATGCCTATTATGACATCCCTACTATGTTATAACCTGTTTTATTATCACAAGTTCATCGATCTATTCTTAAATGTTCATCTTGACATTATGCCATCATATGCTTATGTCAATTTGTTAGAATAATCATCTCTGTCATCTTCCCTTCGCCTTTCCCTTTTTATTTTATATAGCCAGGCTATTCTCGAGCCTGGGCATGCCGCAAAAATTATGCGATAGTTTTGGAACGGGGGAAAAACGTTGAATTGGACATAACTTGAAAGAGGGAAATGTGACATAACTTGAATAATGTCTATGAACATGAATTTGGACATATAATTCACTATGAACGTAACTGGGAAAAAAGGGGCATGAAATCCATAACGACATAGGTAAAATTTGCTAATAATGAAATGCTTAGAATTACAGTAATTAGAACTGTAACTGTGCCTACGACACGAGGTTATATTACACTTGTGGTGGAAGTCTTCCCAGAACCGCCCGACATATCGAGCAACCATACGTGGTGAATCAAATGTGAGAGGCCGAGGTGCACAAATACGAGACGTATTAAGACACGAAGTTAAGGCCGATCTGCGGAATAAGTCTGCCCGGACCCGCCCGGCATGTCTAGCATCCACAAATGGTAGGCTTAATGTGGGAGGTCTAGCATACTGTAACCATAAATGAAAATATGGTAATAAACCTTGAATACTTAACCTAGTTGAATCCATAAGGATTGTATGAACATGAACTTAAATTGAGGTTAAGTAAATTTGGTTGAACAGAGGGTGGGTTAAGTAAATCTGAAGGGGTGGGTAATATTTACATATAGGCCCACGAACTTATCCAGATAGGGCTATGTAATTAAAGACACCTAATGGTAAGCATAAACTATGAAAATGTTGAAGTTATGTAATTAAAGACACCTTTCATGGGTAAGCATGACTGGTAGAAATGATAGGGTTATGTAACTAAAGACACCTAGTGGTATACATAACCGATGGAAATCCTAATGGGAATACAAGACAAGGGGGAGCTTGTATCATATTGTGTGAGACCCATTTTAGTTAGTAACCCTTAATAGGTATCAAACGGGTACTCCAAACTAGGTTGGAATTGTGGGACGCTTATTGGGCTGATAGTAAGAGATCCAAACGAGGAGGACAGTGTAGGCGGCGCAAACCGACCAGGGACATGTGCGTGCATGGGCCGAGTAGAGGGGGCTAAGACGACCGTGACACCCGTGGTTGTGCACATCACGAAGGGTTTCCACTTTAGGAAAGTGATACCTCCTACCGTGGGGCCAGCACAGGGTATCTTTGGAGTAAAGAACCGATCGATTAGGGTAGTAGTTAGGGTACATCTGGACGTATGCCTAAGTCTACCATTTGATAGTTGTTGGGATCACCTCATTCTAGTTATACTAATATCAACGCTGGGAATCAGAGTAATCATTAGAGAAGCATACACACTCTATCATGTTTACCTTGTCATATTTACCTTTTATGATGTTATCTTTCTTATCCACTCTATATGTCTGTCATGCTACTTTTACTTATTTACTTGTTAAAAGTAACTAGACTCACCAGACTTTATGTCTGACCCTTTTTGTTTCCTCTTCTTTCTTCCGTTTCCCCTCCCAGGTTCTCAGGGTAGGATTACTCAGGCTTAATCAGGACTAAGTTATCATCTTGCGAGGAGCATCTTTTGAAGTATTGCTCAAGTTCTCTTTTTTACTAATATGGCCTTGTCTCTTTTTGGGGAATGATGCTTTTTATGTATTTCAGTACTCTGATGTTACAAGACAGATGTTTCATGTTATTGTACTGGCTTTTATATTGTTCCAGATTTGTGATATTTTGGATCACGATTTTATGAATTATGTTTTAAACAAAAATTTTAATTTCACTATGATCTTTTATATCTGACTTGTAATATTATGTATCTATTTACCTTTTACGCTTCACGAAATATAATGCATTCTCTTAATGAGTGACATTAACGGATGTGCGGTGTCACACTTGGTATCAGAGATGAAGGTTACCAAATTAGATAAAAGTTTTTGGAAACTATTTCCAAAGAGGTTTTAAGAAAGCATTTTTCAAGAAGAAAAGTCTGTTTTGGAAAACATATTCCCCAAAGCCAAATGTAATATCCTTCGATCCTTTGTCTAAATCTCTTTCCTTTTCTTTTGAACATGCCTGGGGAACCTAATATTTCTAAGGGCGTTATGTTACTAGTCTGGCTCCGTAGGTATCTAGAGGCCAGGGCGCCTGCTGGTGGTCAAGCTGACATTCCTCCCCCAGCTGCACCCATTGTTCCTCCTCCTCCTCCTCCTCCTACTCCAAGAGCAAATGATTTCACTAAGATCTACAATGATTTCTGTGCCATCGGAGGGAAGCCATTCCGTGGAACCGAAACATTCGTAAAGGCAAGGAATTGGCTCAAGGAGACCGGGGACTTGTTCGTAATCTTTGACATGGAAGATCGAAGAAAGATTCAGTTAGCTGCCTGGGTACTGAAAGATGAAGCTTCTTTATGGTGGGAAATTACCCAAGATGGACGTCCGGTGGAAACATGGGATGATTTTAGACAGAGGTTTGAAATGAAGTTTCTTTCTCAAGCTGAGAAAAGCATGCAAATGGAGAGGTTCTTGGCGCTCAAACAAGGAAACATGTCTGTTAAAGAATATCTGAACAAATTCAATTGACTAGTAAGGTTTGGATTGGAACTGGTGGACACTTCGCACAAGAAAGCTTTGCGGTTTGCTAAAGGGCTAAATGAACCCCTTCATGGGTTAGCTATGTCCCATATTCCAATTGGAGCTACTTTTGAAAAGCTTATTGATATGGCCTTGATGCATGAGGAAGAAAAAGGAGGGAAGAAGGAAGTTAGAGTTGAGGAAACAACGTAAAACAAGAAGGTATGGCCCAAGAAAGGACGACAACAACAAAATAACAAAGTCGGAAAGAATGACAAGGCTAAGAATAAGAGGAAGTGTCACAGTTATGGACGAGAGGGTCACTTGGTCAAAGACTATAAAAGAAGGAAGAATACTTGCTTCAATTGTGGAGAGGTCGGACACTTTGCTAGGGAGTGCCTGAAGAAACAGGGACACGGTCAAAGGGAAGAAGCTTCTGGAGGGCAGGTGAATGTTCTTGCGACTAGTGCTCCGAATAGAGGTAGGAAAATTTCCGTGGAAGGTTTGATTTCTCTTTCCAGTCATCATATTAGAACTCTTTTTTATTCTGGCGCTTCACTTTCATTTATATCTAGTTCTATGGTTGAATCTCTGCACTTAAATACTAGTATGGTTGTGGATCCCGTTGTTGTCTCAAACCCCATTGGTGGTTCGGCTCATTTGTCTATGATTTGTCGGGGTTTGAGAATTTCTATTTTAGGCATCAAGCTTGAATGTGACGCGTATGTGCTCGGGTTTATGTGCTATGGGTTGATTTTAGGGATGGATTGTCTAACCATGTATGGTGCCATTCTGGATTGTGAGAGAAGGGTCGTTAGGTTTCTGACCTATCATGGGAGGACCCTCGAGATTTTTTGTGACCCACAAGGGTTGGTCATGCTAAATTTCCTAAAGTCTCTTGATGCATCTATCGATGATTTGCAATCTATTCCAGTAGTCCGAGATTATTCTGATGTATTTGATGAGGTAAGAGGATTACCTCTGAGGCACGAGATCAATTTTCGTATATATTTGGTGGACAATGCAAAGCCAGTTGCATTGCATGTGCGCCATATGGCTCCAAGGAAAAGGAGGGAGCTTAGCAAGTAAGTAGGGGAGCTACTTGAGAAAGGACTTATCAGGCGAAGCAAATCTGAGTGGGGTGCTCTAGTTGTATTCGCGACTAAGGCGGATGGTTCGCTTCGTTTGTGTGTGGAATGTTGAGAGATAATAAGCTCACTAAGAAGAACAGGCACCCACTTCCGAGGATAGATGACTTGTTTGACCAGCTTGTTGGTGCCTCGGTATTCGTTTAGTTAAACTTGGCCACGGGGTTCCATCAGTTGAGGGTGGCTGAGGACAGTATAGATAAGACCGCTTTTAGGACTCCAGATGGTTTCTTTGAATGGCTAGTTATGCCTTTTGGGTTGACGAATGCACTTGCCTTTTTTGTTGATCTGATGGGTAGGTTGTTTCGGGAGTTTCTAAATAAATTTGTCGTGGTATTTGTTGATGATATCTCGATCTTCTCGACGAGCGAGGAAGAGCATGCCCAACAATTGTGGGAAGTTTTGAAAACTCTCTGTGTGCATCAGCTTAAGGCGAAGTTCTCTGAATGCCATTTTTGGAGAAAAGAGGTGAGAATCCTAGGGCATGTGGTTTGTAAAGAAGGGGTAGCAGTAGATCCCGCAACAATAGTTGCAGTTCAAGATTGGCAACCTCCAAAGAATGCAACGGAAGTGAGAAGCTTTCTCGGATTGGCAGGTCATTATAGGAAGTTCATTAAGGACTTTGCAAAGATATCAGCCCCACTCACCAGGATGATGAAGAAGAATTTGGCATTTTCATGGGATTTAGATTGTGTTGTTACTTTCCAACGATCGAAGAGGGCTCTGACAACTGCCTCAATCTTAACCTTTCCGGATGGGAATAAAGCGTTTACAGTTTACACTGATGCATGTGGTACAGGGCTTGGTGCGGTTCTGATGCAAGAAGGGAAGGTAGTGTGTTATGGGGGTAGATAACTAAGAGTCTATGAGAAGAACTACCCTACCCATGACTTAGAGCTAGCTGCCATAGTATTTGCACTTAAGATGTGGCGTCATTATTTGCTTGGAGAGAAGTTCGAGTTGTACACGATCATAAATCTCTCAAATATTTGTTTTCGTAGAAGGATCTTAATTTGAGGCAAGAAAGGTGGATGGAATTCCTAGCTTCTTATGATTTTGAGATTTTTTATACCCCTGGCAGGGCTAATGTGGTTGCAGACGCACTGAGTAGGTGGAGGATAACCTTAAGTCCTATGTTTGTAGAGAGGAAAAGCTTGGAGTTCATATCGACTATTGATTTTAGACCCTCCACCGAGTTATTGCCTGGTTTGTTTGGATCACTAGAGATACGACCTACTCTGATGGATCGGATAGGAGCTTCATAGTGAGATGATCCACATATTTCAGACATCTTGGATAGACTCAGTAAAGGGGAGACTTCTAGTCACCTCAATAGATATTCCATAGATGATAAAGGGTGGTTGCGACGAGATGGAAGACTTTGTGTTCCCCAAAGTGGATGTTTGTTAAAGGCAATCTTAGGAGAAGCCCATCGTTCTAAGATGACTATTCATCCAGGTGGTGATAAGATGTATATGGACGCGAAGATGGTTTTCTTTTAGGTTGGGATGAAGAGAGACGTGGCAGAGTTTGTTTCCCAATGTTTAGTATGTCAGCAAGTCAAAGCTGAGCGAAAGAAGCCCGATGGTTTACTTCATCCTTTGGAGGTTCCACAGTGGAAGTGGGAGAGCATCTCTTTGGATTTCATAGATGGTTTGCCTAGATCAAAGAAAGGAAACACCAATATTTGAGTGGTAGTAGAGACTTACTAAGAGCGCTCATTTTATTCCAGTTAAGAGTTAGAGGACGGTAGCATGATTGGCAGGAATTTATGTCCGAGAGATAGTCCGTCTTCATGGAGTACCCTCCAACATCGTAAGCGATCGTGACCCCATCTTCACTAGTGAATTTTGGAGGAGCTTTATGACGACAAGGAATTTCTCTCGATCTGAATCGATCGTTAAACCGACCAAGACCGTTCGAAACCCCTGATCGTTTGAGAACAGGACAAATCAGAACGCATACGGAAGAACATTTCATTGTTATTACAACAATCCCATCAGATACAAGAATATATAGAGTATGAATAAATATTACACATTCGATGAATATTCTTGTATCTGATGGGATTGTTGTAATAACAATGAAATGTTCATCCGTCTGTGTTCTGATTTGTCCTGTTCTCAAACGATAAGGGGTTTCGAACGGTCTTGGTCGGTTTAACAATCGATTCAGATCGAGATAAATTCCTTGTCATCACAAGCTTGCAAGAACCGTTAGGTACATAGTTATGTTTGAGCACCGCTTATCATCCTCAGACCGATGGACAGACGGAGAGGGTGAGCATAATTCTTAAAGATCTTTTGAGGCTGTGTATCCTACACTTCAGAGGGACTTGGGAAGAGCATCTTCTATTAGTAGAGTTCGCCACAACAATAGTTTTCAAGCTGGCATTGGCATGTCACCTTTTGAAGCACTATATAGACGACCCTGTTTATCACCGACTTATTGGTGGGAATCTACAGAAAGCCTATTACTTGGACCAGATATGGTTAAAGAAACATCCGAGAAGATTGATCTTATTAGACAACAGATGAAGACTGCTTAAGATAGGTAGAAATCCTACGCAGATAAGAGAAGGACTGACATTGAATTCGAAGTAGGAGGCATGGTTTTCATTAAAGTGTCACCTTTGAGGAAAGTGGTTCGCTTCGGATCTGTAGGGAAACCGGCACCAAGATTTGTAGGGCCATTTCCCATAACAGAAAGGATTGGCCAAATGGCCTACAGGGAAACTATCTAGCGTTCATGATGTTTTCCATGTTTCTCATTTGCGGAAGTGCTTACATGATACCGCAGAAGTTGTTGAGCCAAATATATTAGAGGAAGTGGAAGTGGAACAGGAGGCAACAGTCAGACGAGTTCCTTCCCGTATTCTTGGATCGGAAGTTAAGAAGCTATGCAACAAAGAAATCAAGTTGATGATGGTTCAATGGGAAGACAACCCAGAGGATGCAACTTGGGAGACCGAACATAAGATTCGTGCTTTGTACCCTTTTCTTTTCGAGGGTATGTTCTTAACTCCTTTTTCCAAAATTTTATCCATGCTTGTTTCTAGCATTCAAGTATATCATATTGATTTAATTTCTGACCTTTAGATAGGAATCCCATGGATGTAAACATGTGTTTGAGACATGTTATGCTTGATGGATGCAAGTGGATGCAAGTGTTTGCTAGTGGTTGCTCATGGATGCATATACGCACACATTAGGCGCAAGATCGGCTCAATCACTCTCATACTGCATATGGATGTGCATGCATTTTTCTTATTTTTATGGATGAAATTGAACGTATCATCATTTGGATGTTGCATTTGGACGGATTGTTCTGCACACACATAGAACTTACATGTTATAATAGTATTATTTGCATACATGTTGGATTCATGGCACTAACATACATTGCATTAAGGAGGTCGACTGAATCAGTAGATCGCCTGATCTTCGCATTAGTATTGGGACATATACACACACCTTTGCATATGTTCATTTAAGCATTAGAAGTCTTTAAGGACAATGGATTCCTTTGGTTGGTGGATGAGTAGATGGGTGATGGATGGTAGGACATACATTGTTCTTAGCTTGGAGATTTCGGGGACGAAATCCTTTGAGTATGGGAGAATGTAACACTCCGTAATTTTAACAACATTTAGGAAGATAAATTAAATAATAATTAATTAAATACTCAAAAATTAAGGGAAACGGACTGCGCTATTGCATCCGTCTCGAAATTCTGGTCAAGATAGACATTTGGTTTGCGTAAAACGGACACCGTATAAAGAAGTTATGACGGTTTAAAGTTTGTATACGCATAGGATAATTATATATATAAAAAAATTAATTTCAGAAATCATAAATCGTTCAAAACTCAAGTTTTCCGGAGGCGGAAAAATTCGTTCCCCAGAGGAGTCGACCCCTCAAGGGGGGTGTCGACCCATGAGTCGACCCCCCTAGGCCTGAGGTGGCAGTCGAATTCTGGGGGCTGGCTGCTATAAATACAAGTTCATTTCTCTTGTTTTCTTCACTAAAAATCAATGGAGGCCTAAGTGCTGTCAGTGCCTGAACTGAATCAAATCTCTACCTTCTTCTACAATCAAAGTTTAGAGATTTAAGTGTAGATCTATGATTCATCAAGTGTTTTTATCCTTCTATTGTTCTAGATCCGAACACTGTGAGTTTAAGTTATTTTTAGATTTAAAATAACTAAAAGTATAAAGTATAACATGATATGACTGTAATTTGGATCTCAACCTCTATCATATCAGATCTACTGAAATTGATGACTCTATTCTGATCATATTAAGATCTACTTTTGATTATGGATCTAATTTGCTATTTGGATCATCTTATGCCTATCATGTTGTGGTTAATTTAGATCTATCATTAGTTGGACATCTAAATCCTTATTACATCTAATCATGCCTATAATGACATCCCTACTATGTTAGAACCTATTTTATTATCACAAGTTCACCGATCTGTTCTTATACGTTCATCTTAACATTATGCCATCATATGCTTATGTCAGTTTGTTAGAATAATCATCTCTGTCATCTTCCTTTCGCCTTTCCCTTTTTATTTTATATAGCCAGGCTATTCTCGAGCCTAGGCATGCCGCAAAAATTATGTGAATACGTTAGTTTGGGAACGGGGGAAAATGTAGAATTGGACATAACTTGAAAGAGGGAAATGTGGCATAATTCGAACAATGTCTATGAACATGAATTTGGACATATAATTCACTATGAACGTAATTGGGGGGAAAACGGGTATGAAACCTATAACGACACAGGTAAAATTGGCTAATAATGAAATGCCTAGAATTGCAGTAATTAGAACTATAATTGTGCCTACGACACGAGGTTAGATTAAACATGTGGTGGAAGTCTGCCCGGAACCACCCAGCATATCCGGCAACCACAAGTGGTGAATCTAGTGTGAGAGGTCTAGGTGCACAAATATGAGATGCGCTAAGACACGAGGTTATGCCCGATTTGTGGAATAAGTCTGCCCAGACCCGCCCGGCATGTCTAGCATCCACAAATGGTAGGCTTAATGTGGGAGGTCCAACATACTGTAACAATAAATGAAAATATGGTAATAAACCTTGACTACTCAACCTAGTTGAATCCATAGGGATTGTATGAACATGAACATAAATTGGGATTAAGTAAATTTGGTTGAACAGAGGGTGGGTTAAGTGAATCTGAGGGGGTGGGTAAAATTTACATATAGGCCCACGAACTTAACTAATAGAGTTATGTAATTAAAGACACCTAGTGGTAAGCATAACCTGTGAAAATGTTGAAGTTATGTAATTAAAGACACCTTTTAAGGGTAAGCATAACTGATAGAAATGATAGGGTTATGTAATTAAAGACACATAGTGGTATACATAACCGATGGAAATCCTAAAGGGAATACAAGACAAGGGGAAGCTTGTATCGTATTATGTGGGATCCATTTCAGTTAGTAACCCTTAATAGGTATCAAACGAGTACTCCGAACTAGGTCAGGATTGGGGCATGCTTACTGGGCCGATAATTAGAGATCCAAACGAGGATGACGGTGTGCGCGACGCAAACCGACCGGGGACATGTGCGTGCATCAGCCGGTAGAGGGAGCTAAGATGACTGTGACACCAGTAGATATGGTTGAGCACATCACGAAGGGTTGACACTTTAGGAAAGTGATACCTCCTACTGTGCGGCCGGCACAGGGTATCTTCGGAGTAGGAAGCCGATCGATTAAGGTAGTAGTTAGGGTACATCTGGACGTATGCCTAAGCCTACCATTTGATAGTTGTTGGGATCATCTCATTCTAGTTATACTAGTATCAGTGCAGAGAATCAAAGTAATCATTAGAGAAGCGTACACACTCTATCATGTTTACCTTGTCATACTTACCTTTTATGATGTTATCTTTCTTATCCACTCTATATGCCTGTCATGCTACTTTTACTTATTTACTTGCTAAAGTAACTAGACTCACCAGACTTTATGCCTGACCCTTATTGTTTCCTCTTCTTTCTTCCGTTTCCCCTCCCCGGTTCTCAGGGTGGGAATACTCAGGCTTAATCAGGACTCGGTTATCATCTTGCTAGGAGCTGCTTTTGAAGTATTGCTCAAGTTCCCTTTTTTACTACTATGGCTTTGTCTCTTTCTAGGGAATAATGCTTTTTATGTATTTCTGTAGTCTGATGGTACAAGGCAGATGTTTTATGTTATTGTACAGGCTATTATGTAGTTCCAGACTTGTGATATTTTGGACCACGGTTTTATGAATTATGTTTTAAATAAAATTTTAAATTTTGCTATTATCTTTTATATCTGTCTTGTTATATTCTTGTGTCTGTTTACCTATAACGCTTCATGAAAATTAATGCATTTCTTAATGAGTGACATTAACGGATGTGGGGTGTCATAACCGGAGTAAGGAGTCATTTTGGAGATACGATTTTGGATTAGGTGTTTGGAATTTTGAGGAGTTGTTAAGGGACTTCAGGGTAGGAAATCTTCATGATGTTGAATACCGATCCCGAATGCTTGGCTATATTTGAGCAGCTCGGTTGAGCTGGGACAACTGTTCGGATACAACTCCATCTAGGCTTAGGTTTTGAGTATTTTGGCAAGACTTCTGGTCTATTGAACTATGCGATGGGCCGAGTCGTGTGAGCTTGGACTACATTTAGTAACTGAGCTAAAAGGCCAGTTAACAAATAGAAGTGGTAGAAAAATGGGTGTTACTACCGAATTTTGATACAGAAATGGAGTAAAGGTGAAGGGGTATCAAAGCACAAAAAGCAACAAAAGATTGTTTTTGAAATGTAGAATCGACACTAAATCACCAAAACACCCATTGTCGGAAGCAAGCGGAAAAAGATTGGATTCACACTCTATCGGTGCCAATAGAATCCATACAAACCCAATGGCGATATGAGGAAAACGACATCCGGGTGATTTCAGAAGCAACATGTAAAAAATGAACAATTAAAAGTGATTGCAAAGCCATAACCGAAAGGCATCAACCTGGTATTGATTTCGAACGTCGTTAGTCCAGCTTCAACTCCAAAAGCACATAATTCAACATCAAACTACTAAAGTTGCTGATACCAGAAGAGAAATAACCGAAACCGGATGATCCAACCCAGAATATGTAACCAAGTTAAGACTATGCGAAAGGGGATATCATTACAAACTTGCTTAGTATTGATACCAGCATCAGGGAATATTCAGAAATTACTGAAGCAAGGTTTGCTATCAAGGCTATCCACACCAATCTACTTGGTATTGATACACAATCGAAAGTAGGACTCGAGTCACAAGTCGCCAAGGACCGAAATCCGTGTTCCAAAAGCAAGAGAAATCCGACAACGAAACTCGGAGATGAAAAAAAACAGACATCAAGGCTTAAATTCCGAAAGTAACTTTTGAAGGATGCTAAAACAAGATAAAGCTGGTGAAAGGAAGAGTCATCCACACTAACATGCTTAATGTCGATACCGAAATCAAAAGTCACTAAAGAAAAATAAAATACAAAGTTAGCTATGGAAATTGGATCTTATCACCGAGATCGAAAAGTTGATATCAATATCTAGAGTATTGTAAACTCCACACTTTTCTGTACCTACAATAAATGATCACAAGCATAATTAGAGTACGATAAAAGAAAACTCACAACGGAAATTGAATAGGATAACTAGTATTAACTTAAGTAACTACCTTTTTTCGAAATAAGTCACTTTGCCAATATCGAGCATGAGAGAGAACGAGAATCAATAGCCAAACTCAAACATATGTGAGAACCCAGCCTTCTCTAGGAAACCTGGGGGGTTGTAATGAGGAGGGAGGTCAAACCAACAAGTTTTGGTGACTAAGAAATGTATAACACAGATTATAATACACAAATGTATCCCGTTTGGTTCAACCCAAGATGTATGCCTAACAAGGTTAGTGATTCTAGCCTAACCTTGTAAATGTTTACGCATGACTCTAACACCCTTCCCAAAGTGGTATTCTAAGACATAATACCAAGATAGAACGTTTACGTATATTTTTAGGAAGCCCTTTTAAATTATAATTTAATTGATTATTAGACCGAGAAGTGAACCCCTAACTATGGAGTCCTCACATACATATATACCTTTCCGTCCACTTTCCCTTTATAATTTTCCGCCTCACTATCAATGATAGATAAGGTGGATTCTAGCGATCACTTAAGACCCTTGGCAGACTCATTGGTTGGTGGACTTATTGGTGACTTAATACCTCTCGATAACTCACTCCATTTTTTATAAACTAGATAGCACAAGCTACGGGCTCTTCTAGTTAAGGCTTCTGTCATTCACGCACATACCTTTACCCCGTATAAGGTAAGAGATGGTATTTTGACGCTCACTATACCTCTAGCTGACCTTATTAGATAACCCACTTAGTCGCTTACTACATCTTGTAGGGTAGGTAGCCATATATGACGTTTTTAGTTTCCAGGCTTGAGCAGGCAATACTCACACATGTCGTTTAATACCCCTAAACTAAAGGACCTATCCCCAGGTGGACTCTTCGACCCAGGCCACATAAGACCCAAGAAGCGGATTATATGCGAAGGTTATTACATTCGTACCCCATTTTCCTTTAGCACCTTTCCCTATTGGGATAAAGTAGGCTACGTTATTAAGTTATTCCCGTTTAGTCCCTCTACAACGAAATACTATACGTTTATGATTCATCATCGTCACGGGTTTCTATGGTTAATAATGCTTCACATCACTAATCTACCAAGTTCAATTAACTTTTAATTATAAATTTTATATTGACAAATTGTAAATAAGGAAGGCTATATCTATTTTATCCTAGAATATTTATTTAAATGCTTCCCTAATTGGACTTAGTATTCAATTGGCAATTCGACACCTAAAAATCCCCTTTCTTCTTATCCATTGGTTCACTGCCCTTTGCGACCATTATTAGGGATTGCAGAATTGATTGTTAAGGAAAAACTAACACTATAAGGGCAGTGAATAGTATTTTTGAGAATTTAAACAAAAATCCAAAACTTATATTGACTACTATATGATCAAACACCACAGAAATAACCACAAACACAGAATCAAATACAAACACAAAGATAAACAAAAACAAAATGCACAAAAGGAAAGACCACACTAGATTTTATACTGGTTCAGAATTGTTCCTACGTCCAGTCCCACACAACGCTGGATTGAGCAGAGTTTTATTACTATATCAATATCCAATTACAATCCTCTCCTTGATTTCACAGCTGCAAGAGTAACATCAATTCCACACACTTGATCATGTATTCTCTCCTTGATTTCACGGTTACAAGGGTAACGCTGATTCCAACCTCCTTGATTTCACGGCTATAAGAGTAACACTGTTTACTCAAACACTCCCCAAAAGATTACAATATCCCTCTAACACTCCAATAGCAATTTGATTCAGAGAGTAATGAGTAGAGAGTGAGAAGGGAAGAAGTTTTATGTAAATGGATTTGAATTCGGCAAAGCATAGGTGTAGAAATCATAAAAACAAGAAAATATAATGGTGTAAAGAAAGGAGATGGAGATGAAAAAAAATCGAAATCAGCCCCTATTTATAAGTTTTGAAAGATTGCAACGTTTCTGGAGCGTCACAAATAGTGAAAAGTTCCTTTGAAAAAAAATGACAGTTATATGTCGACATAGGCTAAAATGTATGTCGATATAAGCATGTGTAAAATTAAATTTTGAGCATTTTTGAACTTTTTTTACATATATATATATATAATTCTGGAAAATTTTGAATTAAAACATAGTGTTGTAAATGAATATTATAGAGTAGAAAATCATATGAAAACATAAATATAACCTATATAAACATATTTATAAAATTATAAAGTTTAAAATTATATAAATATAAAGTATATAAAAGTATAAATATAAAACTTATAAAACTTGAGTTTAAAAACAAAAGTAAAGTAAGAAAATAAAATAGAGAAGATAGAGATTGAAGATAGAATTTGAAAACAGAATTTGAAATCAGGATTTGAATTTGAACCTATAGTGCTATTTGGAGTCTTACATAACTAGACTCTATTACTATATTTATCTTGAACTCTTGAAATCTTGAACACTCATAAGTCTTGAATCATCTCTGAATTCTGAATCTCTAATATCTTTAAACTGTACAGTCTTAAGTAATAATTCCTGTATATAAATCCTGCATATGTATATATATATATTCTAGATAAAAGTGTTGGTATATATTTTATAATCAATTAATATTGAAATAAGGTTGTTGTCATCAAAACTCCATTCTCCAACAATCTCCTCATTTTTGATGATGACAACCTTAGTTTATACAGTATCATACATATCATACCTGTTGATGATGATCCTTTAATACTCCCCCTGTCTATATGAATCCTATAAACTAATTCTATATTTTATAATTTCTCCCTTTTTGGCATTATCAAAAATAAATTCTAGAACTACTCCCCTAAAATCCTATATATCTAAATAATTCCTAAAGTAAAATACTCCCCCTTATTCCTAAATATATAAAATAAAGTATTCCCCTTAATATTCCTTATATATTCCCCCTTAATTCATGCATATATAACAAAGTAATAGAAAACTTATGTTAGACAAAACAAGCAATACATTTAACCATTGTTTTACACACAATATTATATGTGCATATTATACATCGAGTTAACGAGAAGGAAAGAAAATATACGACAATAATTGAATCAAAACCTATATTCTACTTGTCCTTAACTATAGGAGACTTGTGGGTAGGGCAATTTGGGTAATGGAGACAAAAATTTCCACTTTCAATCATATTTCCGTTATAATCGTATAGGACTTCACCCACTCACACGACTTGATCTTCCTCTTGTTGTTCCTCCTCGGGTTCTCTTCCTCTATTACCTTTTCTTCCTCTTCTTCTGGTTCCTCTTCTTCTTCCATAGGTTCATTATCATCTTCGATGATAATCGGATTATCCTGATTACCAGTTATGAATTTAGAAGACTCCTTATCACTTTCCCTAATTTGAACCACTTGTATTTCAACGAGCATTTGAAGAGCATACTCCATCTTTTCTTCAATTTTAATGACACGTGATAGCGTAGAACATTGAAAAGGACCTTCAGATGGTCTAGCGGATGATTCGGGATTGATTTGGGTGTTAAAATTTGTGGAGGCCATTGTTTATTTTGGTTTAGAGTTTTTACAGAAGTGAGAAATGAAAATGAAGAAGAAAATTCAAAGTGGAGAGTTTAAATGATTTGTATAACTAACTTTTGGTGGGAATTAATTTTAAAATTCTGGCAGTTATATGTCGGCATAGTGATAACGTATGTCGACATACTTGTCTTTTTAATTTTATTTTTCTGATTTCTAATGTTATTTTTATATATTAATATATCTAATTATTCTAACTCACTAAGTGAACAAATTCCTAATTCTCTTCAAACTTTAGTAAATGTTGCTTCGTTTAACGTTTTTGTTAATATATCTGCTATTTGTTTATCTGTTTCTATATATTCGAGTGAAGTTTTCTCTTTACTTACATTATCTCCTAGAAAATGATGTCATATGTCGATATGTTTAGTTCTTGAATGATGAGTTGGATTTTTATAATATTTATAGCACTCGTATTATCACAGTATATCGGTGATTTATTTATATTTAATCCAAAATCATTTAGAGTTTGTTGCATATATTACTTGTGAACAAGCCAAAGCAGTAGAGATATATTCTGCTTCAGTTGTTGACAAGGATACAGTATTTTTCTTTTTACTCAACCATGAGACTAGTGAATGTTCTAATAAGTGACATGTTCCACTAGTACTTTTATGATCAGATTTACATCTTGCATAGTCAGCGTCATAATAAGAAACTAAGTCGAATAAATCATCCTTAGGATAAAATAATCTAAAGTCTGATGTATGCTTTACATACCTTAGAATACGTTTTACAACTTTTAAATGTTTCCGTAGGTTGCGATTGATATCTTTCACAGAGACTTACACTGTGCATTATATTTGGTCTACTAGCGGTTATATATAGTAATGATCGTATCATTCCTCTATATATTTTTTGATCAACGTCTTTAAATGTATCATCTTTACTTAATGCTACATTAGTCGTCATCGGTGTTGGTCTCCCATTAATTGTTGTTAGATTAGTTCCCCCATATGACTCATCTCAAATTCTTGGGTCATAATATCTAAAAACTCTTTATTAATCTTATCGTTTGTTGATCCGAAAATTATGTCGTTAACATATATTTCTATTAGTGGAAAATAGGCATAAGGATAAACTTTGGAAAAAAAATTAGTCTGATGGACGTCAAGTTTTATTTTTAGGCTGAAGGACAAAATTTGAAAAAATTTAGGCTGAAGGACAATGCTAAATATAATTAGCATTTTCTGCGTGTAAAACGAAATAATGTTAGTTAAAACTAGCATTTTCGTTAGTGTAAAAAACTTAATATAATAATAATTACATTTAGCATTTTCCTTCAACTTAATTTTGGTTCAAAGATTGTCCTTCAGACTAAAAATAAAACTTGGTGTCCTTCAACCTAATTTTTAGGCAAAGTTTGTCCTTATCCCTAATTACCTCTTTGTATTAATTGTATATATTTACTATTTTTCTTAATAAACAAGGTATTATCTAATTTTCCTATTTCAAAATTGGATTGTAACAAATAAATCTTAATCTATCATACCAAGCCCTAGGAGTATGTTTTAATCCATATAATGCTTTCTTTAACGTATATACGTGATTTGATACTTTTTCGTCTTCAAATAGAGGTGGTTGTTTTACATATACGTTTACTTTAACAAATCCATTTAGAAAAGCACTTTTGACACCCATTTGATATAATTTGAAATTATTACGGTTTGCAAAGGCTAGTAGAATCTTAATGGCTTCTAATCTTGCTACGGGGACAAAAGTTTCATCGTAATTTACTCCTTCTTATTGATTATAACATTGTGCTACTAGACGCGCCTTATTTCTTACAACCTCATCGTGTTCATTCATTTTATTTTTATAACCCCATTAAGTTCCTATAATTGTCTTATCCTCTGGTCTAGGAACAAGTTCCCATATATTATTTCTAGTAAACTGATTCAGTTCTTCTTGCATAGCAAGTATCCATGAATCATCAGAAGATGCTTTCTTTGGATTCTTAGGTTCAATAGTTGAAATAAATGCAGTATTGCTCATATTATTTAATTGATTACGAGTTCTAACAATGGATTCAATATATCCTAAGATATTTTATACAGGATGGTCTCTAAGTAATCTAATTCGTTTATTTGGTTGATTATCTTCATGATTTATTTCATTAATTTCATTTTCACATTCATCTTCATTGTTTTGAGTTATACTTTTATAATATTTGTCGAAGGATAAGTTTAAGGTTTCTTCTATGTTATTGGTTCTAGTATTGAAAACTCTATATGTTTTACTCCTTTCTGAATATCCGATAAATATTCCTTTATCAAATTTCGACTCAAATTTATCTAAATTTTCTTTAGTATTAACAATAAAACTGTTAACCGACCTTTGAGTGCGATTCCCAAAAGTGCGCAAGGCATGCTCGACTCAACATATCACGTGATTTTACAACCTAGAGGCGTTTCCAGTACCAGAAGACTCGAGTCTGGCCACTAGCAGAATGTCGCATCCTCGAATGCGACCTCTATCTGTATCCGCGCGCAGCCGAGCCGAAGGCGAGCCGTGCTCCGAGCCGAAGGCGAGCCGTCAAGCGGGTCCGGACGCAGCGCTGGTTGGGGTCCGGGGCACCACAGTCTCGGCGGCGATCGACCTAACCGATTAGGTCGAATCAGTGGGCACCACCCGATCAATCCGATTTCCGTCAACAAGTGTGTTGCCCATAATTACCAGATCGACACAAAGTTAAGATTCAACCAACAACTTCAGCGAACCTCGTCGCTCCTCCAAACAAAGACCTCGCAGTCCGGGCCATAAACCCGAACCTCGGGAAACCAAAACATCCATACCCATGGCTTTCGCACCTCCTATAAAGGAGATCTTCGCATCCCTCGGGGTGCAAATTTCACACCCCTAAGTGGTGCGAATTTCGCACTGAAATTCGCACCCATCAGGGTGCGAAATTCGCACCCAGCAGGGTGCGAAATTCTTACCCCGGGAGATACGAATTTCGCACCCCCTTAGGGTATGAATTTTTCACCCCACGAGGTGCGAAATTCGCACCTAGGGTTAGGTGCGAAATTCTGGCGTGTGCAGGAGTCAGGTGCGAATTTCTGGGTGTGGTCCCTTATTTCTACCTACTCCTACCTGACCACTCTCCTATATTTACCCCTTGGCATCATACTTCAAAGGGGTTGGAATTTGAGACCTTGAGACTTCATGAGAGCTCCTTTAATAGCACCTCCACTTTGAAAAAGAAAAGGGCAAAAGTGTCTTTTTCCTATATTTTGTAATATATGTCAATTATGACATCATATATGGCAATGATGACATCATATAGCTTAGAAGCTAATGTAATGAGATGACGTGAGATGATCTCCACCTTGTAACCTTTTATGATCAATAATATTCCAGCAACGCTTCAAAGTGGACGTAGGCCCCTCATGAGGATGAACCACTATAAATCTCTTGTGTTATTTACTGCTTTCCGCTCTTGTCTATACGACCAAATTAATTATTCCTAGTAATTGAAATCTTTGGTGTTCTCGACATTTTTTGCCGTCAACATTTGATGCTTTCACCGAGAAACTCAGATTTTTTGCGCCTTTATCGTACGTTGCTATTTCGACCTTCGACGAGCTTTAGGTTCCTTAGCTTAACCTGCTGCCGAGTCCACTTACGATGGCAAAACAACCAAAGAAAGCAATGGTCGGCTCTTCAGCCGCAGCCGAGGCCGGGGCACCCCAACAAACTCAACCGGCGGATATCCCGACCACTAATGAAAACATCCCTCCTATTGTGGACCTCGAAGCGCCTGCAACACAAGCTCAAATCCGCGCGCTTAATGAAAAATATGAGAATACCACGGTTGAGCTCAATCAAGCATTAAGGAATAACATCGACCTTATATGGCAACTTCAAGAAAGTCAGCGCGTCGTCGCTCGACTTCAACTATCTCGGAACAACGATCGACCTCAACCAATTGCGTCAGAAAGTTCCCCTTCCGAGTTGAGGGGCCCGCATCAAAGAAGGACGTTTAGTCTCATCAACAACGTCGCCGTCCGCACTAACGCCCTTGACAATGGCAAGGGCAATGGTTACGCCAATGGCAACGGCGACCGAGCCACAGCCACATATAGCAAGGGGGCACAATACCGAGATCGCACTCGCTTGATCATCAACGATGGACCGAGTCCGGCCAACCAACCCCTTCCTCGACAAAATCCAACTATCGCCAATCGTGATGATGGACCTACTATTTCAGTGACTCGCGCTCCTCCAAAACAGAATCTGCATCAACCCGATCAGCTTCATCATTCACACCCGGATCCAATCATAGATGTCGAGGACATGGAAGAAGATGACCCTAACATCCACAATAGAAGGCGCCCTCGCAACAGAACTCCAGAACCTCGCCAAAACCCATGGGTCCTGATGGAGGATCCCCATCCAACTTATCTTCCCGACATGGTCCAAAGAATCATGAGGGAAATGCGAGGGAATGTGCACGATTCATAGGAAGCACGCATTAGGCGTAACCCCTTCATAAGAAGGGTAAATGAAGCTGAGTGGCTGTGACGCTTCAGCATGCCAAAGATGCCGCTTTACGACGGCACCACGAATCCCTATACCTTCCTAAATCGATATGAATGGCTAATGGACTCGAGCCAGGGCAACGATGCGGTCAAATGCAAGTGCTTTCCATTTTTCTTATCAGGAACCGCTCTGTTAATGTTCTCTCGTCTCCCACTTGATTCCATTAACAATCGGCCAGTTAGCGACATAATCAGTCAAGCAATTCAGGGTGCATATCCCGACTCCAAAGAACGCCCTCATCCTGTCCAACCTATACCAAGGGTCTGCTGAGTCGCTCAAAAGCTACCTCTCCAGGTTCAACATCGCCCTCGCCAAGGTCGAGGATTCGAACCCTCGCACCATACCCTTCCAGTTAGTAAAGGGCATCCTCCCTACTTTCGAATTTGAGGCGTGGATCGATCGGAAGCACCCAAAAAGCCTTAACACTTTCCATGAAAAGGCTAGGCAATGCTTATGTCAAGAAGAAGCGATACGAAACCGACTCTTCAGGGCGGTCTTCCTAACATTCCACATGCGGATATCATAAATGACAGCATCAAAGGGAAACAGACATGGATGCTCTTTGATAAGGACAAGGGGGCCGGTCCCAACAAAGGCCGAATAACAGTAGGCAAGGCAGCCGCAACAACAGACAGGTTCTTACGGAACCTAAGAAGCCCATCCCCCACCGGGCACACGAGACCTACACCCCGCTGAATGAAGACTTGGAAACAATCTACCTGGAAACATGTAACACGATTCAATAAAAGAAGTCATACAACAGGGAATCCACTAATCAGAAGAAGAACACCGGCAAGTACTGTCGATACTACGACATGTACGGGCATAATACCAATGATTGCTGTCAATTCAAAGACGTAATCGAAAAGCTTATCCGCTAGAAGCGCCTTGAGCAGTATGTCCAAAAAGCATCATGATTCTCATCGGCATTAAGCAGAATTCCGACAAAACCTAACGCTCACCCCGTTGGCCGCAATTGACGCTGGTACCTCTCATCAGCCCCAAGCGGCAGAGGACCCACTGGAAACAGATCTGCTTCCACTTATGGACCTCGAAACTCCTGCGACTCAAGCATAGATTCACGTGCTTAATAAGAAATATGAGAATGCAGCTCTTGCGCTAGCCATTGAAGATTAACATCAACCTAATTCACCAACTTCAAGAGAGTCAACATATCGTCATTCTACTTCAGTTGGCTCAGAACCGCGCCTGCTCGCGGCACACCGCATCGGAAATTTCTTCTCTCGAAGCTAGGGGCCTACGTCCAGGAAGAAGGTTTAGCTTCATTAAAAACATCATCGTCCGCTCCAACACTCGTACGGCGATAGCAATGGCAACAGAAATGAGATGATGACTGAACCATCATCACATACGGCCAAGGAACACAGTAACAAACCGGGTCCAAGTAACCAACCTTCTACTCGGAAGAGCCCAATTGTCGCCACTCACAACCAGAGTCCCACTCTTCCAGCAGCTCGTCGGTCCAGAGTACTTCCGGACTGGGGTGCATACCATCTCGCCCAAAATCAACAGCCATACAAAAACCAGATCATCCATGACATGAAAGAGACGAGCTGGATGTGTACAACAGAAGACGTCGATGGAATGGAACTCCCGAAATTCGTCAAAACTTATGGGTTCCATTAAAAAATGTCCCTTCAGCATATCTCCCAAACGTGGTTTGAATAATCATAAGAGATATACGAAGAAACGCCGACCACTCAAGAGAAACCCACTTAAGGCATAATCCCTTCACTAGGATCGTACACAAAGCTGAGTGGGCCGGATGCTCCAACACACCGTATGTGGCATTCTATGAAGGCAGGGTTGACCTATAATCTCGGCGATGTCAGAATCACGTAAAAAATGGAACGCATCATCCTGGCCATCACTAGCTCTAATGTTGAAGCCCTCGCTAGGCGAACTCAAACTGCTATGAGTTCGAACTTATCGCCTACACTTCCAGCATCCAACTGGGCCCAAGTTCACTTCAACCGACTTCCATAGCATCATGTAATCGAAGTCAGAGGCTCACGGATTGCCGAAGAGTCAAGAAGGCGTGTTAGGCTACAAAGTCCTGGATTGGATTATAACCTCTATAATGCGGCCAGAGCCCAACCTCCAATTATCACCGACACGATCCATGGAACCGTGAGGGAACCACGGGGGCACGCCCACGACGTCTGCGAAACTAGTACAAGGCATGACCCATTCACTTCGGCTATCCTTAATACCGAATGGCGCCAACACTTCGATATGCCAACACTTACCCCATACTTAAATAAGCCATGATTCTCGAAGCTTCATTAGCCGCCACAAATGGCATATGGGTTCATTACACATCGCCAATGCCATAAAGTGCAAGTACTTCCCCGTCCTTATGCAAGATGGCTCTATCCGGGTTCTCTCGACTTCTACCTTGAACTATCTCCACTCTCGACTAACTCGCTAGGAGATTGGTCACGTAGTCCAGGATGCACGTCGTAATGCGCAGAAATTCCTCTCAGTCTCGAACATTTACCAAGGCACCCGCGAAACTCTCAAAGACTATCTCGCAAGATCCCACACCGCCTTGGCTGAAGTTAAGAAACCTACTCCTCGAATCGCATTCGTCCAGCTTACGAAGGGCATACCACCTGATTCCAAACTTATAGCATGGACCGATAAAAAACAATCAAAGATTCAAGAGATCTTCTGCATGAATGCCGACTACTTCCTATGCCGAAAGTTAGCATAAGGGAATTGAGCTTCTCACCTCAACATCCTGCCTCGGGGCGATGCCCAGGGCTCCAACGACTCTAATTCCACCACTCTACGCGATCTTGCTCATGTCGGAAAAGGTAGTCGCAATAATAAAAGGAAGTGCCTTCGGCTTCCTTCTTTCCACAGCTGTACGGCTTTCAGGGACACGCCTGGGGAAAAACAACCTCGCAGCATGCAATTCCCGACCATGCAAAAGGCAAGTCCGACGAGCATAGAAAGGGACTCTACAGGATATTGTCGATTCTACAACATCCGCGGATGCAACACAAACATGTTTCATCAATTATAGAATGACAATGAGGAACTCATCCACATGGGAACTTCGAGCCACTCAATGCTCATCTAAGACTCCCACTGCACAGGATTTCCGATCCACTCGACGCTCATCGAAGGTTCTCACTACGTGGGACCTTCGAGCCATTCGATGCTCATCGAGGATCCTCGGTGCATGGGATCTCTGAGCAACTCAGCACTCATCAAAGATTCCCACTAAACATGACCTCGACCGACAACTAATCCCTCAAGATCGTCCCCCCACCTCGTCAGGACCACAACTTTCAGGATGTAGTTGACTTTAGGTTGTCATCGGAGAAACCAGTTTACAACTCCTCCTTGCCTATGCCTCTCACATTGGAAGTAAAACAGAAACTAAAGGCGAACTTTATTTTAGAAGATACCTCATTTTTGCTGTGTCGGGTCCTTTTTTTGTCCTCCATACGGCGCCCCCGAACCCCTCCAATCAGCGGGGGAACGCTAGGAAACATTACCGTAGAAATGTTCGGAAGTAAGCCCGAGAGTTCCAGTCCTCTGTCAGCCCCACGATCATCTTCTACGATACAGCAATCCCCGAGGTTATCATTGGAGATATCGGCCATTGACTCATTAATATTATCAGCTCGCCCATAGAAAAAAGAGGAGGCGAGAGAGATGGTTCAATATCATAAAAGAAGGCATACACATTAATGTTTAAAGGCCAAAAAATAGGACCCCGAGCGCAATTGCCGACCGAAATGCATGTTGGTAAAGGGTCGCAACCTTTCCAATAGTCGTTATCGTTGCAATTCAAACAGAATCATCTATTCATGGATAGATGCCTCATTTCGGACTATGTATATATAGGCCTGCAAAAAAATGAAATAAAAACGCAAATCAAGGCCCCTTCTCTAAGACATACTTCTTCTTTACTGTATGATAGCCACCCTCCTCCAACTAATGCTCCGGCCACTTAGGGCATGACTGGAAGCTCAACCGAAGGCCCACTCGAATGCACATCAGCAACCTCATCTTCAAAGGACTCTTTCCTCTACCTGTAGGCCTCGCTCCTCGTTAGGAAGGCCTATACTCATATAGCGGAAGTGTAACACCCCACCTTCGCTAGGGTCACTCACAAAGGGAATGCACTAGGTTTGGTGAAGCATTATCGAGGTAAACATGCACAGAAATATTATAAGACAAAACATATACAAAACAGCGGAAGTAAAACAAATTTCATTAACTTATAAAATAAGGTCTAAAGCCTTTTACATCAGAATACATCAAAACCTGTCTTGCAATAGTAAAGAAGCATAAAACCTTTTCATAAATTATTCCCCAAAATAAAGCGGTGAAGCAGCCATAGCCAAGAGAAGACCAAGCTATACATGATGACCTTCAAGCATAAGAGGTCCGAACTAAACAACATCATTTCCTCCCTGAAAACCAGGGGGGGAAACGAAAGACAAAGAGGCGAAAGAAAATGGGGTCAGTCATAAAGACTGGTAAGTCCTATCTACTCTCAGTATAAAAACAGGTAAAGGTAACATGACATGCATAAACTGAAAGTAAACATAAGGATGACGACAAGATAGATAAGCCAAACTAAGATAACTGGATGAACTACGGTAGCAAGATAAACTACGGTGTCAAGATAAATCAAGGTATCACAACGTCAGGTTTCCATCCAGTATACTATCCCAAGGTATCTATCATGTATAACATCCCGAGATATTTATCATGTATATTTGCTCTGCACCTCTCGTACTAGTATCCCAACCCGCGTCGTGTGTTCACTATGAATGTCCCTTGCCCAATGTCATGTAATGGTCCATGTCAACCTAATATATAACATATGTAGGTTTTTCTAACTCGTATGTTTCTTTCCATGTATAAGTTTAGTCCTTTGCCGTAGGCTGTACGGCTTTCCCATGTAAATCTATACCATCTCAACGTAGTACCATTTTATCCTTGAAGTTGTTTTGGACTGCTACCCTTGGTCTGGTTATGTTTTCTTACCGTGAACTATCGCGTGTTCACCTAGGGTTTATGCCACTTAGGACCACTAGGGGTTATGCTACCTAATGAACGTTTTCGTGTCTCGGTTTGGGTTTTAGCCACCTAGGGCTACTAGGGATTATGCTACCCATCAACCGCGCCCTTTTATCCCACGTATGAATCGTGAATTGTTTTCCATGTCTAGACGCACATGTATCTCAATGTGCCATCTGAGTTCCGTGCCAAGGCAAATCAAGAAATACGGAACTCGGTCGGGAGTTTTAAGTCATCTGCCGATGCAGATATCAAGGTCTGTTTTTGTATCCATGGCTATGGTCCCACGTGACCCCTCCCTCAAGTACTGAAAGGCAAAACAAGAAAAGTCATGTATGAGAACTACACTCAGGGCATCGATGCCCCCTTCCGGACGGCCAACCTCACCCATACCTAGATAGCAAGTATGGTTTGTTGGGTGTTCTCTGCCTTTCTGTACGTACACGATTGACTAAAGATGGTAGGTGGCCGACGAATGTGCTATCTAGGGCTACCATGAAAATATCGTCGACCCCACGCTAATCCACCCCAGTCTTTAGGTTGCTCGCACAGCAACCAAGGCATACCCTTGGTTCTCCTACCGCAGACCTTAACCTCTGTGAGCCCTGGTTTCATGGACCATCCGCAACCTCACAGAGGGATACCAAGAGTATCCTCACGTTTCCACGAAGCTACCGCTTCGTCACCCAGTTCGTTGGAGCCTTTATCTAAATCAGATATTGCTCCACCTCGTATACTTGCTGAAGCGACGGCCTACCGAATCGGGTTACTCATCTATTTAGGAACTAGTCCAACTTCCTTGACTAAGAATTATTACTTAGTTATCCTTAACTAAGGTTTACCACTTAGCTTCTCTTCCCGTTATCCTTGTTAACTATGATTTTCCACCTAGTCCCCTGAACTAGGGTTTTAATCAAATGGGTTAAGTGTTGTCATTCCAGTTCATGACTTAACCCGCCTACGAATCATGTCAAGATTGAATAAGTATTTAAGCCCAAGACTTAGCCCTACAAGTTGGTTAAGTACACCAAGAAGCTTATGACTTAACCCTATTCAATTATAAAGTCAAATTGATTAAGTATTAGTTTGTCTTGACCCTATCAGATTATCGTGTTAGATTGGTTAAGCATAGATTATCTTAACCCCATCAGATTATCGAGTCAGACTGGTTAAGTGTGGGTTAGTTCAACCCCATCCACTAATCGTATTACGATGGTTAAGTATATTTAAACGGTCTTGTGACTTAACCCTATCAAGTTCTCATATTAGATTGGTTAAGTATGGTTACTTAATCTCATCAAATCATCATGTATAATTGGTTAAGTATAAGTCACTTAACCTCATTGAATTACCAAGTTTAGATTGGTTAAGTGTTTAACATTAACCCCATCGAATTACCGTGTTTAGATTGGTTAAGTGTAAGTTACTTAACCTCGTCTAATTACCGCGTTTAGATTAGTTAAGTGTAGGTTACTTAACCCTATCTAATTACCGTGTTTAGATTAGTTAAGTATAAATTAGTTAACCCCATCTAATTACCGTGTTTAGATTAGTTAAGTATAGATTACTTAACCCTATCTAATTACCAAGTCGGATTAGTTAAGTTTAAATTACTTAACCCCATCCCCTAATTGTCTTGTTTGGTTAAGTGTCGTTAAGAAATCAAGTCCGGTTCCACTTAACCTACCCATTCGTGTCATATCGGTTAAGTGTCATTAGTCAAAATTACTTAACCTTTTCATGTGGCATTAATTAGATTAATGCACCCCAACCTCTCACATTAGACTTTGTTGTGGTTACTAGTTAAGTCGGGTGGGTCCGGGTAGATTTACACCACAACCTAGTCTAACCTCGAGTTTTAAGTGTTATATGACCAACTACTCACATTGGGTCTTATTGTTTGTAGTCACTAGTTAAGCCGGGCGGGTCCGGGTAGATTTATGCTACAAACTCAACCCAACCTCGAGTTGGTCACTTTCATGTTTAGTCTAGTGTCTTATTGCACTCACAACCCATGCATGTCTAGTTCAAGTTCCATGTTTTCCTACGTGTCATGACCACATTTAAATGTATTATGAATGTCATGTTCTCATGTAAACCCCATGTCAAGTTTTTGTGTCATATTCACGTTTTTCCTAAGCTACCCAAACGTATTTCCAACCCAAGCGGAAGCGAGTCACATAGTAGGGGTATTATGCCAACATATTGGCCTCAAACAGGCGGGATATCATAAAGGGATTGGCCGCAAACGTGAATATTATCCTAAAGGATTTGGCCTCAAGCATGCATAGTATCATAAGGGAATTTGGCCACAAACATGCATAGTATCATAATGGAATTTGGCCACAAACATGCATAGTATCATAAGGGAATTTGGCCACAAACATGCATGATAACATAAGGGAATTTGGCCACAAACATGCATGATAACATAAGGGGTTTGGGTTCATTTACATGCATAAGCCCCAAGTCAAGTCTTTGCCAATGTTTCACAAGTCAAATGGTTCCCAAAGGTTCATGCTAACATTCCATAGATAAAGATTCAAACTTGCAAGATAAACTAGGTTAAACATAACACGAGTGGCATGATTAAGTCGCTAAAACTTAGCCCAAGGTCATAGATCATAGAAAAGGGGCAAAATTAGGTTCACATAGGCTAGCATACTTATGTTTCATCGCATTTTATTCCATGTCACATTAGAACCACCGTTAGAATCTACAAGTAGCTAGAACTTACATAGCGAGGCTTAGGGAAGGATCGTGCATCATCTTGACGAAGAAAGGTGGCTCCTTTGTTGAAGAATCGTCATGAAATTGGCCTAGCAACGTTGATCCACTCCCTTGATTTGATGTAGCAAGCTAGCACCTTTTGATTTGAACCCGATTTGAATGCATAAGCCATTGGAGTTGGAGATGGAGGCCATGATCAAGATAGATTTTGGCAGCACTTAGTTGTAGGATTGATTTTTAGTGATTTAGGTTAGTTCCTAGGGTGTTTTTATAGAGATTAGGAGTAGTTTAGGCCCTTAGATTAACCCTAGGATAGATCTGAACCCTCAAAACCCGTCACAGGCCAATAGACCAGACCCAAAAGCATGTCTTGAGGAACAAGTCAGGCACACCCAGGCCAACTGGCCGACCACCCAAGTCGACAGGGGTGTCGGCTGGGCAGTCGACACCACCTGGGGTGTGTCGACTCCCCAGTCGACTTGGGGGTGGCGGGAATTTTTCCCGCCTCTTCTGCTTGGCTGAATTTGAAATCTGAATTCAAATTTGAACTGTTTTTGAACTTGAAATTTTCTGAAAACTTTGACGGGCCATAATTTGGTCATACGGACTCCGATTTTCGAAAACTCGTCTCTATTTCGCGTATTTTTCCGAGACGAACGCAATGGCATAGCCCGTTTCCCTTGATTCAGATTTTATAATTAAATTATGCCTTGATTCTCGTCTTAGCATGTTGTAAAAATCCGGGTTGTTACATCCTCCCCAACTTAAAGGATTTCGTCCCCGAAATCTCCAAGTTAGGAAGAAAGTATCATACCATCCATCATCCATCTACTCAAAACATCATCCACAGGCAACCATTGTCCTTAGACGATTTCTAATGCCATATGAACATATGCAGAACGTGTGTGTATATGCTCCTTAGCTAATGCTAATGATCAGGCCTGAATGATCTCTCTAATGCAAAATATGTTTAGTGCCATGAGTCCAACATGTATGCAAATAGTCCTAGTCATATAAGTACTATATGTGTGCACAAACATTCATCCATATGCAACATCCGCATGGCAACACATTCAACTTCATCCATAAACAAGTATAAATACTCGTGCATATGCAACATGAAACGTGACCGCGTCAATCTAGTATCTAATGTGTATTCACGCATCCACGAGCAACCACTTGCAACCATTTGCAACCATATCAATCATAACATGTTTCAAATACATGTTTACATCCATAGAGTTCTATCTAAGGTTCCCAAGATAGGATCGAGAAGATAAACAAGACAAACTCCTTACGGGGTTTGCAACAGAAACAGGACCGAGAGGATATCCACCAAGCGATAGTATGCAAGCAAGCTCTACAGGAGAACCAAGGATCAACGATATACTCTTAAAAAGAGACATGATGCGCGTGTCTAAGCCGCATTTCCTTGAGCTTAGTTCCATTGTGCCTTGACCGCCTTTGACTTCATGATTTCGTAGCTTCTCGATTCCTATTTCCAAGGTATGAGTCGGAACTCATTTCACTGTCGCCTCTCGTTTCACTTCCACTTATTCTTTCCCTAGTATGCTCGGCCCAAACATACCTGCGTACTCATGCAAGCTCTCCAAAATTCACTGGTGAATTCTGGATCTCGTTTACCGATGCCAATCCATGTTACCACGTGCACTTACTAGGGTGATTCCTATAACCCATGCTTAAGCGGAATGAACCATCCGCCTTATTGGCGAATGTTACTCGACCGGATCAGAGATTTCCGATAAATGCACCAAGAGATTGTAGGTAACTAAACATGAAAAAACCCAAAAGGTTATTCGAGACTTCGAGGGTATTACCAAGGCAAGTTAAGAGTTTAACTATCCTCCTTTCAAAACCGAGAATGGCATCCATTACTGTATCACCACTTCATCCGTAGAATCCATCCATAGCTCAACAATAGAAGCATTGCTTCTAATCTCAATACTTGGCATAGACGTTCTCAAATCCAAACAAGTCATGAATAAATGGACCGACTCTCCAACCAGATTTTGGGACTAAAGTGGGATCTTCTACCATGCTAGCACTAAGGTGCAGAGACTTAACTATCGAAGCAGACTTAAATGATGCGATGATCAAAGCAAAGTCTGGACGGGATGATAGAAAAGAAAGGCTAAGCCTTTAACAGAAACGGTACCATTCCTCTTAGGTACGCTAGAAATGAGAGCATACAATTGCCCTCTCGCTGATCTTGTCCTTATCTTCCTTTGTGGATCAAGCCATACCAACAAGTTGCTTATTCTTAAGCTCGTGTCCTTTATCCTTGTTCTTATTATCCCTTCTTATAACTTCGGTAACAGGTCTCTCAAGAACTTCCTCCATCGCACGGGAAACACTTACGTAGCTAGACAAGGATTAGTCGCAGTTAAAACTACTGTGACTACAGATGGAGGAAAGAAAGAAAAAGATATTCAATCAAGGAGACAAAGGATAGTGCTAATGGCTTTTGGGGAATAGCCTTTAAAAACTTTTCTTGAAAAATGCTTCTTTGTAAACGGTTTCTCAAATAGTTTTCAGAAGGTTTTAAAAACTTTTGCCCAGTCTGGTAACCTTCTGCTCTGATACCAAATGTAACACCTCACCTCCGCTAGGGTCACTCACAAAGGGAATGCACTAGGTTTGGTGAAGCATTATCGAGGTAAACATGCACAGAAATATTACAAGACAGAACATATACAAAACAGCGGAAGTAAAACAAATTTCATTAACTTATAAAATAAGGTCTAAAGCCTTTTACATCAGAATACATCAAAACCTATCTTGCAATAGTAAAGAAGCATAAAACCTTTTCATAAATTATTCCCCAAAATAAAGCGGTGAAGCAGCCATAGCCAAGAGAAGACCAAGCTATACATGATGACCTTCAAGCATAAGAGGTCCGAACTAAACAACATCATTTCCTCCCTGAAAACCTAGGGGGGGGGGAACGGAAGACAAAGAGGCGAAAGAAAACGGGGTCAGTCATAAAGACTGGTAAGTCCTATCTACTCCCAGTATAAAAACAGGTAAAGGTAACATGACATGCATAAACTGAAAGTAAACATAAGGATGACGACAAGATAGATAAGCTAAACCAAGATAACTGGATGAACTACGGTAGCAAGATAAACTACGGTGTCAAGATAAATCAAGGTATCACATCGTCAGGTTTCTATCCAGTATACTATCCCAAGGTATCTATCATGTATAACATTCCAAGATATTTATCATGTATATTTGCTATGCACCTCTCGTACTAGTATCCCAACCCGCGTCGTGTGTTCACTATGAATGTCCCTTGCCCAATGTCATGTAATGGTCCATGTCAACCTAATATATAGCATATGTAGGTTTTCCCAACTCGTATGTTTCTTTCCATGTATAAGTTTAGTCCGTTGCCGTAGGCTGTACGGCTTTACCATGTAAATCTATACCATCTCAACGTAGTACCATTTTATCCTTGAAGTTGTTTTGGACTGCTACCCTTGGTCTGGTTATGTTTTATTACCGTGAACTATCGCGTGTTCACCTAGGGTTTATGCCACCTAGGACCACTAGGGGTTATGCTACCTAATGAACGTTTTCGTGTCTCGGTTTGGGTTTTAGCCACCTAGGGCTACTAGGGATTATGCTACCCGTCAACCGCGCCCTTTTATCCCACGTATGAATCGTGAATCGTTTTCCATGTCGAGACGCACATGTATCTCAATGTGTCATCCGAGTTCCGTGCCAGGGCAAATCAAGAAATATGGAACTCGGTCGGGAGTTTTAAGTCATCTGTCGATGCAGATATCAAGGTCTGTTTTTGTATCCGTGGCTATGGTCCCACGTGACCCCTCCCTCAAGTACTAAAAGGCAAAACAAGAAAAGTCATGTATGAGAACTACACTCAGGCCATCGATGCCCCCTTCCGGACGGCCAACCTCACCCATACCTAGATAGCAAGTATGGTTTGTTGGGTGTTCTCTGCCTTTCCGTACGTACACGATTGACTAAAGATGGTAGGTGGCCGACGAATGTGCTATCTAGGGCTACCATGAAAATATCGCCGACCCCACGCTAATCCACCCCAGTCTTTAGGTTGCTCGCACAGTAACCAAGGCATACCCTTGGTTCTCCTACCGCAGACCTTAACCTCTGTGAGCCCTGGTTTCATGGACCATCCGCAACCTCATAGAGGAATACCAAGAGTATCCTCACGTTTCCCCGAAGCTACCGCTTCGTCACCCAGTTCGTTGGAGCCTTTATCTAAATCAGATATTGCTCCACCTCGTATACTTGCTGAAGCGACGACCTACCGAATCGGGTTACTCATCTATTTAGGAACTGGTCCAACTTCCTTGACTAAGAATTATTACTTAGTTATCCTTAACTAAGGTTTACCACTTAGCTTCTCTTCCCGTTATCCTTGTTAACTATGATTTTCCACCTAGTCCCCTGAACTAGGGTTTTAATCAAATGGGTTAAGTGTTGTCATTCCAGTTCATGACTTAGCCCGCCTACGAATCATGTCAAGATTGAATAAGTATTTAAGCCCAAGACTTAGCCCTACAAGTTGGTTAAGTACACCAAGAAGCTTATGACTTAACCCTACTCAATTATCAAGTCAAATTGATTAAGTATTAGTTTGTCTTGACCCTATCAGATTATCGTGTTAGATTGGTTAAGCATAGATTATCTTAACCCCATCAGATTATCGAGTCGGACTGGTTAAGTGTGGGTTAGTTCAACCCCATCCACTAATCGTATTACGATGGTTAAGTATATTTAAACGGTCTTGTGACTTAACCCTATCAAGTTATCATATTAGATTGGTTAAGTATGGTTGCTTAATCTCATCAAATCATGATGTATAATTGGTTAAGTATAAGTCACTTAACCTCATTGAATTACCAAGTTTAGATTGGTAAAGTGTTTAACTTTAACCCCATCGAATTACCGCGTTTAGATTGGTTAAGTGTAAGTTACTTAACCTCATCTAATTACCGCGTTTAGATTAGTTAAGTGTAGGTTACTTAACCCTATCTAATTACCGTGTTTAGATTAGTTAAGTATAGATTAGTTAACCCCATCTAATTACCATGTTTAGATTAGTTAAGTATAGATTACTTAACCCTATCTAATTACCAAGTCGGATTAGTTAAGTGTAAATTACTTAACCCCATCCCCTAATTGTCTTGTTTGGTTAAGTGTCGTTAAGAAATCAAGTCCGGTTCCACTTAACCTACCCATTCGTGTCATATCGGTTAAGTGTCATTAGTAAAAATTACTTAACCTTTTCATGTGGCATTAATTAGATTAATGCACCCCAACCTCTCACATTAGACTTTGTTGTGGTTACTAGTTAAGCCGGGCGGGTCCGGGTAGATTTACACCACAACCTAGTCTAACCTCGGGTTTTAAGTGCTATATGACCAACTACTCACATTGGGTCCTATTGTTTGTAGCCACTAGTTAAGCCGGGCGGGTCCGGGTAGATTTATGCTACAAACTCAACCCAACCTCGAGTTGGCCACTTTCATTTTTAGTCTAGTGTCTTATTACACTCACAACCCACGCATGTCTAGTTCAAGTTCCATGTTTTCCTACGTGTCATGACCACATTTAAATGTATCATGAATGTCATGTTCTCATGTAAACCCGTTGTCAAGTTTTTGTGTCATATTCACGTTTTTCCTAAGCTACCCAAACGTATTTCCAACCCAAGCGGAAGCGAGTCACATAGTAGGGGTATTAAGCCAACATATTGGCCTCAAACAGGCGGGATATCATAAAGGGATTGGCCGCAAACGTGAATATTATCCTAAAGGATTTGGCCTCAAGCATGCATAGTATCATAAGGGAATTTGGCCACAAACATGCATAGTATCATAAGGGAATTTGGCCACAAACATGCATGATAACATAAGGGGTTTGGGTTCATTTACATGCATAATCCCCAAAGTCAAGTCTTTGCTAATGTTTCACAAGTCAAATGGTTCCCAAAGGTTCATGCTAACATTCCATAGATAAAGATTCAAACTTGCAAGATAAACTAGGTTAAAGATAACACGAGTAACATGATTAAGTCGCTAAAACTTAGCCCAAGGTCATAGATCATAGAAAAGGGGCAAAATTAGGTTCACATAGGCTAGCATACTTATGTTTCATCGCATTTTATTCCATGTCACATTAGAACCGCCGTTAGAATCTACAAGTAGCTAGAACTTACATAGCGAGGCTTAGGGAAGGATCGTGCATCGTCTTGACGAAGAAAGGTGGCTCCTTTGTTGAAGAATCGTCATGAAATTGGCCTAGCAACGTTGATCCACTCCCTTGATTTGATGTAGCAAGCTAGCACCTTTTGATTTGAATCCGATTTGAATGCATAAGCCATTGGAGTTGGAGATGGAGGCCATGATCAAGATAGATTTTGGCAGCACTTAGTTGTAGGATTGATTTTTAGTGATTTAGGTTAGGTCCTAGGGTGTTTTTATAGAGATTAGGAGTAGTTTATGCCCTTAGATTAACCCTAGGATAGATCTGAACCCTCAAAACCCGTCACAGGCCAATAGACCAGACCCAAAATCATGTCTTGAGGAACAAGTCAGGCACACCCAGGCCAACTGGCCGACCACCCAAGTCGACAGGGGTGTCGACTGGGCAGTCGACACAACCTGGGGTGTGTCGACTCCCAAGTCAACTCCCCAGTCGATTTGGGGGTGGCGGGAATTTTCCCGCCTCGTCTGCTTGGCTGAATTTGAAATCTGAATTCAAATTTGAACTATTTTTGAACTTGAATTTTTTTTAAAACTTTGACGGGCCATAACTTGGTCATACGGACTCCGATTTTCGAAAACTCGGACTCTATTTCGCGTATTTTTCCGATACGAACGCAATGGAATAGCCCGTTTACCTTGATTCAGATTTTATAATTAAATTCTGCCTTGATTCTCGTCTTAGCATGTTGTAAAAATCCGGGTTGTTACAGGAAGTTCAACAATGGAACTTACAAACTCTCAACCGTGTACGGAGTCGAGCTTCCAAGGGTGTGGAACAGCGAACATCTTTGCCGCTACTTTACATAACTTAATGTGCATTTGTTTATGCTTTCCAATGATGTTTTGTTTTTCTGCAATTCAAAGCATTGTAAAGGCTACGACTGCCAAAATTATCAGTATAAATGATGTTCAGTTTCCCGTGTCCCTTTCGTGCTTACTCCTCGCTCACTCCGTGCATGACATGTTTGACTAACCACTACAGTTGACTTCCGTACAACAACTCTGGATCGCCGCGTCAGCACCCCAAGCACTGGAGCCAATGCCGCCATCCAAGCCTCGAGCCCACATCGAGGACAAACACCACTGGCTATGACCGACACCCCAAGCACGGGAGCCGGCAATGTGATTTGGGTAGCTGGCCCTTGACGTGACCGAGTATAAATAGCCACTAACTCGAATCTTGGCCCAGCACCAAGACCGAGGATAAATCATTCAGCCTTCAAGTCCCACGACTTGGGAGCAGCCCATCGGCCAATCTAACATGAGGCTGAATACTCGCACGGCTTCAACTGATCCCTCGGGTCGGGATTCGGTCGTCTGTCTGATCTCGACACAACACCGAGACCGACATTAAATCGTTTTCTTCCCGAAGCTCTAAAGGCTTAGGTGCAGGCCATGGCCACGATCGGACGCTACGGGCTGATGATCCAGGCTTTTCTCGAGCAAGTAAACGATGTCGTCACTCGCAACAACCCGTATGAACGACGGGAGAGCCACGCACAGGACGGACCGCAAATTGCGATGTCTTACGCCTTCGCTATACTTGGGTCTTACTCCGGGCAGCCCAAAACAGCTGGCGACTAGCCTGGCTTCACAAACTACAGGTTTCCTGAGCTGAGGGAAACTTACTAGAAGCCAGCACTCTACTACACCGCTCTCTAATAATCGACCTAAAGAGTGGTCTCCGATCACATTTCTGTTGGTGTAACAACAAGTACGCTTGTGCAAGTACGGGACGCTGGAAAACATGAGAAGAACGTTCGAACTAACATGAAATGCGATCTTTACTAATTCATATTCCATTTCACACACACACACACACCCCGAATAGACTACATGTCTAACATTTCTTCTTTCTGATGACAGGGTGTACATGAAAACCACATCATAACTATAAGGACCAAAAGCGAGGGCCACACTCGCATATACTATCGGTCTACCTAACCCAAAGTTCAGCACTTGGCAGGTCACCACCAGCGATGGGACCCTTCCTTCCAGAACGGCTTCCTCCTCCCCTAATATTCACCAGAGTAATGGATTCATGAGACATCGATGTGTGCCTCCCGCCATCATCCTCGCCCCCTTTTGATGGGCATCATCGACGACTTTCCTATTTCCTAGCCTACTCAGAGACCCTCTCCTTCTCCACCTCAATATCGGCCTACTTCTTCGCCACTACAGCGACCGATTTCTCCTCGGCATCCTGCCTAGCCTTTGCCCATGCATCTTGTATGGCAGCCTCATCCTGTCCCTCTTCACCTCCGGCTCCTCAGACTTTGCCACCAGCCGGGATTCCTGATCTTCCACCGTAACTTGCAATGTTGGCACACTTACGTCAGCTATGCCCGTCACATAAGGACTTCGGCCAACCACAACTTCTCTTCCTCCAAAGAGGCTCACGATTATAGCTTAAGTTACGTGTATTTTAGCATATTTAAATATAATAATTTATTGTTTTGCAAAATTAAAAGTCTACTAAATGCATGTTAATTGCTCAAAAATATATATTATCATCATATTTATTTATTTTTAGCACTTTAGTAATTAATTAGGTTGAAAAAGCTTGATATTAAGCCAAGAAAATTCAATAATGTTCACTTATTTATTGATCGTTGGCGGAGCGGATAATTATCCGATATCCGTTCGTATCCGCGGATGCGGATATCCGATATCCGAAAATGGTTCCGGATGCGGATACAGATATGGCATTATCCGAATCCGAAAGTATCCGTTGACAGCCTACCAAAACCGGACCGTATTACAATAAAGCAAATTGAAACCGATCCGTTCGAACGGTTTGTAATTTAGAACAACCGTTTGTACTTTTTTTCTTTCCCTAGTTTATATAGAATGGACCTAGCTAATTGTTTGGATCGAAAAATGAAAACTATTTCAGGTAACGTTAAACTGTTAAAAGACACCAAGTTTTGTACTGAGGCTTTGTTTCTTCTTTTAATCTTGATTGCGGACAACCAGCGATACGGACATCCAAGGCAACACTAACACGAACACCAAGCTTTGTATAGCCAGCCGCCTAGGGCAACGGAGCGGGGAGGTGAAACCATCTGCATGTTCTGATAAGGATAATCATATTGCAAAGCAATTTCGAAGGTTAAGCTGTGTTGATTGCAGCTATTAGCTTTCCTTAAGCAGCCAAGGTTTGAATCTGAATGCAACTTCATCGTTTTATTTTGGTGCTATCTTATCTGTCTACATTTTTCCCCTTTCGGCAACCAAATCAACTGTGCCAGGCCTGAGTGCGTGGTCCCCTTAGGTTGACCGTTATTGCGTGTACTGATTTTATAAATTTTGGATTCGCGTGTTGAAAACGATTTGGCATATTCTATCTCACATAAATCAAATGGATACCTCCAAATTTATGTGTTCAAGATTTTGCCAAATTTTGACAACTTTGATTACGAGTGGTAGTATAAAGATGTTGAACATCATCGCCCTCTTCTCTGAAATCCCCAATAGTCTATCTTGCATTATTCAATGGATACCTCCAAATTTATGCTTAAAGCTCATGTAGCCATGGTTACTGTTCTATTACTCTATGGAGGATACCATGTAATCACTAAAGCTGCACTCGACTCTGGCGTTAATCAAATTGTTTTTTGCTTGTTTAGGGATCTTTGCGCAATTTCTGTTCTTGCACCTGTTGCTTTCTTTCGTGAAAGGTAACCGTTTATTCTTATTGATTTTAGTTCTTACATGAATTTTATGATTGATGCGTTAATGAATATTTTCAGTTTCTTACATTTGTGAGAGAAAGAGAATTGTACTTTGGGTTCCAGGAAGTTGTGCGTGTGAGAACTCGTTGAAATTGATTGAAAATAATATTGCTTATGAACTAGAAATTTTGTGTATAATCAAATAATAAGAAGAAAATGGTGGTTTTGAGTTTGGAGAATGTTAAAACCATGGTTACATAGGACGTGGTACGATACGAAACGCAGTACAAAAACGGATACGGAGAATGTTAAAACCATGTTCACTAGTGGGTTTTGGAAGAGCTTACAAGAGGCTCTAGGGTCAAGATTACATCTCAGTACCGCATATCATCCTCAGACCGACGGTCAGACGGAGAGGGTGAATCGTATATTGGAAGATCTCTTGAGAGCTTGTATATTGGATTTTGGTGGATCATGGGATGACCATTTGCATCTAGTAGAGTTTGCATATAATAATAGCTACCAATCCAGTATCGGGATGGCTCCATATGAAGCTTTGTACGGAAGACCGTGCAACTCACCATCATGTTGGATAGAGACTGACGAGAAGTTTGTGCTTGGACCAGATGTGGTGAGAGAAACGTCGGATAAGATTAAGATCATTCAGCAACGAATGAAAGCTGCTCAAGATAGACAGAAAAGCTATGCCGATAAGAGGAGAAGAGATTTGAAATTCTCCGTTGGTGACTTGGTGTTTGTAAAAATCTCTCCGTTGAAGAGCGTGATACAATTTGGCAGGAGAGGCAAGTTGGCACCAAGATTTGTTGGGCCATTCCCTGTTCTTGAACTAGTCGGGAATTTGGCGTATAGAGTTGGCTTACCAGAGAAGATGGCGGGAGTTCACAATGTATTTCATGTTTCCCAACTAAGGAAGTCCGTTCACGACTCAGATATGACTATTTCACCTGATCAGTTAGAGGACTTCGAAGTAGAACCCGAGGCGGTTGGGAACCGCAAGCCGATTCGTATTGTGGGGCATGATACGAAGCAACTTCGAAGGAAGGCGGTGAAGCTAGTCAAGGTTCAGTGGGGCGAGAACGAGAATGATTGTACTTGGGAGACAGAGGAGAGCATTAGGAAGGCTTATCCAGAACTCTTTGCCTGGTAAGATTTACTTTGTGATTTAGTTATTCCGCATGCTAGGATAGACTTATTTTGCTTATTTTGCATGTTTGATTGTTGTTTTATGATTGATAGGCATGCAGGAATCTTTGTGTGTGTTTGGATTAGGGAATTTCGGGGGCGAAATTTCTTAAGGGGGGAAGAGTGTAACGACCCGTATTCTACACATCATAGGATTGTAGAATATTTATTTCTTTCCCGTGTGAAGTTGTATGGTCATGTAACTTTGGGAAACATCTATTAGAGTCATTTCCCATGTCCATGATTTTTGTCGATTTTTAAATGACCATTTTGCCCCTAGTTGGTACTGTTTTGGCCATAACTTTTGATTGGAAAGGAATTTTGACCTGAAACCACTTCCATTAGATTCGTTTGATGGTTTCTCTTTCCGTAGAGTGGTTACATTAGCCAAACGGACTTACCGTTTGGGAGATATGGCTGAAACAAGGTTTGGAGGGTGAAAAACTGCTTAACCGGGCCAAATCGGATGATTAGCAAGTAGGCCCATAACCCATTTCGGGATTAGGGTTATGGGAGGGCTGAAATGAGATGGAGAATCATCCCATTTCAGTTTTCTAGCCTCCACTTATCACCAAGGATCCCTAAAAATGGCCTCCAACCTCTAAATCACCTCCAAATCACATTTAGGTTAAGGATTTGGCTTAGCAACCCCTAATCAAGAAGGATCTTCACCAAATCAACAAAGGAGCTGCTGTTTGGTATTGAAATTCGCATCAAATCAGAGAATCATTTCAGATCTTAGTTTATTTTGTGGCTAAGGTGAGTGATTTGCATAGTTTTGCACTAATTATAGCTAATTAGGGGTGATTAGTGTTAATTAGCGAATTTAAACATGATAAAATTCTGGAAAAATGTTTATTAAATTCGGAATGATGTTTTAGACCTCTGATATGAATTTGGGCTATGTTTGATCCATTTTGACATGTTATATTGTTGTTTTGGTGTTTATGGTCGATTTTATATGTTGCTATGACTGTTTGGGATGTTATGTGATTATTTAGAAAAGTTAGATTGGTCGAAAACGTCGTCGTATGGCGTAAATAGCTCGCTGGAAAAGTTGCAGGGATTTGGATAGGATCGGATCGCATCCCCACACCACGACCCCTAGGATCGGATCGCATCCCCACACCACGATCCCTAGGATCGGATCGCACCCCCACACTCGGACCGTGGGGTATGACCACGATCCCCACACTCGGACCGTGGGGAAGGACCACGATCCCCACACTCGGACCGTGAGGAATGACCACGATCCGCACAACTGAAGCGTGAGGAATGACCACGATCCGCACAACTGAAGCGTGAGGAATGACCACGATCCGCACACCTGAAGCGTGAGGAATGACCACGATCCGCACACCTGAAGCGTGAGGAATGACCACGATCCGCACACCGCGACCATGAGGAAAGATGACGAACCGTGCACATCTGAACTGAAGTATGGACATGAATGGAAGCATGGAGCTAGGGACCGAATGATGACCGATCCGAAGAAGAATGAAAACCCGAGATGCAAAGGTAGTCCAATATGGGAAGTTAGAGCTCAGGATCCAGTTGGGAACCGATGAGTTCACTTCATGGTTGGACTTTGCTGCGGGACGTGTGCTAAGGAGTTGCCGACGTTCATAACTTCGATTCACCACTGGAAATGGATGATGGGCTACTTATCAGTGCAATAGGGTCATTATGACCTGAGGGGCAAAGTGATGGTAGCAAGACTACGTTATCAGTGCAGTAGGGTCATTATGACCCGAGGGGCAAGGTGATGCGTAGTAAGGCTATGAGCCAGTGCAGTGGGGTTCTTGAGACTCCATGGGGCAAAGTGGACATAGCGAAGGATTTGTGGCTATGTTATCAGTGCAGTGAAGTCATTTATGACTTCATGGGGCAAAGTGATCATAGCCAGGTATGTTGGGTGATCGAAGTGGTGAATATCGTATGCTTTACGCACTGAGTGAGAGATGTGAGGATGGATGCTATGCCTGATTGTTTGCCATCATTATGACATGCACACCTCCCCCACCTCCGTATCTTTATATTGATTGATATGATACCTTAGAGTGTTGTACAGTATGTAGTGCTAACTCTTTGGTTGCAGGTCCAGGTTCAGGTATGTTTTAGTCTACCTGTTATTGTTCACTTTAGATGCTTATCGCTCATACCAGGCTTTATGTCTGACCCAGAGTTTTATGTCTCCTCTTATTACTCTGGGTGCTCACACGAGCAGACTAGAGACAGGTTAGCTGGTGACGTGCGAGTAGCGGATCCGGAGGCGGGTAGGAGGCTTCCACACATTATATATATACACACATCCTCCCTGTGTCGTTGGTGGTCGCTACTTGGGCATTAGTAGTGTACCTCCTTTATCTTACTTTGCTTTGAGACAGTTGAAAAGTTGTAATAAGCTATATTTTGGAGTTCCGCTGCTATGATGATTAGTTCTGATTTTCAGCTTATGCACTGTCTCTCCTGTTATATGCCAAGTATGTTATTATTATATTTTGTTCTATGCGCTGTGAGACATTCTACAGGTTCCTTATATGTTCATTTTCTTCTTCCTTTTTCCTTCTGGCGACCCGTTCCGTGCTAACTGGGCATGTGTACAGCACACTTTTGGAGTAAATGTCGGCTGGTGCGGGGCGGGGCGTCACACTTGGTATCAGAGCTCTAGGTTGCGTAGTTAACCTAGGGAAAGACACCAGGGAGAGATAGTACGTATATGAGAGCGCGTATTTGTGACTACTTTGGTTTTCAAAAGCTATGTATGTATATACTATTAGTAGTATAAGAATGAAGTTGCACTGCACTAGTACCACTATGGGGTCGTTAATCTTTTCCCTTTTACAGATTGACGATGAGCCGACATGTTAGAGGTACCGGTAGAGGGGCCAATAATGGGAATGCCGCTGATATGAGGGCAATGTTTACCAACCTCATGAGAGACATGCTTAGAGAAGTGCAAGGGGCAATTCCCAACCCCGGAGTTGGTGCTGGCCCAGTAGTGCAGGCGCCGAGGGTCGATTTCGCCAAGTTGTGCAAAGATTACACTAACCTTGGCGGGAAGCCGTTCCATGGAACGGAGTCGGCCACAGATGTTCAAGATTGGATGGATAGCTGTGATCGTATCTTCGATGACTTGGGTCTGGAGGATACGATGAAGAGAAGACTAGCGTCTCGTCAGCTGCAAGGGCGAGCGATGAATTGGTGGAATGCCATTAGAACAGCTACTCCAGAGGACCAGGTTACTTGGGATCAGTTCAAGGCTCGCTTTAGCGAGAAGTTCATTCCAGCTGCCCAGAAGTCAGTGTTGTTCAAGAGGTTCCTGGAACTCAAGCAGGGTGGCAGGGCAGTTTCTGATTATATTGCTGAGTTTGACACTTTATCGAAGTATGGACTGTCTCTCATTGATACCCCTGAAAAGAAGAATGAGAAGTTCATCACTGGTTTGGATGGGTACTTGGGGGAAAGGCTTATCAACCACATCGATGAGACTTTTGAATCGATTGTGGGGAAAGCTTTGACGTCAGAGAGTCTTTACCCTAAGTCGAAGACTGAAGCTGCATCTGCAGAAGGGCCAAAGCCGCAAGCAGGCGGTGGAGGCAAGAATAATTCTCAGAATAAGAGGAAGCAGGACCAATCTAAAGGTGGCCAGAAGAAGAGTAAGAAAGATGTTGAGTGCTTCAGCTGTGGAAAGAAAGGCCATTATGCTAAGGAATGTCGGGCCAAGCCAGCGGAAAGGAAGTGCTACAACTGTGGCCAAGTGGGACATCAGAAGGATAAGTGTCCGCAACCTCTAAAGGAGAAGCAGATTGTGAAAGCATATGCTCTTGATGCTGTTCCTTCTTCGTCAAATGCCCCAACTGCGGCGGAGAAAGGAAAGAATGTTGTTATTCAAGGTATGCTTTCTATTTATGATACACCAGTTCGAGTTTTGTTTGATACTGGGGCTTCCCGTTCCTTCATATCTAGTGACCTGGTAGATAGGTTGGGACTGGAACCTGAGATAGTCGATAGACCATTGATAGTGACGAACCCGATTGGTGGTTCGACTAGCCTTAGTATGATTTGCAGGAATTTGGTCTTATCGAGTCATGGATGTATGTTTGTCTGTGATTGCTTTGTTTTGGGCTTTACTGGGTATGGCATTATATTGGGAGTCGATTGGCTCCAAAGATACGGGGTGGTGGTAGACTGTGAGGGCTTTTTGGTGACAGTGAGGGCGGATGATGGGCGGAGGGTAGTGTTTGGTAGCCTACCTAGTGATGGGGTTATGGCTTCACAAACTACGGGTTTCCTGAGCTGAGGGAAACTTACTAGAAGCCAGCACCCTACTACACCGCTCTCTAATAATCGACCTAAAGAGTGGTCTCCGATCACATTTCTGTTGGTGTAACAACAAGTACGCTTGTGCAAGTACGGGACGCTGGAAAACATGAGAAGAACGTTCGAACTAACATGAAATGCGATCTTTACTAATTCATATTCCATTTCACACACACACACACACACCCCGAATAGACTACATGTCTAACATTTCTTCTTTCTGATGACAGGGTGTACATGAAAACCACATCATAACTATAAGGACCAAAAGCGAGGGCCACACTCGCATATACTATCGGTCTACCTAACCCAAAGTTCAGCACTTGGCAGGTCACCACCAGCGATGGGACCCTTCCTTCCAGAACGGCTTCCTCCTCCCCTAATATTCACCAGAGTAATGGATTCATGAGACATCGATGTGTGCCTCCCGCCATCATCCTCGCCCCCTTTTGATGGGCATCATCGACGACTTTCCTATTTCCTAGCCTACTCAGAGACCCTCTCCTTCTCCACCTCAATATCGGCCTACTTCTTCGCCACTACAGCGGCAGATTTCTCCTCGGCATCCTGCCTAGCCTTTGCCCATGCATCTTGTATGGCAGCCTCATCCTGTCCCTCTTCACCTCCGGCTCCTCAGACTTTGCCACCAGCCGGGATTCCCGATCTTCCACCGTAACTTGCAATGTTGGCACACTTACGTCAGCTATGCCCGTCACATAAGGACTTCGGCCAACCACAACTTCTCTTCCTCCAAAGAGGCTCACATGAATGTGGGATCCGGAAGTCCATGGGCTCTCCTACTTCTCTAGATTGTTCCCGCTGTAACTCCAATGGGAACTTGGACGCTTGAGGAAACATGGGGCAAAGCCTGGTGTCGCCTCCTTTCAAGGGAGGCTGCCCATCAAAAGAGGCAACTATTTGACTTCTGGGGGTTCATTGCTCGCATCCTCTTCAGTTGGCAAGAACTTGAGCTTCGGGGAAGTCCTCCACCTATCTTTGCACCAGCTTGACCATCGCTGTAAGCTTCAAAGCAACAATTTCTAATAGGGAATGCCCACCTCGATCCAATGGTAACTCAGACCCAAAAGCTCGGGTCTCGGAAGCTTCTGACCTTCCACCGATACTAGGAAGGTCGGGCATTGAGACCCGAACCGAAAGATAGGTGGAGCTACACAATCAATAGTTCCCTGAGGAACATGGGAATTTAGACAAGTTCTCAGTATGCAAAATAAAAAATTCATTTCTCGATGCAAGTTTTCGAGTTCCCATGGCCGGTTCACCTGGTTCCCAAAGTCTCAATGCCCTGCCAGCAAACTCATACCTAAGTGCAATGCGAATCTGACCCACACCTCTCGACGCAAATCTTCCTACTTACAAGAGAATTGAAATGCGGTGACGACATCTAGTTTTAATAACTAAACCCATGATTACCAGTATCCATCAACACCATTTTCGGATTGGATAATTATCACAACATAATTGGGTTGGAGACTAACAACTCGACCGTATGTCCACATCTTACGCGCATATCCGAGCGGTCAATCCGAGTAAGTTCATTTCCAGAATCATTCGCCAACCAGTTGTATTACGTTCAACATCAATTACAAACCAGACATGAAACATTAAGCAAAGATCCGAACTTGTTAGCTCGTCCCTAACGTCGAGCAGAATCTAGCAGATACCCGGGCTTAGGGGCAGCCCTCTACCGATTGTCTCATCAGCCTGGCCATAACAGGACCCGATCAAATCCCCTACATTGTCGGCACTGGCATTGTCTTGATAACATCCCTTGGAGCTACCATCTTAAGAGCACCTTCACCTCGCAACGAAGGTATTCCAGAGCCAGAATCCAGGCCCTGGAGGTTTTTCGGATTTCCATCTGTGCACGGACTCCACAAAAGCATACACTCTGGAACATGATGACAACCTTTCGCCTCAACAACTAACGCCATGGCCATTACCAACCGCCAGCGCAACAGTCAAGATGCAGTTGTGTCGTTGTTGGGTTAGTAATCGGATCCCGAGACTAACAACTTAACTATATGTCAACATCCTACATAAGAATTCGAGCCGATAGTCCAAGCAAGTCCATTCCAGAGGACCGCGTCGCGAGACCAAAATTCACTGATCACTGTCCGCTCATCGGGCGCCATGCAAATGTTTAATTTTACTAGCCCATGCTTGGAGTCAAGACTAAGTCATTAGAATGCAAAGTTATGCGTCGTACTCCCACGCACTTGTTAGATTATCACGTCCCTCAAACCGACTTCGACCTCTTAAAAAACCAGGAGGGTTTATTAAGTGTTAGGGATACGAAGCCCAATCCCATATTCACACATACTTAGCGACCTTTATCCGAATTCCTAATCCCGTTTATCAAGATCCGCCGCTCCACGTTCTTGAGTGCCAAATCCGAAAGCCCTCTTACTTTCCATATCTCTCTTCCCTTCTCCCGAAAACCTAACAACACTCGAACATCCAAAGTACAAAAGAAGTATTTTGGTATCCTCCATGACTTAAGATGATTTTCTGTCCGAAGAAGAGAAGAAAGGAAGCAGCCACAATCAAAGGATCGATATGCCCCAAACGAACATTCCGGGATCGGAATTCAGGATCGTACACCAAGCTACGATCATATTCACTTAACTTCGAAGCTCCAACTTCCAAGTCGATCATGACTCGGCGACCACTCGTGTACTCACCAAATGCACAATCATCAAAGTGCACGTGCTTAGCATTTGGGTCCGACCTCGCTCTAACGGAAAGTCTACGTGACTACATGCCGCGGTATATGCCAAGTCTTGTCCTAACAACGACATCTCCATATGCGAGTTGCCAAAACTTTGTTTAGTGGGACCAGCTTGGATCAATGAATGACTTTGACCTCGCAAACCCAAGTGATCCAGCGGATACTCCATGCAATCAAGCTCCATCCCAACAATGGTTCAACAACCACTAAGGGCGATCGCGCGCCTAAGCCATGGCAATGACCATGCATACACGCTTTGGAAATCTCAACTGAGCAAACTGACTTGATTCAAATGCATGCCCACAAAAATTAAAGGTTCAAATGTACACAACAAACGGTCGGCCCTTGATCCGAAAACTCCTTGAAAAGCTAAGATACGCGACTACGAACCCATGACATTCAATCCACTTTCATGCTCAGATCGCATCGCACAAAACCACGTGCAAACTTGTGATTGCATACGCAATTATGAACCAATAATGAACCGTTTGCACTTCGGTGCAATCAAGAGTTGGCAACTAACATTTATTGTCATTAATCTATAGGAAAAAATGCCTTAGACAGGCTCCAACCCAAGCTGCAGGACTCAAGCAAGTCAAAGCTCTTAGCAATGTTGGAATCCTAAGCTCATACCAGCATACTCTGACAAGGCGTCCTAACCACTCCAAAGCAGGGCGCTCTCGGCGTACAACTCAAGAGGAAGATCATAACCAATTGTTAAGCACCGCACGGAGATGTTGGCGCCCATATTAGACTCATCTCACTTCAAAGTACGTCCCGTTAACTCAAGACATATTTTTAGGGGGAAATGTAAACTAGCCTTTTGGTCTGGTTCCCAAAAGCACGCAAGACACGCTCGACTCAACATATCGCGTGATATTACAGCCCAGAGGCGATGTCAGTACCAGAAGATTCGAGTTTGGCCACTAGTAGAATGTCGCATACATCGAACGCGACCTCCATCAGTAGCCGTCCCCAGCCGAGCCGAAGACGAGTCGTCAAGCGGGTCCGGGCGCAGCACCTCTGGATGTCCGGGGCCCCACAGTCCCGGCGGCGATCCATCCGATTTCCATCAATAAAGTGTGTTGCCTAGAATTACCAGATCAACTCAAAGTCAAGATTCAGCCAATAACTTCCGCGACCCTCGCCGCTCCTCCAAACTTTGCCAAACAACTACCTCATAGTCCGAGCCGTGAACCCGAACTTCGGGCCACCAAAACACCCATACCCACGGCCTTCGCACCTCCCATAAAGGAGATCTTCGCACCCCTCGGGGCGCGAATTTCACACCCCAAAGGGGTGCGAAATTCGCGCTAAATATGGTGCAAAATTCGCGCCCAGTAGGGTGCGAAATGCGCACCCCGGGAGATACGAATTTCGCATCCCATAAGGTGCAAAATTCACACCTCAGGGTTGGGTGTGAAATTCTGGCGTGTGCAGGTGTCAAGTGCGAATTTCTGGGTGTGGTCCCCTATTTCTACCTACTCCTACCTACTCCTACATAACCACTCTCATATAAATACCTCTTGGCATCATTCTTCAAAGGAGTTGGAATTTGAGACCTTGAAACTTCATGAGATCTCCTTTAATGGCATCTCCACTTTGAGGAAGAAGAAGGGAAAAAGTGTCTTTTTCCTATATTTTCTAATATATGTCAATTATGGCGTTATATATGATAACGATGACATCATATAGCTTAGAAGCTAATGTAATGAGATGTCATGAGTTGGTCTCCACCTTGTAATCTTTTGTGATCAGTAATATTCCAACAACGCTTCAAAGTGGACTTAGGCCCCTCACGAGGCCGAACCACTATAAATCTCTTGTGTTATTTATTGCTTTCCGCTCTTGTTTATGCAACTAAATTAATTATTCTTAGTAATTGGAATATTTGGTGTTCATGACATTTTTTGGTGTCAACAAAAACAATTACTTCCAAGTATTTTAAAATAAGATACTTTTGGTTTCTTATTATACAAAAGTTCATAAGGAGTTTTATGAGTTAAAGGTCTAATTGATATTCTATTTAAAATATAGTAAGCTATTGCAACTGCCTCAGCCCAAAAATTTCTTGGTAAATTACTATCAGATAACATAGTTCTCATACACTCTTGTATCATCCTATTTTTATGTTCAACTACTCCATTTTGTTGAGAAGTACTAGGAATAGAAAAATTATGGGTTTTTCCCTCTTTTTACAATATTTTTCAAAAATTTTGTTTTCGAACTCTCCACCATGGTCACTACGTATTGTTTTGATTTCTAATGATAATAAATTTTGAATCCTTTGAGAAAAAGTTTTAAATTGATCAAAAGCATCACTTTTATTTTTAAGAAACAAAGTCCAAGTAAATCAAGAAAAATCGTCGACTATTACGTAAACATATCTATTATGGTTTATCGATTGAATTTGAGATGGACCAAATAAATCCGTGTGAATTAATTCTAATGATTTTGAGTTATTAATTTCCTCTTTTGATTTAAATGAACTTCTCTTTAATTTTCCAAATTGACGAGCGTCACATAAGTTATTAACCTTAAATTTCATTTTGGGTAAATCTTTAATTGAATCTAGTTTAGAAATCCTAGATACGTGTTTGAAATTTATATGACCAAATCTCTTATGCCAAATCTAGGGGTCACTTGTATTGGCCATAAGACATAGATTATCACTGGAAATTTTCATAATCAATATATAGATATATTTTTTCTATCTCCTTCGAATATTACTTTTGAATTCCTATCTTCTATAAAACATTTATCCTTTTCAAAGTTTATTTTATAACCCTTATCGCAAAGTTGACTTATATTTAACAAGTTGTGTTTTAGATTCATAAATAGTAGGAGTGTCAGAATTACCAACATTGCCAATTCCAATAATGTATCCTTTAGAGTTATCTCTAAAGTTCACCATTCCACCATCTTCACATGTCAGATTATTGAGTAATTCAGGATTTCCTGTCATATACAATATCCATTTGTCCTTTTTAATTTCCGCCAATTGCTTTCCAGAATTTGAATTCTCAAAATCCATGTAATACACCAGTTCGGAGTTTGAATTTTCAACAGCCACCTTTTCAGAAATTGAATTTTCAATAGCCACCATTTCAGAATATGAATTACCAACAACCACTTTACCAATCTTTTCAACTTCTAAATTTTCAAAAGCCATAAAACACATCTTTTCCTATATTGAACAATGTTTCAGTAGATCGCATGACTTTTCAACACGATTATATGAAGACTCTTTTAACATTGGTACAATGCATAAATTGACACTAGTGTTAAATATTTCAAAATTTTCCATTTAATTTTTTTTTCAAAAATCAGATTATGAACTTTTTAAATGACCTTGCTCTGATACCAATTGTTAGGGATTGCGGAATGGATCATTAAGGAAAAACTAATACTAGAGGGAGGGGGAAATAGTGTTTTTGAGAATTTAAAGAAAAAATCTAAAACTTATATGAACTACTATATGAATCAAACACCACAAGAACAATCATAAGCACAGAATCAAACACAAACATAAGGATAAACAAAATAAAATGCAGAAAAGGAAAGAACACACCGTATTTTATACTGGTTCTGAATTGCTCCTACTTCCAGTCCCACGCAACGCTGGATTGCGCAGAGTTTTATTACTATATCAATATCCAATTACAATCCTCTCCTTGATTTCACGACTACAAGGGTAACACCGATTCCACACACTTAATCAAGTATTATCTCCTTGATTTCACGGCTGCAAGGGTAACACAGGTTCCAACATGCTTGATTTCACGACTATTAGGGTTGCACCGTCTACTCAAACACTTTCCAAAAGGTTACAATATCCCTATAACTCTTCAATAGCACTTTGATTCAGAGAGTAACGAGTAGAGAGTGAGAAGAGCAGAAGTTTTGTGTAAATAGATTTGAATTCGGCAGAGTACAGGTGTAGAAATCATAAAAACAATAAAATATAATGGTGTAGAGAAAGGAGATGAAGATGGAGAAGAAGAATGATGAAAAATTCGAAATCAGCCGCTATTTATAAGTTTTGAAAGGTTGCAACATTCCAGGAGCGTTACAAATAGTGAAGAGACACTTGAAAAATGGCAGTTATATGTTGACATAGGCAAAAATATATGTCGACATAAGCATGTGTAAAATTAAATTATGAGCATTTTTGAAGTGTTTTGATATATATATATATATATATATATATATATATATATATGTATGTATGTATAAAATTTTGGAAATTCTTGAATTAAAACATAGTGCTGTAAATGAATATTATAAAGTAGAAAATCATATGAAAACATAAATATAAACATATTTATAAAATTATAAAGTTTAAAACTATATAAATATAAAATATAAATATAAAACTTGAGTTTAAAAACAAAAGTAAAGTAAGAAAATAAAATAGAGAAGATAGGATTTGAAAATAGAATTTGAAATCAGAAATTGTAAAAACAGAATTTGAATTTGAACCTGGAGTGTTATTTGGAGTCTTACATAACTAGACTCTATCACTATATTTATCTTGAACTCTTGACCTCTTGAAATTTTGAAATCTTGAATACTCATGAGTCTTGAATCATCTCTGAATTCTGAATCTCTAATATCTTTAAACTGTACATTCTTCAGTAATAATTCCTGTATATAAATCCTTCATATGTATTATATATATATATTCTAGATAAAAGTGTTAGTATATATTTTATAATAAATTAATATTGAAATAAGTTTATCGTCATCAAAACTCCGTTCTCCAATAACTATAACGGTCATAGTTTTCCTAAGGCAACCCTTAATTCTGGATATCCTTATTTTATCAGTCCCGAAGTGTCTGCTTGTTGTACCCCAAAATACATTTTTCTATTATTTATTTATGTAATGGTTGACTGTTATATATATATATATATTTATTTACATATCAGGCCTCTCATATTAAGTTGACAACTTGTGGATGCTAGATTTGCCGGTCGGTTCCGGGCAGACCTCTTCCATAAGTTAATCTTAACCTAGTGCCTTAGTACACTTATATTTATGCATTAGACCCCTCACATTAAGCTGACCACATGTGGTTGCTGGATCAACCGGTTGGTTCAGGGCAGGCTTATACCACAAGTTGAGCTTAACCTCGTGTCTAAATGCGGTTATAATTCAAATTCCTTAATTTGGGGTTTACAACATTTATCCTAATTAAATTAGGAATTGTAACCACTTCTCTATCATTTTCATTTTCCCAAATCAATATTGGCTACAATTGTTATTTATTGATTTGCGGTCCTATTTAGAGCAATTAATTATATTGATTGCTACAAATGGTCACCACAAATATATTAATTCAATATGAATTACATTTACATATAATTCCATAATTGAACCTTATCCAAACATTTAAACATTCCATGCAATGTATATTTTATCGTTTTACGTTGATTTGGACGGATAATATGTATATATTTATATTTATGTTTTCGTGCATTCAACGTAGTTGATATTTTTATTTTTATTAGTATAACTTAAATGATTTGGTTTAATCAATAACCAAACATTCCTTTTTGCATTCAATCTTGCTAAAAGGTTCAAATCTTACAAAAAGACTTTTAGCCATAATCATTATAAATTGTGCCTAATTAATTGAATTGGCATATTTTAAAATCACAAGAAATATATGTAAATATATTATTTGGATTAGTTAATGCAAATTGCACATGAATATATATATATATATATACATATATATATATATACATATATATATACATATATATATATACATATATATATACACACACACACACACACACATATATATATATATATATATATACATACATTTGCACCACTTTTCCCTTTTTGATCTTTTTATCACACCTCTTATGATTTCCAAATAATGTCTTGTTATGTAAAAGGAGGAATACGACACGTTTACAGCAATTAAGTAAAAATCCAACAATATTGAATACAAACAGGCATATTTCTTTTAATATTACAATCACACAATTTACCAGTTTCACATTTTACTAAAATTTCTTTATTCAACACTGAACTGGAGATTTGGAATGTAACTACATCTACATGGTGTTTAATGAAACTGATTTCCGGATCTACAGTGCTATGCAATGTCCACAATACATTTTACCATGCATATAATTGCACTATATTTCATAACATAACTGTAGAAATATATGTGAACAAGTTTAAGAATCCTACAATTGGTGTTAAGCATAACCACAACTTATAATTCACAATTTTTAACAATACTTATAATCAGATCTGATGGTTTTCAATAAATTCACAGTACTTAAATGAACAGATCTGATAAGGAATAAACATAAAAACATATATCTAATTCAAACGAAATAGATAAGTTATTATAACTATATTCATAAATTTCTCGTTCATCTTATAGCCTCCAAATCCAAAGTTTGGACCCTTTAGGCCTACAATCCCCAAATTCTTATAAATCTACAATTTATTTGGAAAGAGGAAAATTCCATATCTATGGAGATTTAAGAAAACAGGAAGAGAGGGGAGAATCTGATTTGGAGCATCAATTTACATTCTTTTCCATTAGATCTACTTATCCTCTCAATTTCATATGAATTGGATTTGATCTGTTATGTATGAATATATTTTTATTTTAGGAATTAGGTTTGGAGAAGGAGGAAAATGGCAGAGCTTCACTTCCACTGCAAATTTATGTGGAAAAGGATGAGGCCTTAATCCGTCCATTTGTTTTAATAATAATATAAACCACACCCTAAAAACCTAGCCATCACAGGGAAAAATGACGCCTAGTACGTCGACCGTAGCGGTCGACTGCCTAGGCCTTAGTTGCCCTGGTCAGCTTGGTTAAATAACGTAATATATAAATTATAAATTCTGATTTATTTCATTTTCAAAAAAAAAATCTGATTTATTTATTTTCCGTCCATTTTCGTATTTCGTCCGTAATTTTTTCATATGGACTCCGTTAGCGAAACTCCAAAGTAAAGATGAGGGGGCATCAGAGCACGACAAGAACCAAAAGGTGGTTTCGGAAATGCAGAATCGACATTAAATCACAGAAACACCCAAAGCCGGAAGAAAGAGGAGGAAGATTGGATTTACACTCTATTGGCGCCAACACAAGCCATGCAAACCCAGTGCTGACACGAGGAAGACGACTACTGGGTGATTCCGGAAGCAACATGTAAAAAATGAACAATTAAAAGTGATTACGCCACAACCGAAAGGCATCAACCTGGTATTGATTCTGAAAGCCGTTAGTCCAGCTTCAACTTCGAAAGCACACAATTCGATATCAAACTACTAAAGTAGATGATACTAGAAACAAACAATAATAAATAACTGAAACCGGATGATCTGACACCATAATATGGAACCAAGTTAAGACAATGCGAAAGGGCTATCGATATTAACTTGCTTAGTACGATACCAGCATCCGAGAATATTCAGAAGCTATTGAAGCAAGGTTTGCAATCGAGGCTATCCACACCAATCTACTTGGTATTGATACACAATCAAAAGCAGGACTCGAGTCACAAGTCACCAAGGACCGAAACCCGTGTTCCAAAAGCAAGGGAAATCGGACAATGAAAATCAGAGATGTAAACAAAACTGACACCAAGGGTTAAAGTCCGAAAGTAACCTCTGAAGGATGCTAAAACAAGTCAAAGCTAGTGAAAGGAAGGGTCATCCACAATAACATGTTTAGTGTTGATATCGAAATCAAAAGTCACTAAATCAAAATAAATCCAAAGTTAGCTATCGATATTGGATCTTATCACCGAGATAGAAAGCCGATAGCAATATCTAGGGTATGGGAGGCTGAAACTCAATAACCGATACCGAAAGCCAAAGAAGCGGCTGACACTAAGCTTTTTCCTCATTTCCGAAGCCGAAAGCGCTCCAAATGGGCTTCTGCTGAATCGGTACTAGAAGGGGGTCGATTTGTCTATAAATAAGACCATAGGGTTCTCATTTTGGGGACTTTCTCATTCCCAACCCTTGTGATCCTTTTCTTAGATAGTAAACCCTACTTTCTAAATCGATTTAGGGATTTTACTTAGAAGCTTCTACGCGCTCAACAAAGTGTTCAATAAAGAGAGAATCGACACTTGAGATTAATTTCACGATTTTTTTAATGCTTATGCTAATGATTTCTTTAATTCTTCTCCATGGAAGGCTTTCTACATAAATCAAACTACCCAAAATACCCTTCTACAAGCCGTTTAGCTTTCTAACTTGCATTGCGCTTAAGGAACCCTTATCTTAAGGTAACTGTTGGTTTTTGAATCCCGTAAGCGTGATATTCACCTCTCTGACGGAAGAGTAACTAATCTTCGAGCTTAAGACCTTGATATCTAGAAAAAGGTGAACTAACTCAAGATTATAGAAACTAAATTACTCCTTTAATACCCCTAGGTCCACATTCTTAGACCTATTTCTGTTGTTAACGACAAATATCGTTAACAATGAAATATAAATATGAGTTATATTGCAGGAAAATTTGAGCGACTTTCAAAAAGTCACACGTTGACAATTTTGGAAAACCTCAAATTGGCTAATTTTCGAAAGTCTTCCACATCGAAATTAGAAATACAGATCTATTTTTATAATTACTTTTCTGATCGGTCCAAATTTATTATAAAGTTTAATAATCGGCTAGAATGGACGAATTTTTCTATCCTGTTTGTAGTGATAACATCAGAACGGTAGGACCATGCCGCTTTTAAAGCAAAATTTGATGGATCCTGACCATAGTACTGTATTACATGTAGTTTTTTTTTTGTAGATTTTTCAATAGCTTTATACTTTTTTTCTACAAGTGGATATAATCCGCATCACAATACGAAAATCATCCAGACCGGACCGCCAAAACGGCGTGAATAACTGAACCGAATCCTCATTTTAAAGCAAATGCCCCAAACCGAACCAACCCGCAATGATAAGGTTTAATTGTAGTATATACTATTGACTCAGTTGTATTAAAACCGAATCGAACCAAATATTGCACTAACAATCTTATGGTAAAAATATAATTAGTTCCACCGGCTGTGTAGATCCTCTCTACACAACCGCCCTGCCCAAAAATATAATATAATTAATTCCTATGTAATTTTTTATTTTAACGATGTATATTCAACTTTCAGCATACGTTGTTTTTATATTAGTAATAATTGTTATCACAAAGGAAATTTTTATAGTTCTAGTATAATAGTTTCCATATCATTTTTTAAAGTAATGCTAATTATAATCTTATTTGAGTTATCTTACTTAATGGTTATGCATTAATTAACGCTGACGTTTAGTTAATGTATTACAACAAATTTACTTTTCATTGAACGTACAATTGAAACATTCGTACAGTTAGAAAGCAATCTTTCAATTAACGATAACATTAACCTTTATGTAACAATATCATATAAATTGATTGTTGATGAAAGTAATTCTTTTAATTCATATTTAATACAATTTCAAATCCGATCAAACCAAAACCTAGGGCTGTCAATGGATATCCGAAAAATCCGAAATCCGTCCGCATCCGCATCCGAAAAACGGATAAATATCCGATATCCGGGAAAGCGGATGCGGATGCGGATATAGGCATATCCGCATCCGAAAATTATCCGTCTGCTTTTTTCTCACGATTATAGCTTAAGTTACGTGTATTTTAGCATATTTAAATATAATAATTTATTGTTTTGCAAAATTAAAAGTCTACTAAATGCATGTTAATTGCTCAAAAATATATATTATCATCATATTTATTTATTTTTAGCACTTTAGTAATTAATTAGGTTGAAAAAGCTTGATATTAAGCCAAGAAAATTCAATAATGTTCACTTATTTATTGATCGTTGGCGGAGCGGATAATTATCCGATATCCGTTCGTATCCGCGGATGCGGATATCCGATATCCGAAAATGGTTCCGGATGCGGATACAGATATGGCATTATCCGAATCCGAAAGTATCCGTTGACAGCCTACCAAAACCGGACCGTATTACAATAAAGCAAATTGAAACCGATCCGTTCGAACGGTTTGTAATTTAGAACAACCGTTTGTACTTTTTTTCTTTCCCTAGTTTATATAGAATGGACCTAGCTAATTGTTTGGATCGAAAAATCAAAACTATTTCAGGTAACGTTAAACTGTTAAAAGACACCAAGTTTTGTACTGAGGCTTTGTTTCTTCTTTTAATCTTGATTGTGGACAACCAGCGATACGGACATCCAAGGCAACACTAACACGAACACCAAGCTTTGTATAGCCAGCCGCCTAGGGCAACGGAGCGGGGAGGTGAAACCATCTGCATGTTCTGATAAGGATAATCATATTGCAAAGCAATTTCGAAGGTTAAGCTGTGTTGATTGCAGCTATTAGCTTTCCTTAAGCAGCCAAGGTTTGAATCTGAATGCAACTTCATCGTTTTATTTTGGTGCTATCTTATCTGTCTACATTTTTCCCCTTTCGGCAACCAAATCAACTGTGCCAGGCCTGAGTGCGTGGTCCCCTTAGGTTGACCGTTATTGCGTGTACTGATTTTATAAATTTTGGATTCGCGTGTTGAAAACGATTTGGCATATTCTATCTCACATAAATCAAATGGATACCTCCAAATTTATGTGTTCAAGATTTTGCCAAATTTTGACAACTTTGATTACGAGTGGTAGTATAAAGATGTTGAACATCATCGCCCTCTTCTCTGAAATCCCCAATAGTCTATCTTGCATTATTCAATGGATACCTCCAAATTTATGCTTAAAGCTCATGTAGCCATGGTTACTGTTCTATTACTCTATGGAGGATACCATGTAATCACTAAAGCTGCACTCGACTCTGGCGTTAATCAAATTGTTTTTTGCTTGTTTAGGGATCTTTGCGCAATTTCTGTTCTTGCACCTGTTGCTTTCTTTCGTGAAAGGTAACCGTTTATTCTTATTGATTTTAGTTCTTACATGAATTTTATGATTGATGCGTTAATGAATATTTTCAGTTTCTTACATTTGTGAGAGAAAGAGAATTGTACTTTGGGTTCCAGGAAGTTGTGCGTGTGAGAACTCGTTGAAATTGATTGAAAATAATATTGCTTATGAACTAGAAATTTTGTGTATAATCAAATAATAAGAAGAAAATGGTGGTTTTGAGTTTGGAGAATGTTAAAACCATGGTTACATAGGACGTGGTACGATACGAAACGCAGTACAAAAACGGATACGGAGAATGTTAAAACCATGTTCACTAGTGGGTTTTGGAAGAGCTTACAAGAGGCTCTAGGGTCAAGATTACATCTCAGTACCGCATATCATCCTCAGACCGACGGTCAGACGGAGAGGGTGAATCGTATATTGGAAGATCTCTTGAGAGCTTGTATATTGGATTTTGGTGGATCATGGGATGACCATTTGCATCTAGTAGAGTTTGCATATAATAATAGCTACCAATCCAGTATCGGGATGGCTCCATATGAAGCTTTGTACGGAAGACCGTGCAACTCACCATCATGTTGGATAGAGACTGACGAGAAGTTTGTGCTTGGACCAGATGTGGTGAGAGAAACGTCGGATAAGATTAAGATCATTCAGCAACGAATGAAAGCTACTCAAGATAGACAGAAAAGCTATGCCGATAAGAGGAGAAGAGATTTGAAATTCTCCGTTGGTGACTTGGTGTTTGTAAAAATCTCTCCGTTGAAGAGCGTGATACGATTTGGCAGGAGAGGCAAGTTGGCACCAAGATTTGTTGGGCCATTCCCTGTTCTTGAACTAGTCGGGAATTTGGCGTATAGAGTTGGCTTACCAGAGAAGATGGCGGGAGTTCACAATGTATTTCATGTTTCCCAACTAAGGAAGTCCGTTCACGACTCAGATATGACTATTTCACCTGATCAGTTAGAGGACTTCGAAGTAGAACCCGAGGCGGTTGGGAACCGCAAGCCGATTCGTATTGTGGGGCATGATACGAAGCAACTTCGAAGGAAGGCGGTGAAGCTAGTCAAGGTTCAGTGGGGCGAGAACGAGAATGATTGTACTTGGGAGACAGAGGAGAGCATTAGGAAGGCTTATCCAGAACTCTTTGCCTGGTAAGATTTACTTTGTGATTTAGTTATTCCGCATGCTAGGATAGACTTGTTTTGCTTATTTTGCATGTTTGATTGTTGTTTTATGATTGATAGGCATGCGGGAATCTTTGTGTGTGTTTGGATTAGGGAATTTCGGGGGCGAAATTTCTTAAGGGGGGAAGAGTGTAACGACCCGTATTCTACACATCATAGGATTGTAGAATATTTATTTCTTTCCCGTGTGAAGTTGTATGGTCATGTAACTTTGGGAAACATCTATTAGAGTCATTTCCCATGTCCATGATTTTTGTCGATTTTTAAATGACCATTTTGCCCCTAGTTGGTACTGTTTTGGCCATAACTTTTGATTGAAAAGGAATTTTGACCTGAAACCACTTCCATTAGATTCGTTTGATGGTTTCTCTTTCCGTAGAGTGGTTACATTAGCCAAACGGACTTACTGTTTGGGAGATATGGCTGAAACAAGGTTTGGAGGGTGAAAAACTGCTTAACCGGGCCAAATCGGGTGATTAGCAAGTAGGCCCATAACCCATTTCGGGATTAGGGTTATGGGAGGGCTGAAATGAGATGGAGAATCATCCCATTTCAGTTTTCTAGCCTCCACTTATCACCAAGGATCCCTAAAAATGGCCTCCAACCTCTAAATCACCTCCAGATCACCTTTAGGTTAAGGATTTGGCTTAGCAACCCCTAATCAAGAAGGATCTTCACCAAATCAACAAAGGAGCTGCTGTTTGGTATTGAAATTCGCATCAAATCAGAGAATCATTTCAGATCTTAGTTTATTTTGTGGCTAAGGTGAGTGATTTGCATAGTTTTGCACTAATTATAGCTAATTAGGGGTGATTAGTGTTAATTAGCGAATTTAAACATGATAAAATTCTGGAAAAATGTTTATTAAATTCGGAATGATGTTTTAGACCTCTGATATGAATTTGGGCTATGTTTGATCCATTTTGACATGTTATATTGTTGTTTTGGTGTTTATGGTCGATTTTATATGTTGCTATGACTGTTTGGGATGTTATGTGATTATTTAGAAAAGTTAGATTGGTCGAAAACGTCGTCGTATGGCGTAAATAGCTCGCTGGAAAAGTTGCAGGGATTTGGATAGGATCGGATCGCATCCCCATACCACGACCCCTAGGATCGGATCGCATCCCCACACCACGATCCCTAGGATCGCACCCCCACACTCGGACCGTGGGGTATGACCACGATCCCCACACTCGGACCGTGGGGTATGACCACGATCCCCACACTCGGACCGTGGGGAAGGACCACGATCCCCACACTCGGACCGTGAGGAATGACCACGATCCGCACAACTGAAGCGTGAGGAATGACCACGATCCGCACAACTGAAGCGTGAGGAATGACCACGATCCGCACAACTGAAGCGTGAGGAATGACCACGATCCGCACACCTGAAGCGTGAGGAATGACCACGATCCGCACACCGCGACCATGAGGAAAGATGACGAACCGTGCACATCTGAACTGAAGTATGGACATGAATGGAAGCATGGAGCTAGGGACCGAATGATGACCGATCCGAAGAAGAATGAAAACCCGAGATGCAAAGGTAGTCCAATATGGGAAGTTAGAGCTCAGGATCCAGTTGGGAACCGATGAGTTCACTTCATGGTTGGACTTTGCTGCGGGACGTGTGCTAAGGAGTTGCCGACGTTCATAACTTCGATTCACCACTGGAAATGGATGATGGGCTACTTATCAGTGCAATAGGGTCATTATGACCTGAGGGGCAAAGTGATGGTAGCAAGACTACGTTATCAGTGCAGTAGGGTCATTATGACCCGAGGGGCAAGGTGATGCGTAGTAAGGCTATGAGCCAGTGCAGTGGGGTTCTTGAGACTCCATGGGGCAAAGTGGACATAGCGAAGGATTTGTGGCTATGTTATCAGTGCAGTGAAGTCATTTATGACTTCATGGGGCAAAGTGATCATAGCCAGGTATGTTGGGTGATCGAAGTGGTGAATATCGTATGCTTTACGCACTGAGTGAGAGATGTGAGGATGGATGCTATGCCTGATTGTTTGCCATCATTATGACATGCACACCTCCCCCACCTCCGTATCTTTATATTGATTGATATGATACCTTAGAGTGTTGTACAGTATGTAGTGCTAACTCTTTGGTTGCAGGTCCAGGTTCAGGTATGTTTTAGTCTACCTGTTATTGTTCACTTTAGATGCTTATCGCTCATACCAGGCTTTATGTCTGACCCAGAGTTTTATGTCTCCTCTTATTACTCTGGGTGCTCACACGAGCAGACTAGAGACAGGTTAGCTGGTGACGTGCGAGTAGCGGATCCGGAGGCGGGTAGGAGGCTTCCACACATTATATATATACACACATCCTCCCTGTGTCGTTGGTGGTCGCTACTTGGGCATTAGTAGTGTACCTCCTTTATCTTACTTTGCTTTGAGACAGTTGAAAAGTTGTAATAAGCTATATTTTGGAGTTCCGCTGCTATGATGATTAGTTCTGATTTTCAGCTTATGCACTGTCTCTCCTGTTTTATGCCAAGTATGTTATTATTATATTTTGTTCTATGCGCTGTGAGACATTCTACAGGTTCCTTATATGTTCATTTTCTTCTTCCTTTTTCCTTCTGGCGACCCGTTCCGTGCTAACTGGGCATGTGTACAGCACACTTTTGGAGTAAATGTCGGTTGGTGCGGGGCGGGGCGTCACACTTGGTATCAGAGCTCTAGGTTGCGTAGTTAACCTAGGGAAAGACACCAGGGAGAGATAGTACGTATATGAGAGCGCGTATTTGTGACTACTTTGGTTTTCAAAAGCTATGTATGTATATACTATTAGTAGTATAAGAATGAAGTTGCACTGCACTAGTACCACTATGGGGTCGTTAATCTTTTCCCTTTTACAGATTGACGATGAGCCGACATGTTAGAGGTACCGGTAGAGGGGCCAATAATGGGAATGCCGCTGATATGAGGGCAATGTTTACCAACCTCATGAGAGACATGCTTAGAGAAGTGCAAGGGGCAATTCCCAACCCCGGAGTTGGTGCTGGCCCAGTAGTGCAGGCGCCGAGGGTCGATTTCGCCAAGTTGTGCAAAGATTACACTAACCTTGGCGGGAAGCCGTTCCATGGAACGGAGTCGGCCACAGATGTTCAAGATTGGATGGATAGCTGTGATCGTATCTTCGATGACTTGGGTCTGGAGGATACGATGAAGAGAAGACTAGCGTCTCGTCGGCTGCAAGGGCGAGCGATGAATTGATGGAATGCCATTAGAACAGCTACTCCAGAGGACCAGGTTACTTGGGATCAGTTCAAGGCTCGCTTTAGCGAGAAGTTCATTCCAGCTGCCCAGAAGTCAGTGTTGTTCAAGAGGTTCCTGGAACTCAAGCAGGGTGGCATGGCAGTTTCTGATTATATTGCTGAGTTTGACACTTTATCGAAGTATGGACTGTCTCTCATTGATACCCCTGAAAAGAAGAATGAGAAGTTCATCACTGGTTTGGATGGGTACTTGGGGGAAAGGCTTATCAACCACATCGATGAGACTTTTGAATCGATTGTGGGGAAAGCTTTGAGGTCAGAGAGTCTTTACCCTAAGTCGAAGACTGAAGCTGCATCTGCAGAAGGGCCAAAGCCGCAAGCAGGCGGTGGAGGCAAGAATAATTCTCAGAATAAGAGGAAGCAGGACCAATCTAAAGGTGGCCAGAAGAAGAGTAAGAAAGATGTTGAGTGCTTCAGCTGTGGAAAGAAAGGCCATTATGCTAAGGAATGTCGGGCCAAGCCAGCGGAAAGGAAGTGCTACAACTGTGGCCAAGTGGGACATCAGAAGGATAAGTGTCCGCAACCTCTAAAGGAGAAGCAGATTGTGAAAGCATATGCTCTTGATGCTGTTCCTTCTTCGTCAAATGCCCCAACTGCGGCGGAGAAAGGAAAGAATGTTGTTATTCAAGGTATGCTTTCTATTTATGATACACCAGTTCGAGTTTTGTTTGATACTGGGGCTTCCCGTTCCTTCATATCTAGTGACCTGGTAGATAGGTTGGGACTGGAACCTGAGATAGTCGATAGACCATTGATAGTGACGAACCCGATTGGTGGTTCGACTAGCCTTAGTATGATTTGCAGGAATTTGGTCTTATCGAGTCATGGATGTATGTTTGTCTGTGATTGCTTTGTTTTGGGCTTTACTGGGTATGGCATTATATTGGGAGTCGATTGGCTCCAAAGATACGGGGTGGTGGTAGACTGTGAGGGCTTTTTGGTGACAGCGAGGGCGGATGATGGGCGGAGGGTAGTGTTTGGTAGCCTACCTAGTGATGGGGTTATGGCTTCACAAACTACGGGTTTCCTGAGCTGAGGGAAACTTACTAGAAGCCAGCACTCTACTACACCGCTCTCTAATAATCGACCTAAAGAGTGGTCTCCGATCACATTTCTGTTGGTGTAACAACAAGTACGCTTGTGCAAGTACGGGACGCTGGAAAACATGAGAAGAACGTTCGAACTAACATGAAATGCGATCTTTACTAATTCATATTCCATTTCACACACACACACACACACCCCGAATAGACTACATGTCTAACATTTCTTCTTTCTGATGACAGGGTGTACATGAAAACCACATCATAACTATAAGGACCAAAAGCGAGGGCCACACTCGCATATACTATCGGTCTACCTAACCCAAAGTTCAGCACTTGGCAGGTCACCACCAGCGATGGGACCCTTCCTTCCAGAACGGCTTCCTCCTCCCCTAATATTCACCAGAGTAATGGATTCATGAGACATCGATGTGTGCCTCCCGCCATCATCCTCGCCCCCTTTTGATGGGCATCATCGACGACTTTCCTATTTCCTAGCCTACTCAGAGACCCTCTCCTTCTCCACCTCAATATCGGCCTACTTCTTCGCCACTACAGCGGCAGATTTCTCCTCGGCATCCTGCCTAGCCTTTGCCCATGCATCTTGTATGGCAGCCTCATCCTGTCCCTCTTCACCTCCGGCTCCTCAGACTTTGCCACCAGCCGGGATTCCTGATCTTCCACCGTAACTTGCAATGTTGGCACACTTACGTCAGCTATGCCCGTCACATAAGGACTTCGGCCAACCACAACTTCTCTTCCTCCAAAGAGGCTCATATGAATGTGGGATCCGGAAGTCCATGGGCTCTCCTACTTCTCTAGATTGTTCCCGCTGTAACTCCCATGGGAACTTGGACGCTTGAGGAAACATGGGGGCAAAGCCTGGTGTCGCCTCCTTTCAAGGGAGGCTGCCCATCAAAAGAGGCAACTATTTGACTTCTGGGGGTTCATTGCTCGCATCCTCTTCAGTTGGCAAGAACTTGAGCTTCGGGGAAGTCCTCCACCTATCTTTGCACCAGCTTGACCATCGCTGTAAGCTTCAAAGCAACAATTTCTAATAGGGAATGCCCACCTCGATCCAATGGTAACTCAGACCCAAAAGCTCGGGTCTCGGAAGCTTCTGACCTTCCACCGATACTAGGAAGGTCGGGCATTGAGACCCGAACCGAAAGATAGGTGGAGCTACACAATCAATAGTTCCCTGAGGAACATGGGAATTTAGACAAGTTCTCAGTATGCGAAATAAAAAATTCATATCTCGATGCAAGTTTTCGAGTTCCCATGGCCGGTTCACCTGGTTCCCAAAGTCTCAATGCCCTGCCAGCAAACTCATACCTAAGTGCAATGCGAATCTGACCCACACCTCTCGACGCAAATCTTCCTACTTACAAGAGAATTGAAATGCGGTGACGACATCTAGTTTTAATAACTAAACCCATGATTACCAGTATCCATCAACACCATTTTCGGATTGGATAATTATCACAACATAATTGGGTTGGAGACTAACAACTCGACCGTATGTCCACATCTTACGCGCATATCCGAGCGGTCAATCCGAGTAAGTTCATTTCCAGAATCATTCGCCAACCAGTTGTATTACGTTCAACATCAATTACAAACCAGACATGAAACATTAAGCAAAGATCCGAACTTGTTAGCTCGTCCCTAACGTCGAGCAGAATCTAGCAGATACCCGGGCTTAGGGGCAGCCCTCTACCGATTGTCTCATCAGCCTGGCCATAACAGGACCCGATCAAATCCCCTACATTGTCGGCACTGGCATTGTCTTGATAACATCCCTTGGAGCTACCATCTTAAGAGCACCTTCACCTCGCAACGAAGGTATTCCAGAGCCAGAATCCAGGCCCTGGAGGTTTTTCGGATTTCCATCTGTGCACGGACTCCACAAAAGCATACACTCTGGAACATGATGACAACCTTTCGCCTCAACAACTAACGCCATGGCCATTACCAACCGCCAGCGCAACAGTCAAGATGCAGTTGTGTCGTTGTTGGGTTAGTAATCGGATCCCGAGACTAACAACTTAACTATATGTCAACATCCTACATAAGAATTCGAGCCGATAGTCCAAGCAAGTCCATTCCAGAGGACCGCGTCGCGAGACCAAAATTCACTGATCACTGTCCGCTCATCGGGCGCCATGCAAATGTTTAATTTTACTAGCCCATGCTTGGAGTCAAGACTAAGTCATTAGAATGCAAAGTTATGCGTCGTACTCCCACGCACTTGTTAGATTATCACGTCCCTCAAACCGACTTCGACCTCTTAAAAAACCAGGAGGGTTTATTAAGTGTTAGGGATACGAAGCCCAATCCCATATTCACACATACTTAGCGACCTTTATCCGAATTCCTAATCCCGTTTATCAAGATCCGCCGCTCCACGTTCTTGAGTGCCAAATCCGAAAGCCCTCTTACTTTCCATATCTCTCTTCCCTTCTCCCGAAAACCTAACAACACTCGAACATCCAAAGTACAAAAGAAGTATTTTGGTATCCTCCATGACTTAAGATGATTTTCTGTCCGAAGAAGAGAAGAAAGGAAGCAGCCACAATCAAAGGATCGATATGCCCCAAACGAACATTCCGGGATCGGAATTCAGGATCGTACACCAAGCTACGATCATATTCACTTAACTTCGAAGCTCCAACTTCCAAGTCGATCATGACTCGGCGACCACTCGTGTACTCACCAAATGCACAATCATCAAAGTGCACGTGCTTAGCATTTGGGTCCGACCTCGCTCTAACGGAAAGTCTACGTGACTACATGCCGCGGTATATGCCAAGTCTTGTCCTAACAACGACATCTCCATATGCGAGTTGCCAAAACTTTGTTTAGTGGGACCAGCTTGGATCAATGAATGACTTTGACCTCGCAAACCCAAGTGATCCAGCGGATACTCCATGCAATCAAGCTCCATCCCAACAATGGTTCAACAACCACTAAGGGCGATCGCGTGCCTAAGCCATGGCAATGACCATGCATACACGCTTTGGAAATCTCAACTGAGCAAACTGACTTGATTCAAATGCATGCCCACAAAAATTAAAGGTTCAAATGTACACAACAAACGGTCGGCCCTTGATCCGAAAACTCCTTGAAAAGCTAAGATACGCGACTACGAACCCATGACATGCAATCCACTTTCATGCTCAGATCGCATCGCACAAAACCACGTGCAAACTTGTGATTGCATACGCAATTATGAACCAATAATGAACCGTTTCCACTTCGGTGCAATCAAGAGTTGGCAACTAACATTTATTGTCATTAATCTATAGGAAAAAATGCCTTAGACAGGCCCCAACCCAAGCTGCAGGACTCAAGCAAGTCAAAGCTCTTAGCAATGTTGGAATCCTAAGCTCATACCAGCATACTCTGACAAGGCGTCCTAACCACTCCAAAGCAGGGCGCTCTCGGCGTACAACTCAAGAGGAAGATCATAACCAATTGTTAAGCACCGCACGGAGATGTTGGCGCCCATATTAGACTCATCTCACTTCAAAGTACGTCCCGTTAACTCAAGACATATTTTTAGGGGGAAATGTAAACTAGCCTTTTGGTCTGGTTCCCAAAAGCACGCAAGACACGCTCGACTCAACATATCGCGTGATATTACAGCCCAGAGGCGATGTCAGTACCAGAAGATTCGAGTTTGGCCACTAGTAGAATGTCGCATACATCGAACGCGACCTCCATCAGTAGCCGTCCCCAGCCGAGCCGAAGACGAGTCGTCAAGCGGGTCCGGGCGCAGCACCTGTGGATGTCCGGGGCCCCACAGTCCCGGCGGCGATCCATCCGATTTCCATCAATAAAGTGTGTTGCCTAGAATTACCAGATCAACTCAAAGTCAAGATTCAGCCAATAACTTCCGCGACCCTCGCCGCTCCTCCAAACTTTGCCAAAAAACTACCTCATAGTCCGAGCCGTGAACCCGAACTTCGGGCCACCAAAACACCCATACCCACGGCCTTCGCACCTCCCATAAAGGAGATCTTCGCACCCCTCGGGGCGCGAATTTCACACCCCAAAGGGGTGCGAAATTCGCGCTAAATATGGTGCAAAATTCGCGCCCAGTAGGGTGCGAAATGCGCACCCCGGGAGATACGAATTTCGCATCCCATAAGGTGCAAAATTCACACCTCAGGGTTGGGTGTGAAATTCTGGCGTGTGCAGGTGTCAAGTGCGAATTTCTGGGTGTGGTCCCCTATTTCTACCTACTCCTACCTACTCCTACATAACCACTCTCATATAAATACCTCTTGGCATCATTCTTCAAAGGAGTTGGAATTTGAGACCTTGAAACTTCATGAGATCTCCTTTAATGGCATCTCCACTTTGAGGAAGAAGAAGGGAAAAAGTGTCTTTTTCCTATATTTTCTAATATATGTCAATTATGGCATTATATATGATAATGATGACATCATATAGCTTAGAAGCTAATGTAATGAGATGTCATGAGTTGGTCTCCACCTTGTAATCTTTTGTGATCAGTAATATTCCAACAACGCTTCAAAGTGGACGTAGGCCCCTCGCGAGGCCGAACCACTATAAATCTCTTGTGTTATTTACTGCTTTCCGCTCTTGTTTATGCAACTAAATTAATTATTCTTAGTAATTGGAATATTTGGTGTTCATGACATTTTTTGGTGTCAACAAAAACAATTACTTCCAAGTATTTTAAAATAAGATACTTTTGGTTTCTTATTATACAAAAGTTCATAAGGAGTTTTATGAGTTAAAGGTCTAATTGATATTCTATTTAAAATATAGTAAGCTATTGCAACTGCCTCAGTCCAAAAATTTCTTGGTAAATTACTATCAGATAACATAGTTCTCATACACTCTTGTATCATCCTATTTTTATGTTCAACTACTCCATTTTGTTGAGAAGTACTAGGAATAGAAAAATTATGGGTTTTTCCCTCTTTTTACAATATTTTTCAAAAATTTTGTTTTCGAACTCTCCACCATGGTCACTACGTATTGTTTTGATTTCTAATGATAATAAATTTTGAATCCTTTGAGAAAAAGTTTTAAATTGATCAAAAGCATCACTTTTATTTTTAAGAAACAAAGTCCAAGTAAATCAAGAAAAATCGTCGACTATTACGTAAACATATCTATTATGGTTTATCGATTGAATTTGAGATGGACCAAATAAATCCGTGTGAATTAATTCTAATGATTTTGAGTTATTAATTTCCTCTTTTGATTTAAATGAACTTCTCTTTAATTTTCCAAATTGACGAGCGTCACATAAGTTATTAACCTTAAATTTCATTTTGGGTAAATCTTTAATTGAATCTAGTTTAGAAATCCTAGATACGTGTTTGAAATTTATATGACCAAATCTCTTATGCCAAATCTAGGGGTCACTTGTATTGGCCATAAGACATAGATTATCACTGGAAATTTTCATAATCAATATATAGATATATTTTTTCTATCTCCTTCGAATATTACTTTTGAATTCCTATCTTCTATAAAACATTTATCCTTTTCAAAGTTTATTTTATAACCCTTATCGCAAAGTTGACTTATATTTAACAAGTTGTGTTTTAGATTCATAAATAGTAGGAGTGTCAGAATTACCAACATTGCCAATTCCAATAATGTATCCTTTAGAGTTATCTCTAAAGTTCACCATTCCACCATCTTCATATGTCAGATTATTGAGTAATTCAGGATTTCCTGTCATATACAATATCCATTTGTCCTTTTTAATTTCCGCCAATTGCTTTCCAGAATTTGAATTCTCAAAATCCATGTAATACACCAGTTCGGAGTTTGAATTTTCAACAGCCACCTTTTCAGAAATTGAATTTTCAATAGCCACCATTTCAGAATATGAATTACCAACAACCACTTTACCAATCTTTTCAACTTCTTAATTTTCAAAAGACATAAAACACATCTTTTCCTATATTGAACAATGTTTCAGTAGATCGCATGACTTTTCAACACGATTATATGAAGACTCTTTTAACATTGGTACAATGCATAAATTGACACTAGTGTTAAATATTTCAAAATTTTCCATTTAATTTTTTTTTCAAAAATCAGATTATGAACTTTTTAAATGACCTTGCTCTGATACCAATTGTTAGGGATTGCGGAATGGATCATTAAGGAAAAACTAATACTAGAGGGAGGGGGAAATAGTGTTTTTGAGAATTTAAAGAAAAAATCTAAAACTTATATGAACTACTATATGAATCAAACACCACAAGAACAATCATAAGCACAGAATCAAACACAAACATAAGGATAAACAAAATAAAATGCAGAAAAGGAAAGAACACACCGTATTTTATACTGGTTCTGAATTGCTCCTACTTCCAGTCCCACGCAACGCTGGATTGCGCAGAGTTTTATTACTATATCAATATCCAATTACAATCCTCTCCTTGATTCCACGACTACAAGGGTAACACCGATTCCACACACTTAATCAAGTATTATCTCCTTGATTTCACGGCTGCAAGGGTAACACAGGTTCCAACATGCTTGATTTCACGACTATTAGGGTTGCACCGTCTACTCAAACACTTTCCAAAAGGTTACAATATCCCTATAACTCTTCAATAGCACTTTGATTCAGAGAGTAACGAGTAGAGAGTGAGAAGAGCAGAAGTTTTGTGTAAATAGATTTGAATTCGGCAGAGTACAGGTGTAGAAATCATAAAAACAATAAAATATAATGGTGTAGAGAAAGGAGATGAAGATGGAGAAGAAGAATGATGAAAAAATTCGAAATCAGCCGCTATTTATAAGTTTTGAAAGGTTGCAACATTCCAGGAGCGTCACAAATAGTGAAAAGACACTTCCTTTGAAAATTGAAAAAATGGCAGTTATATGTTGACATAGGCAAAAATATATGTCGACATAAGCATGTGTAAAATTAAATTATGAGCATTTTTGAAGTGTTTTGATATATATATATATATATATATATATATATATATATATATATGTATAAAATTTTGGAAATTCTTGAATTAAAACATAGTGCTGTAAATGAATATTATAAAGTAGAAAATCATATGAAAACATAAATATAAACATATTTATAAAATTATAAAGTTTAAAACTATATAAATATAAAATATAAATATAAAACTTGAGTTTAAAAACAAAAGTAAAGTAAGAAAATAAAATAGAGAAGATAGAATTTGAAAATAGAATTTGAAATCAGAAATTGTAAAAACAGAATTTGAATTTGAACCTGGAGTGTTATTTGGAGTCTTACATAACTAGACTCTATCACTATATTTATCTTGAACTCTTGACCTCTTGAAATTTTGAAATCTTGAATACTCATGAGTCTTGAATCATCTCTGAATTCTGAATCTCTAATATCTTTAAACTGTACATTCTTCAGTAATAATTCCTGTATATAAATCCTTCATATGTATTATATATATATTCTAGATAAAAGTGTTAGTATATATTTTATAATAAATTAATATTGAAATAAGTTTATCGTCATCAAAACTCCGTTCTCCAATAACTATAACGGTCATAGTTTTCCTAAGGCAACCCTTAATTCTGGACATCCTTATTTTATCAGTCCCGAAGTGTCTGCTTGTTGTACCCCAAAATACATTTTTCTATTATTTATTTATGTAATGGTTGACTGTTATATATATATATATATTTATTTACATATCAGGCCTCTCATATTAAGTTGACAACTTGTGGATGCTAGATTTGTCGGTCGGTTCCGGGCAGACTTCTTCCATAAGTTAATCTTAACCTAGTGCCTTAGTACACTTATATTTATGCATTAGACCCCTCACATTAAGCTGACCACATGTGGTTGCTGGATCAACCGGTTGGTTCAGGGCAGGCTTATACCACAAGTTGAGCTTAACCTCGTGTCTAAATGCGGTTATAATTCAAATTCCTTAATTTGGGGTTTACAACATTTATCCTAATTAAATTAGGAATTGTAACCACTTCTCTATCATTTTCATTTTCCCAAATCAATATTGGCTACAATTGTTATTTATTGATTTGCGGTCCTATTTAGAGCAATTAATTATATTGATTGCTACAAATGGTCACCACAAATATATTAATTCAATATGAATTACATTTACATATAATTCCATTCCTTCATATCTAGTGACCTGGTAGATAGGTTGGGACTGGAACCTGAGATAGTCGATAGACCATTGATAGTGACGAACCCGATTGGTGGTTCGACTAGCCTTAGTATGATTTGCAGGAATTTGGTCTTATCGAGTCATGGATGTATGTTTGTCTGTGATTGCTTTGTTTTGGGCTTTACTGGGTATGGCATTATATTGGGAGTCGATTGGCTCCAAAGATACGGGGTGGTGGTAGACTGTGAGGGCTTTTTGGTGACAGTGAGGGCGGATGATGGGCGGAGGGTAGTGTTTGGTAGCCTACCTAGTGATGGGGTTATGGCTAGTTTTGTAAATTCCCTCGACATCCCGCAGGATGAGTTGTCAGATGTGCCCGTGGTTGGCCAGTATCCGGACGTCTTCGAGGAGGTGACCGGGCTTCCATCGCACCGAGAGATTGAGTTCCGTATTGATTTAGTGAAAGATGCCAGACCTATAGTGATGCCACTTCGTCGTATGGCACCAAGGGAGCAGCGAGAGCTCGGGGTGCAAGTCAGCAATCTTTTGAAGAAGGGATTTATTAGAAGGAGTGTCTCCGAGTGGGGAGCACCAGTTGTGTTTGCCACTAAGGCAGATGGTTCCCTTCGTTTGTGTGTGGACTATCGCGAGTTGAATAAGGTGACGAGGAAGAATAAGTATCCTTTACCGCGGATAGATGATTTGTTTGATCAGCTGGAAGGAGCTAGAGTGTTCTCCCAGTTGGACCTCGCGACAGGATTTCATCAGCTTCGAGTAGCAGATGAGAGTGTTCCGAAAACGGCATTTAGGACGCCGTCAGGATTTTATGAGTGGTTGGTCATGCCGTTTGGGTTGACCAATGCACCAGCCTATTTTGTGGATCTTATGAATCGAGTATTCAGAGATCAGTTGAATAAGTTTGTTCTTGTGTTCGTGGATGATATCCTTGTTTATTCAAGGACAGAGGAGGAACAAAAGGGGCACTTGAGGATAGTGATGGAGGTGTTGAGGAAACACCAATTGAAAGCGAAATTCTCTAAGTGTCATTTTTGGAGAAGAGAAGTGAGATTCTTGGGTCATGTTGTTTCCGAGAGTGGTATTGCCGTGGACCCTGCGAAGGTGGCTACGGTACAGGATTGGCCTACACCCAAGAATGCAACAGATGTAAGAAGTTTCTTGGGATTAACTGGATATTATCGTAAGTTTATCCAAGACTTCTCCAAGATTGCAGCACCGTTGACTCAGCTGACTAAGAAGAATCAGTCCTTCGTCTGGGACGGAGTGTGTGAACATGCCTTCAAGAGTCTAAAGGAGAGGTTGACGCGTGCGCCAGTGTTAGTCATTCCTAAAGGGAATGAAGAGATGACGGTATACACAGATGCTTGTGGTATCGGATTGGGTGCAGTATTAATGCAAGGAGGTAGGGTTGTAGCTTATGCTAGTCGACAGCTAAAGCCGCATGAGAAGAAGTATCCTACCCATGATTTGGAATTGGCAGCGATTGTATTTGCGTTGAAGATGTGGAGACACTATCTCTTGGGAGAAAGATTTGAGTTGTTTACCGATCACAAATCGTTAAAGTATCTCTTCTCTCAGAAAGATCTGAATCTCCGTCAGCAGAGATGGTTAGAGTTCTTGGCTTCATATGATTTTGATATCGCGTATACACCTGGGAAGGGTAATGCGGTAGCCGACGCCTTGAGTAGGAAACATGCCAGCTTAGGGGCAATGTTTCTTGAATGGAAGCAACTGGAGTATATCGCGGGTTTTGATTTCAGACCAAAGTGCGAGTTGGATCCAGTTATGCTAGCTAGTTTGACGATCAAACCCACTTTGATAGAGCAGATTGGTTCCAGCCAGAGGGACGATCCTAATCTATTGGAAATCATCTCCAAGCTAGAGATGGGTATCGATGAGGAGATGAATGTGTATGGGCTTGATCGAGACGGATGGCTTCGAAAGAATGGAAGACTAGTTGTGCCCAACGTGAATGGTTTGAGAGATGAAGTGCTTAGAGAATGTCATCACTCGAAACTGACTATACACCCCGGTGGTAATAAGATGTATCGAGATATGAAGCAGACCTACTACTGGGAAGGGATGAAAAGAGATGTTGGGAAGTTTATATCCAAATGCATGAATTGCCAGCTAGTTAAAGCCGAGCAAAAGAAGCCTAGTGGGTTGTTGCAACCATTAGAAATTCCCGAATGGAAGTGGGAGCAAGTCTCGATGGATTTCATCGATGGCTTACCAAGGACTAGATCGGGATATGATAGCATTTGGGTAATTGTGGATCGATTGACTAAGAGTGCAAGATTTATACCAATCAAATCGGCCAGAACAGCAGCCAAGTTGGCAGAATTGTATATGAAGTGGGTAGTGAGATTTCATGGAGTACCCAAAAGCATTGTGAGTGACCGAGACCCGTTGTTCACTAGTGGGTTTTGGAAGAGCTTACAAGAGGCTCTAGGGTCAAGATTACATCTCAGTACCGCATATCATCCTCAGACCGACGGTCAGACGGAGAGGGTGAATCGTATATTGGAAGATCTCTTGAGAGCTTGTATATTGGATTTTGGTGGATCATGGGATGACCATTTGCATCTAGTAGAGTTTGCATATAATAATAGCTACCAATCCAGTATCGGGATGGCTCCATATGAAGCTTTGTACGGAAGACCGTGCAACTCACCATCATATTGGATAGAGACTGGCGAGAAGTTTGTGCTTGGACCAGATGTGGTGAGAGAAACGTCGGATAAGATTAAGATCATTCAGCAACGAATGAAAGCTCCTCAAGATTGACAGAAAAGCTATGCCGATAAGAGGAGAAGAGATTTGAAATTCTCCGTTGGTGACTTGGTGTTTGTAAAAATCTCTCCGTTGAAGAGCGTGATACGATTTGGCAGGAGAGGCAAGTTGGCACCAAGATTTGTTGGGCCATTCCCTGTTCTTGAACTAGTCGGGAATTTGGCGTATAGAGTTGGCTTACCAGAGAAGATGGCGGGAGTTCACAATGTATTTCATGTTTCCCAACTAAGGAAGTCCGTTCACGACTCAGATATGACTATTTCACCTGATCAGTTAGAGGACTTCGAAGTAGAACCCGAGGCGGTTGGGAACCGCAAGCCGATTCGTATTGTGGGGCATGATACGAAGCAACTTCGAAGGAAGGCGGTGAAGCTAGTCAAGGTTCAGTGGGGCGAGAACGAGAATGATTGTACTTGGGAGACAGAGGAGAGCATTAGGAAGGCTTATCCAGAACTCTTTGCCTGGTAAGATTTACTTTGTGATTTAGTTATTCCGCATGCTAGGATAGACTTGTTTTGCTTATTTTGCATGTTTGATTGTTGTTTTATGATTGATAGGCATGCGGGAATCTTTGTGTGTGTTTGGATTAGGGAATTTCGGGGGCGAAATTTCTTAAGGGGGGAAGAGTGTAACGACCCGTATTCTACACATCATAGGATTGTAGAATATTTATTTCTTTCCCGTGTGAAGTTGTATGGTCATGTAACTTTGGGAAACATCTATTAGAGTCATTTCCCATGTCCATGATTTTTGTCGATTTTTAAATGACCATTTTGCCCCTAGTTGGTACTGTTTTGGCCATAACTTTTGATTGGAAAGGAATTTTGACCTGAAACCACTTCCATTAGATTCGTTTGATGGTTTCTCTTTCCGTAGAGTGGTTACATTAGCCAAACGGACTTACCGTTTGGGAGATATGGCTGAAACAAGGTTTGGAGGGTGAAAAACTGCTTAACCGGGCCAAATCGGGTGATTAGCAAGTAGGCCCATAACCCATTTCGGGATTAGGGTTATGGGAGGGCTGAAATGAGATGGAGAATCATCCCATTTCAGTTTTCTAGCCTCCACTTATCACCAAGGATCCCTAAAAATGGCCTCCAACCTCTAAATCACCTCCAAATCACCTTTAGGTTAAGGATTTGGCTTAGCAACCCCTAATCAAGAAGGATCTTCACCAAATCAACAAAGGAGTTGCTGTTTGGTATTGAAATTCGCATCAAATCAGAGAATCATTTCAGATCTTAGTTTATTTTGTGGCTAAGGTGAGTGATTTGCATAGTTTTGCACTAATTATAGCTAATTAGGGGTGATTAGTGTTAATTAGCGAATTTAAACATGATAAAATTCTGGAAAAATGTTTATTAAATTCGAAATGATGTTTTAGACCTCTGATATGAATTTGGGCTATGTTTGATCCATTTTGACATGTTATATTGTTGTTTTGGTGTTTATGGTCGATTTTATATGTTGCTATGACTGTTTGGGATGTTATGTGATTATTTAGAAAAGTTAGATTGGTCGAAAACGTCGTCGTATGGCGTAAATAGCTCGCTGGAAAAGTTGCAGGGATTTGGATAGGATCGGATCGCATCCCCATACCACGACCCCTAGGATCGGATCGCATCCCCACACCACGATCCCTAGGATCGGATCGCACCCCCACACTCGGACCGTGGGGTATGACCACGATCCCCACACTCGGACCGTGGGGTATGACCACGATCCCCACACTCGGACCGTGGGGAAGGACCACGATCCCCACACTTGGACCGTGAGGAATGACCACGATCCGCACAACTGAAGCGTGAGGAATGACCACGATCCGCACAACTGAAGCGTGAGGGATGACCACGATCCGCACAACTGAAGCGTGAGGAATGGCCACGATCCGCACACTTGAAGTGTGAGGAATGACCACGATCCGCACACCTGAAGCGTGAGGAATGACCACGATCCGCACACCGCGACCATGAGGAAAGATGACGAACCGTGCACATCTGAACTGAAGTATGGACATGAATGGAAGCATGGAGCTAGGGACCGAATGATGACCGATCCGAAGAAGAATGAAAACCCGAGATGCAAAGGTAGTCCAATATGGGAAGTTAGAGCTCAGGATCCAGTTGGGAACCGATGAGTTCACTTCATGGTTGGACTTTGCTGCGGGACGTGTGCTAAGGAGTTGCCGACGTTCATAACTTCGATTCACCACTGGAAATGGATAATGGGCTACTTATCAGTGCAATAGGGTCATTATGACCTGAGGGGCAAAGTGATGGTAGCAAGACTACGTTATCAGTGCAGTAGGGTCATTATGACCCGAGGGGCAAGGTGATGCGTAGTAAGGCTATGAGCCAGTGCAGTGGGGTTCTTGAGACTCCATGGGGCAAAGTGGACATAGCGAAGGATTTGTGGCTATGTTATCAGTGCAGTGAAGTCATTTATGACTTCATGGGGCAAAGTGATCATAGCCAGGTATGTTGGGTGATCGAAGTGGTGAATATCGTATGCTTTACGCACTGAGTGAGAGATGTGAGGATGGATGTTATGCTTGATTGTTTGCCATCATTATGACATGCACACCTCCCCCACCTCCGTATCTTTATATTGATTGATATGATACCTTAGAGTGTTGTACAGTATGTAGTGCTAACTCTTTGGTTGCAGGTCCAGGTTCAGGTATGTTTTAGTCTACCTGTTATTGTTCACTTTAGATGCTTATCGCTCATACCAGGCTTTATGTCTGACCCAGAGTTTTATGTCTCCTCTTATTACTCTGGGTGCTCACACGAGCAGACTAGAGACAGGTTAGCTGGTGATGTGCGAGTAGCGGATCCGGAGGCGGGCAGGAGGCTTCCACACATTATATATATACACACATCCTCCCTGTGTCGTTGGTGGTCGCTACTTGGGCATTAGTAGTGTACCTCCTTTATCTTACTTTGCTTTGAGACAGTTGAAAAGTTGTAATAAGCTATATTTTGGAGTTCCGCTGCTATGATGATTAGTTCTGATTTTCAGCTTATGCACTGTCTCTCCTGTTTTATGCCAAGTATGTTATTATTATATTTTGTTCTATGCGCTGTGAGACATTCTACAGGTTCCTTATATGTTCATTTTCTTCTTCCTTTTTCCTTCTGGCGACCCGTTCCGTGCTAACTGGGCATGTGTACAGCGCACTTTTGGAGTAAATGTCGGTTGGTGCGGGGCGAGGCGTCACACAAATTGGATACAAGATATACATAAAATATTAAAATAATTATGCTAGGCAAGGGAGTCATGGAGCGTCTTAAAGGTATGCAACCGAAGTTGTGTATTATTGCAGTGCGTAAATGCAGTTGTGTAAAGTGTAAAACGACAGAAGTTCAGTGAAACTTGTCATTTAGATTTTGGAGGAATAGTGATTTTTGCAATGTAGAATTTTATTTTTTTCAAAACAATATAGATGCTGGGAATGATGAAGAATGACATGGTGAGAAAGCAAGAGGAAAATAAAAGAATGTTTAATAAAGAAAAATGGATAGCTGGACCATTGATTTGAAGGTCCCACATCCGTGCATGACTGATGTTTAATAAAAGAATGTTTAATAAAGAAAAATGGACTTTTTTTTTTGCAAAACGTTATGTGAGTTGGTTGGAGGGGCATATATCAGAACAGGAAGAATTAGGTCCAAGTGATTTGTATCCGATAATTTGATCTAAAAGCCATTATCTTCCTAAGCGTGAAATATATAAAGAGAAAATGTTATTTCTCCTTGGTTTTCTTGGAATAATGCGAGGCAAGAGAGTCAATAGCTGTGTGGGCCATAGGGCCTGCATAACACCCTTTTGTTGTTGCATTTTTACATCTGTAATTTTTGAGATGTATAGCAGAGTCCTAAGTTAAATATTATTTCTTGATTCAAAGAAAGTAGGGAAATATTCATATTTGTCCATCGGAAAATGGACACACGTTAAGACTGTGTAAACACACACACACACGTGGGATGTCTCCTTACCTAACTGTCAGGCGTAGCTGTGAGTTTCTAGCATTAAATATTTCGGGTGTCTCCTTATGTAACTATCAGGAGTAGTTGTGAGTTTGTAGCATTAAATATTTCGTTTTGCAGTGAATAATTTTATTTACATGACTCATGAAACTATGCTGTGAGGGCATGGACTATATAGTATGTACCATTTCTTACTAATAATACAGATTGTTAAAACCGTCTGCTTGATTTGCATGTTGGTTTTTTTTTTTTTTTTTTTTTAATAGAATGTCAAAATCATTTTATGCTGGCTGGTTCCTCAATTGCGACTCATTAACAAATCATCGATGAGGCATAACAGTCACACCTCCATTAACGAATACTGTTTTATTGCGTCTGCTGCTTTCTGAACATAATACAACGTTTGAAATTTTAATTCAAACCAACTTTGATTTCTCTTGTTTGAAGTATTTTTTTAATGCCATAGCAAAATGATGTCTTTTTAAGCTACAAAAACACCACTGCCTAAAACCTGCATCTCAACTAATCACATAGGTACCTCTGTGCCCAATTTTGTGTTTACAGGTTTCTACCTAAAATTTACCATTTGTTTGTTATTAAAATATGTTAAAATTATGAAATATCAAAGCATCAAATAAATGGGATTGACTTGAGACATCACACATGGAGGCACAGGTGGAAGATTCATTATACATATTGCGAACACGTAGCAGCTTACTGTTCTAATTTGAAATGTATGGTAAAAAATGAAAACTAATATTTTTTTACTTAAAAAACAAGTAAGTTGATAAGTCGTAATAACAAATATGGTAATGAATTATTTCAAAATTTACAAGTATTATTTCATCTTATGTATGTAAACAATTTTATTTTCAACTATCGGCTTAAAACTACTCGAAACTCCTTTTGACCTAAACATAACTTTTAATGTTGTAGATATGTCCGTCCTCCACTAACACACCGCCTGCTGGCAGCTTTTATTGTTCTCGGGTTGATTGGGTAAGTTTCACAAACCACTTATAACTTATTTACCTATCTCTCTTTCTACATGTACGTAGGTTTTCTGATTTTACATGCAATAAATTATATACGAATATCAGGATATTTGGCAACCAGATTCTATTTCTCATCGGTCTTAGCTACACGAATCCAAGTTACGCTGCTGCTATTCAGCCTGCTATTCCTGTGTTTACGTTTATCTTGGCTGTACTTATGCGGTAAGTCTTATGGTTAGTTGCCAAATCTTACATGAGTTAATGTATTTCAGGAATATCTGAACAGTACTTGTACTTAACTATTACTTCAATTTAATACGAAACTATTCTAGTATACCACTAAAGTAGGTAAGTAGTTAGCTATTTTGCTGCTAATTCGCTAGTATTTCACAGTTGCTAACTTTGTTTTTAATCCTTTATCACAATCCTCTTGTTTTACTGTAATAAAATATGCAAGTTTACTATTAAATTTAATTCAGCATTGAGAGGGTCAGCCTATTTACAGTGGAATGATGCTTGAAGGTTATTGGCACACTTGTCTGTATATTTGGGGCAGTCTTTATGGTTTTTTATAAAGGCCCCTCTATCTTTGGGAATACAAGCATTGGCTCATCATATAAAAAAGCGACAAGTCAATCGGAGTACGTTGCATTGTTTGTGTTAGAAAGAATGAGAAGGTTAGTGAAGAAGAGGTTATGAGGTAGTGAAGAAACACAAAGAAAACAAAGTCCCACATTGTGTATGTTTTGTGGATATATCTCCATAAATACTAAAGCTTCACATGTTATATCAAACAAATGACATGAACACATAAAGGCTTGAATGAATGGGCTATGGAGGCTTTGGGCTTTCATATTAAATATTAAAATGTCAAATATAAGGGCCTTGGTTATCTTGGGGTCTCTCGTGATAAATGGGCCGCCGACTGTTAAAATGCGCGGGTGTGAACGTTTGGACGAGCGCATGCATCTGTTCGTCTGAACGGTGATCGGGTGCGACTGGTTGAACCAGCGCGCTTGTACGGACAGTCGCGCCTACCCCAAAAAGACACCCCTCCGCTGCTATATATAGGCAGCCTGCCAGAGCCATCAAATACACAGAATTAATTCATTCGATCTCCTTCTTCTTCACTGCTCTGTTCTTAAAATTACTCTCTTGAGTTCGTGTTGCTCTGCACTTGAAAGCGCTTCAAATTGCAGAGACCGGTCCGTTTTATCTTGAGAGACAATTGCTCGATAACCTTCAGCGCCAGTGAGGGAGCAATATTGTTTCAAAGAAACATATTTACTCTGCACTCGGACAATACTGAAAGGTACTCTTCTTATTTTTCTGTTTTGCAACGGTTTTGCACTGTTGCAATTCCGGTCGCGCTTTTCGCCGTTACTAATTCTGAAACAATTCAAATTAGTAACGCTTCTTGACGTGACAATTGGATAGTGAAAATTTATTCATTGCTATCAGATTCGTATTGCGTTTGCATTGTTACGAATAACAGTTCGCATCTCAGTTAGTTCGGCTTGGCCTTACTTCATGGAATATTGGTGTTCTGTGCCTTATAGGAAATAGTGTTTGTATGGCAATTTTTCTAGCTTTGCAGGTACTAAATAGTCAAACCTTTATTTATGTTATATAAACTTATGCGTTCATTAAAAATAGTGGTACTAAGCACTGCTAAATGCATGAATTCATATAGACTAACTCTATCGGATGTTAGGAAGATTGTACCATGTGACATGGTTGTGTTCAATTGCAACACATCGGTTTGGGTTGCAACCATCCTTGTTTTTCATCTGATTCTGCATTGTACTTTCTACGACTATGTAACATTGTCGTTTCTGCTTCAATGAAAAGCCTTTTTTGTAATAACAATTGTGCTTTCGATTCAGAACTTTGCAAAAAAGCATACTTTTTTTAAATCGTTCAATATATCTTACCTACTAAGATCTAATTTTATATCCATTCTGTTACAACTCAACATCACTAGGGGTGAGCAAATGGTTGGTTCGGTATGAAACCAATAAAAAATGTTAAAATGAAAATAACTATTCAAGAAACATGAACCGAACCAACGCCAATCGACATTTTTTATACCCAAAATGAATCAAACCAATAATATTTGGTTGATTTGTTTGGTTTATCCTAAAATTAAATAGATCTTTTAGTTGTTGATATAACATAGGATTAAAACAAATAATTGAGTACATATGATGCAAATATTTTAGAAATCAAACTCTTCTTCTGAAAATGTTATTATGAAATTAAAGAAAGATAATATTGTTATGAAAATATTGTAAATAATAACATTGTTAGTGGTAATTTTTTTAACTTCTAAATTAATTAAATTTTAAATTTGCCAAACCAGACCAATAAACCGAAATAATATAAAAATAAAATCCAAAACCAACCAATTAACTTACAAAACCAAACCAAACCGATTTGGTTGGTTTAATTGGTTTTAACCGATAAGTGCTCACCGTAAACGTCACCAATTAAAAATATCATTTTTCAGTCCTGTATACATAAATGAATGTATACGGATTGAAATTAGGTGGCTTATTTCAATTGATCTTGGAAGTGGAATAAAACATTTTTGGGTGCCACAAAGTGGTAGGCTTATTGTGAAATTTTGAATGAACTAAATGGAGCGGAGGCTACTAAGTATTCTACAAGTAGGTCGACAATAGAGGTTTTTAGCTGCTTGATCTGCTAACTAGTTACTGCATCCACTTTTCCATTTTCAGGCTCAAGCTTTGAAGAAGTATCCTGCCAGCATATCGTTAACAGCATACTCGTATTTTTTTGGAACAGTCTTCACTATGTTCGCAGCATTATTTGCAGGCAGAACCCTAGAGGACTGGATTCTTACAAAATCTCAAGTCATTGCTGTGCTATATGCGGTAAGATTTCTGGACTTTCGTATCCTTATTGACTGTGTATTATATACCATAAAACAGACAGGATATTACATTTTGTTTGCTAAGTGGAATTCTATTTCTCAGACGTCTTCAAGACAAATGCTCCCTACTTTAATGCATGCTATGGAACTGATTTCGAGCAATCATATGATACGGCTAAAGTCAGTATTAGAAGACTTGGGAATCTATGATAAGCTTCCAGTCTACTCTAGTACGGTTTTGTTGGAAATGGTTTGAATTGTTTAAAAATGAAAAATGGTTTAAAGGCGATTGAGTCACACATCTCAAGTGGTTTAAGGGTAGAGCACATGCATCAACATTGTTCGGATTGTGTTGGTGTACCATTTATATTTTTGGTATAAATTTTTTAACGTTCTTATCTTAAGAATAGGGGTGTAAACTGGTCGGACCGGACCGGACGAAGGTGTGTCCAAGTTCTGTCCTATAAGAATTCGGACGGACACGGACCGGACATCATATTGCCTCGGACCGAGCCGGACAATGCACTGTCATGTCCGATATAGTCTTGGATAATAGAAAAACATCGAACATTTTAGATCGGACCGAACACTAGTGTGTCCAAGCTCTGTCATATAAGAGCTCTGTCCTATAAGAGAATCAGACGTACACGGACCGGACAACTTATAGCTTCGGACCGAGTCGGACAATGGACTGTCATATCCGATATACTGCCCTACTTAAGAACAGTAATAAAATGGTAAGTCAAACTTGTTCAATTTAGAGAACATTTGATGTTGTATGTAGTTTGATGTTAGAGATAGAATTCAAGACTACGAGTCAACCTGGTATGCCTTTATTCATCAATTTGTAAAACTTATAACACTCTCCTTAAACTAATCATAAACTCAAGGTTTTGGTACATGGATCACTAACTTTCATGCGCTTCTGTTCGACACCAGCTCTTCAAATATATTCCAATTTTTATGGATATTTTTTTTGGAAATAGCTCGAAAAATATTCTAAAAAGAAGATAAAGATGTAGAACAACCGAACTGAATGTAAAATAAAAATTGAGAAAAAGAGTGAATGTGTGTAAATACATGTATGTGTATGTGTGTGTATGTATATGTATGTGTGTGCGCAAGCATGCATGAGCATTTGTATATAGATATAGGCATATGATATGTATATATATGTATGTATATATATATATATGTATGTATATATATATATATGTATGTATATATATATATATATGTATATATATATATGTATATATATATATATATGTATGTATGTATGTATATATATATAAAGCCTAAAGAGACACAAAATTTTGACATAAATGATGACACAAGTTATTTGAACCATTGGATCACGCCATGAATTACACCTCTCCATATAAAGACAAAAAATCCAACGGTTGAGGCTCTGTGTCTCTCTCTTTGTGTTCAAATAGTCGCTCATATATATATATATATATATATATATATATATATATATATATATATATATATATATATATATATATATTATATGGGATAAGGATCAGAGAGCCCCACTGAATTTTAGTCTCCCATCTGCACCTCAATTTCAGCCACTCATTTATATTAAAAAAATGAATGCAAAGTGAGTGGAAGGTGAGAGGATGAGTGGAAGAAGAGAGGGAGGAAATGTGTGGTGAAAAAGTGGTAGGCTAAAGGGGTGTTCACTATTTAGGGTGCCATTGAACCTGCCCCATTATATATATATATATATATAGAGAGAGAGAGAGAGAGAGAGAGAGATAGAGATAAACACACTCCAGGGCACCCCCTTTTCTTAGCACTCCTTTTGCACCTCAACCAGAGCCGAGTATTTGTAGTTAAATAAGTTAGTGGGAGAGAGAATTAGTGGAAGGAGAGAGAAACCGGGATATGTGCTGGAAATCAGGGGGGCTAAATGGGTGTCGCACTATCTGGGGCGCTCTTGATCCTATCCCATATATATATATATATATATATATATATATATATATATATATATATATATATATATATATATATATATATATATATATATATATATGCAATAAAACAGCCGAAAAATTAGCGATCTAATTCAGAAAGAGAGTTCAAGAACAATTATATAGTATATTGATAAATATTTATTTGTCTCACAGTAAAATAAAACATTGATTATACTAGGTAGATAATGGTCATTGTAGAAACTTATGCTTCGAAAGTTCATTTTTTTTAGTATTATTGTCAATAACATAGACATACACAATTGATGGGTATAAATGTCTAACTGATGACTACTTGGCCATACATACTTACAATGTGATTATATATAAACTAAGAGTTATAAATTACGAATTCAATAAGTATGTCCATATTACTGCAATCAAACTTTTCAAAGATGCATTTTAAATCAATAAAACCATAAAATTTTAATTTTTAACCATTTTATTCAAAAAATATATCTAATATGTTTAAATGGCCGAAAATACGCACCTTGCCTAACAAAGTGATTCCAGTAAGTGGATTTTACGCGTCCGAGGCAGCTATATTTAACGAGCGGCTCCACTTTGCTTGGTCTCGTACACGGATGAAGAATAAATATGACAAACTGGAGCGTTAATGCAGCAATTGGGATAGACTTCTGTAGGTAGAAGGTGGGATGCAGAGAATGAACAGTTGGATGGTTTCGAGCAGTGGTGGAACGGTCCTGCACCTCCTGCTTGCAGATACAAAAAAAATAATACAGGAAAACTGTCTTGTTCAAAATGGAAGAACTAGATCAGTTATTTGGAGATTGCATAGAAATTAGTAAATGACATGTGCAAGCATCAGATATCTTGAACTCTACCAGCTCGGCCTTTCACTGTTGCCGATGAAGCTTTGCATGATAATTGGATGATGGAAGACAACACGCCCCTTTAACCCTGTTGTAAGAGACAGATCAAGTTTGGTGGCTCTAGCGTACATGTGACTGTAGTGTCCTTTGCTTAGGGTGACTGTTTCACCAACATTGTGCAAAGTTGTTATTTTATATTGTCTACTGCCATACCGGTGAAGCAGTGAGAGTTTTTTTTTTTTTTTCGTAAAGTCCCCACGAACTCGGATGTAGTGGAGACACCGTCGAAGTTAGATTTATGTCGTATCAGTTGAATTTGTTCCGTAGTCGTCGTTATTTTGCTTGGTTAAAATTTCTACCTTGTTTTATTTGTTTGTATTTGAATTTAAATTGTTTTTGTTTGGTCTAATAAAAAATCGAGCAATTTAATTTTTATTATTTGCAACTAATAAACTCATATTACATGTCAAAAAATGATTATTTAAGTATTAAGCAATTATGTTAAAAATCACAAACTAAGTACTTTTCTCAAATGGTCCACTCAACTACCTCGTTCATAGCGGTAAACATATTCGCCCTTCACCAATCTTCTTCTCTCAAATACCCTGCTTTCGTTCACCAGAAATGCACCCTAACTTAAGCTAACCTCTTTTGCTCTTGTTTATATTTACTTCAATTCAATTGCATTAATAAAAGCAAATTAATCATCTACACGGTTTAATTTTCAAATTGTTTTATCCAAGTCTTCTATCTTCACATATTTGGTTTTCTCCTTTGCGAGTTAATCTTATTGTGTATATGCACAATGTATTTATATTACCAATTATTGAATCAAGCTGAAAATAATGATGCAAATCCTCTTCCATGTTTTGGTTTTGAATCAGCATATATAACGAAGAAGAAGAAACATTCTTCCATATATGGCAAAACATTTGTCATTCTTCCAACTCGTTTTTTGTTTTTGTTCTAATCAATACAACTGAGGTTTAACTCTCATACTTGCAATCCATCTTTGATAATCGTTGATGCTAAGATGAACAAATCAGCTCTTCGCATGAGCAGTTCTTCAGCACGAAGACTAAAATATATAGTATAGTTCTAAGGGCATCCAACTTTATGTTGGAGGCTACCTTGGTCAGCTGTTAACTGCCGATTTAAACATGGTTTGATTGGTGGTTAACCTCCGACTGGAGTGTGAACTTGTCTTTTAGTCGTCGGTAGTCCCTAGCATCTTGGTCGGTGCCCTTAACAGCACACACTGTGTATGTTCTGTTGGATAAAATTTGAAGAGGGTTATTTTGGTCTTTGTTTCCTTTTTCGTGTGTAACGGGGTGAAGGAAAATATTAGGGTGGTGAATTTTCCATGATAATGTTTTTTGTGTTATTAGTTTTCGACAGCAGCATGTGTATTCATTTATTTGCTTATGTTTCAAGGATTTTTTTGTATAGTGTTGTTTGTCAGTTTTGTTTACCATGTACAAATATATTTATTAAGGTACTGGCCATTTTTTACCAGCCCTTCTACAAAGTATAAATTACTGAAATTGATTATTATATTGTCTTTTTAGGGAATCTTTGCATCAGCTCTTATTTATGGACTGATCACTTGGTCAAATAAAATTTTAGGCCCAGCTTTAGTTACTCTATAGACTATACATGCCACTTCAACCAGCATTTTCATCTTTCTTATCAACAGTATTTCTGAGCACGCCCATCTTTCTCGGAAGGTATGATCACACTCTTTTTCCTGTAACCATGAGCACATTATTATTGATTCTTTCAAACATTTTCATTAGTAGATTATGATGGATCTGTCATGACTCCACAAATAACACTTATTAGGTACTGGAAACATTGCAACCAAAAGATATTAAGAAACGATAGCTTTGATAAGCGTTCAGCCATCTCTGAAAGACAATCTATAATACCAGATTCAAACCAGTACTCATTAAGAATTTCAAAGACCAGTTTGATTACATTTTGCCGTAAACGTATGTGCTTTGGATTTTACACTAGTACAAGCATATCGTAGATGGAAATGATAAAATTCTCCCTGTACATCTGCATCTTTTCCTAGCAGGTTACACATGCTTTATGACAAATTATACTTGTTTATTGAGCAGCATCATTGGTGGTGCTTTGATCCTTTGCGGCTTATATACTGTCACGTTTGCTCAGTATAGGGAAGCTGTAGTGTTAATAGTATCCAATCAAGATTGTCAAACTGAACCTCTGTTTCATGATGCTGATTATCGTCAAAACCAATAGTTGGATGTCGTCTGTAATTTTTTTTCACTAGTACAAAGCTTCGAGCCATGGAAACAAAAGCAAAAACTTGTGATGAGGCTGCAGCAAATCACAACATCTGACTATACTTGGTGATCAATACTGTTGATTGTGCAGTGTGAAAAATAAAGTGAAATCACATGTGTCAGTGCACGAGCACGAGCACTTGTTTTTTTGATGTTCGTTCTCTGTTGCAGCAAAAGCATTGTAAAAGTTGTTACTGCAACATGTCATTTTTAACATCTTACAGACTGGATAAATGCACCATTTACATATATACGCTAATCTTTTTTATATGAAAAATCAGTATATATCTGCCTTTGTTTGATGATGTATATACTCATAGGTAAGCTCCCACCATTTCATGTTTTGTTGGCCTGTTGCCGCTTATTTAAAGGGCGACTAGTGGTTCTGAATGTGTTGCCTTCTCTTGAAGAAATCTAAGGGCAACTCGAAGGGGTTAAGCCCGTAATATTCATTGTCTTGAATATTACGGGATGTAACGTTGGGAAAATCTCCAATGGTCGGGTGCTCTAAAACCCTAGTGTGCTCAGACCTTCATTTTAATGGGCATCCATTAGATGGACACCCGTTAAATGAATGTCCAACAAATGGGGATCTAGAAACCATTCAGTTTTCTTAATCGAAAACTGAATATTCAGCCTAATAGTAAGGCTGAATCGGGCAATTGGGGGTGCAAAGCTGAATGTTACCCTTAATTTTTTAGATGACGGGAGATGCGATAAATAAGATAACTTTTTGTATGAACTTCTGTAGATGATGAGAAACAAAGTTAGGTAGTGGTTTTGCATCGTGCAATGAAAAAAGATGCCTATATTCAAGATTTTAAGATACAGATTTGAAAAACATAATATCAGTCTCTATAAGGATGTTTTGACTATTTTGAAACTTGTTTTAGGGGTTTTAACCAAACCGTCTCTTTAAAAATATTAGTCACTTTATGATTATCTGGAGTGACAATAATAGGTGAATAAAACAATTTTATTACCATATGGACAAGTATTTCCATGTTAACGAGTTACAAATGTCCAAAAGACCAAACATGGTATCAATAAGAAATTATTCTATTCCTTATTTCTTGATAATTAATTTTGCAAATTTCATGGTTGTTAAGATAAATGTTGAGGGATCGTTGAAATGGATTCCATTTCTAAAAAAGAGCGCAAACGATTTAGTATTGATGGAAAAGTATTTAGAGCATCGGATGACTTAAAAGACATAAGGTGCAAATGCCCTACAAAACAAGGGTATTTTCACGTCTTGAGGCATATCTTTATTAATAGTTGTAATACTCTTTTGCTGTCATATTTTCATTGTAATATTACGTGCTGAAATGTGGAGAATCTTCAATGGTCGGACACTCAAAAGACCTTAGGCATTCCAAAAGGGAGCCTGAAACAACATTATATATATATATATATATATATATATATATATATATATATACACACACACACATACACACACACGCATACACACACACACACATATACATACTCAGGCGTCCATTTAATCAGCGTCCATTATATGGACCGTCTGTTAAATAGACGTCTAACAAATGAGAGTATAGAAACGATTCAGTTTTCCGAATTTAAAGCTGAATATTCGGCCTAATATTAAGGCTGAATCGGGCAGTTGCGGGTGCAAAATAGATTGTTACCCTTAATTCTTTTATTCGATTGGAGATGCCCTAAATAAGATAATTTGTTATATGAACTTCAGTAAATGATGAGAAACAAAGTTTGTGAGCTGTATTTAGCTTTGTATATTGTGTATTTATAATTTGTGTGTGTTCACAGTTTCTGTAGCCATCTCTACAGAAATTGTTTTTGTAAGCCGTTGGAGAAAGGTTAGTTTCTCCCTTTTTGTTATATTATATTATTTTGTAAAAAAAAGTTGGGTAGTGGCTTTGCAATAAAAGAAGATGCCTATATTCAAGATTTTAAGATACAAATTTGAAAAATTGAAGAAACTGTCTTTTTGAGCCGTTGGAGAAAGGTTAGTTTCTCCTTTCTTGTTATATTATATTATTTTGTAAAAAAAAAATAGTTAGATAGTGGTTTTGCAATAAAAGAAGGTGCTTATATTCAAGATTTTAAGATACAAATTTGAAAATTTGAATATTAGGTTTAGATCCTTAAAACAAACTTAGTACATAAAAATTCATTCCTAAGTTTTTTTATAAATCAAGTCCTTAGAATTTAATTAGTGAATAATTGCAATGTATGCAAATTTTTTGGTGAATAATTACAGAAATTTATGTAATATTTTTTAGAAAATTGCGGAAATTTCCACAATGGAAATTTACGCAACTTTTGGATACAGTTTCATAATGTTTACAACTATTCAATGAATAATTGCATAAATTTACACAATTATTGGCTAACTTAATTTTAGAGACCTAATTTGAATACCTTATTTAGGAATGATGTTTTGGCTATTTTGAAACGTAGTAGGGATTTTAGCTAAACCATTCCTTTGGAAAATATCAATCACTGTGTGATTATCTGGAGCAGCAATAATAATTGAAATAGAGCAAGATTTATAGCCATATGGACAAGTGTTTCCACTTTAACGAGTTCTAAATGTCCAAAAGACCAAACATGCATGGTATCAATAAGAAATTATTCTATTTCTTATTTCTTGATAACGAATTTTGCAACTTTCATGGCTGTTAAGATAAACGTTTAGGGATCGTTGAAATGTATTCCATTTTTAAAAAAGAGCGAAAACGGTTCGGTATTGATAGAAAAATAAATAGAGTGTTGGATGACTTAAAGATATAAGGTGCAAATGCCCTTCAAAACAAGGGTATTTTCACGTCTTGAGGCATATCTTTTTTTAAAGAGAAGTAAATATATATAACAAAAACTGAGGAAAATGATTTTTCCCCAATGGCTCACAAAAACAGAACAACAAACACAACCGAGTTTGTAACATATCTCAAAAGGTGCCCATAGAAAATCAACCAAAGTAGCTGATAATACTCTTTATTAATGGCTGCAATACTCTTTTGGTATCATATTTTTGATGTCAATGTGAACTACTGAAAATGCACCTATAGAGATATTATCAAATCTTGTTATCGCTTAAATTAGGCTCTCAAAATTAAATTTCATTTACCAATTCAAAATTCTCACTTGCAAAAATTATTAGACTATCATAACGTTTAAAAATATGATCTAACAAATAAACTTTATTTCCAAATTCATGAAAAATTAAACTAAAAAAACAGATGTTACAAATTAGAAATAAAAATAAAAACTAATTATACATGATTTCAATGCAAAAACATATGTGAATATCTACGTATATCCTGTAATTGGCTTGGAAGTCTGAAACCTTTTGTTTTTACCATAATGTTCTCAAAAATAAGAAAATATTATATTTAGGTTGTTTGGTTCGAGATTTAGAGGCAAAAGTGGTGGATTCAAGATTCAAACAGAAAAGATTATGAAAAATAACCAAGATCCAAATAATATCCAAATCAAAACCAAGATCCAAATTAAATCAAATCCAAGTCAATTAAAATAGCGATATACGTTCGACCCAGTCCGAAGGGATGAGAGCCCAACAGGGCAAATCATCGTAGGTGTCACGAGACACGGTGTGAGCATGTCCACCTTATTATTCGATAGGATTGGAAGAAAGCGCAAGACTTCAACGAGACATGAGGGTACTCTGAGATGACCCTTAGCGGTAAGCCTAGCAAAGTTGTACCTCAAGAGGCATGTCTGTATGGTTCCATCCATAGAGTATGCCTTGGCTGCATTTATAGTTAAAGGCAGCCAGAAGACTGATGGGATGAATTCTAGGATTTGGCGGTTGCCTTGGCTCTGAGAGCAGGCTTCTTTGTCAGGACCTAACAAGGACAGTAGATCGTTGGATATCTGTCATCGTCGGTCGAAGTGAGTACGAAAAAGACTGGAGCTAAACCAACAGGCCAATTGAATGAGAGACAAAGACAAATTGGATGCTTATTTTTTTTATTAGGGCGCGATCACTTAGCTCTTTGAATGGTCTTTTATTAGTTAGGGGGTTGAGTGGGCCCATACCCACCGAGAAAAGAGATAGACCAATCTATGGATATCTGTATTGTAGGCCTAACGAATCTGTCCTTTATAGATATAGAAATCCCCTGACCAAGTTTCGTAGGGTAAATCAGGATTAGAGTGCTTTCATAGCTCGCGATGGAGTGAGTGGAGATGGAGATTTAGTGCATCTCTTCGTAGCATGGTCTAGTACGCTTTCATAGCATGGTAATGGAAATCTAGTATGTTTCGAAGTGCGGTGATGGAGATCTCTTGAGAGGAGTATTATGGGGAGTACCTCGATATGTTGGGAATATAGCTACATATATGTTTTATTAGGTTAATCTAGTTGGGAGCAGATGGGTATGATTCATGCGTAAAACTGAAGAATATAATATGTAGCGAACCCAAATAATCTAAACCAGTGATATATCGATATATTGAGTATTATTTATATAAAGCATAATTTGTCCATTCACCAGAACTTTTGTTCTGACCCTCTCCTCATAACAAACCTGCAGGTTAGACAGGCGGAAAATATTTTACAGCTTAGAGACACTTGCTGGATAATGGCATTATTATGGTAAGTATTTACCTACTATTATATTTTATTCCGTTCCGCTGTGAGACATTTATTGTGAACTCTGATATATTTGCTTTTGCCTTTCTATAGAATATCAGACAAACCTACTCGAGTTTCAGTAGACTTGAATTTTAGCGTTTTACGAAAAATTCGGGACTATTGAAATTTGTGTTGTTACATTAATTTTGTAAACTTTGTTTCTACACGGGTTATTAACCTAAAATGAGTTCAAGGATTGAATCAAGTGGATCAAGTGATGTTCTCATTTACCCCTGCAGGTTTGCTGAACTTTTAAGAATTGTAGTTTTTCGATTAATTTTTGTTAAAAAATGAATCGTTCGTGTGCCTTTTACCTTTGGATTTGTAACCCGTTGTATATTAGAGTTCATTTACATATGAAAACAAGAAAATATCCATTTAGACTCTTGATTTAGTGTTTATATACTTTTCTAGTGATATTTGGGATATATTGTTTGTTATTGTTTCATTAAGTGTCATATATAGTAACATAATATTGATATCCACGTTACCTTACATGTATCGGTTTCTTTCAGGTTGCAATATAAAAATTCAAAAAACTAGAGAAGTAAATATCAATTTCACGTGTATTAACCTATTGTTTTTTTGACTTATAGATCGTCATTATGCCAACCGACCTTTTTGACTTTTTAAAAGTAAAATGACTTTTGAAATAAGCAAAAACAATTTTGCTTTGGATTGCCAAACATGCCCTTAGGTGTACGAATCAAACGGACCGGACGAAATTGTGTTTAATTCTATCCTAAATAAAATCAAATCGGACACAGACCCAATAAAAAAAATTCTTGTATAAATTTTGTTGACCTAACTCGTGTTTAAAATAAAATCGATCGAACAAGAACACACGTTTCCGGACATTGACATGAATGCACTTGGACGGATATGACTATCTGTATCAAATTTTATACTTTTCATTAGATTTTCCCCAAGCATATACTAAGTTACAATGAATTCGGTGAAATTCGAATGAACAATGACTGGACAAGATTTTTTAATGTATAAATTTTATTGTCCTTGTAATGACCCGTATTTTACGTATCGACTGATCGTAAAATAATTATAATTTTTCTCTAGAGGTCAGATCATTCTCAGATTTTAATATATCGTTAATGAGGATGTGAGACATGTCCCTAATTTTTACCAAATTTAAGTACGACCATTTTCCCCTTAAGTTTACTTTTTGGACCATAACTTTTGATAAGGATCGAATCAGGTGATGAACTCGATTTCATTGAATCGTAATGGTGGTTTTTGATTCCATAGAGTGGTCATATGAAGGATCTGGCTTAGCGGTTTGGAAGCAAACAGTGTTTTAAGTTTCAGCTGCTGTTAGGCGGACTGGTCAGCAGCTAATGTGATGATTAGCCAAGCCCATTAGACCTATGACCCGCGGATATAAATAGGGGTGTTTGGGGAGAGAACTGTGGTTACTCTCTTCATTCTAAACTTTAGGTTAGGTGTTGGTAATTCTTCGGCTCAACCTAAAACCCTAATTCTTCATTCTTTTCATCCAAATTCATCGTAGATTGCATCTAGAAGATAGATCATCATCAAGGAGGATTAGATCACATCAAATTGCATCAAATTGCATCAAATTCAAAGGTTATCAGCGTTGTCCAATTCTGATCTCATTGGATTTACATAAAATTGAGGATTAGGTAAGTGATATATATCTCTAACACAGAAGCAGAGGGTTATATGGGTTATCTATGTTAGTTCTATTCACATATGTTATAATCATACTAGATCTGATCATATATGTTTAATTTTGATTTAGAAACTCCAGAAAACCTAGTTTGATCATATTAACTGGAAAATTGTTAGAATAATGATATTTATTTGTATGTTTAGATCCAAATCATGCTAGAACTTATGCTTATGATATGTTTATGCCATAATTGTGAATTGTTCATGTTTTAATGTTTAGTGTTGTATGAATCGATATTTTTTTTGATTGAATTGATTGTGTTGTTTGTTAGAATTGGTTTCCGTAGATCTTTTTAGGGAATGCGGAATGCGGATCTTAAGGCAAGATAACACTAGAGGGGAGAGGGTGAATAGTGTTTATAAGGAATTTATGAAAATCTAAAACTTATATGATCTACTATGTGAATTACACACAATAGAGATGATCACAGACACATAATCAAAACGAACACAGAAATAAACAAAAATAAAATGTAGAAAAAGGAAAGAACACACCAGATTTTATACTGGTTCAGATTACTCCTACGTCCAGTCCCACGCAACGCTGGAATGCGCAGAGTTTTATTATTATATCAATATCCAAGTACAATCCCCTTGATTTTCCGGCTACAAGGTTAACACCACTCAAACAACCCTCGATTTCACGGCTACAAGATTACCACCACTCCCTTTCCTTGATTTCAGGGCTATATGGAACACACCCTTTCCCAAATACTTCCGAAATGATTACAACAACCCTATAACTCTTCAATAACACTTCACTTCAGAAAGTAATGGATATAAAGTGAGAAAAGAAGAAGTTTTATATAAGTAGAATAGAAATCGGCAAAGTAGAAGTGAAGAAATCAATAAAATATGAAATATTAATGGAGGGATGAAGAGGGGTGAAAAAGGAGAAAAAAATGGTTAAAAAAATCGATTTCAACTCCTATTTATAAGATTTGAAAGGTTGCAACACTTCTGTAACGTTACAAATAATGAGAAGACACTTTCTTTGAAAATTGAAAAAATGACAGTTGTATGTCTACATATGTGTACTTCGACATATATACATAAAATATTTGAATTTTAAACATTTTCAAGTGTTTAAATATATATACTATTCTGGAAATTCTTAAACCAAAACATAATGATATAAATGAGTATTATAAAGTATAAAATCATATGAAAGCATAAATATGAATTATATAAACATATTTATAAAATTATAAGGTTTAAAACTATATAAATATAAAACTATAAAAATATATAACTATATAAATACATATAAACTTATATAAACTTTAAAAATTATATTTGAAATCATAAGTAAGATAGAAAAACTATTTGAAATTAGAATTTGAATTTTGAAAACTAGAATTTTGAAAAAATAGAATTTGAATTTGAATCTAGAGTGCTATTCAGAGTCTTAGATATAAACTAGACTCTATTACTAAATTTGTCTTGAACTCTTGAATTCTTGATTAATTGATTACTCATGAGTCTTGAAACTTCTCTGAATTCTGAATCTCTTGAAACTCTAAAACTGTACAGTCTTCAGTATTAACTCCTGTATATAAATCCTGCATATACACGTGTATATATTCTAGACAGAAATGTTAGTATATATTTTATAATCAATGATAATTGAAATTAGGTTGTTGTCATTAAAACTCCATTCTACAACAATCTCCCCCTTTTGATGATGACAACCTTGGTTTACAAGATATTCGTACCTTTTTATACCGGTTGACTCTGATCTTTCTAATGCTCCCTCTATCATCATGAATTTTATATACTATGTATAACTTTTCCTTATTTTATAATTTCTCCCTCTTTGTCATTATCAAAAAGTAATCCTAAATATACTCCCCTTAAATCCTATAGTCATATGTATATTATAATTTGTGATTATATACGAAAATACTTAATGTATATGACTTTCCCTAGATTTATGCCTATATAACAAACTAATGAAATGCTTATGAAAGATAAATCAAGCATTAAATTAAACATTGTTTTTAATACAAACGATATGTCGATTCATAAGATTTTTGACTTAAGACAACAACGAAATGGAGATCAAATCCAAGAGTTAGTTCATGTATATGTGTGTGTTTAGTTATGTTAGATCAATGTTAAAATCTATCCTCATTTTATATAACACAAATGCAGGGAATTTGATTTTATATATATATATATATATATATATATATATATATATATATATATATATATATATATATATATATGAATAAATGGCTAGAAAAACAGCCATTAGTCGATTGGTTCATTTCAGACCAGTTGACTGGTCAGGCAATTTTTACTCAGTAATGGCTAGTTTTTGCTCATTTTTAAATATATACGATTAACAGTATTCTAACAAGCTGACAGGTGATTTACAGACCAGTTGACTGACTCGAAACAACAATCATTTTATGAAGAGACATCATTCCTCATGAAGGGGTTTTTCTTTATTTCTAAAATGAAATAGGTGCATCTCTTTGATAAAACTCTTCATGAAGGATTTATTCCTTTCAACTATTATATATACACTACAAATCTAGTTTTCAGATCACCAACTCTTTCCGAATCTAATCTATTTTCTGATCTACATTTCCATACTTTGCATTCTAAAAAGCTTTCATATATTTAAGTTACTTGTTGAATCATTGAATTATTTCATATGTCTTGACTTATAAGTAATATACTTCCTTCAATCTTCACATACACATTATATACTTGAGGATAAGATTATAGGAAAGGTGTACTCAATTGTTTGTCGTTCAGTGTTGTTCAAAAACACAAGTAGAAGTCATACTCTTTTTGTTTGTTAAAGTCCTGTGTCGGTGCTTAGGCAAGAAATCCTTGTTGGGGCTTGGATTGATCCTTGTTGGGGCTCGGATTGTTGTGAACCTATTTCTCCAGGTGAAGAGTGGGTGTTGATAGTAGAATTCCAGAAGGGATCTGGGACTAGACGTAGGATGGGAAGTCCGAACCAGTATAAAATTCCTGGTGTCAGTTTACTTACTGCATTTACTAATCTGTGATATCTTTTATTTTTTAATATTTATTTTCATAACTATTGTATTAGACAAGTTATTATATCATATCTACTTCCGCATATTCCATATAGAAAGATCCTACTCTAAGTCACAAGACGCGACTTTTCAATTGGTATAAGAGCCATGTGTTCTAGAGATCATAACAACATCCTAGAACAAATGGCAATAAAGAAGTCTAGTCATGGGATTAGAAAGTGGAAAAGCAACGAAGCAGAATCAAGAAAGCAAGTCTCATGGCTAAAGTCAGATCACAATCGGTATTGTATAAATTCATTATATAAAGATTTTCTGTTAGACCATGATAAATTGTTAAAAGATTTAAAAGCATGGGTAAACTTAATACAGTTATTTTAGCCAATTTTAATGGATGCGAGCAAGAAAATTCCAAATTAAAAGAGGAAAACAATTTTTTAGTTAAATAAGCCAATTGTTTTGAAAATTCCTTAGAAGAGCTTGTTCTTCGAAAACATTTCCTTCAAAAAGAAAATGAGCAGTTAGAACATAAAAACAATGTTCTTTTAAAGGAAAGCGATCCTTTACAAAATAAAAATACATCTGTAGAAAATTCTTTAAATAATTCTATTTCTTTAATTTTGTCTCTTAAAAAGGAGAACAAAGCATTAATTGAAAAGAATATAGAATTATCTAAAGAATCTGAGTTTTTAAAGGTTAATTATAATATTTTGCAAAATGAATTTTCTTACTCAAAAGAAAATTTTGAAAAATTACAATCTTATTTAGATAATTCAGAATATCAAATTTTTAGTCTCAAAACTTAGAATGGTTCTTTAAAATGGAAGAATTCTAAATTAAATAAGGAAATTGATGATTTAAAGAATAACAAAATTTCTTTTGAAAATGTCATCGCGACTTTGGGATCAAATTTGATAAATGTATAAGTAAGTTCGCGAAATTTAGTAAAGGTCAAAATGATTTAAATATGATTTTATCTAGATCTCGACCTTTACATGAAAAAGGGGTTTAGGATATAATAAAGCTAATCATTGAAATAGTACTAGATATGCTTTTATGTACAATAAAAATATCACTGCTGGTACAAATGCACATCCAAGATCCAATTATTCAAATACTTCTATGGCTAGAGATATTTACAATAAATCTAGAAGTACAAAAGGACATACTAATAGAAGTTATTTAAGTATTTGGGTTCCTGCAAATTGAAAAACGGAGAAAATATATTGATGATTACTTTAATTCTGTAGTTAATAATGAAAATTTTATTTTTAAAGGTTCTGTTAAACCCTCTTGGGTATGGTTACCTTCCATCTAATCCCTGGATCCTAATGAAGGAAGTGGGTACCAAAGTATATATATATATATATCATATTTTTTGCAAGTACACCACAAAAAGAAGGCTATTTTCGATATCTCTAAATTTCAGTGAAAACAAAATTCAGTTTATCGAAATGCACATGATCCAATATCTCATGAAGGTGCCTTAATTGTTTATGTTATATGATCGATTACTTCTTTTTTATGATACTTATTCTTTTTAATCGATGACAAAGAGGGAGATAATATGTTATCATTATATACACTATATGTTATCTTTATATGCACTAACATTTTATTACAGGAAACGGTAAGTATATTATATTGTATGAACTAACAAAATATTGCAGAAAACCTTTTATTTAGGGGGAGATGAATATACGCAAGCATACATTTAGGGTGAGCAAATCAATATCTCAACAAAAATGCAATGTATTGTCATCAATCGAAAAAAGGGGAGAATGTTGATTCACAAGATATTATTCAAGACAACAACGAAATGGAGATCAAATTAAAGTTAGTTCATATATAAGTGTGTTTATTTGTGTTAGATCAATGTTAAAATCTATCCTCATTCTATATAACACAAATGCACAGAATTTGATAAGAATATATATATGAATAAATGGCTAGAAAAACTGCTATTACTGGGCATCATGCCCTAAACCAGTCGACTGGTTCATTTCAGACCTGTCGACCAATCAGGCAATCTTTGCCTAGTAACGGCTAGTTTCCGCTTATTTTTAAACATATACGATTTACAGTATTTTAACTAGTTGACTAGTGACTTACAGACCAGTTAATTGATTCGAAACAACAACAATTTTTACGAAGAGACATCATTCTTCATGAAGGGGTCTCTTTATTTATGAAATGAAATAGGTGCATCTCTTTGATAAAACTCTTCATGTAGGATCTTTCCTTTCAACTACTATACATACACTACGAATCTAGTTTTCAAATCACCAATTCTTTCGGAATCTAATCTATTTTCTAATCTACATTTCCATATTCTTGCATTCTAAAAAGCTTTCATATATTCAAGTTACTCATTGAGTCATTGAAATTATTTCATATCTCTTGATTCAATAAGTAATATACTTCTTTCAATCTTCACATACACGTTATATACTTGAGGATAAGATTATAGGAAGGGTGTACTCAATCGTTGGCTATTCAATGTTGTTCAAGAACACAAGCACAAGTCAAACACTTTTTTTTTGTTAAAGTCCTGTGTCGGTGCTCAGGCGAGTAATCCTTGTTGGGACTTGGATTGATCCTTGTTGGGGCTCGGATTATTGTGAACTTGTTCCTCCGGGTGAAGAGAGGGTGTTGATAGTAGAATTCCAGAAGGAGTTTCGGACTGGATGAAGAATGGGAAGTTTGAACCAATATAAAATTTCTAGTGTCACTTTACTTACTGCATTTACTTATCTATGATATCTTTCATTGTTTAATATTCATTTTCATAACTATTGTATATGACAAGTTATTATATCATATCTACTTCTGCATATTCCATATAGAAAGATCCTGTGATAGCCCACGTCCGTTAATGTCACTCTTTAAGAGAGTGCATTAAGTTTCATGAAGCGTTATAGGTAAACAGAAACAGAAATATTACAAGAAAGATATAAAATAACATCGGAATTTAAAACTTTATTGAGCAGAAAACATCGTGGTTCAAAACATAGTTACATCATGAGTCTAAAATATATTAAACCCAGTACATCAACTTAAAACTTATGTCTTGTACTAAAATCATCAGAGTACAATAAACATGAAAAGAGCATAATCCCCAAAAACATAGCCATAGTAGAGAAGGTACGAAATCAAGCAGTACATCTAAGCAGCTCCAAGCAGAAGGAAAGAAGAATCCTAATCAAGCTTGAGTATCACACCCTGAGAACCTGGGGATTGGGGGGGAAGGGGGAATGAAAGAGAAAGAAGAGGAAACAACATAGGTCAGACATAAGTCTGGCGAGTCCAGTTACTTTCAGCATATAAATAAGTAAAAGCATCATAATAGGCTATAAAACTGGATAAGAGGGATAACAGCATATAAGGCAGGTATGACAAGGTAAACAGGATAAACCGAATAGGACATATATGTGTAGCGCTTCTCTAATACTTTTCTCTCTTTATCTCTCTCTGCACCAATACTAGTATCATATGAACAAGATGTTCCCCAACAAGATGGTAGACTTAGGCGTACTTCTAGTGAGAGGTTTCACCCGATACAATAACAGGCAGCCCAACTGAACATACCGGCGTTACCCCTAAGGATAATAACGGGCTCCTAAACAGACAAGACTAGATGTACCCTAATTACTACCCCAACAATCGGCTCCCTACTCCGTAGATACCCTGTGCTAGCCCCACAGTAGGATGTATCACTCCCTAAAGTGGCAACCCTTTGATTACAGGATGTGCACAACCATATCAGCTGATACCACAACGCTTATTTTCCGGGACATGGGTAGACCCATGCATGCATATGAGCCCACTGGAATGCGCCGTCATACACCTTTTCCCAAGTAACCTCTTATAATCAGCTCAGTAAGCGTGTTCCGACTCCGACCTAGTTCGGAGTACTCGTTTGTACCTATATATGGGTTACTGACTGAAACGGGTCCCACACACAAGATGATACAAGCTTCCCCCTAGGATGGCATCTCCACTACTAGGATTTCCACATATTATGCCTACCGGTGTAATAAGATTGTATAACCCCAACAGTTTAAGTTTGTGGGCCTATATATATAAATATTACCCACCACCTTAAGATATACCTAACCCTCCCACTGTTACGAGCAAGTTTACTTAACCCCTACTCAAGTTAATATGTTCATGCAATCCCTATGGATTCAAACATGTTAAGTATTACAAGTTCATTACCATATATTCATTTATGGTTATAATGCGCTAGACCTCCCACATTAAGCCTACAACTTGTGGATGTTGGATATGCCGGGCATGTCCGAGCAGGCTTCTTCCACAAGTCGGACTTAACCTTGTGTCTTAGCCCATTACGTGTATATGCACTTAGACCCCTCACATTAGATTCACCACTTGTGGTTGTTGGATATGCTGGTCGGGTCCGGGATGACTTCTACCATAAATGTAATTTAACCTCGTGTCTAAGCGTGGTTACAGTTTCTAATTACTCTAAATCTAGGTATTTTCATTATTTAACAATTATCCCTATTTCATTATAGGTTTTTGTGTGCCCCTTTTCCAAGTCATATTTATGATGTACCACATGCCCCAATTTGTGACCTTTAATCACACTTTTGGTTTATGCCCCAAATCCATATTCATGTTTTCAATTCAAGTTATGCCCCAAACTTCCCAATACAAGTTATGCCCCAATTTTAACATCTTCCTCTCGTTCCCAATTTCACGCATTCACATATTTCAGTGGTATGCATAGGCTCGAAGGTAGCCTGGCTATAAAATAAAAAGGGAAAATAAGGAGGGAAAAGAACAGAAATAAGCATAATAACAAGATAGACATATGATTGAAGAAATAGGCATAACAGTGGAATAAGCATATAGTGATAGAATTGGGCATAATGACAAGATAGGCATATAGGAACAGTGTGACACCCCACGTCTGTTAATGTCACTCACAAAGGGAATGCATTAAGTTCCGTAAAGCGTTATAGGTAAACAGACACAGAATATTACAAGACAAATATATAGAATAACAACGGAATAAAAACTTTATTTATCATAAGATACCGTGGTCCAAAAACATCACATGTCTGAAACATAAAAGCCCATTACAACATAAAGTTATTGTCTTGTACTTCAAAAATGTCAGAGTACATAAAAGAAGTAAAATTCCCCAAGAACAAAATATAGCCATAGCAATAGGGATAGGAGCTTGAGCCATACATATCAGCAGCTCCAGTAAAATAAGCAGAATCACGGTCAAGCCTGAGTGTTTCCTCCCTGAGAACCTGTGGGGAGGGGAGGAACGGAAGAAAGAAGGAGAAACAAAAAGGGCCAGACATAAAGTCTGGCGAGTCTAGTTACTTTTAGCTAGTAAATCAATAAAAGTAGCATGACAGGCATACAAAGTGGATAAAAGATATACTACATAAATGGTAGGTGTGACAAGGTAGACAGGATAAGGTGTATACGCTTCTCTAATGATTACTCTGCACTATTACTAGTATAACCAGAATGAGATGATCCCTTACACCTCAAGTTGGTAGACTTGGGTATATGTCCAAATATACCCTAACTTATGCTAATCTATCGGCTCCCTACTCCGTAGATACTATGTGCTAGCCCCACGGTAGGATGTATCACATCCTAAAGTGGCAACCCCTCACTGATATGCACAACCCCATATCTACAGGTGTCACGGTCGTCTTATCCCCCTCTGCCCGGCTCATGCACGCACATGGCCCGGTCGGTTTGCGCCGCCCACACCGTCCTCCACGTTTGGATCCCTTACAATCAATCAATAATGTGCCCCTTCTCCGCCTAATACGTAATATTTATTTGATACCTACTCCTGGTTACTGACTGAAATGGGTCCTACACAATATGATACAAGCTCTCCCCTTTGTCTCGTATCCCCCACTAGGTTTTCACTGACTATGTATACCACTAGGTATCTTTAATTACATAGCCCTATACCAGTTATGCTTACCCTAAAAGGTGTCTTTAATTACATAACTATTATATTTTCCACTGGTTATGTATACCACTAGGTGTCTTTAATTACATAACCTTATTGGGTTAAGTTTGTGGGCCTATATGTAAATATTATCCACCCCATCCAGATTTTCTTAACCCATCCACTATCCAACCAATTTTACTGAACCCTAACTTTAGTTCATAATCATATAATCCCTATGGATTAAATTAGGTTAAGTCGTCCAATTCATTACCATGTCCATTTATGGTTCATAATGGGCTAGACCTCCCACATTAGGCCTACAACTTGTAGATGTTTCGGGTCCAGGCAGTCTTATTCCACAGTTGGGTCTAACCTCCTGTCTTAGCCCGATTCGTATTTGCACACTTATGCCTCTCACATTAGGTTCAACATTATTGTCTACTAGATATGCCGGTCGGGTCCGGGCAGACTTCCACCACTAATGCAACCTAGCCTCATGTCATAAGTGCAATTACAATTTCTAATTGTAATCCTAGGCATTTATTATTAATTATACCTATGTCAATTATAGGTTTTATGCCCCTTTTTCCCAATTATGTCCATAATTGATTTTATGCCAAATTTATTCATATTCATTATTCCAATTAATAACCAAATTAACATTCAAATTTCCAATTATGCCTAAATGTCCAATTATACTCATAATGGATTATATGTCCAAATTCATATCAAATTATGCCAAATCTAATATTTTCCCCCATCCCCTAAATAATGCATTCGCATATATTTGGCGGCATACCTAGGATAGAAAGTATCCTAGGCATATGCAGCAAAAAGGGAAAGGTGATGGAAAAAATGACAATAGTGATCATCTTAACAAAAGTGTCATAAACATATGTACTGGCATAGATATGTTTTGGCATAATAATAAGGTGGACAGAAAAACAGATATAGCATAATTATAAGGTGGACATAAAAACAAATCTAGCATAATTAGGATGACAAAGTAGCATGTTTAGATCTAAATATGGATTCATATATCCAATTTATAACATATCTAAATTGACTACAATATGACAGGTGAAAGGTGATTTACATGAAGAATTAGATCTAACCAATGTTGTAACTGTCCAAATTAACAAATTTACATTAACCATAATATAGTTACAAATCAAGATCCACAAAGGCGACATAATAAAATAACCACAATTGACTTAGATCTAGGGAAGTAAATCCATCATGACATTGTATAAGATTTAACAATAACATAGATTCATAGTTTACAACATATCCAAATCACAGTCTTTCACAATTTACTTTTATTCATTCAAACCTAAAAGTAACCAACTTACAGTGTTTGGATTATTAAGAAGATAGAAAAAAAGTTGGTGTTGAATCTATGCTTGAATCTCAGAATCTGATTTGCAAAAGGTGAAAAGAATTAGGTTTATTCCATCTACTGATAGCATCTAGCCTCCGTTGCATTTCAGAACAGAAAACAAGTGAAAATAGGCCTTTATTTATAGCTGCTAGCCTCCAAACTGACTATGCCACGTTAGCCCTAGGTGTGTCGACACCCCTGTAGGTGGGTCGACCCATGGATCGACACCCCTCTAGGGGGGTCGACCCCCTAGGGTGGGAATTTGCCGCCCATTATATTTTCACACAATTTCGAATTTTGAACTCTTTTTAATAAGTTCCGACTCATATCTGACTCATATATATATAATTCTTCTGTGCGTATACAAACTTAAAACCCTCATAACTTCTTCATACGGTGTTCGTTTTACGCAAACCAAATATCTATCTTGACCAGAATTTCAGGACGGACGTAATGGTGTAGTCCATTTTCCTTAATTCTGAATATTAAATTAATTATTATTTAATTTATCCTATTTAATTTTAACAAAATTATGGGGTGTTACAAACATATCTGATGTACATGTGATAATAGAATCATAAACAGGCATGATGAGATCTATACAGTGAATTAGATGTACAAATAATGGCAGATCTGTTATGATTCATATTACCAATAGGAATAGGGTTAGATCCAAACTTATAGGCATGTCAAGATTACATTTTAATTATTTCTATCTAAAAATAACATAGACTCACTATGGTTGCATCTAAAGAAAACTGAGAAAAGCGTGTTTATGTTGAATCAGTGATCTTTGAATATGTATGAATCGTCGTTGTTGAAGAAAAGGCTAATTTAATCTAAGTTGGAGAAGCATCTCATCGTCTCCATTGATTTAGATGAATAAAACAATAGGTATAGGGTCCTATTTATAGCATAGGGTCAACTAATCTAGCCAAGAATTCAGTTCACGTACATAGAAATGAATTTCGCCCGGATCTAGGGGGTGTCGACATGGGTGTCGACACCCACCCCAACGGGTTGATTCCCTCCCCCCAAGACTTCCTGCTTCTATTTTTGAATTATTTTAAACAGTTTTGACTTGATTATGTATGTGTGTGTGTGTATATATATCTTATGCGTATACAAACTTCAAACCTTAATATTTTCTTTATACGGTGTCCGTTCTACGCAAACTTGATGTCTATCTTAAGTAGAATTCCAAGACAAACGCAATGGCATGGCCTGTTTTACTTAATTACAAATATTTAGTTAAGTATTCTTTAGTTTATGATCTTAATGTGTTATAAAATTACGGGGTGTTACATTCTCCCATGCTTAAAGAATTTCATCTCTGAAATCTCCAAGTAAAGATGAATGTATATCCTAACATCCGTCATTCATCTACTCTCCACCAATCACGGGAATACATTGTCCTTAAAGATTTCTAATGCATATATGAACATATGCAGAGGTGTGTGTATATGTCCTTATACTAATGCGAAAGATCAGGCGGTCTACTGATTCAGTCTACCTTCTAATGCAATGTAGGTTAGTGCCATGAATCCAACATGTATGCAAATAATCCTATTATAACATGTAAGTTCTGTATCCGTGCGCAGTCATTCATCCAAATGCAACATTCGTATGATGATACACTCACTTCCATCCATGAAAAGAAGAAAAATGCACACTCATCTGTATGCAGTATGAGAGTGATTGAGCCGATCTAGTGCCTAATGTGTGTGTATATGCATCCACGAGCAACCACTAGCAAAAACTTGCATCCATCAAACATAACATGTCTCAAACACATGTTTACGTCCATGGGATTCCTTCCTAAAGGTTGAAGATTCGATCGATGGTGTAACGACCCGAAAATTTACGACCTTGATTATCCGATATACAACACATATCGAACATCAAGAGTCGAAAATACCGGATGGTTAATGAAAGAAATTAGAGGGTGAGGATAGATAAGATAGAAACTTAGAATAGAAGAAGAAGAAGAACACAACATCATAGTAACACAAATCTCACAGCGGAACGAATAATATATAATATATGTAACATAACTTTGAAATATACATCTGTACTTGAATATACATCATTTTCAAAGTACAGCACTTACAACATAGCGGAAATAACTATAGCTATATAATCCTGAAGCCTCCTGCTCCATCTCTTCAAGCATCTGTAAATCCTGACTACTTGACTGCCCATACAAAATTGGGCACCCAAGAGTTTAGGGAAAACAAAACAAAATAAACTCCGGGTCAGTCATGGGACTGGTATGAGTAAAATAGTTTAAAACAGTTTGAACAAGTAAACGTTATCCCATAAGACCACGTCGTATAACGGAACGGGTTTTTCCCTTATGAGAATCCAAAATATTTTTACATCAAAAACCTTTTGATATTATAATAATGTTTATCAACCACAATACAATAATCATCTAGCAGAAACGCTTTCATCTCACGTTCTACATATATAGTACACAATCAAAACCGCAAGCACGTATTGGGTAATGGATTTCCAACTATGACAAGGTATGGAACCGCCTTTCGCTAGTGTCCAGCGAAAGGCGGTTCCATACCTTGTCATAGTTGGAAATCCATTACCCAATACGTGCTTGCGGTTTTGATTGTGTACTATATATGTAGAACGTGAGATGAAAGCGTTTCTGCTAGATGATTATTGTATTGTGGTTGATAGACATTATTATAATATCAAAAGGTTTTTGATGTAAAAATATTTTGGATTCTCATAAGGGAAAAACCCGTTCCGTTATACGGCGTGGTCTTATGAGATATCGTTTACTTGTTCAAACTATTTTAAACTGTTTTACTCATACCAGTCCCATGACTGACCCGGAGTTAATTTTGTTTTGTTTTCCCTAAACTCTTGGGTGCCCAATTTTGTATGGGCAGTCAAGTAGTCGGGATTTACAGATACTTGAAGAGCTGGAGCAGGAGGCTTCAGGATTATATAGTTATTTCCGCTGTGTTGTAAGTGATGTACTTTGAAAATGATGTATATTCAAGTACATATGTATATTTCAAAGTTATGTTACATATATTATATGTTATTCGTTCCGCTGTGAGATTCGTGTTACTCTGATGTTGTGTTCTTCTTCTTCTTCTTCTTCTTCTTCTTCTTCTTCTTCTATTCTAAGTTTCTATCTTGTCTATCCTCACCCTCTAATTTCTTTCATTAACCATCTGGTATTTTCGACTCTTGATGTTCGATATGTGTTATATATCGGATAATCAAGGTCGCAAATTTTCGGGTCGTTACAGATGGGACATACATAAATGATAAAAAAAAGCATGAATAAAAGCTTTGGAAAGGAAGTTAAGAACATAACCTTGAAAAGAAAAGGGTACGAAGCTTGAATCTTGTCTTCAGTCTCCCAAGTTGCATCCTCTTGGTTATCTCCCCACTTAACTTTCACCAACTTGACCTCTCTGTTGCGTAGCTTCTTAACTTCTGATCCAAGAATACGGGTAGGAACTCGTCTAACTGTCCCCTCCCATTCTACCTCTACTTCCTTAAGCATACTCGACTCAACTACTTCTACAGTATCATGCAAACACTTCGGTAGATGAGAAACGTCGAAAACATCATGAACGCCAGACAGTCTCTCGGGTAGCTTTACTTTATAGGCCATTTGGCCAATCCTTTCTGCTATGGGAAATTTCCCTACAAATCTTAGTGCCAATTTCCCTACAGATCCAAAGCGAACCACATTCCTCAAAGGTGATACCTTAATGAAAACCATGTCTCCTACGTCAAACTCAATGTCAGTCCTTCTCCTATATGCGTAGGACTTTTGCATGTCTTGAGTTGCCTTCATGCGTCTGTGGATAAGGCCAATCCTTTCTGAAGTTTCTCTAACAATATCTGGTCCAAGTAGAAGACTTTTTGTAGACTCCCACCAACAAGTCGGTGATCTATAGGGTCGTCCGTATAATGATTCAAAGGGTGTCATGCCAATACTAGCTTGATAACTGTTGTCATAGGCGAACTCTACTAAAGGAAGTTGCTCTTCCCAAGTCCCTCCGAAGTCTAAAAAACCCTCAAGAACTCTATACACCCTTTCCATCTGCCCATCTGTATGAGGGTGATAAGCGGTGCTCAAACACAACTGTGTACCTAACGCTTCTTGCAAGCTCCTCCAAAATTCACTGGTGAAAATGGGTCACGATCACTTAAGATACTGGAAGGTACTCCATGAAGACGGACTATCTCACGAGCGTAAACTGCTGCCAACCGTGCTGCAGTCCTCTTACTCTTAAACAAAATGAAATGAGCACTCTTAGTAAGTCTGTGTACAATAACCCAAATACTGGTGTTGTCTTTCCTCGATCTAGGCAAACCATCAATGAAATCCATCAAGACGCCTCTTACTTCCACTGGTGGACTTCCAAAGGATGAAGTAAACCACCGGGCTTTCATTGCTCAGCTTTGACTTGCTGGCAAACCAAACATCGAGAAACAAACTCCGCCACATCTCCCTTCATCCCAGCCTAAAAGAAAACCCTCTTCATATCTCTATACATCTTATCACCACCTGAATGAATAGGCGGCTTAGAATGATAGGCTTCCTAAAGGACCATCTTCAACAAACTCCCAATTGGGGATAAACAAAGCCTTCCATCTCCTCGCAAACATCCTCTATTGTCCGTGGAATAACTATTGAGGTGACTAGAAGTCTCCCCTCTACTGACCCTATCCAAGATGTTTGAAATCTTTGGATCCTCTCGATGTCAAGTTCCTATCTGATCCAAAAGAGTAGGTCGCACCTCTAGTGATACCAATAAACCAGGTGTAAACTCGGTGGAGGGTTTGAAATCAAAAATTGATATGAACTCCAAGCTTTTCCTCTCCACAAACAGAGTACTCAAAGTCATCCTCTGCCTACTTAATGTGTCTGCCACCACATTACCCTTGCCTGGGGTATACGCAATCTCGAAATCATCGGATGCTAGAAACTTCATTCATTTTTGTTGCCTTAAATTAAGATCCTTCTACGAGAACAAGTACTTGAGAGATTTATGATCAATGTACAACTCGAACTTCTCTCCAAGTAGATAATGGCGCCAAGTCTTAAGCGCGAATACTATGGCAGCTGGCACTAAGTCACCGGTAGGGTTGTCCTTTTCATGAACCCTTAGCTATCTACCTCCATAACATACAACCGTTCCATCTTGAATCAGAACCGCACCAAGCCCTGTACCACATGGATCAGTGTATACTGTGAACACTTTGTTCCCATCGGGCAAGGTCAAGACTGGGGCTTTTGTTAGAGCCCTCTTCAATCACTGGAAAGCATCGTGACAATCTACATCTTAAGAAAATGTCAGATTCTTCTTCCTCGGCCTGGTGAGTGGGGATGATATCTTTGCGAAGTCCTTAATGAACTTCCTATAATAGCCCGCCAATCCAAGAAAACTTCCCACCTCCGTTGCATTCTTTGGGATTTTCCAACCTTGAACTGCAACTACCTTCGCAGGATCCACTGCTATCACATCTTTAGAGACTACATGCCTTAGAAATCTCACTTCTTTTCTCCATAAATGACATTTAGAGAACTTTGCCTTAAGCTGGTGCGCGTGAAGAGTTTTCAAAACCTCCCTTAAATGTTCGGCATTCTCTTCCTCGTTCTTCGAGAAAATCAAGATGTCATCAACAAAGAACAAAGACTGCAACAAACTTATTTAGAAACTCCCGAAACACCCTACTTAGCAGATCAACAAAATATGCGGGTGCATTCGTTAACCCAAAAGGCGTGACGAGCCACTCGAAAAAACCATCTGGAGTTCTAAAAGCGGTCTTATCTATACTATCCTTGGCCATCCTCAACTGATGAAACGCCATGGCTAAGTCTAGCTGAGAGAAAACAGATGCACCAACAAGCTGGTCAAACAGATCGTATATCCTCGGAAGTGGGTGCCTATACTTTTTAGTGAGTTTATTCAACTCTCTATAATCCACACGTAAGCGAAGCGAACCATTCTCCTTAGTTGCGAATACCACCGGAGCACCCCATTCAGATATGCTTGGCCTAATAAACCCTTTCTCAAGTAGCTCCCCTACTTTCTTGTTAAGCTCCTTCCTTTCTCTTGGAGCCATGTGGCGCACAGGCAATGCAACTAGCTTTGCATTGTCCTCCAAGTATATATGGAAATCGATCTCGCACCTCATAGGTAAGCCCCGAACCTCCTCAAAAACATCAGGATACTTACAGACTACTGGTACAGATTGCAAATCACCGATAAATGCATCAAGTTACTCTTGGAAACTAAGCATGACAGACCCTTTAGGATCACAGGAAATCTCGAGGGTCCTCCCATGGCAAGTCAAAATTCTAACGACCCTCCTCTCATAATATAGAATGGCACCATACATGGCTATCTAATTCATTCCTGGAATCAAACCATAGCTCATGAAACCAAGCACATATATGTCATACTCAAACTCGACGCCTAACACAGATATTCTCAATCCCCGAAAAGTCATACACAAATGAGCCATGCCACCAATGGGGTTTGAGATAACAACGGAATCCAAAACCAAACTAGCACTAAGGTGCAGAGACTCAACCACAAAATCATATATAAAAGAATGCAAAGCATCCAAATCAAAAAGAGTTATAACAGGATAATTGGAAAGAGAAATCAAACCTTCAATGGAAACTTCCCTACCTCTATCTGGCGCACCAGCCATGAGAGCATGCACCTGCCCTACCGAAGATCCTGCCTGTTGACCTGTCCTTGCTTCTTTGGGCACTCCTTAGAAAAATGTCCGACCTCTCCGCAATTGAAACAAGCATTCTTCTTTCTTTTGTAGTCCTTGATCAAGTGACCTTCGCGTCCGCAATTATGGCATTTTCTCTTATCTCTAGCCTTGTCGTCCTTTCCGCCTTTCTTTTGTTGTTGTTGTTGTCCTTTCTAGGGCCACACTTTCTTATTTTGTGTTTCCTCAACCTTAGCCTCTTTCTTTTCACCTTTATCTTCCTCGTGCATTAATGCCATATCAACGAGTTTCTCAAAAGTTGCTCCCATCGGAATATTAGACATAGCCAGCCCGTAGAGGGGTTCATTTAATCCTCTAGCAAACCTCAAAGCTTTGTGCGGGGTATTCACTAGCTCCAAACCTTTCCATTTACATACTTTGCTCAGCTTGAGAAAGAAACTTCATTTCAAACCTCTATCGGAAATCATCCCATGTCTCAACTGGACGTCCCGCTTGCGTCTGCTCCCACCAGAATGAAGCCTCATATTTCAGCTGCCAAACGGCCAACTGAATCTTCCTACGATTGTCAACTTCGAAAATTCCAAACAAGTCCTCCGTCTCTTTAAGCCAACTCCTTGCTTCTATAAAAGTAGCAGTTCCTCAGAATGGCTTTCTGCCCATAGCACAGAAATCTTTGCATATCTTAGAGAAATTATCAACACGCGGAGGAGGAGGAACAACGGGTGCAGCTGGGAGAGGAACTTCTGCTTGACCACCGGTATGCGTCGTGACCTCTAAATGCCTACAGAACCAACCCAGTATCGTAACGCCCTCAGGAATATTAAGTTCCCTAGACATGTCGAAAAGAAAAGGAAAAAGGCATTCAAACATAGAATCGAAAGATATTACATATGGCTTTGGGGAATATGTTTTTCAAAACAGACTTTTCTTATGAAAATGCTTTCTTTTTAAAACCTTTTTGAAAACAATTTTCAAAATCTTTTATCCGATCTGGTAACCTTCAGCTTTGATACCAAGTGTGAAACCCCACGTCCGTTAATGTCACTCTATAATAGAATGCATTAAGTTTCGTGAAGCATTATAGGTAAACAGAAATAGAAATATTACAAGACAGATATAAAATAATAGCGGAATTTAAAACTTTATTGAGCATAAAACATTGTGGTTCAAAACATAGTTACATCATGAGTTTGAAATATATAAAACCCAATACATCAACTTAAAACTTTTGTCTTGTACTAAAATCATCAGAGTACAATAAACATGAAAAGAGCATAATACCTAAAAATATAGCCAAAGTAGAGAAGATACGAAGTCGAGCAGTACATCTAAGCAGCTCCAAGCAGAAGGAAAGAAGAATCCTAATCAAGCTTGAGTATTCCTACCCTGAGAACCTGGGGATGGGGAAATGAAAGAGAAAGAAGAGGAAAGAAAATAGGTCAGACATAAGTATGGCGAGTTTAGTTACTTTCAGCATATAAATAAATAAAAGAATCACGATAGGCATATAAAACTGGATAAGAGGGATAACAACATAAAGGCAGGTATGACAAGGTAAACAGGATAAACCGAATAGGACATATATGTATAGCGCTTCTCTAATAATTTTCTCTCTCTGTCTCTCTCTACACCAATACTAGTATCATATGGACAAGATGTTCTCCAATAAGATGATAGACTTAGGCGTACTTCTAGTGAGAGGTTTTACCCCATACAATAACAGGTAGACCAACTAAACATACCGGTGTTACTCCTAAGGATAATAACAGGCTAATAAGGACAACTACTAGGATTTCCATAGGTTATGCCTACTAGTGTAATAAGATTACATGACCCCAACAGGTTAAGTTTGCAAGCCTATATATATAAATATTACCCATCACCCCAAGATATACTTAACCCTCCCATTGTTACAAGCAAGTTTACTTAACCTCTACACAAGTTAACATGTTCATGTAATCCTTATGGAGTCAAACAGGTTAAGTATTACAAGTTCATTACCATATATTCATTTATGGTTATAATGCGCTAAACCTCTCATATTAAGCGTACAACTTGTGGATGTTGGATATGCCGGGCGGGTCTGGGCAACTTCTTCCATAAGTCGGACTTAACTATGTGTCTTACCCCGTTACGTGTTTATGCACTTAGACCCCTCACATTAGATTCACCACTTGTGGTTGCTGGATATGCCGGTCAGGTCGGGGCAGACTCCTACCACAAGTGTAATCTAACCTCGTGTCTGAACGCGGTTACAGTTTCTAGTTATTGTACATCTAGGCATTTTCATTATTTAACAATTATTCCTATTTCATTATAGGTTTTCATGCCCCTATTCCAAGTCATATTTATCGTGTACCATATGCCCTAATTTAAGATTTTTAATCACAATTTTGGTTTATACCCCAAATCCATATTCATGTTTTCAATTCAAGATATGCCCCAAATTTCCGAATACAAAGTATGCCCCAATTTTAACGTCTTCCCCTCATTCCCAATTTCACACGTTCGCATATCTCAGTGGTATGCCTAGAATCGAAGTTAGCCTGGCTATATAATAAAAAGGGAAAAGAAGGAGGGAAAAGAAGGAGGGGAAAAAACAGAAATAAGCATAATAATAAGATAGACATATGATTGCAGAAATAGGCATAGCACAGAATAAGTATATAGTGACAGAATTGGGCATAATGACAAGATATGCATATAGGAATAGATCTAATGAACATGTGATAATAGAACTGATTAGGCATAGTGACATGATTAAGCAACTAGCATAATAGGGACATCATACGCAGGCATGATGAGATCTAAACAGTGAATTAGATGTAAAATAATGGCAGATCTGTCATGGTTCAGACTACTCAATAGGCATAGGGTTAGGTCCAAACTAATAGGCATGTCAAGATTACATTTTAATTATTTCTATCTAAAAATGACATATACTTACTATGGTTGGATCTAAAGAAAACTGAGAAAAGCGTGTTGATGTTGAATCAGCGATCTCTGAATACGTATGAATCGTCGTTGCTTAAGAAAAGGCTAATTTAATCTGAGTTGGAGCAGCATCTCATCATCGCCATTGATTTAGATGAATAAAACAATGGTTATAGTGTCCTATTTATAGCATAGGGTCAACGAATCTAGCTAATAATTCAATCCACGTACGCAAAAATTAATTTCACCCAGATCGGGGGGGGGGGTCGACACCCCCCTTATGGTGTTGACCCCCAATGGGTTGACTTCCCCCAGACTTCCCGCTCCTGTTTTTGAATTATTTTGAATGGTTTTGACTTGGTTATGTATATATGCATGTTATTCTTATACAAACTTCAAACCTTAATATCTTCCTCATACATTGTCCGTTTTACGTAAACTTGATGTCTATCTTAAGAAGAATTCTTTGACAAACGCAATGGCGCAGTCTATTTTCCTTAATTTCAAATATTTAATTGAATATTCCTTAGTTTATCATCTTAATGTGTTACAAAATTACGAGGTGTTACAGATGCTACTCTTAGTCGCAAGACACGACTTTTCACGATATACACCAAAGAAAATTACACAAACGACTACGCATGTATTACACCGATTAAACGAATAAATGAAAAGAAACCTAACTTCTAATTATTTTATATGATATGGGACTTATGGATTGGAAAATTGGGATAATGGAGACAAAATTTTCCATTTTGTTCAATTATGTTTCCATTTAGATCGAAAGAAACTTCCCAAACGCATATGACTTAATCGTCCCAGTATGTGCCTTCTTGTTATGCTTCTTCTGGTTCCTCCTCTTCCGTCATCCCTTCCTCTTCTTCTTCTTCCATTGTTGGATTATCATCTTTGATGATGATTGGATTTGCTTGATTATCCATTACGAACTTGTGAAGATTCTGCATCATCTTTCCTTGTTTAATTTGCTCTTAGTTCATCTGTATTTAAAAGTATTTGAATCTCAAAGAGCATTTGGAGAGCACATCCCATTTTATCTTCCAATTTGATTACACGAGAGAGGGTCGAACGTTGAAATGGACCTTCAGATGGTCCAACGGATGATTGAGGGTTAATTTGGTTATTTTAATTAGTGGAGGCCACGATTTATTTTGGGTTTTGAGTTTTTACAGAAGTAAAATAGGAGAGTGAAGAAGAATATTCGAATTGGAGAGTTTAAATGGTTATTATAACTAACTTTTTAGTGGGAATTAGTTTTAAAATCTGGCAGTTATATGTCGATATAGGGACATATGTATGTTGACATACTTGTAGTTTTATTTTTATTTTTATGGTTTTTATTTTTATTCTTATATATATATATATATTAATTTTTTTAATTATTATGATTCACTTAATGAGCAAATACCTAATTCTCTTCTAAATTTAGTAAGTGTTGCTTCGTTTAATGGATTTGTTAATATATCTGCTATTTGTTTATCTATTTCTATAAATTCAAGTGAAATTTTCTTTTTATTTAGTTTTTCTCTTAAAAAATGATGTCGTATATCAATATGTTTAGTTCTTGAGAGATGAGTTGGATTTTTAGATATATTTATAGCGCTCGTATTATCGTAGTATATTGGTAATTTATTTATATTTAATTCAAAATCATTTAAAGTTTGTTGCATATATATTACTTGTGAACAAGCCAAAACAACAGATATATATTCTGCTTCAGTTGTTGAAAAAGATACGGTATTTTGCTTTTTTCTAAACCAAGAAACTAGTGAATGACCTAAGAAGTGACATGTTCCACTAGTACTCTTATGATCAGATTTACATCCCGCATAATCAACATCAAAATAAGAAATTAAATCGGTCGAATCATCCTTAGGATAAAATAATCCAAAGTCTGATGCATGTTTTACATATCTTAGAATACGTTTTACGGCCTTTAAATGTGTTTCGTTAGGTTGCAATTGATATCTTGCACCGAGACGTACACTATGCATTATATCGGGTATACTAGCGGTTATATACAATAACGATCCTATCATACCTTTATATAATTTTTGATCAACATCTTTTGACGTATCATCTTTACTTAAGGCTATATTAGTTGCCTTTGGTGTTGGTCTCCCATTAGTTGTTGTTAAATTATATTTATTAATTAAATGATAAATATTCCACTCTTTAATTGAAGAATTTGTAAGCCTAAGAAGAATTTAGTTCTTCCATATGAAGGTTGAAATGATTCCATATGAAGGTTGATTATTCGAAGGATGATTATTCGAGACAAGAATGGACTAGTAGAAGTTTCCATATGAAGGTTGAAATGATTGAAGAACGGATCGGTAGAATACTCTCGGGATAGGGATGGACCGGAGCCAGACACTTAGCAAAATTTTCTAAGTACATGGGTCGACACCGACCCATCATGGGTCGGCACCAACCCATAAGGATGATGAATGGGGAGCTGAGATTTTATAGGTGCGATTACGATGGTTTGCGGGGGTTTCTGAGGAAGTTTGGTGACGAATGGACTTGGTAGGATTGATGTGCAACTCAAAGATGGATGGTGTTTCAATTATGAACTCGCATTGGAGTAGTCGAAGCCAGATTGATATAACACTGGTCATGATTCGATATACAATCCAGTATGATGATGGATTTACAGTATGAGAGTCAATCATGGATGATAATGGAATGGTTCGAGAGATGAATTGAGTTGCCGAGATGAAAATCTTGACAAATTTGAAGCACCTAGGAATGTTGGTAATCGTAGTGTTCTAGCAGACTCAAAAGCAGGGGTAACGTAGGGACGCCCGTTAGGATCAGATTCGATATATCGTGTATGCTAGGCAGTCATGATGGGCCTAGTTGTCTTCGTTGAGTAAGGAAAACATACGAGCCACAATGGCGTATGGTAGTTTGGCTAGAACTGAGGTTTCTCCATTATCCCTTTTGATTGTTGAAATCAAGCTCGATTATCTATGTATTCAAGGCTATAGTCGGTGATAGCTAAAATATGGAATGTTATGGATGATTGTGTGCTTTCTTCTCTACTTTTCTGTAGGTAGGCTATCACCATAGGATGTTGAAGAGAAGCAGGATTCAGGTTTGTCCTTTCCTATTCTGTAATGACATGTAATGGATGGTTTTCACATGTTAACTTGTTGGTTGTTGGGCAGATCAGATGGTTAATCCCCTTATACTCATATTACCCTATGCAACAGTTGTTAGCTATTTTATCGCTCAGTAAGACTGTTGTCTGACTCAAGTTTTTATGTTTCCCTCTTATTACCTTGGGCGGTTCATCAATGTTAATGATGAGCAGACTGAGTAGCAGGTTTGGTGTCATTGATGCTGTGTGGTGACGAAAAGGAGGCTGACGTACTATTACTGCCTACAATTTAGTATTTCTTTTCTATTTCCGCTTTGTGTTGATGGTAGTTGAGACTCTGAGGGATGTAGTGAGGCATATTCTATTCACAGATTCATGTACTCGGATGTTTTGTACTTCAGATTCTGGGGTTTTATGAAGATTTGATTTCCTTTTTAGTTAAGCTTCGCTACTATATCATGTTGTATATTTCTATTATTATATATTATCCATGCGCTGTGAGTTATACCATAGGTTTCATCTCGAGTTATTCAACCCCAACGATCATCCTGTATTGGCCTAGCACATCATACAACCCCCCATTCCTTAGTTCGATGCAGGAGGTACTAGGCGGTCGTCACATTTGGTATCGAAGCTTTGTTTAATCAGTTTTACCCAAAATTTGCAAACGTAAACGCGTATGAGAGACGTGTTTATAATTTTATTTGGATGATTACTATATTATATATGTATATAGTATAATATAAAAAGTTGGTAAGCACTTGAACACCAATGCAGGTTTCTTTAATGGAATTGACTTTAATTTCGGAGTAAGAATGAGTCGACGAACTTCGAGACACACTGCTAGGGATGAGCCTGCAATTTAAGGGGTAAGCGATGACAACTAGTATGTAGCTGCAGCTGCTATTTCTGAATATTCTGCTATGATGGTAGCGATCATGAGGAGGATGCCCATTCCGGGAGCGGCAGTAATGGTGGTGTTCCTATGTAGGCACCTAGGGCAGTGAATTTTTCTAAGTTGTGCAAGGATTATACTTCTCCGGATGGCAAGCCGTTTGTTGGGACGGAAAAGGCGTTTGAAGTTCAGAATTGGTTGGACACCTGTGTTTGAATCTTTGGAGGCTTAGGAATTGACAATGCAACCAAGAAAAATCTGGCATCTAGGCAGCTACAAGGTCGAGCGATGAATTGGTGGAACTCTATTACCATGGAGACACCAGAGGACCAGATCACTTCGGATCAGTTTAGGACTATGTTTGAGGAGAAGTTCATTTCTACGATCTAAAAGTCAATATTAATTAAGCGGTTTATTGATCTAAAAAAGGCGAAAGGCCTGTATTTGAATATGTGGTCGAGTTTTAAGCTCTATCTAAGTATGCTCGTTCGTGTATTGAGACTCCTTATCAAAAGAACGAGAAATTTAATTTGGGATTAGATGATAATATTGGAAAGCAACTGATTGACCATATTGATGACTCTTTTGAGAAGTTAGTTGAGAAGGCCTTGAGGAAGGAAAGCATGTTTCCGCAAAAGGTTGAGATTGTTGTTGAAAATAAGGATGAGTCGAAGCCATAGCAGGGCGACAACAATTAGAGAAAGTGGAATGGTAAACGAAAACAGCAACAACATGGTAAGAATAACCAGAAGAAACCTAAAGGTGAAGTTACTTGTTATAATTGTCAATAGAAGGGCCATCTTTCCAAGGATTGTAAGAAAACTAAGGTGGAAAGGAAGTGCTTTAACTGCGATAACCCCGACCATATGAAGAAAAGTTGTCCCGAACCACTGAAGGATAAGCAGGTTGTGAGGGCATGTGCTTTGGATGTTGCGCCGTCTTCCTCAAGGGATCCGATTGCAGAGGAGAAGGGAAGAATGTTGTGGTGCAAAGTATGTTTTCTGTTCAAGATGTTTCAGTTCTATCTTTGTTTGATACCAGAGCATCGCATTCTTTATCTTTAATGAGTTCTTTTGCAAGTTAGGTTTAGAACCTGAGATTGTTGATAGACCATTAGTCATGACTAATCCAGTAGGTAGTTCGTCCAGTCTTCGTATGCATTGTCATAGTCTAGTTTTATCGAGTCATGGTTGCGCTTTTATGTGTGACTGTTTTGTTTTGAATTTTGTTGTGTTGGGATTATTTTGGGTATGGACTGGCATAAGAAGTATGTGGCTAGCGTGGATTGCGAGAGGCTTGAGGTGACAATTGGGAATGTGGAAGGGTGAACGATAGTGATGCATTGTCTACTATAGGATGGAGTTATGGGTAACTTTTTATATTCCGTTGTGATTCCATGGGATGGCTTGTCATCTGCGCCAATTGTACGAGAGTTTTCCGATGTGTTTGATGAAGTCAGATGGTTGCCGCTGCAACGAGAGATTGAGTTTCGGATTGATTTAGTGGAAGGAGCCAGATCTATTGTTTTGCCCGTTAAGCAGATGACACCTAAGGAACAACAAGATTTAGAGGTGCAAGTGAATGATCTTTTGAGTAATGGATTCATTCAGAGAAGCATATTTTGTGGATCTTATGAACTGAGTATTTATAAATTAGTTGAAAGTTCGTACTTGTATTCGTGGACGATATATTGGTTTATTCCAGGACTGAGGAGGAACACAAGATGCACTTGAGGATTGTTTTGGAAATCTAGCAAAAACATCAGTTGAAGGCTAAGTTTTCAAAATGTCACTTCTGGAAGGAAGAAGTGAGATTCTTAGGTCATGTCGTGTCAGGGAAAGGAATAGCGGTGGATCCCGCTAAGGTGGCAGTGATACAAGATTGGGATTGACCCAAGAATGCGATGGATGTTTGAAGATTCTTTGGTTTAGCTGGATACTATCAACGATTTATCAATAATTACTCTAAGATAGCTACATCATTAACCGGATTAATGAAGAAAAATTATGTCTTCGTGTGGGATGCGAAGTGTGAGCAAGATTTTAGGATTTTGAAAGAGAGAATAACAAATGCTCCCGTATTGACCATTTTGAGTGGAAAATGAGAGGATGATAGTATATACTGATGCATGTGGCAACTGACTTGAAGCAGTGCTAATGCAAAAGGATGGAGTTGTGGCATATGCCAGTCGACAACTGAAGCGGCACGGAAGGAATTACCCGACTCACGATTTGGAGTTAGCTGCGATAGTATTTGCTCTGAAGATTTGGAGGCATTATTTTTTGGGAGTTAGATTTGAGTTGTTTACAGATAATAAGTCATTAAAGTATCTTTTTCTTAGAAGGATTTAAACCTTCAGCAGCAGCTATGGTTAGTGTTTTTGGCGTCGTATGACATTGGTATAGGCTGTACTCAAGGAAAAGGTAACGCAGTGGCCGATGCGTTAAGTAAAAGACATTCGAGTTTGAGAGCCATGTTTTTGGAATGGAAGCATCTCGAGTATTTGATGGTATTGATTTTTGACCACGTTGTGAGTTAGAACCCGAGATGTTAGTAAGCTTATCAATTAAGCCGACTCTCATCGAAAGGATTAGGGAAAGCTAGAAGCAAGATGATAAACTTTTGGTGATCATTCAAGGAACAAAGATGAGAGTCGACCCCGAGGAAATTAAGGATTTCAAAGTCAAGCAAGATAGATCGCTTCATAAGTATGGACGACCGGTTATTCCTTATTTAGATGGATTGAGAGATGAAGTTTTGAGAGAATGTCATCACTCTAGATTGACAATTCATCCTAGTGATAATAAGACGTATCAAAATATGAAACGAGTTTACTACAGGAAGGTATGAAAAGAGATGCCAACAAATTTATCTTAAAATGTATGAACTGCTAGCTAGTTAAAGCCGAGCAAAAAAAGCCGAGTGGATTGTTACAACCATTGGAAGTTCTTATGTGGAAATGGAAGCAAGTATCGATGGATTTTATTGATGGATTACCTAGGACAATGACAAGTAATGATAGGATTTGGGTTGTCGTGGATTGTTTGACCAAACACGCAAGATTTATTCCTGTCAGATTGAATAGGACCGTATCAAAGTTGGCTGAGTTATATCTTAAGTGGACAGTTTGATTCCATGAAATTCCGAAAAGTATTGTTAGCGGTCGAGATCCGTTATTCACTAGTGGATTCTGGAAGAGCTTACAAGAGGCATTAGGAACCGAGCTATGTTTGAGTACGGCTTACCATCCCCAAACAAATGGCCTGATCAAAAGTGTTAATCGAACTTTGGAAGATCTTCTTAGAGCATGTGTATTCGATTTTGAAGGAACGTGGGAAGACCATTTACATTTAGTTGAGTTTGCTTGTAATAACAGCTATCAGTCAAGTATTAGGATGGCACCATATGAGGCGTTGTATGGTAGAACGTGTAATTCTCCATCTTGTTAGTTAGAAACTAGCGAGAGGATGGTACTTATGCCAGAGATAATAAAAGAAACTGCATATAATATTGAAGTCATTCGGTAATGAATGAAAGCAACCCAAGATCATTTAAAAATTTATGCCAATAAGCAGTGAAAGGATTTGGAATTCTCAGTCAGAGATTTGGTATTTGTTAAGATTTCTCCTCTATGGGATGTTGTTCATTTTGGGAAGGAAGGAAAGTTAGTTCCAAGGTTTGTCATGTCGTTTTCGATTATTAAGCATATTGGAAAACTCACTTATAAATTGGATTTACCTGAGAAAATGGCGGGTGTGCATAATGTGTTCCACCTATCATTTCTATGGAAGTTTGTGCATGACTCGAATATTGTGGTTTCTCCAGATCGTCTTGAAGATTTTGAAGTTGAGCCCGAAGTTTCTAGGCTTCATAAGTCGCTTTGTGTCGTAGGAAATGACAAGAAACAACTTAGGGGGAAGGTTGTTAAGCTAGTCAAGGTACGATGGAGCGAGAATGATGACGATTACACGTGGGAAATGGAAGAAAGTATGAGGTCGATCCATCCAGAACTCTTTGAGTGGTATGTATCACAGATCGTATCTCACTTATGTCTTTGCGTCTTGCACTATTAGAAGTTTCGCATGCTAGCATACGATTTTGGATACATGAATTGTTGGATGCTAGATTGCATGGTAGATTGGCTGCTCGTGAATGGTAGGCATGCGGAACACCTTGTTAGCTCGTATTTGCTTGGAATTTCGAGGGAGAAATTCCTAAAGAGGGGAGAATGTAACGACCTGTATTTTATGTATCGACTGATCGTAAAATTATTATATTTTTCTCTAGGGTCGGATCATTCTCAGATTTTAATATGTCGTTCATGCGGATGTAAGACATGTCCATGATTTTTACAAAATTTAAGTATGGCCATTTTACCCTTAAATTTACTGATTAGGCCATAACTTTTGATAGGGTTCTAATTAGTTGACGAATTAGGTTTCATTGGTTTGGAGTGGTGGTTTGCAACTCTATAGAGTGGTCACATGAAGTATTTGGTTCAACGGTTTGGAAGGAATAGTTGTTTTAAGTTTCAGTTGTTGCTAAGAAGACTGGCCAGTAGCTAATGGGTTGATTAGTCAAGCCTGTTAGACCTATGACCTGTAGATATAAATAGGGGTATTTGGGGAGAGAACTGAGGTTACTCTCTTCATTCTAAACTTTAGGTGGGCTTATGTGATTCTCCGGTTCAACCTAAAAGCCTAGTTCTTCATTCTTTTCATCCAAATTCATCATAGGTTGCATTTAAAAAATAGATCATCATCAAAAAGGATCAGTTCACAACAAATTGCCTCAAATTCGAAGATAATCAGCACTTTCCAGATCTGATCTCATCAGATTTACTTTAAATTGAGGATTAGGCGTGTGATAAATGTCTTTCTCACAGAAACTGAGGGTCATATGGGTTGGATCTACGTTAATTCCATTCACATATGTTATAATCGTCTTAAATATGATTGTATGTGTTTAATTCTGATTTAGAAACCCTAGGAAAACCTAATTTGATCATATTAATCGGATAATTACTAAATTAATAATACATATTTGTATGTTTAGATCCAAATCATGCTAGACCTTATGTTTATGATATGTTTTGTTAGGGAGCGCGGAATGCGGATGTTAAGGAAAAACTAACACTAGAGGGGGAGTGAATAGTGTTTTCAAGGAATTTAAGAAAATCTAAACTTATATGATCTACTGTATTAATAACACACCATAGAGATGATCACAGACACAGAATTAAACACAAATAACCAAAAATAAAATGTAGAAAAGGAAAGAACATACCAGATTTCATACTGGTGCGGATTGCTCCTACGTCCAGTCTCATGCAACATTGGATTGCAAAGAGTTTTATTACTACATCAAAATCTAAGTACAATCCCCTTGATTTCACGGCTACAAGGTTAACACTGATTCCACCTCCCTTGATTTCACGACTACAAGGTTCACACCGTTTCCTTTCCTTGATTTCATGGCAACAAGGAACACACTGTTTCCCAAACAATCCCAAATGATTACAACAACCCTATAACTCTTCAATAGCACTTCAATTCGGAGAGTAATGAGTAGAGATTGAGAGGAGAAGAAGTTTTATGTATTTAGAATAAAAATCGACAGATTATAAGTGTAGAGATCAATAAAATATGAAATAATAATGAAGGAATAAAAAGGGATGAAGATGGAGAAGAAAAATGGTTAAAAAAATTGAAATCAACCCCTATTAAGATTTGAAAGGTTGCAACGCTTCTGCAACATTACAAATAGTGAAATGACACTTCATTTGAATTTTAAAATTATGACGGTTATATATCAACATGGGCATTGTTATATGCCTACATACATACCATATTTTTGAATTTTTAATCATTTTTAAAGTATTAAAGCCAATATTTATATTCTGGAAATTCCTGAAACAAAACTAGTTGCTAAAACATTATTTTTCAAGTATAATAACATAAGAAAATATTATTTAGACATATGATTAAAACTATATATAAATATGTGTGTGTGTGTGATATAAAACTATATATAATATAATTATAAATATGTATACAGGAGTTTTATAAAGAGATATTTATAAACTACATATAACCAAAAAGGTTATATGTAAACATAAAATAAGAATATTATAATCAAATATAAACTTAGTAAAATATATTTAATAAACTATAAAAATAAGAATACTTATAAATTAGGAAATATATTTGAAATCATAAGTTTGAAATTATTGGAAGATTAAAAATTATTCTGAGAGAAATTTGAAATCAATTTGAAAATAGTTTTGAAATTAATTTTGACAAGAGATAATTTAAAAAACAGAGTTTGAACCTTGAGTGCTATTCAGAGTCTTACATATAAACTAGACTCTGTTACTATATTTTTCTTGTACTCTTGAAATCTTGATAGCTTGATAACGCAAGAGTCTTGAATCTCTTCTGAATCATGGATCTCTTGAAACTCTAAAATTGTACAACCTTCAGTACTTAGGTCCTGTATACAAATCCTACGTCTATATGTCTATATATTCTAGATAGAGATGTTAGTATATATTTTATAATCAATGATAATTGAAATAAGGTTGTTGTCATTAAAAATCCATTCTCCAACAATCTCCCCCCTTTTGATATTGACAACCTTAGTTTATAAAATATTCATATCTGTTCATACTTTCCCTTAAACTAGTCCTTATTTTATAATTTCTCCCCTTTTGTCATTATCAAAAAGAAATTCTAAATATATTCCCCCTAAATCTATAACCTATATTTATCTATATATTTTATGATTACAATACTTAATCCTATACTAAAGTACAAATATACATAACTCCTCCTAAATTTATGCATATATTATATCCTTATTCTATTATAACCATTCTAATACTAATCCCTAAACCTATGCTATAGTGTACTATATGATACTCTGTAAATTGAATAACCTTATATTTCCCTCTAAATTTAAAATATTACGACTCTTCCTAAAATTATGACTATACTAGTTTAATAAACTAAACTAAGTAAACCAACCAATATTTATAATCAATTCAAACAAGCAAATTAGTCCAAACAAGCAAATCAGACAAACAAGCAATTCAAACAAACAAGTAATTCAAGTCTATTTAAAAACACATCTTGAGACTTTAGCTAATCTTAGAAACTATAAAACTCCCTCTTAATCTAATAAACGACTAAAGCTAGCCTAAAATCTAATTTCCTTAAGACTTAAAGCCATGATACAACTTAAAGTAATATAAGTAAGCAATGATAAGTCAATATTCAAGCAATTTAATCCAAACAGTCAACCAATTTAAGTTTTGTTGTCACAGAACATCAAAACATAAAGCCAAACATTTCTTATAACTTCTATTTTTTCTAAAAACCTATAAACCTCCTATCAACTACAAATGCATAAGTATTGTTCTAACAAACGTATCAACCACTAATGAAATTTAACCATGTCAAGTTATTCAAGTCGAATAAATCAAACAAACCCAACAAGTCAATTAATCATATCAATTCAATCAAACCAACCAATTCAATCAAGAGAAAGTAAATATGTTATGTATTTGATTAATAATCCAACATTTCTAATTAGATAAAAAACTTCTCATACTGTATACTTGTTATGTATGGGGTTAAAGTTTACATGTAATGTAGTGTGTTGGTTATAATATAGTTTGTCATATGCAAAGCTATATGAAGTGATATATTGAATGAAATGCAACTTGTGATGTGAATAATTTTAATTTGAGATGTACTGTAATTTATAATAATGATGTATGATATGAAATAAGATGTGTAATGATAGTATGTAGAATGATTTGGTGATTAGATTTATTGCTAATCCCTCAAAAAATCCATGCGTACATTGAGCAAAGGATTCAGAATGGACATCATCAAGGTCGGTCATGCATGATGTTATCCAAGGCACTTAAACAACTCACGATGGATAGGATGCAACCATAAAGAGCAAGACCCAAGTATCAAACCCAAGACAAATCAAGTCGACCATTACAACCAAAGAAGATGGCACAATATGCTATGAGAAATGCGGCTTAATAGAGATAAGGAACATACATTCTGTAAAGCCGCTCACAACAACGGAGCACGCTTGATCTAATATCAATGTTCGGTCGCACGCATGAAGACAGGAGTCAAGATTACATGTGCATATAACAACTGCTCATGAATTGCAACTCCTATCGCTCGACACTTGAATCAGAAAACCATTGGTAGGTCGTATACCAACTCCTAGAAAGAGCACATTCACATCTCAAAGGCGCAAGTCTCATTCGGTCACCTCTAAACTAATGAAGATCGTCGCTTGCTCACTCAAATCAGACATAACCACACTAAGGAACTATGATCGGTCATTCCTTCATCTCGCCATCAAGCAAATCGGATATCTACTCATCGAATGCTAGAAATAGACGCGACCGAAGAGCACTGACCGAAGTCACTTGCTTAACTACTCAAGACACTCGCTCCATTGAGTCGCTCACACATGATAACTGAATACAGCCACGGACAACTGGCTACAGCTGGCCAGTGTCATGACCGTAATTAACAGAATGAGCGATCCGCAGCCTGCATAAATGGAATTCAAGTCATTTCCCGAAGGAGGCTCACCTGTAAATACACCATGGATGCCAACATAAAGAGGAGGGAATCTTTGAAACCACGAAGTGCTGCTAAATTCTGTTCGGCCATGGCATCAAGTACAATCTTGTGATCAAGGAAAACGAAGGCGTCCTCCTTCTCAATCATTCATCCACCCTCTTATCCTCAAATTCTACCATTCTCTTATGTAATTCCAAGATTGAAATATATAAACGAGGGTATATTGAGTGAATATAGAGATGTATGAAAAGAGAGAATTGATGTATTTTGTAACCCTCATTATAAGATTAGAAATCACCTTCACAGTGGACGTAGGCCTAATTAACAGCTGAACCACTCTAAATCTCATCTCTACTTTATCTTTCTCGCATTTTTCATTTTCAATTGCTGGTTAAACACGGTTCCACTTATTTCTTACCGTATTGGTGAAGTACAGTTTTAGTACCTTGGGTGTTTAGACCAATTTTGGTGTAAACATTTTGGCGCCCACCATGGAGCCGTGTTCATAATTCCCTTTCGTAGTTCATCAATCTAAAAAATAATCCAAAAATGCTTTCTCCTTTGAAACCGTGGTCGAATCGAAGAAAAGCGGCAAATCTACAAAAGTTACTACGATCAATGAGGATGATAATGCTAATGAAGCTACACCTCAGATCTTGAACCAAGGTGCAAGGGACACCTCTTGGCCAACTATAACGCGAGACGAATTAATTGTGGTGGTAACTGGCCTGAACGAAAAAATGTATAATACAACGAACATGATAATGGAAGGGTTTGATGTCCTGATAATGTTCAAGCCAATTTGTTACCACAAAATATTGTGGTTAATCCTGGCGAGAAAGAGGACTCATCAGCCTCAGACCCTAGACGACCTCACAACCTAGTGGAAGACAGGGGAAAGGCCGGGGTTGAGGATCCTAAGGCCAGATCTCCACATCGCAAAGAAGAATGTGCGACTCGGGCTGTCGCAAGTCCTACCAACGTAACATCTCTCAAGAAGGATGCAAGGCGCCGAAGCTCAAACCGTGGTCACGCTGATAAAGACATCAGTGCCGATCCCGATGAACAAATAGGTGATGAGAGGCGCATCACGGACATGATCCAGCGAATAATAAAGGAGAAGGCGACCCGAGAAGATGAGGAGCAAGAATGGGAGTTTTCCTCCAGCAAAAATCCGTTCACAGAGGAAATCCATCAACCGAAATTCCCCAAGAAGTTTATACCTCCAACAATAGCACCTTATAGCGGAGTTGGAGATCCAACCATTTTTCTGTTTAAGTACGACCAGGACATGAATGGAGCTAGGGCCACTGATGAAATCAAGTGCTTATACTTTCCCGTGTGCCTGGAGGGTGTGGCCTCACTATGGTTCACCGGACCTTCCACCTAAATGCATCGACCAGTTTGCTGATCTGGCAAGGAGATTTCAAGATCAATTCTGATTACAAACCACCAAGGCAAGGGACGTGATGTCACTCAGCGAGATGGAACAAATGCCCGGAGAAACCATTAAAGCTTTCCTTACACGCTTCCATGCTGCAGCAGTAGAGGTTATAGAACCAGAGCCTTGGTACTTATTGGCAGCCCTGAAAGGAGCTATCGATAAGAAATCAGAATTAGGGAAGTGGCTCAAGATAAAGAAACCAAAGACTCTAAAGAAGTTCTACAAGAAAGCCGAAGAATACATGAGCATGGAAACCGATACCCTAGATATTCAGAAGGACATGAAGAATAGCACTATTAAGGAAGGGAAGAGCAACAAATCTTCTCAGATAATTCAGAAGGATGACTCTGGGCATAGGAGAGGGTTTGATGGGAGAGACAGTAAAATACATAAGAAGTCAAAATTATTAAAGCAAACAGAATTGACTCCTTTGAATGAAACTCCAGATAAAATCTACTCTGCCACGAAGGACGCAGGCATGTTTCCTCAGGTAAAACCATAAAGAATCACAGAACAGTAGCAAATTCCGGAAAGTTCTGCCGGTTTCATAATCAACCTAGGCACAAAACAAATGAATGTCGAACTTGAAAAATTTAACTGAGGAGCTCATCCGAAAAAATCAAATGCAGCAATATGTTAAGAGTCCTCAAAACACATCAGAAAGTCAGAAGCAAGGTAAGGTTGCCGATCAGGCCGGGTCGCATGAGATAACCCAAGAGACCAAAGACTTAAGGCCAATTATTGACTAATGACCACTGGGTGCAATCCAGTATTCAGAACTGGAAATGAGCGACCACCATTCTCGTAATTTTTCTGTTTCTATAGTCTGTCTTTTCTAGCTGTATTTCCATGAAATGATATGTGATCCACCTTTATTGTGTTAAGAAAAAACTCTACATGATAAAATATGTTCGCTCGCGGATTATAATCTCACGAAAAACAAAAATTATTCGCAAAATAATGCTAAAAATTGGTCTCTAATATAGGGCAAATCGTACATTACGCACCAAGAGCATTGGTCAAACCGGGCAGGATAGTCAAACCCATCATCTTACAAAACTAAAAGGGAAAGAATCATTCCAAAGCAATTCATGGAGAGCACACCAAAATCTGGAGGCTGCACTCTTTGTTTTCTTTAAAAAAACCTAGGCTAGAAAATACCAGTCCTAGGAGCGAAAAGTCCTATAAATATGCAGGAAAAATCAGCGCAAAATAGAAATCCTAGCCGAAAGGGGGTATCAGAAATCCTAGCCGAAAGGGGGTATTAGAAATCCTAGCCGTAAAGGGGTATCCAATTTAGGTCTCTATTTGATCATAATAGCTGGATCAAATAAGATTGAAATTGGGTCGAAAACTTATAACCCAAGTCCTCCCGTGGGGGCGCGTACTCAAAACCAGTCTCCGAAGGGCTCGGGTCACTGAGTTAGTGGGATATGGGATTGAGTACATAAAAAAAAACAAATTGTACATACAAAAATGCATTTAGTCGAGTTTCCGAAGGGTTTGGAACGCCAAATCAATGAGGAACATGAACTAATGTACAATAAGATACCTGCGCCTTATAAAAGTGCACATCCAAAAATAAATTTTAAAGGTTTGAATTTCCAAACCGTTAAAGAATGCGAATATATGTATAACAAGAACTAAACCCCTCAAAGAAGGGTCAAAAGAGGAAATATGATGTCCTAAAATCAAAGCAAACCAGCGATATTGACGATGAAGGGCGTAAAAACGTAACCATCGCATAACCAATTAAAGCGCAACACGATGCAAATAAATAAAAATTGCAATAAGTTACAGCGTATCAACGCTAACGAGTAATAACAAAATACAAATTCATCACAAAGATACACAGTTGTAAAGTTGGTACTGCAAAATGCAAAACAACAGCACATCATTTGGTAATGTCTTCAGGAACGACGTGGTCGTCGACCAAATGAACCTTAGAAGCACCTTCATTAGCAATAGAAGGTTCCATCAAAAAAACTTGGGATCCCAAAGCTCCATCTCCTACAGGACTAGGGGCATGAAGAGGAGCAATATTTTGGACTTCTTTTCCAAGGGATTGAGCTCGTTCATCAGCCAGTATTCTCCTACCTTTTTCTAAAGAAACACGATCGCTTTCCTCAAGGAGGGCCTCTTGCAAAACACTATCTTCCTTATCCTTGGACTAGCTAACCACTTGCTCCCAGAAAAGATCTAATGTATGGGGGAAGTCCTTGTTCAGATAATTCAAACTTCTGCGGGTCATAACACTAAGGGTGTAAAATCGAAACGGGGTCTCATCAGTTTTAATTCTGGCTTGCTGAAGATCGCTGGTTAACCTTTCTTTATCTTCTTCTAAAATTTCAAAAACCTTACTTTGGGAAGCGAGTTTACCTTCGAGCATTGCCTACTCCTGCCGACAAGAAACCACAGCCTGTTGTACAGAAGCTAATTGAGATTCAGCGAACTCGCGGTCGGTTTGAGCCTCCTCAAGTTGTTTTTTGGCGGCTTCAATCTCCTCCTGAAGCTTTCTATTGTCAGCCTCCAAGCTTCTCATCATACTGTTCCCATCCTTAAAGAATGCAATTTCAGCTGCTTAACTTTCGATCACATGGATCAATTCAGTCTTATCGTTCTCTAGAAGCCCGATACGCTCAAGATATTGAGTATTCAACTTCTGAAATTCAAACAAGAACCTGTTCCAAGACTCAAATCGCTCTCTGGAAGTATTTTTGGCCTCATCTAACTAAACTTCGAGCTGATCCATGACAGTAGCAAGCTGGGAGGTCACATAATTTTTTATGGCGCTCAACTCCCCGACGGTACTCTGGTTATCATGTGGAGACAAGTCTGAGTCGAGGTCCATCCCCCTTAAGTCCCAGTCTCCGAACTTGTCCTTCAATTTAGGATTACCAGGAGCAACTCCGTAGGGAGGTCTGTCAAGAATCACTTGAATATGACAGAGAGCGGGTGCATTAGGCATAGAGTATTTGAGCAACGGTTCCACAGGGACCGAAGAACTATGGCATAAAAGTTCGATCGGTTTAGAAGACCTACCAAGCCTATCCTTATCTTGTTTATTATTACCTTCTCTCCCCTCGGCATCCTGTTTTTCTACTCCTGGTATCTGGGATTGATCATGCTTCTTCTTATTTAGTAAACTCGCCAGAGGTGCTTCAAGAGCATCTTGGGTTAGAAGATCTGAAGATGGATGGGAACGCTTAAGGCAATGAGAAAGACTGGACAGTAAGACATTCCGTGGATTGACGCGAGCAAATTGCCTGGAGAAACTGTCCGATAAAGATGATCCCATTCCTGGGTGTAAGAAGAAAAAGAAGATATAAGCACCTTAATCATTAAAAGGTGAGAAAGAAGGCCAGGAGAGGGAATGTACGGAACATATGAAAACAACAAGACTAAAACAGTTCCAGACTCTGTGAGATATCATTTTGACCCAGAAACAATGGGTTTTCCGTAAAATTCTCACGACTAAAAGGTTTTGAAATACAAATGTTCAAATAACAGTCTTACCTTGAACCAGGTCTTCAGCTAAATCAAGGGGATCGAGACCTTTAAAAGTCTCTAAACCATCTTCCGCTTGGTTGTCCTTAGAAGAATTCTCTCTGCATCCTGGGTTTTCTTTAGAAGTAACTACAATTCCGTCAGACTGCTCCACTTCCCGCGCTTGATCCGAGGTGATCTTCGAAGGAGTCACATTCACATCTCCCTGGACAACTTCCTCTAAGGGAGGTTCATCTTTTTCGCACAAGACCATTGAAGTCTTAGGGGCTTTATGCTTTGGATGCTTGGATACTACCTTTTTAGGAGAGGTCGCCTTGATTTTAAAAGATGCCTCGCTGCTCCCCAGGTGCTTGAACATTCCTTTTTCGAAGATTTTTTGATAGGGGATTTGCTGGTAGCTTCTTTTTTATCGGAAGTATCCACCGCGAAGGTGTGCAGAGAGGAAAGAAAATTGTATTGCTTTAAGAACCCTTTAGTGATAAGGAATTTCCTATTTCTCTCGCCCTCATCAATAGCTAATAATGAGTTACACAAATCTTGGTTGAGGGGAATGCTTTGATCGGGAAGCGCTGCAGTATATCCAAAATATTTTAAGAGAAAGGAAAAGGGGGCAAGATGAAATTTAAAGAAAAAAATACTTACTGCCTTCCATCCAAAAGCCACAGAAATTATCAGGACATCGGACAAAGAAATACTGATTGGGAAATCCTCGCACACTGTCCACTAAGCCAGTAATTATTTTCGAACCCCGGCTTTCCACAAAGATAAATGAGAGACGCAGGTTTCTTGTCCTGAAAGCATATAATGATCATATATCCTTAAACGAAGGAGCCCGATGTTTTTCCCTCATAAAAAGGATATAAAGGCTTATCAAAATCGCATAACCATTAGGATGTTACTAATACGGGGCAATAGCCAAGCTCCGAAGAATCATTTCTATATAAGGATTAAAGGGAGCAACCACTCCCTTATCAACATGTCACAAGTAATGGCAACATATCTTTTTGGGAGGGATATCTGCGAACTTTGTTTCCCCTACCAGCTTGGCCTCTTCTTTCTCCAAAATACCGAATTGTTTGCACAGTTGATGGAACGAGCTGAGAGAAAGCTCCGTAGGGTGCCTCTCACTAGGTACTTTAGAAAGTGCACGAGGTTGTGGGAAATCTTGCGTAGCACCTATCAAAGAGACAACGCTGGGCGTAGACACAACTTGATCAGAACTTTCTGCTTGATCAAATCTTTCGACGTGGTCCGACATAGATTGCTTCCTGAAATTACGGGATTTTAGAAAAAGGGAAACCCTACTTAGAAAACCCAAAGCCGCATGATCAAATTCATGCTTCAAAATTGGGTCGAGATAAAATCAAAGGAGGAATTTACTTATAGGCGAGAGAACAGTCTCGAATCTAGGTGAACAGCCCAGCCAAATCGATCTCGAGATTGCGGAGGCCTCGAAAACAGTGTCATGCACGAATGCAAATCATAATAATGAAAGAAGTAAAGTAATCAGGAGTTATGAAAGGAATCCAAGCAGTAAAGGGGATTGCTCAGAATAGCGCCGCCATTAAAGCTTTCTTCTGGAAAAGAAGAAGATAGAAAAATAATATATAAAAGAAAGACGAAAGGATTGGCTAACCGAAATAGTATTTCCATCCGGTCGCTCGTACGAAAGACAACCCTATGTTCAGATTATAGGGCTTGGCATTCGGGCAATTGGGGAATCACTCAAAACAAGCACACATAGGTATACGTGGAAAACCAATTAAATGTGCACAGCTGGCATCCTAAAATTTAACTGTTCGCGCAATAGCAAAAGATATACCAAGCCTCTCGCTCATAAAAAGAGACAATATCGGTCCACTACAACGAAACAATCCAAAAAAAAATTCATGACCGACCCCTCAACAATTCAGGACAAGCCTGCCAAACAATGTTGCGGTCAGACGTGTCGAAGCCAGTAATTCCTTGCTAAAAAGAAATCTCGGACTTCGAGGGGCACGTGTTGATCCCTCAAAAAATCCATGCACACATTGAGCAAAGGATTCAGAATGGACATCATCAAGGTCGGTCGTGCATGATGTTATCCAAGGCACATAAACAACTCACGATTGATAGGATGCAACCATACAGAGCAAGAACCCAAGACAAATCGAGTCGACCATTACGACCAAAGAAGATGGCACGATATGCTATGAGAAATGTGACTCAATAGAGATAAGGATCATATATTCTGTAAAGCCGCTCACAACAATGGAGCACGCTTGATCTAATATCAATGTTTGGTCGCACACATCAAGATAGGAGTCAAGATCGCATGTGTATTTAACAACTGCTCATGAATTGCAACTCCTACCACTCGACACTTGAATCAAAAAACCATTGGTAGGTCGTATACCAACTCCTAGAAAGAGCACATTCACATCTCAAAGTCGCAAGTCTCATTCGGTCGCCTCTAAACTAATGAAGATCGTCGCTTTCTCACTCAAATCAGACACAACTACACTAAGGAACTATGATCGGTCGTTCATTCATCTCGCCATCAAGCAAATCAGATATCTACTCATCGAATGCTAGAAATAGACGCGACCAAAGAGCACCAACCAAAGTCACTTGCTTAACTACTCAAGACACTTGCTCCATTGAGTCGCTCGCACATGATAACTGAATACAGCCACGGACAGCTGGCTACAACTGGCCAGTGGCATGACTGTAATTAACAGAATGAGCGATCCATAGCCTGCATAAATGGATTTCAAGTCATTTCCCAAAGGAGGCTCACTTATAAATACACCACAGATGCCAACAAAAAGAGTAGGGAATCTTTGAAACCACGAAGTGCTGCTAAATTCTATTCGACCATGGCATCAAGTACAATCTTGTGATCAAGGAAAACGAAGGCGTCCTCTTTCTCAATCATTCATCCATCCCTCTTCACCTCAAATTCTACCATTCTCTTCTATAATTCCAAGATTGAAATATATATACGAGGGTATATTGAGTGAATATAGAGATGTATGAAAAGAGAGAATTGATGTATTTTGTAATCCTCATTATAAGATTGGAAATCACCTTCACATTGGACGTAGGCCTAATTAACGGCTGAACCACTCTAAATCTCGTCTCTACTTTACCTTTCTCACATTTTTCATTTTCAATTGCTGGTTAAACACGGTTCCACTTATTTCTTACCGTATTGGTGAAGTACAGTTTTGATACCTTAGGTGTTTAGACCAATTTTGGTATAAACATCTACTTAGGTAAAATATATTCAAAGTACTATCTAACTATTATGCATATGCATATATATTATAAATTATCTGAATTATACAACGGTAATATATGCTAATTTCTAGAATTTGGTTAATGATACTTATGAAAGAGATTTAAATGATAGTAAACATGAAAGTTTTATGGTATTCATAGTAGATTATATATATATATATATATATGTATAGAATAATTCTATGAGAAATGTGGAGCTAAATAATATTAGCAGGGTGCTTTTTTAATATAGCAAAAATTGTAGATCTTTTTAAAGAGAATATAGAATTGTATCATATAAAAAGTAAATTGATTTTATATAAACATATGTATATTTATAATTGTGTATATATATACACTAATTTTAAAAAAGACTTAAAATTTAATTTATTATGAAATATAAATCAATCTTTTGATACAAATTAATTTTGAATTTAAACTTTTTAGAAATCAAAATATATTAATTTGCTAAGGAACCATTTATATGTTAAAACTTTTAAAAAGAACTCTATAATTTTTAAATCTAGATATATATTAAACTATAATACTATAACTTCTTATATTTAAACTGTATATTTAAGACATAAAATCATATATATATATATATGTATATATATTATTTTTATACCAAAATACTAGGTTAAATATTCAAGCTTTTATAAATCTTAATAAGAAACCAAAATAAGTACTGAGTTACAAATAGTATTCGTGATAATGTAACCCAAAATTGTTATGAAATCATATGAATAATATATAAGTTAAACTATGCATAAATAAATCTATACTTAAACTATATATATAAATTATATTTTATATCAATAAGGTTTTTATATTAATTCTGTGTATCATATTATCATGTCTATATAATTTTATTGATTTATATACTTTTTAATATATATATTTTAAAACAAGACATAAAAAAGTTAAGTAGTCAAACAAAGTTAATAACTAGAGTTTGAACTGACATTTTCTTATTGAAAAGATGGAGGGAAGTTTGAAAGTTCAAAAATTGAATTTATTGGTACATATGTCGAAATGCCCTTCTATGTATATCGACATACATGTAGAAATTCAAAAGACATGTTATTTTGATTATATTATCGATCTATATTTCAAATTATATTATTTCCTGAATTAATATTAATCCTAACAAACATTCAAAATTTATTTTATTATTTTACTAATTATTATTATTTTGAATTTCAAAATTCAATTTTCAAATTTGAATTTTAAAATTTAAGTTTGAATTTTAAAATTAAAATTTCAAATTTAAAACAAAGCAAAGCAGACAAAACATCCATTCAACCAAAAATTTCAATATTAATTAAGGCGTACCAGGCCTTTTAGATCCATTTCTTCGACATTCTCTGAATTCTAAATTGTTGTGGAACGCATATTTGAATTTCTGGTCTCTGGCTCTTCATCGCTTGGTGATGAATCTAAATCGTCTAAAGTTGCTGCGTATGATCTCTTTCTTTTCTTTGATGAATTACTATTGTCTGTCTTATCGATTTGATTTATCTGGATATGGACACATTCTCTTTCTGTCCCCTTGTTTGTTGCAGTTATACCATCTATCTTCATTTCTTCCATTATCATGAAACATACATTTACATATTTCTAAATTTGACGATGAGATCGATGATTGAGTGGTTTAACCAACTTGGAGTCAAATTTTTGAATTTGAATTTTGAACGAATGGACATTTCAACTGTTATAAGCCCAAAACTCATATAATTTCATAAACTCTTCTTTTCATGATTGATGAATGATCATCTTGGTATCTTTTGGCCAAAAGTCAACAGATATAACTTCTTTCCTGCAAAATAACGTACCTTCTCAAAGAATCAAGTGATTTTTTAAAACAACTAATTGTAAATTGAGATAATAACATCATGATGATTCTGTGATATATTCATTTAAACTTTTCAAGAAATCATATCATGATAACTTGATTTTTCCAATAAAATTGAATGTAGACTCATCTAATACTGATGCAAGGCATGAATTTAAACTAGTGTTATAAATTGTTTCAAAACTTGCCATTTAATATTTTCAAAAATCAGATAATGAACTTGTTGAAAATCCTTACTCTGATACCACTTGTTAGGGAATGCATAATGCGGATCTTAAAGAAAAACTAACACTAGAGGGCGGTGAATAATGTTTTCTGGAAATTTTAGTAAATTTGTGTATGATCTACTGTATGATCACACACCACAGAGATGATCACAGACACAGAATCAAACACAAACACAAAAATAAGCAAAAATAAATGTAGAAAAGGAAAGAACACACCGAATTTTATACCGGTTCGGATTGCTCCTACATCCAGTCCCACGCAAAGCTGGATTGCATAAAGTTTATTACTAGACCAAAATCTAAGTACAATCCACTTGATTTCACGGCTACAAGGTTAACACCGATTCCACCACCCTTGATTTCATGGCTACAAGGTTCACACCATTTCCTTTCCTTGATTTCATGGCTACAAGGAACACCATTTCCCAAACAATTCCAAATGATTACAACAACCCTATAACTCCTCAATAGCACTTCAATTTAGAGAGTAATGAGGAAGAGAAGATGTTTTATGTATTTAAAATGGAAATCGACAGATTAGAGGTGCAGAAATCAATAAAATATGTAATAATGATGAAGGAATAAAAAGGGAAGAAGAGTGAAAAGAAAATGGTTAAAAAATTCAAAATCAATCCATATTTATAAGATTTGAAAGGTTGCAACGCTTTTGGAGCGTTACAAATAGTGAAAAGACACTTTATTTGAATTATAAAACTATGATGGTTATATGTCGACATATGCATTGTTTTCTGTCGACATACATACCATATTTTTGAGTTTTTAATCATTTAAAGTACTAAAGCCAATATTTATATTCTGGAAATTCCTGAAACAAAACTAGTTGCTAAAACATTATTTTTCAAGTATAAAAACATAAGAATATATTATTTAAACATATGATTAAAAATTATATATATATATATATGATATAAAATTATATATAATATAATTATAAACATATATATAGGAATTTTACAAAGAGGTATTCATAATTTATATATAAACAAAAAGGTTATATGAAAATTTAGAGTTTAAATAAGAATATAATAATCAAATATAAACTTAGTAAAATATATTTAATAAACTATAAAACTAAGAATACTTATAAATTAGGAAATATATTTGAAATCATAAGTTTGAAATTCTTGGAAGATTAAAAATTATTTTGAGAGAAGTTTGAAATCAATTTGAAAATAGTTTTGAAATTAATTTTGAAAAGAGATAATTTGAAAAACAGAGTTTGAACTTGGAGTGCTATTCAGAGTCTTACATATAAACTAGACTCTATTACTATATTTTTCTTGAAATCTTGATATCTTGATAACTTAAGAGACTTGAATCTCTTCTGAATCCTAGATCTCCTGAAATTCTAAAACTATACAGTCTTCAATATTGTATACAAATCATGCATATATATATATATATTCTAGATAGATATGTTAGTATATATTTTATAATAAATGATAATTTGATATAAGGTTGTTGTCATCAAAACTCCATTCTCCTTCGTGTTTATGCCATAATTGTGAATTGTTCGTGTTTGTATGTTTATTGCTGCATGAATCGATGTTTTTTATCGAATTAATTGCATTGTTTTAGTTGTTTTTCAGAATTGGTTGCCTAGATCTTAGGATTGAAGAACATAGCAAATCAGAGGTTCAGATTCAGACAAAACTCGGTAGAAGCATTTTGGAAGACGAGGGATTGGTGCATGAAAATTTTCCTGCTAAACTAAGATAAGTACATGGGTCGTCACCGACCCATGGTAGGTCGGCATCAACCCTTGGGGAATGGTCAAATTGTTACGAAGTTTTGGGGAGTTCAACTTGTTGAAAAATCGGGGCTTCCTACAACATTTCAAGACATTCAGGATTGATTCGAGATGGGTCGAAGGATGATTATTCGAGACAAGGATGGACATGCAGAAATTTCTATAGGAACTTAGAAATGATTGGAGATCGGACCATTAGAATGCTATCGGGATAGAGATGGATTGGAGCCAGTTACTAAGCAAAATTTTGCTAGGCATATGGGACTGCATCGATCCATAAGGATGATGAATGGGGAGTCGAGATTTTGTGGGTGTGATTGTGATGGTTTTCGGGGGTTGCTGGTGAAGTTCGGTGATGAATGGACTTCATATGATTGATGTGCAACTCAAAGATTGATGGTATTTTGATTTAGAACTCGCATTAGAGTAGTCGAATTCGGATTGATGTAACACTAATCATGATTTGATATACGATTCAATATGATGATGGATTTACAAGATAAGAGTCAATCATCTATGATAATGGAATGGTTCGAGAGATGAATTGAGTCGTCGAGATGAAAGGATTAACAAATTTGAATCGCCAAGGAATCATCAGGAATCGAAGTGTTCTAGCAGTCTCAAAGCAGGGGTATTGCGGGGAAGACCGTTAGGATCAAAATCGATAGATCATGTACCCTGGGCAGTCATGATAGGCTTAGTTTCCTTCTTCAAGTAAGGCAAACACACAAGTTAGTATAGCATATGGTAGTTTGGCTAGAATCGGGCTTTCTCCGTTAGACCTTTTGATTGCTGAAAGAAATTTTGATTATCGATGGATTCAAGGCTGTAGTCGGTTGTGCAATTAAAACACTCGGCGTATCCAAAGAGGTGTAGGTTCAAAAAGTTGTAGCGGGGATAAAACGAGAAAATAGAATGATATAGCCGATGATTCTAAAATGACATATAAAACTCGCATTTAATGGTTTTACGAATATACCAATGATAAATAAATAGGAAATTAACATTCAATTTAATTATGATTGGTACATTCTTAGTTTTAAACAAGAGCATGTGAAAATATATGTAAATACATGTTAACTTTTACTTGTTTCGATTAGATTTAATATAATATTATAATATTTTATATTTTGTAAAATATATTTCAAAAAATTCTATTAAAATAATAATTTTATAAATTTGATAATGTAAAAGTGTCCATTTTCAATTCAATCTTTTATAGAGGACATAATGAAAATAGTGGAATCTAGCTGAAATAATGGGATATACCGGGAACATCGGAATATAGCTGGGATTATAGTAGAAATCCGCCGGAGATATGACGTGTGTAACAACCCGTATTTTCAATAACCTGTTATAACAGAAATCGAGGCAGAATTTAATTCTAAAATCTGAATCAAGGGAAACGGGCTATGCCATTGCGTTCGTCTCGGAAAAATACGCGAAATAGAGTCCGAGTTTTCGAAAATCGGAGTCCGTATGACCCGATTAAGGCCCAACGAAGTTTTCAGAAAATTCCTAAGTAAAAACAGATTTGAATTTCAAGTTCAAAATTGGGAATTAGGGCAAACCGGCGCAGGCGGGAAAATTCCCGCCAGGACCCCCATGTCGACAGGCATGTCGACAGGGTCCCCAGGGTGTCGACAACCCTGTCGACACGGGGTGGCCGGGCAGTTTTGCCTGGCGCACCATTTCTGATCTGGGCTTGGTTGTGTTGAGCTTGGGGGCCAGATTTGGTTTAGAGGGCTGAGATTGGAACTAGGGTTTAATCCTATGGTCTAAATCACTAGCCTAATCTATAAATAAGACCCTAACCTACCCTAAATCACTCATTATTCATTCTAGCAACTAAACTATGTCAAAATCAAAACTCTCATGGCCTCCACTCTCTTCATACAATTCCTAAACAAATTCCTAAGAGATTTCCATGCATACAAGTGTATTTAGGCTTGTATGATCCTCTTTAGCTTGCATTAAAGTCTTGTTTCTCCATTGTCATCATAAAGGAGGAGTCTTGATCAAGTTTGCTTGCATTTTGGGGTTTTATTATGTTGCATAGGGGGTTTCTTACATTTGCTATACTTATTTGAGTCCGCATAAGCATTGTAAGCCCTCTTACCTTCATTTTAGAAACTCTAAAGTTAATATGTGATGAAAGTTGGGATTTATGCATGTTTAATAAGTTATGCATGCTTATGCGAGTTCACTATGCTATGTTATGCATGTTTAATAAGTTATGCATGCTTATGCGAGTTCACTATGCTATGTTATGCATGTTTTGAAACACCCCACCTCCGTTAGGGTCACTCTCAAAGGGAATGCCCTAATTTTGGTGGAGGTTTATAAGTACAAGTCACAGATATACAAGACAGATATAAGAACACATATTTGTAAAACAGCGGAAGAACAACAAACTTTATTTCATTAAGTCAAATACGTGTTACAACAACATCCTTTCCAAAAACATAACATAACACTTTCATAATCTGTCTTGAGTACATTATTTAAAGAAGCATAAATAAAACATAGATAAACTGCAAAAGCCCCTTAGTGGATTGTCCAAAGCCATAGTTCAAAACAGGAAAGTCCAAGCAATACATTTCTCTTTCTTCAAGCTGGATGTTGAGGCTGGTCAAGCTGCTGTGTTCCCTCCCTGTGGACCTGGGGGGGGGGGGGAAACGGAAGAAAGGAGACGAAAGAAAAGTAGAGTCAGACATAAAGCCTGAGTAAGTCTTGTACTACTTTGTCTATGAATAAAGAACTGGGTATGATAAGTAAAACTGGAAGTGGGCAAACACTATGAGCTTGGTTAAGTTATCTAGGGTCGAATATACTATCATACCCCATGTTAATCTCTGAACCCATATAAACTAGTTTCCAATTTGCACCCCATAATCAGGGTGATGTGATCCATTCAATGATGATCGGCTCCTATTCGCATAGTTACATGTGTCTTACGGCCCCCCGATGTCTGTAGTTACCTATGCTGGTCCCGCCATGGGGTGTATCAAGTCCCATAGTGGCAACCCGACACAACCTTAGAGTGCACAGGTATGCTACTGGTGTCCAGTGCCTTATTTTTCTGCGCCGGAGTAGTGCACGCCCGCACTCCGTTAGAACCTACACTGCTACACCACCGTCGTCGCTTTGACCTCTTACAATCAGCCCAGTAATCGTGCCCCACCCTGCCTAGTTTCAGGGTATCATGATACACCTTTTTAGGGTTACTGCTGAAAAGGGTCCCCCGTTACTAGGTTTTCTATCTCTAGCCAACATGCTAAGTTGGTTAAGTGTTCCCTACCTAACCCCACCAGTCTGTTTAGTTTAGCATGTTCCATTTTGATTAAGTCTTTAGTTCACTTAATCCTAACAATCCTGACTCAGCCTTAATTGTCTTATTAAGGCCCTGACCTCTCACATTAGACATGTATTGTTGTGGCTGCCTGTTGCCGGTTGGTTCCGGGCAGTCTTACGCCACAACTCAGTCTAACCTCGGGTCCTTGCTGGGCTCCATGTTTAACCTCCCACATTGGATAGGTATTGTTGTGACTACTGGACAGCCGGGCGGTTCCGGGCAGGTTTACATCACAACTCAATCCAACCTCGGGTTAAACACATCGTATGTTCTACATTTACATATTTTGTCATTCTTCTTTATTTATATGTAAATATTTGCGGCCCATTATTAAGTTAATGGTGTAAAGATTACACCAATCACGGGCCCAACCCATACTTGAATTTGGGCCCTTCTATTTTATATTTTCATTCATTAATTCATTTTAACCCAACGTTATTTTCCCCCGTTTTACACGTCCGTTCATATATATTGGGCTTAGCCTTTTAAAGCCCAATTTAGCCATGCGAAAGGGGAGGCTTATGGCGTATACACAAAGAGGGGGGAAGGTGAGCGCATGAACTTGCAATACGACGTTGGAAATACAAAATAGATATTGGTGTACTTGCATAGTGGCAACATAGGTGACATAAATCAAAGCATGTGAACTTGCATAGGTTTAACTACAACATGAACCTATATTCTTATTTAGGCATAATGTCAAACATAAGCATGTCATAAATATTCCTAGCATAGGCATAGCATAATGTCAAACATAAGCATGGCATAAGTAAAGTTAAATTTGTTCATGGCATAAACATAAACAAGTCATGTCCATAAGGTTCCTACATGTTTACAAAGGGGATACTTTGTTACTAACACAAAAGCATAGTTCAACTTAATCATGGTTTAAGTCTAATCACATAACGATGGTATAAACATACTTATGCCTAAAAATTCCTAATCATGGTTTTTGCTTAAACTTGCAAAAAGGGATTTTTGAGTCTAACCTAGCCATGTCTCACATATGTCATCCTATAATTCTTTTAAACAAGATAGACTTAATCATACATTTCAATTCATAGCCTAGCCATATTCATAAGTTTTGCAAAAGCATGACTTAATACATGGATTATAGTGTCAAAATTCCAACGTAGTTTCATATGAACTATAACAACCAAACTTGTCTCAATTACTTGCAAAATGATTTATGCACAAAAATATACATCATGATGGCATAATACCAAAGCCCAAACTTGCATGAATTTCAATCAACTACATACATGTAGCTTCAACATAGATTACATAATTTGCGAAATATTCCAAACGTTTACTTGCATAGAACTACCGCATGTAGTTCTTTATAACATGAATAACATAATCCAAACGTATATAAATTGATAAGAACGCACAAATATGAATTACTTCCATTGCCACAATTCAAGCATACACATCAACACAGTTGTTTATTTATACCAAAGTAATACTCTACTTACAATGGTTGCGGCGAATTCTCTAATTAAGAGACACGATTCCTTTGTTGAATTGATTAGCTTTAGGTTGCTTGAATTGCTTTAGGCTTTAGAACTTTCTTCCTAACTCTCTCTCTAGTCGGCGGCTACTCTTTGTCGTTCCTCAGCAACATGGCGGCTATATTCTTATTTTGAATGAATAGATTAGGGTTTAGTCTAGGGTTATTTATATAGAGGTTAGGAATTGATTAGGACCATTGATGTTGCTAGGATTGATCATAGCCATTCATTAGATAGAGAGACCAATAAAAACTCGCCACCTAGCCCTAATGACAAAGCAAGCTTCTGAAAATCGGCCAAACACAGACCTGGCCAGCCAGGGCTAGACCAGACCTGGCCAGCAGGTCATTTTTGACCTGGGCGCACTTGGCAGGTGCGCCAGGTCAAAAATGTACTGGCGCACTTCACAAGTGCGCCAGTTCATTTTTGTTCTGGCGCACTTCCCAAGTGCGCCAGTGCATTCTGGCCCTTTTTCGGTTTTTCGCCCAACTTCGTTCGTCCATAACTTCTTCATACGATATCCGTTTTTCGAAAACTCGGACTCTATTTCGCGTATTTTTCCGAGACGAACGCAATGGCGTATCCCGTTTCCCTTAGTTCTTTGATTTGAAATTAATTATACTTTAATTTGTGAGTTTCACAGTCATAGAATTCACGGGGTGTTACATGTTTAATGAGTTATGCATGCTTATGTGAGTTCACTATGCTATGTTACACATGTTTGATAAGTTATGCATGTTTATGCAAGTTCACTAAGCCATGATTTGCAAGTTTAACAAGTTATGCATGTTTATGAAAGTTCACTATGATATGATTTGCAAGTTTAACAAGTTATGCATGTTTATGCAAGTTCACTAAGCCATGATTTGCAAGTTTAACAAGTTATGCATGATTATGCAAGTTCACTAAGCCATGATTTGCAAGTTTATTGAGTTATGCATGTTTATGCAAGCTCACTATGCCATGATTTGCAAGTTTATTGGGTTCACTATGCCATGTTATGCATGTTTTATAAGTTATGCATGTTTATGCAAGTTCCCTATGCCATGTTAGGCAAGTTTAACATGTTATGCATGTCTATGGTAATATGCAAGTTCACTATGCTAAGTTATGCAAGTCTAACATGTTATGCATGTTTGTTGTAATATGCAAGTTCATCATGTATAGTTCCCTCTTCCTATCCTTTATGTGTTATTACGAATATGTAAGCGATAGAATGACGTTGGGGGGTTTGGGTAAACTTAAAATACATGAAAATGTAAGATTGGGAATTTACCTATTAAGTTAGGTCTACCCCTTGGGAATTTACCTATTAAGTTAGGTCTACCCAAGTATTTGTTGACTTGTAATTATGTTTTGAAATAAAGTGGACATGACACTTAGAAAACATAAGTGTGGCCAACTCGAGGTTGGGTTGAGTTTGTAGCGTAATTCTACCCGGAACCTACCGGCTTAACTAGTGGCTACAAACAATAGGACCCAATGTGAGAAGTTGGTCATGTAGTGCCAAGACCCGAGGTTAGACCAAGTTGTGGTGTAAATCTACCCGGAACCCACAGGCTTAACTAGGTAACCACAACAAAGTCTAATGTGAGAGGTTAAGGTGCATTAAATTAATTAATGCCTCATGATTAGGGTTAAGTCAGGGTCCACTAATACTTAACCAATTTGGGGATTCGAGGGATTGAAATGGGGTTAAGTGTGAACTGTTGGTTACACTTAACCAATTTAATCCATTTGGGGGTTCGAGGGATTGAAATGGGGTTAAGTTGTGAACTGTCGGTTACACTTAACCAATTTAATCCATGATTAGTGAAGGGTTAAATCGCACTTAACCCTCTTAGGAAACCCTAGCAACGTGGTCTGTTCCAGCAGTAATCCCAGTTTGGTATCATCACAACCCTAGAGGCTAGGCTAGGGCGGGGCACGATTACTGGACTGATGTAAGCGACCAAAGCGACGGCTGAGTGGTACAGCGGTGCGGGTCCAGGCGGGCTACGGACGTGCACGTAATCCGGTATTGGACAAACTCGAGGCACGGGTACCAGTAGGTTTAGACTGTGCATTATTGCTTCAGTGTCTGGGGTTGACACCCGAGGGCTTGATACACCCGAAGGTGGACCCAGCACAGTCTGACTACATCCATATGTGGGTCGTATGGACACCAACACTTGACGTGTTAGGCTTATAGGGAGCCGATCGACTAGACCGTTTGGTTGGACCTTATATTAAGGTCACTTCATGGTATTGGGTCAAAGCTTGGGCCAAGGGATCAATACCTGTTATGTTGGTTTGCTAGTACACAGTGGTGCAAAACTTAACCTTGTTTATGCGATGACACCTCTATCTATCTTGTAGTTAATTTATCATGCCAGTATGTTGTTATCTATGATCATCTCAGTTTCCATCATGCTGTTAACTTTATTAGTTTATAGACTGATCGTAGCAGGGCTTACTCAGTCTTTTTGACTGACCTGTTTTCTTTCGCCTCTTTTCTTCCGTTTCCCCTCTGGTTCTCAGGGAGGGAATACAGAAGCCTAGCTTGGATCTTAGCTGCTTTCTTGGATAGCTCATGTATGCTTTGGACTTGAACTCGCTATGGTTTTTCCACTTTGGGGATAGCTACTTTTATGTTTTCCTTTTCAGTTTCAGATGATGTTATTGTATGTACTAGACTTGTTTACTTGGGAAATTGACATTTTGATGTACCAGACTTGTGTTTTGAAATGGTTTAAAAATCTTCCGCTGTTTTATCTACTTACTCTGTTTATTTACATATATATATATGGCATGTCCTGCCTTGCTATATCATTATGCATGTTTACCTTGTTTTAAAACGCCCCACCAAAGTCAGAGTTGCTTGCAAGAGCCACCCTGGCGGAGGTGGGGTGTTACATTTGGTATCAGAGCATATGGTTTACGAGAAGGGATAAAAAGGTTTTTAAAACTTTTGAAAAACTATTTTCAAAACCAAGTATAGAGTATTTTCCAAAGAAAAGTCTAGTTATTTTTAAAGGCTATTCCCCAAAAGCCATAAGCACTATCTTTTGACCCCTCGTTTGAACTCTTTTCTTTTCGTTTTCAGCATGTCTGATAATCTCATCTTGCCCGAAGGCGTAACAATACCCGATTGGTTTCGTCGGTACTTGGAAGTCACGGCACCGGTCCCGGGTGTCTCTAATGTTGTCTTTCCAGTCAAGGCCGCTGTTCCTCCTCCTCCTTCCGTAGCTGATGTTCCTCTTCTCCCTCAGCCTCCACAAGCGGATTTTGCGGAAACTTGTAAGAACTTTAAGATGATGGGTGGCAAGAATTTTAGTGGAACATAGACTTTTGTAGAGGCAAGGAATTGGTTGAAAGAGACCGAAGATCTTTTAGCCACCTTTGATATAGGTGACCGCAGGAAGGTTTTATTAGCAATATGGTTGCTAAAGGAAGAAGCTGCATGTTGGTGGGTAGTCACCACCGCTACTAGGCCAATTGAGACTTGGGATGACTTTAGAGGAAGGTTTGGACTGAGGTTCTTATCACTGAAGCAAGGGGACATGACTATTAGGGAATACATAGATAAGTTTAATCAACTGGCTCGGGTCGATTTAGACTTGGTTAATACAGCCCAGAAGAAGGCCCTACACTTTGCTCTAGGATTAAACGAGCCATTACATGGTTTGGCCATGTCTCATATACCCTTGGGGGCGACTTTCGAGAATTTGGTGAATATGGCCCTACTTCAAGAAGAAGATAACAATGACAAGAAAGAGGTCAAGGCGAATGAGTCTCAAGGCAAGAGGGTAAATTCCGGGAAACGAGGCAAGAATAACAACAACCGCAAGGACAAGCCAAGAGAGAATAGGAAATGCAACTTCTGTGGTAAAGTTGGACATGTATCCAGGGAATGTAGGAAGAAGAAGAGAAAGCGGGGCGAATGCTTTCATTGTGGTGAGTCTGGACATCTCAGCAAGGATTGCCCGAGGAAACAAGGGCAAGGTCAGACTCAGTGTGCAGGACTATCTGGAGGGCGAGTTCATCCCCTCAACACCGTTCTTCCAGCTCATGATAGAGGTAGTGTTTCTGTTGAAAGTCTGGTTTACATTTTCTGACTTTCCCTGTTCGTTCTTTGTTTGATTCTGGCACATCGCATAGTTTTTTTTCATCTGATCTAGTTGAAAGTTTGCACCTAAGTACTAGTCTAGTTGATGATCCCGTATGTGTTTCAAATCCAATTGGGGGTTCTGCCCGTTTGTCTGTGGTCTGAGTGGATTTGAAAATTTCTATCTTGAGTATAGAATTCTCGTGGGATGTTTATATTCTCGGTTTCAGGGGATATGGGTTGGTTTTGGGCATGGAATGGTTGTCCTGTTTTGGAGCCATTCTTGGTTTTTGTATATAGGGTTGTGAGGCTCATGACTCGCCTCGGTAATACCCTAGAAATTTCTAGCAACCCTATGGGTCCCGTCATGTTATGTTATCTTGAATCCCTCAACTCGTCTATCGATAGTTTGCAATCTGTGAGGGTGGTCCGAGAATATCCTGATATCTTGGGTGAAGTGAAGGGGTTACCCCTGGACGTGGGATAGATTTCCGCATTATCTGGTTGGTAATACCAAGCCAGTTTCGTGGCCGGTTAGGCACATGACCTCACGAGATGAGAGTTAAGAAAGCAATTCAAGTAGTTGCTTGAGAAGAACTTCCTGAGACGAAGCATTTTCGAGTAAGGTGCTCCAGTAGTATTCGTTACTAATGTGGACAGTTTGCTTCGCTTATGTGTTGATTATCGTGAGAAGAATAGACAACCGTTACCAAGGATCGATGATTTGTTTGATCAGCTTGTAGGAGCATCTGTTTTCTTTTGATCTAGCTACCGGATTCCATCAGCTTAGGATGGCTGAGGATGGAATTGACAAGACTGCGTTTAGGACTCTAGATGGATTTTTAGAATGGTTAGTCATGCTATTTGGTTTGACTAATACACCTGCATATTACGTGAACTTGATGGGTAGGGTGTTTAGGGAGTCCTTGAACAAGTTTGTCGTGGTCGTCATAGACGATATTTTGATCTCCTTAAAAGAACGAGGAAGAGCATGCTAGACATCTCAAGGAGGTGATGGATACGCTTAGAGCCACCAGTTGAAGGTCAAGTTCTCCAAATGTCACTTTGGAGGAAAGAAGTTGGATTTCTTGGGCACATAGTTCCTAAGTAAGGCTTAGCGGTGGATTCCGCTAAAGTGGTTGCGGTTTAAGACCGGAAAACCCTGAGGAGGGCAATCGAAGTAAGAAGCTTTCTCTGTTTAGCTAGTTAGTTAGCATTCCCTGAGCTTAGACTTACTCTTTTGGATCAAGAAGGGGGTTTCGCAGAAAGAAGACCCGCAGTTAGTCAAGAGCATGGACCAGTTGATTCGAGGCGAGATGTTAAGTCACCTCGCTAGATATATTATAGATGACAAGGGATGACTAAGGCGCGATGAGAGATTATGTGTTCCTCGAGTGGAAGACTTGGTAAAGAAGGTTCTTGAAGATGCGCATCACTCGAGGAGGTGGCCGAGTTGGTCTCAGGATGCATGTTGTGCCACCAGGTTAAGGCCAAGTCATAGAAGCCCGGCGGGCCATTACCTCCATTGGAGGTTCCGCAAGGGAAGTGTGAAAACATCTCGATAGATTATGAGGATAGATTACCTAGATCAAAGAAAGGGAATACGGGTAGGTGGGTCATAATAGGTAGACTCACAAAGAGTGCTCATTTCAGTCCGGTGAAGAGCAAGAGGACTGCATCATGGTTAGCAACGGTTTACCCTCAAGAAGTTGGCCAGTTTTGAAATAGCCTACAGGAAGCCATGGGTAGGCAACTGAATCTAGGTATGGCCTATCACTCATAGGCGGATGGTTCATTTCGATTAAGCATGAGTTATAGAAAATCACGTTTATAAGGGCAATTGGCAACGTGGATTGGTATTTTCAAGAAAAGTTCTGCTGCGTGGAATACTTTATAGTAAGAAGACGAGATCCAGGATTCACTAGTGAATTTTGGAGAGCTTGCATGAAATCATAAGGTTACAGTTATGTTTAAGCCAAGTATACAGAAAGAAGAATAAGTGGAAAAGGAAGACGAGAGGCGATAATGAAATGAGTTCCAACTCGAATTTGGTAAATAGGAGTTAGGAAGCCAAGGAATCATGAAGTAAAAGACGGTCAAAGCACAGTGGAGTTAAGCTCAAGGAAACGTGACTAAGAAGAGTGAAGACTAGATACGCGCGTCATATCTCTTTTTAAGAGTGCATCCTTGATCCTTGTTTTCCTGGGGAGCTTGCTTGCAAGTTATCTTTTGTATATATCCTCTCGGTCCCATTCTCGATCTTATTTCTATTGTAAACTCCATAAGGGGGTTATGACTCATCGGTTAGTACTATATGTCAGAGTTTGAATGGATTTCTTGTAATCCAAAAAGGAGTTTATCTTGCTTATCTTCTAAGATCTCTTTTTAGAATATCTCTCTGTCCATGTTTATCTAGTTTATCTAGTTTATCTAGTTTATCGTGTTTATCTTGTCATGAGAACCTTAGGTAGAATCCTTTGGATGAAACATGTATTTGAAACATTTTATGCTTGATGGTTGCAAGTGGTTGCAAGTGTTTGCAAGTGGTTACTCGTGGATGCATTATACACGTTAGGCACTAGATCGGCTCACACACTCTTCATGTTGCATATGCACGAGTGCTTACACTTATTCATGGTTGAAACTTGTTGTGCTACCACATGGATGTTGCATATGGATGAATGTTATGTTCACTCATATAGATACTATGAATTATGTTAGGAATTTGCATACATATGGATTCATTTCACTGACATACATATGCATTAAGGAGGTTTACTGTATCAGTAACCGCCTGATCTTTGCATTAGATAAGTACATATACACACACTTTTGCATATGTTCATACCACATTTAGAATCTTGTAAGGACAATGATTGCTCGTGGATGATGTTTTGAGTAGATGGATGTTGGATGGTAGGATATGTTCTTCCTAACTTGAAGATTTCGGGGACGAAATCCTTTAAGGAGGGGAGAATGTAACAACCCGTATTTTCAATAACCTGTTATAACAGAAATCGAGGCAGAATTTAATTCTAAAATCTGAATCAAGGGAAACGGACTATGCCATTGCGTTCGTCTCGGAAAAATACGCGAAATAGAGTCCGAGTTTTCGAAAATCGGAGTCTGTATGACCCGATTAAGGCCCAACGAAGTTTTCAGAAAATTCCTAAGTAAAAACAGATTTGAATTTCAAGTTCAAAATTGGGAATTAGGGCAAACTGGCGCAGGCAGGAAAATTCCCGCCAGGACCCCCATGTCGACAGGGTCCCCAGGGTGTCGACAGCCCTGTCGACAGCCCTGTCGACACGGGGTGGCCGGGCAGTTTTGCCTGGCGCACCATTTCTGATCTGGGCTTGGTTGTGTTGAGCTTGGGGGCCAGATTTGGTTTAGAGGGCTGAGATTGGAACTAGGGTTTAATCCTATGGTCTAAATCACTAGCCTAATCTATAAATAAGACCCTAACCTACCCTAAATCACTCATTATTCATTCTAGCAACTAAACTATGTCAAAATCAAAACTCTCATGGCCTCCACTCTCTTCATACAATTCCTAAACAAATTCCTAAGAGATTTCCATGCATACAAGTGTATTTAGGCTTGTATGATCCTCTTTAGCTTGCATTAAAGTCTTGTTTCTCCATTGTCATCATAAAGGAGGAGTCTTGATCAAGTTTGCTTGCATTTTGGGGTTTTATTTTGTTGCATAAGGGGTTTTTTACATTTGCTATACTTATTTGAGTCCGCATAAGCATTGTAAGCCCTCTTACCTTCATTTTAGAAACTCTAAAGTTAATATGTGATGAAAGTTGGGATTTATGCATGTTTAATAAGTTATGCATGCTTATGCGAGTTCACTATGCTATGTTATGCATGTTTAATAAGTTATGCATGCTTATGCGAGTTCACTATGCTATGTTATGCATGTTTAATGAGTTATGCATGCTTATGTGAGTTCACTATGCTATGTTACACATGTTTGATAAGTTATGCATGTTTATGCAAGTTGACTAAGCCATGATTTGCAAGTTTAACAAGTTATGCATGTTTATGCAAGTTCACTATGCTATGATTTGCAAGTTTAACAAGTTATGCATGTTTATGCAAGTTCACTAAGCCATGATTTGCAAGTTAAACAAGTTATGCATGATTATGCAAGTTCACTAAGCCATGATTTGCAAGTTTATTGAGTTATGCATGTTTATGCAAGCTCACTATGCCATGATTTGCAAGTTTATTGGGTTCACTATGCCATGTTATGCATGTTTAATAAGTTATGCATGTTTATGCAAGTTCCCTATGCCATGTTAGGCAAGTTTAACATGTTATGCATGTCTATGGTAATATGCAAGTTCACTATGCTAAGTTATGCAAGTCTAACATGTTATGCATGTTTGTTGTGATATGCAAGTTCATCATGTATAGTTCCCTCTTCCTATCCTTTATGCATTATTACGAATTTGTAAGCGATAGAACGACGTTGGGGGGTTTGGGTAAACTTAAAATACATGAAAATATAAGATTGGGAATTTACCTATTAAGTTAGGTCTACCCCTTGGGAATTTACCTATTAAGTTAGGTCTACCCAAGTATTTGTTGACTTGTAATTATGTTTTGAAATAAAGTGGACATGACACTTAGAAAACATAAGTGTGGCCAACTCGAGGTTGGGTTGAGTTTGTAGCGTAATTCTACCCGGAACCTACCGGCTTAACTAGTGGCTACAAACAATAGGACCCAATGTGAGAAGTTGGTCATGTAGTGCCAAGACCCGAGGTTAGACCAAGTTGTGGTGTAAATCTACCCGGAACCCACCGGCTTAACTAGGTAACCACAACAAAGTCTAATGTGAGAGGTTAAGGTGCATTAAATTAATTAATGCCTCATGATTAGGGTTAAGTCAGGGTCCACTAATACTTAACCAATTTGGGGATTCGAGGGATTGAAATGGAGTTAAGTGTGAACTGTTGGTTACACTTAACCAATTTAATCCATTTGGGGGTTCGAGGGATTGAAATGGGGTTAAGTTGTGAACTGTCGGTTACACTTAACCAATTTAATCCATGATTAGTGAAGGGTTAAATCGCACTTAACCCTCTTAGGAAACCCTAGCAATGTGGTCTGTTCCAGCAGTAATCCCAGTTTGGTATCATCACAACCCTAGAGGCTAGGCTAGGGCGGGGCACGATTACTGGACTAATGTAAGCGACCAAAGCGACGGCTGAGTGGTACAGCGGTGCGGGTCCAGGCGGGCTACGGACGTGCACGTAATCCGGTATTGGACAAACTCGAGGCACGGGTACCAGTAGGTTTAGACTGTGCATTATTGCTTCAGTGTCTGGGGTTGACACCCGAGGGCTTGATACACCCGAAGGTGGACCCAGCACAGTCTGACTACATCCATATGTGGGCCGTATGGACACCAACACTTGACGTGTTAGGCTTATAGGGAGCCGATCGACTAGACCGTTTGGTTGGACCTTATATTAAGGTCACTTCATGTTATTGGGTCAAAGCTTGGGCCAAGGGATCAATACCTGTTATGTTGGTTTGCTAGTACACCGTGGTGCAAAACTTAACCTTGTTTATGCGATGACACCTCTATCTATCTTGTAGTTAATTTATCATGCCAGTATGTTGTTATCTATGATCATCTCAGTTTCCATCATGCTGTTAACTTTATTAGTTTATAGACTGATCGTAGCAGGGCTTACTCAGTCTTTTTGACTGACCTGTTTTCTTTCGCCTCTTTTCTTCCGTTTCCCCCCCTCCCCCCCAGGTTCTCAGGGAGGGAATACAGAAGCCTAGCTTGGATCTTAGCTGCTTTCTTGGATAGCTCATGTATGCTTTGGACTTGAGCTCGCTATGGTTTTTCCACTTTGGGGATAGCTACTTTTATGTTTTCCTTTTCAGTTTCAGATGATGTTATTGTATGTACTAGACTTGTTTACTTGGGAAATTGACATTTTGATGTACCAGACTTGTGTTTTGAAATGGTTTAAAAATCTTCCGCTGTTTTATCTACTTACTCTGTTTATTTACATATATATATGTCATGTCCTGCCTTGCTATATCATTATGCATGTTTACCTTGTTTTAAAACGCCCCACCAAAGTCAGAGTTGCTTGCAAGAGCCACCCTGGCGGAGGTGGGGTGTTACAACGTGGTAATAGCGGGGCATAAACTTCACATGTAGTCGGTGATAGGTAGGATATTGAATGATATGGATGTTGTGGCTAGTTGTGTGATTTCTTCTCTATATTTCTTTGGGTAGGCTATCACTATAGGATGTCAAAGAGAAGCGAGGCTGGGTTTTTTCCTTTCCTATTACTTAATGACCTATGATGGATGGTTTTCGTATGTTAACTTGTTGTTTGCTGGGAAGATCAAATGGTTGATCCTCCTATACTCATATTACCCTATGTAACTGTTAGTTATTTTATCGTTCACTAAGAATGTTGTCCGACTCTAGGTTTTATGTTTCATTCTTATTACCTTGGTCTGTTCATCAATGTTATTGATGAGAAGATTAAGTAGAAGGTAGCAGGTTTTGTGCCGTTGATGATGCGCGGTGACGAGCAGGAGTCTGACGTGTTGTATATAACAATTCTATGATTTTTGTTTGATGATAACAAACAAACACACACATATATATATTATAAATGTGTTTGTAATTGTACTATTCTGCTACATCACAAAAATAAATAAATAATTATATTTAGTAGAATACTACTGCATAAGAATTTAAATATTCAGACAGTATTTTATTTAAATATAATATTTCATTTCAACATTTGAATAATACAGATTTCATAACTCCACTATCTGTACATCTCAGTAATACAATACATTTCAACTTCATTTCTTACATTAGTTCCTCACTACAAACTCTCAATTTTACTCGTTTGTACAAATACGTTTAGACACACTTAGTTCCATTTATTTATTCACTCCCTGACACTCACTTCTGTCTTCTGTCTCTCAGCACAGTCAGTCCAGTCACTTGCTTACCTGTCATAGAAACACACACAATAAACTGGAACAAAATACTTTTAAATTCTAGAAAATATAATTTTATTTCAAAATTTATTTTTCTTAGGAATTCAGTGTGTTTCCCATCATGTTTCTTGACTTGGTCTGATATGTATATACATCCATTTGTGTCTAGACTACTTGTGATATTCATAGTGATTCACTGTAAATACCACAAGGTTAACAATATTTCTAGTGCTCTCACACACACACATATATATTCTACACATACATGTATACACACATGTGTATGTATATACACATATTTTTGTGCAAAGGCAATATGGTCAATCATTGAAACAACAGGGGACAAATATATCAAGAGTGATGTACTCAGGTGAAGCTTGATAACCTTTTTATTTTGCAAGTGTCCATGAGAACAAAAGTGCAACAAATCAAGGCTTAGCGATGTAATATGAAGTGACACACACACATATACACACACATATACATACGTGTATATATACATAAATGTATACATGGATACACATGCACATATCAACTCATGTAAATCAAGCCAGAACAGAAATACAAAAAGGGACATGCAAATGAAGTCAAGCTAGCACAACAGCTCATGTGAATAAGTCAAGTGCAAATGTACTATATACATGATCAACATGGCCGAGGAAACCTGACTACAAATGACAACTGAAGAATCGATTCAACATGACAGGGAGACTAAACAAATGGAGCAGTGTACAACTGATTTAACAAGGAATGGGTGCACACAGACAAAACCATGCTCAAGTACAAGGCAAAACTGTTCGAACTGAAGGCATCTCAAATATAACAACGGTTCAAGTAGAAGACCAAGTTTTCAAGGGAGCAAGCCAACCTCACTAAATGTTATACGCAACCGGTGACAACTGTGTACAAATTCACATGTGTACATGAAGGAGGGCACACATACATTGTGACAGCCCTCCCTAGACTAGCCGACATTTCCCGAAATGCGTTGTGCCAATGCCCGACTAGCACGGGATGGTCGTCAAAGGAAAAGGGTTTGAAACTATGAATCATCTAAGAACCTGTAGTATATCGCACATCGCATGGAATAAAATATAATAATAACATAATTTGACATAAAAGAGGCGAGACAGTGCATAAGCTAAAAACTAAACCATCATAGAAGCGGAATCCAAAATACAGCTTATAATCCAAACCATCATTATTACAATTTCAAAATACTATCTCCAAAGCAAAATAGAAAGGCACACTACTAATGCCCAAGTAGTGACCAGCAACAACATAGGGAGAATATATGTAAATAGTACGTAGAAGCCTCCTCCTCAACTCTGAAGAGCTACTCGTGCATAACCACCCAACTTGTCTCTAGTCTGCTGGTTTAGGAGCACCCAAAGTAATAAGAAGAGACATGAAACTCTGGGTCAGACAAAAGTCTGGTATGAGCGATAGCAGCAAAACAAAACAAAACAGGTTCAAATAATCATACCTTAACCTGGACCTACAACCAAAGAGTTAGCACAACAAGATGTCCAATGCTCTAAGGTAACACTAACATAAAGTGTAAAAATGGGAGTGTGCAAGACATGGTGATAGCAACATCAAGCATAGCAATCATCCTCACATCTCTCACTCAGTGCGTAAATTATACGATATCCACCACTTTGATCACCCAATCCTTTGTTACGATCACTTTGCCCTTGGGAGTCATAATGACCCCGCTGCACGGATCCATAGCCACTAATCCTTTGCTATGTCCACTTTGACCCCTTTGGAGTCATGGCGACTCCACTGCACTGGCTCATAGCCATGCTATGATCACTTGCCCTTGGGAGTCTTAACGGTCCCATTGCGTTGATCCATAGCCGCTAATCCGTCTCTTAGTGGTGTACCAAAGCTATAGATATCGATAACCCCTTTGCACACGCCCCGTAGCAAAATCCAACTCATGAAGTTAACTCGTTAGTTCCCATCTGGATCCTGAGTTCTAACTTCCTATTTGGACTACCTTTGCATCTCGTGTTTTGGTTTCCCCAGGTTCGGTTAGCTCCAAGCTTCCATTCATGTCCATACTTATGTTCAGATATGCACGGTTCGTGACTCGCATCGTGGGGAGGTTCATGAGTGGTGATCCAATACGCTTCGCGGCTCGCCCTCAACTCTGGCTCGAGGGATGCTCCGGTTCGTGATCTCCTGGTGGTAGCGTTAGTCCGTGGCTCGCTCGTGGCACCGGTTTGTGGCACACATGTAGATTTGGTTCGTGACTTCATTTCCTTATGGTGACCCGGCTTGTGACTAACGGTTCGTGACCCTCAAAATGAAGCGGCTCATGGTCCTCAAATTGGAGTGGCTCGTGGAGGTGAGCACGATCGGGGTCAGCTCGCAAGGGTGCTTCACGATCGGGGGGTCTGACCAATATATGCAACTTTTCCAGTAAGCTATTTACGTCATACGACGGCGTTTTCGACCATTCTAACTCTACTAAGCAATCACAAAGCATACCATACAATAATAGCAACATGTATAATCAACCATAAACACCAAAAAAACAATTTAACATGTCAATATAGATCAACGTACCCAAAACCATGATTTAACCCTTAATACCCTTAATCGTGTTTTAACTTTAGGATTAGCAAAATATGTCCAAATTAACCCAAATTTCTAACAGAGGCATAAAATGATATTTATGAATTTATACATATTTTTCCAGATTTTTATGATGCATAATTTCACTAAATATAACTAATCATCCCTGATTAGCCGTAATTAGTGAATAAACACGCTAATCACTCACCTTAGCCACAAATAAATCCCAAGTATGAAAATATTTCTGATTTAGCATGGATCCCAATGTACTCCAGCAGCACTATCTCGATTTCTATGCTAATCCGCCTTAATTTGATGTTGGTTTGGCTAATATGTGATTAGAAAGTGATTAAGGATGAATTTAGAAGGTGGAGGCCACTGCTAGGTTTCAAGAGGTGTAAGTGGCGGCTAGAAAGATGAAATGAAATGTTTTCCCAAACCCATTTAGCCCTCCCATAACCCTAATCCCGAAATGGGTTATGGGCCTAGCAGCTAATCACCTGGTTAAGCCCAGTTTTGTTGTTTTTCACCTTCCAAACATTATTTCAGTCATATCTCCCAAATGGTAAGTCCGTTTGATTAATGTGACCACTCTACGGAAAGGTAAACCATCATCCCATTCCAATGGAAGTGTTTTTAGATCAAAACTCCTCACTAATCAAAAGTTATAGGCAAAACAAGATTCGTGAGGGGCAAAACGGTCATTTAAAAATCGGCAAAAATCGTGAACATGGGAAATGACCCCAATAGTATTTCTCTAAAGTTACACGACTATATGACTTGGTATGAGAATAAAATAAATATCCTACGATCCTCCGATACGTAGAATTCAGGTCATTACACTCTCCCCCTTAAGAAATTTCACCCCCGAAATTCCTTAACTAAAACATACAAAGGTGGACCGCATGCCAATCAACAATTTACAAACAATCAAACATACATAACATTCCTATCCTAGCATGCAGTTTACTAACAAGGGAGTACTATCATTATTAAAATCTTACCATGCAAAAAGCTCTGGATATGACGTCCTTATGTTCTTCTCGGTTTCCCAAGTACAGTCATTCTCATTATCATACCATCGATATTCATCTCTTCCTTGGAGATGATTTTTATTAGGTTAGGATCGTCCCTCTGACTGGAACCAGTCTGCTCAATCAAAGTCGGTCTAATCGTCAAACTTGCTAACATCTCTGGACCCAATCCATACTTAGGTCTGAAATAATATCACGCGATATGCTCAAGTCGCTTCCATTCAAGAAACATATCATCTAAACTGGCATGTCACCTAATCAATGCATCAGCTACCACATTCAGTCTGGTACCACAGGTATCCATGTATATCGTCATCTCTTCATTTCCCATCGCCAGAATCCTACAAACGATAGTCTACTCAAGGGAAGAAAATAGGAACAAACATAGCAAACATAGCATCCATCAAACAATATTTATCTATCACTTGCTAAAGCCATGAATATGTCGATACCTGTATGACTGGTCCATCCAATATCAAGGGCCAATGGAAGCCCCAGCCCCAAACAGACTACCACACGTCCAATGTACGTTTATCCTCCAACGATAACTAGATCACGTCCAATGGATCCAATGTAAATGGGCATCCCCAGATACCCCTGCTTCGAGTCCGCCTAGAACACTCCAAGCTAGCGATGATTCCTTGGCACCTCATCAGAAGAGATATCCATAACTTTATCTTCAATTCGAGTCCAACCCAAGTCAATCCATTACCTTGCAGCCTTCTCGAATCCCACTCGAGTCATCTCATAGCCCTATCGAGTCCAACTCGGGGGAGTTCACATCATCGAACAGTCTTATCATGGCACGACTTCCCATCACTCCTCGAGTAAACCAAGACACCATTCAATGGAAATAACAACAACTACTTATATCTCACGCAAACCATCCTAGTCAAACTCGACATTCCCCAAGCACAAGACCCAAAGGCCTAAACCAATATCAGACAAGCACTCAAGGAACATCTCCTCTGAATCCAGACAATCTACGTGAGATGATATGAACAAAACAACTAAACACTCGAGCACTCTTAACTAACTCTGGCTATCCTCTCCAATCCTGCTTCGAAACTACAGATGATCGCATGACGACTCGTGCCATATGTCAAGGGTAAATAGCAACCCCAGTTCTAATCAGACTACTGCACGTCCAACGTACATTTGCCTCCCAGAGTCTACTAGAACTTGCAACAACGATAATATCTCTATAACTCTAGTCGACATCGCCGACGACTATCCACAAACTCAAACCCAATCTCGAGTATCCATTACCCACAAACTCAAGTTCAACATGAGTCGTTCCCCTGCTCATTGCATCTCCAAGACTAACGAACGACCATTGTCTACGAGTTCAAGTCCAACTTGAATCATCCTAACCTTCGTTGCATCCCCACGATCAACGAACACATCTTATCGCTTCGAGATTTCCCCACTGAATTTACTCCGAAGTTATTACCATTCTTCAACCAAAGAGAACATCAACATAATTTCCCTAAACAATCCATAGCAATCACTCATTTACTACGGAATACCACAACGCTCATGCTATTTACCGCAGTGTTTAAAAATGCTTCCAAAGGCCCTTCCTTCACGAGTCATGGCCGACCCGAATCTCTTTGTTCCCCTGTTCCAGTTATTATTGCCATTACCAGGTAGGTACCTGATACTACTCTATACCCTTGGAGCCAATCGACTCCCAAAATAATGCCAAACCATTAAAGCTCAAATAAAGCAATTACAAGCAAACATAAATCCATGACTCTATAAGGCCACATTACAACAAATCATACTAAGGCTAGTCGAACCACCAATCGGATTCGTCACAACTAAAGATCTATCGATAATCTCGGGTTCCAATTCCAACCTATCTACCAGGTCACTGGATATGAATTAACGGGAAGCCCAGGTATCAAACAACAATCAAACTGGAACAACATAAATAGAAAGCATACCTTGAATAAAGACACCCTTTCCCTTCTGCGCCGCAGTTGGGGCATTCGACGAAGAAGGAACCGCGTTGATAGCATATGCTTTCACGATCTTCTTTTATTTAGGATGTTGTGGACATTTATCCTTGAGACGTCCAACTTGGCCACAGTTGAAGCACTTCATGTCCGTTGGCTTGGCTCTACAATCTTTGGCATAGTGGACCTTCTTGCCACAGCTAAAGCACTCGATATCTTTCTTGTCTTTCTTTTTCTGATCATCCTTGGTCTCGTTCTGCATTCTCTTATTCTGAGAATTATTCTTGCCTCCACCGCTTGCTTGCGGATTTGGCTCTCCTGCAGATGTAATAGCAACCTCGGACTTCAATTTAGGATAAAGGCTCTCAGATCTCAATGCCTTTCCCATAATAGATTCGGAAGTCTCATCGATATGGTTTATGAGTCTCTCCCCCAAGTACTCATCTAGGACAGTTATGAACTTCTCGTTCTTCTTCTCGACCGTATCGATAAGGGACAATCCATACTTCGATATGTTATCAAAATTCAGCAATATACTCCGAGACTGCCCTGCCATTCTGCTTAAGCTCCAAGAATTTCCAAAACAATTCCGATTTCTGAGCAGCCGGAATAAACTTATCACTGAATCGGGCCTTAAACTGATTCCATGTAACTTGATCCTCAGGAGTTGCTTCTTTAATAACATTCCACCAATTCATAGCTCGTCCTTGAAGTTGACGGGATGCTAGCTTTCTCTTCATTGCATCATCGATTCGCAAATCCTCGAAGATGCGCTCATAACTATCAAGCCAATCTTGAACCTCTGTAGCCGATTCCGTTCCGTGGAATGGCTTCCCACAAAGACTAGTATAATCCTTGCATAGCTTGGCGAAATCGGCTCAAGGCGCCTGCACCGTTGCACCACTACCGTTAGCAGCATTAGGAATTGCTCCATGAACATCCCTAAGCATCTCTCACATAAAGGTAGTAAACATCGTCGTTATATCAGAGACATTCCCATTGTTAGCCCCTAAACCCGTACTCCCCGTATATTGGGTCATCGTTCAATGTCCAAAGAGAAAACGATTAACCATCTCCTTTGTGGTGCCAGTGCAGTGTGACTTCATCCTTACATATACTAATAGTATATATAGCTTTTGAAAACCAAAATATCACAAATACGCGCTCTCATATACGTATACTATCACTCCCTGATGTCATCCCCTAGGTTAACTATGCAATCTAGGCTCTGATACCAAGTGTGACAGCCCGCCCCAGACCAGTTGACATTTCCCGAAATGCGTTGTGCCAATGCCCGACTAGCAAGGGACGGTCGTCAAAGGAAATGGTTTGAAACTATGAATCATCTAAGAACCTGTAGTATATCTCATTACGGATGGAATAAAATATAATAATAACATAACTTGACATAAAACAGGTGAGACAATGCATAAGATGAAAACTAAACCATCATAGTAGCGGAATCCAAAATACAGCTTATGATCCAAACCATCATTATTACAACTTCAAAATACTATCTCTAAAGCAAAATAGAAAGGCACAATACTAATGCCCAAGTAGTGACCAGCAACAACACAGGGAGAATATATGTAAATAGTACGTAGAAGCCTCATGTTCGTCTCCGAACAACAACTCGTGCATAACCACTTAATCTATTTCTAGTATGCTCATTTAGGAGTACCCATAGTAATAAGAAGAGACATAAAACCCTGGGTTAGACAAAAGTCTGGTATGAGCGATAACAGTAAAACAAAAACAGGCATAAATAATCATACCTGAACCTGAACTTGCAACCACAGAGTTAGCACAACAAGATGTACAATACTCTAAGGTAACACTAACATAAACTGTAAAATTGGGAGTGTGCATGACATGGTGATAGCAACATCAAACATAGCAGTCATCCTCACATCTCTCACTCAGTGCATAAAATATACGATATCCACCACTTTGATCACCCAATCAAGTATACGATATCCACCACTTTGACCACCCAGTCCTTTGCTATGATCACTTTGCCCTTCGGAGTCATAATGACCCCATTGCAGTAATCCATAGCCACTAATCGTTTGCTATGTCCACTTTTCCCTATTGGAGCCATGGCAACTCCACTACACTGGCCCATAGCCATGTTACGATCACTTGCCCTTGGGAGTCTTAACGGCCCCATTGCGTTGATCCATAGCCGCTAATCCGTCTGTCAGTGGTGAACCAAATCTATAGATATCGATAACCCCTTTGCACATGTCCCACAGCAAAATCCAACTCATGAAGTTAACTTGTTGTTTCCCATCTGGATCCAGAGTTCTAACTTCCTATTTGGACTACCTTTACATCTCGGGTTTTAATTTCCCCTAGGCTCGGTTCGTAGCTCCAAGCTTCCGTTCATGTCCATACTTCAGTTCAGATATGCATGGTTCGTGACTCGCATGGTGGAGCGGTTCGTGGGTAGTGCTCCAATCCAATTCGCGGCTCGCCCTCAACCCCGTCTTGAGGGATGCCCCGGTTCGTGATCTCCTGGAAGTAGTGTCAGTCCATGGCTCGCTCGTGGCACCTGTGACAACCCCATTCCCGATGAGACAGTGGCAAGGGTAATCTTTGGAATATAACACATAAACAGATAATAGCAGAACAGAAATAAATAAATACATCAGATAATGTACAATAGAATACACTGGAAAAATATAATCATCAGAGTTACATAGTATATAGGATCATACTTAGTACAAAATACAGTTTAGTTGTACATAAATGTCTACTGCGGAAAAGAAAACACAATATGTACAACAGGAGCTGAACAACACAAAAAGAGATAAATGATAGAATCCATCTTCAGCTCCAGCTATCCAGAAAGAGCCTGCTAAAACCTGAGTACAAGGCTGCCCGTGTAGAAAAAGGGGCACCCGAGTTTGCAAGTGAAACAAACTACGAGTCAGTCATGGGACTGGTATGAGAAATCTACTTAACACATTTTCAAATATGGCTAATCACAGGACCACGCCACTTTCGCGGAACGGGTTTACTCCATTGGATTGCCAATACTTTAAAACAAATAAATCTTTTAAACATCACAATGCTATTTATAAAAATGAATCCATTATAAGACTCAGTTCCCATCACACAATGCAACACAAACCAGAGGATAGAGTTTTACATTATAATGGCCAAAATATGCTTGATACGAGCAAAACAAATAATTTGATATTATTGCTAGTGTATATATGTTTCAAAAACAATTTCAATCATAACTATCAATCATAGACGGCATGGGTACCATATATCATGTCGCCATATATTTATATACAATCAAAACCGCACGGTGTCGTATTTGGAAATTGGATTTCCGTCATGAACCGAGGCAAAAGATAGTCCTCACCGAATTCGAGACAATCTAGCCCATGTCTCAGGACCCAGACACAGGTGGTCCCTTGGATCGTCAGGGCCGGTCCGCCGATGTGGATTAAAATTCCTAAACACTGCGTTTCCCCGCCCTATGGGGCGTAAATTGGTCATATCTGACCACACCATCGGCTCCGAAGAGACCGAAGCAAACCGAGGCCTCGCTTTCCATCATCCACATAAGTAAAATACCCAGGCATGTAAAACCCAAAGCACCACTCCTAGCTAGAAGAAAACGCATGTCCTCCCTGATGTCCGTCTCCTGTTTATGGCTCATACCGGGGTGTGAGGCTCGCGAAACAACGCTATACACAAAGCTACGCCACACAGGCCGTGCTTTGATCATCAACCACAAGACTTTGCTTTTCAACAGAAGCCTTGATCATCTATCACTTAGGCGTGCCACACAGGCAATTCACTCCGTGCGACTGGTTTCCATCGATATATAACCTCTTAGCTCATACGTCTCAGAGAAGGGCGTTAAGTAAGAGAATAAATTCTCAGCCGCCAAACAGATATATATTTAATAGAGATCAATCAACACAGAACAAAATCCAATGTCAGACACCCAGTCCATTTACACGTTCGTTCTGGGTCTGAACGAAACCGGAGGCACTCAATACCTTGCATATCCGTACAATCTACAAGTACGTCCGGGTGGCTGCTACTTCAACCCCGTCAAGGTAGCTACTCCTATCATGAGCATCAGTAGCACCGCTCCATTCGACGTGAAGATCATCGGTCTTGCACCGTCTTCATATCTTCGACTTTCACTCGTCGATCAATTATTTGAAATGAGAATTAACTCGGCCTTTTCAAATAATTCACATATATTTAGAATTTCAAATCAATTTATTTCAATGGTTAAATTATTCAATGTCACTAATTCTGTTCTTTAGTGTAATTTTCACGCCAAACACATTCAACCATCAAATATCACATAAACCGAGCAAATTCAGTTTATTTTCATTACATATCGTTTATAATATTTTATCACGATTTATCGCTATTTTTATTTATTTAAAAATAACCAATATATTCAAACTACGCTTCAGGCCATAACGCGGCCGTGGCGCTGTTTTTCTCCAGATTTGATTTACACATATATGAAAATCTAACCATTGGATCTTCATAAAATTTATATTATTAGAAATATCTTTTCAAAACGAATCCAACGGTTTCAGTTTTGGGAAAATCCGACGGTCGGATCTCCCGCACTAATCGTTTGAAGTTACGATTTCAAAATACAAACTGCAGCGTCGTTATTCGATTTAATTTAATTATATATATATATATATAAATATAACTGATTATGGCGCTGTTTTTCTTCAGATTTGAATTAAACATTCCAGACAATCCAACTGTTGGATCTTTACAAAGTTGGTGCCGTTGGAAAGATATTTCCAAGGCGAACCCAATGGTTGTGGTTTAGGGAAAATCCGATGGTCGGATCTCCCGCACTAATCATTTGAAATCACGGTTTCAAAACATGAACTGCAGCCTCTTTATTCACTATATTTTGATTATATTTATATAAATATATATAAATATAATTCTTTCATCGATTTCAAAACACTATCCACTTTATAGATTTGATAAAAATGATATTTTTATCTAACAGACATTTATTTCAACACTTCACTATTTTCAACAATTCATGTATATAATAAAAAAATGTGATTTTTATTGTAAAACAATTTATTTCAAAACACGACAATTTTATATAGTTCATATAGATAATAAAAATATGATTTTTATTATAAAACAATTTATTTCAAAACAAAACTATTTTATATAGTTCATATAGATGATAAAAATATGACTTTTATTATAAAACAATTTATTTCAAAACACGATTATAGTTCAACACATGAATTTCTATTCAACACATGAATATAGTTTCAGCACATGAAAATAATTCTAACACATGAATATTATTGAAAATTTCGACAGCATAACGGCAGGGTAGTTAAAACCGGGACCATCCCTAGTACGGCTCCTCGCTCTACCTTAAAACCTCACGGTTTTTGACAATGGGGATTCATGCATCTAGTTCGCACGCAGGCGGCATGTTTTATTTTCATTTCCACAATCTATTCTAATTTTTTTTCAATCACCAATGGGTATTTTTCAACCACAACCAATCAATTTCAACCACAAACAATTCTAATCAACCATTCGCTATCAACCAATGTTCACACCAATCACAAACAATAAATATCGTCCATGGTCTGTGGACGAGGGGAGTATATATATACATATATATTCGTATATAAATATATTTCGATTCACTTCAATTCCTTTCAACGCACATACAATTTTTACAACGCATATATAACTTATACATCGAACATACAACTTATACAACGCTTATACAGGAGGTGTACAACGCTGATATAATTCATACATCGACTATATAATTTATACATCGTTGTTTTCCATATCGTTTATAAACTAGAAATCTCACATTGGGTTCCACTCCACCAAAGATAGCAGAAGGCTCAGAAAAATATGCGGTCTCGTCTAGAATGTAGAAGACGTCCACACGAGTCCACTGTCTCTTGTTTTACTGGATTTCGTCAAGAAATGAAAAAAATATGATTTTAAATGTCAAACAATTTAAAAACGTAATTAATTAAATTTATAGCGCTAAAAAAAACGCTACCTTTTCCCTGTTGAAAATTAACAGCCGATGTCGATTATCCCCCCTTCAAAACTAGGGTTCAGACTTGCGCGCGCTCCTACCACCTAGAGTTTGATGGGACGACGCCATGCTGACCCCCTACGTGAGGTGCGCCCACGGCCAGAGCGTCGTTCAACTCGGTGGCCATCGTCGGCCGGAAAACTACTCCAAGCGACGCGATCTTGGGCCTCGATTTCGAGCAGCACACTACACCATTCGCGACCAAACCACTCTAGATTTGAAGATCATGAATAGTTCCTTAATTTTCGCTTAGGTGGTTTCGGATTTAACGGGGAATCGAGGGAGATCAGATGTCTTCTTTCCTGGAGCAATATCGTGTGTCGGTTTTGTTAGAGGCGGCTAGGGTTTAGAACGAGGGATATTTATATTAATTTTTATATTATTTAATTTATTCTAAATTCAAAAATATCCTCTTGACCAATTGAACACCAATTCAAACCCAACGACTGTCGCCCCTAGCTAAATACCCCCATTCCGAACACAGTGGGATATGTTTCGTAGGCCAATTCGACTGTTACAGTCAATTATTTTTCAAATTTAAAATATATAACATTCAATATTCGATTTGAACGTACATTTCAATTTTCCAGGGCCACAAACTGATTCGAAAAATTCCAGAAAAATAAATCTGGCTATGTTTTGATGATACGGTCCCAACAAAACTAGTTTCGTCGAATTCTGAGACCGTTTGAAAAATAGCCATATTCTGGTCGATCCAATTTAACTGTAATTGACCAAAACACATTTTTCTTTGCCACGCCCACATACCAGCTTCAAAAATTTTGAAATTTGAAACCTAGCAATAATTTAACATCCCGGATCCAACAAATGTGGTTTCGTCGAATTCCGAGGTCGTATGCAAAATATTTATTTTCACGGGCTATATAAATTCTATAGCGACCTTTCTGAAAATTCATTTGGCCATAACTTTTGACTCCCGCTACGAAACTTCGATTTTTCAGATTCGTTTGAAAGATATTCACTAACAAATTTAAATAATTTTGGTTTCACTAAAATCCGTTTTATTTTGCACCCGGTACAGTCAGTCAAAGTTTGAATCCAATTTTTGAAACTGTCGCGCCATTTTGGGCCATGTTTATAATTCAAAGTGATTATATTCAACTTCAAACATCGATCCAAACTACTTTTTCCTCTTTGTTATCTAAAATATTTATTTTAAATATTTAAAATACACTAAAATAGCCAATTTAAAAATTTTTAAACTGGTTCAGATTTTCCGGGTTGTTACAATCTCCCCCACTTAAAACTTTTCGTCCCCGATAAGGAGCAAAGTCGAATGTGGTTTGATTGACCAACTCTACTTTCAATCTGGCTTCCATTCTCCAACTTTTCAATTTCTGAGAATTTTCAAATTCTTCAAAAATTTGGCTAACACCCGGAATTTTTGAAAAATTTCAAGGGGTTTGGAAATTTATTAGGCCGTATTAGGTGCCCAATAAATCCTATAAAGCATACACATATTTATAGTGATATATTCTGGTGTCTACAGGGGAGCGTGTATAGATAGTAACTCCAGAGAATAAATTCTCGTCACCTTGTTAAAGCCTGTGGGAGCGTGTATTTTTAATTACTCCAGAGAATAAATCCTCGTCACCTCGTCCCGTGTGGGAAATAAATGATCCATGTGCTGTATCTAATGACTAGAGAGACATGATTATTGTCAACTCCAGACCCGTGTGGTTTTTTTTATTAATCTGGCAAATTACCGTTATATTTTATATGGTCCATATCAGTCATCAGTTCAACCTGTAAAATATAGTCATCGCCATACGAGCTTCTCGCTCGTACGGAAAATCTTCCACCTCGTCACACAAGCTCCAAATGCTATGTGGTATGTGATGAAGTATGCCTATCTTCGAGAATTATGCCATGTAGTGTAGTTCAAAATTAATTGTTACTATCCTATGGCGACATTTATTAAATACACACAGAATAACCAGCACTCTGCATCTAATGGCACTCACAGGAGTTGATATAATAATAAAATTGCGCATCCAACTCATTAAGGTTTACCTATTTGTTGGGCACGAAAATAAAATCTTTACTCAACAGCTAATCCATTTACCTGCTCCAACATATATAATGCACATGTATATATTTCTATCTATTTTTAAATCAGTTCAATGTGTGATTCAATCGAATAAATTCTACCATTCATCCTCTTATTAATTAAATTAACTATCGCGCTAATAATTTAATTAATCAAATCCACAATCACACAACACAAACATCAATCAATTTATTTTTAACCTTTCAAATATATATCTTTTATATATTCAAAAATAATATTTCTAAAACCAAACTATATATATAATCACAAATACATTATTTATAAACATATAACTCTCGACTCGTTCTGGGGCTCTTCTGACCCCATCTCTAACGAGTTGTTCTGATTCTGCTATACTCATACTAGGATATTGCTGATCCTATCTGCAATGAGTTATTCGTCCTAGAACTCTACTGGTTCTATCTCTAATGAGTTTGTTAATGTGTTATATACAAAAGCTAAGCTTAACCAAAGCTCTGATACCACGTTTGTGACAACCCCATTCCCGATGAGATGGTGGCAAGGGTAATCTTCGGAATATAACACATAAACAGATAACACCAGAACAGAAATAAATAAATACTTCATATGATGTACAATAGAATACACTGGAAAAATATAATCATCAGAGTTACACAGTATATATGATCATACTTAGTACAAAATACAGTTCAGCTATACATAAATGTCTACTGCGGAAAAGAAAACATAATATGTACAACATGAGCTGAACAACATAAAAAGAGATAAATGATAGAATCCATCTTCAGCTCCAGCTATACAGAAAGAGCCTGCTAAAACCTGAGTACAAGGCTGCCCGTGTAGAAAAAGGGGCACCCGAGTTTGCAAGTGAAACAAACTACGAGTCAGTCATGGGACTGGTATGAGAAACCTACTTAACACATTTTTAAATATGGCTAATCACAGGACCACGCCACTTTCGCGGAACGGGTTTACTCCATTGGATTGCCAGTGCTTTAAAACAAATAAATCTTTTAAACATCGCAATGCTTTTTATAAAAATGAAGCCATTATAAGACTCAGTTCCCATCACATAATGCAACACAAACCAGAGGATAGAGTTTTACATTATAATAGCCAAAATATGCTTGATACGAGCAAAACAAATCATTTGATATTATTGCTAGTGTATATATGTTTCAAAAACAATTTCAATCATAACTATCAATCATAGACGGCATGGGTACCATATATCATGTCGCCATATATTTATATACAATCAAAATCGCACGGTGTCGTATTTGGAAATTGGATTTCTGTCATGAACTGAGGCAAAAGATAGTCCTCACCAATTCGAGACAATCTAGCCTATGTCTCAGGACCCAGACACAGGTGGGCCCTTGGATCGTCAGGGCCAGTCCACCGATGTGGATTAAAATTCCTGAACACTGCGTTTCCCCGCCCTATGGGGCGTAAACTGGTCATATCTGACCACACCATCGGCTCCGAAGAGACCGAAGCAAACTGAGGCCTCGCTTTCCATCATCCACATAAGTAAAATACCCGGGCATGTAAAACCCAAAGCACCACTCCTAGCTAGAAGAAAACGCATGTCCTCCCTGATGTCTGTCTCCCATTTCTGGCTCATACCGGGGTGTGAGGCTCGCGAAACAACGCTATACACAAAGCTACGCCACACAGGCCGTGCTTTGATCATCAACCACAAGACTTTGGTTTTCAACAGAAGCCTTGATCATCTATCACTTAGGCGTGCCACACAGGCAATTCACTCTGTGCGACTGGTTTCCGTCGATATATAACCTCTGAGCTCATACGTCTCAGAGAAGGGCGTTAAGCAAGAGAATAAATTCTCCGCCGCCAAACAGATATATATTTAATAGATGTCAATCAGCACAGAAAAAAATCAAATGTCAGACACCCAGTCCATTTACATGTTCGTTCTGGGTCTGAACAAAACCGGAGGCACTCAATACCTCGCATATCCGTACAATCTACAAGTACGTCCGGGTGACTACTACTTCAACCCTGTCATGGTAGCTACTCCTATCATGAATATCTCTAGCACCCCTCCATTCGACGTGAAGATCATCGGTCTTGCACCGTCTTCATATCTTCGACTTTCACTCATCGATCAATTATTTGAAATGAGAATTAACTTGGCCTTTTCAGATAATTCACGTATATTCAGAATTTCAAATCAATTTATTTCAATGGTTAAATTATTCAATGTCACTAATTTTGTTCTTTAGTGTAATTTTCACGCCAAACACATTCAACCATTAAATATCACATAAACCGAGCAAATTTTGTTTATTTCCATTCCATATCGTTTATAATATTTTATCACGATTTATTGCTATTTTTATTTATTTAAAAATAGCCAATATATTCAAACTACGCTTCAGACCATAACGCGGCCGTGGCGCTGTTTTTCTCCAGATTTGATTTACACATATCTGAAAATCTAACCGTTGGATCTTCACAAAATTTATATTATTAGAAAGATCTTTTCAAAACAAATCCAACGGTTTCAGTTTTCGGAAAATCCGACGGTCGGATCTCCCGCACTAATCGTTTGAAGTTACGATTTCAAAATACGAACTGCAGCGTCGTTATTCGATTTAATTTAATTATATATATATAAATATAATCGATTCTGGCGCTATTTTTCTTCAGATTTGAATTAAACATTCCGGACAATCCAACCGTTGGATCTTTACAAAGTTGGTGCCGTTGGAAAGATATTTCCAAGGCGAACCCAACGGTTGTGGTTTCGGGAAAATCCGATGGTCGGATCTCCCAAACTAGTCGTTTGAAATCACGGTTTCAAAACACGAACTGCAACCTCTTTATTCACTATATTTTGATTATATTTATATAAATATATATAAATATAATTCTTTCATCGATTTCAAAACACTATCCACTTTATAGATTTGATAAAAATGATATTTTTATCTAATAGACATTTATTTCAACACTTCACTATTTTCAACAATTCATGTATATAATAAAAATGTGATTTTTATTGTAAAACAATTTATTTCAAAACACGACAATTTTATATAGTTCATATAGATGATAAAAATATGATTTTTATTATAAAACAATTTATTTCAAAACACGACTATTTTATATAGTTCATATAGATGATAAAAATATGATTTTTATTATAAAACAATTTATTTCAAAACACGACTATTGTTCAACACAAGAATTTCTATTCAACACATGAATATAGTTTCAACACATGAAAATAATTCTAACACATGAATATTATTGAAAATTTCGGCAGCATAACGGTAGGGTAGTTAAAACCGGGACCGTCCCTTGTACGGCTCCTCGCTCAACCTTAAAACCTCGCGGTTTTTGACAATGGAGATTCATGCATCTAGTTCGAACGCAGGCGGCATGTTTTATTTTCATTTCCATAATCTATTCTAAATTTGATTCAATCACCAATGGGTATTTTTCAACCACAACCAATCAATTTCAACCACAAACAATTCTAATCAACCATTCGCTATCAACCAATTTTCACACCAATCACAAACAATAAATATCGTCAATGGTCTATGGATGAGGGGAGTATATATATACATATATATTCGTATATAAATATATTTCGATTCACTTCAATTCATTTCAACGCACATACAATTTTTACAACGCATATATAACTTATACATCGAACATACAACTTGTACAACGCTTATACATGAGGTGTACAACGCTGATATAATTCATACATCGACTATATAATTTATACATCGTTGTTTTCCATATCGTTTATAAATTAGAAATCTCACATTGGGTTCCACTCCACCAAAAATAGCAGAAGGCTCAGAAAAATATGCGGTCTCTTCTAGAATGTAGAAGACGTCCACACGAGTCCACTGTCTCTTGTTTCACTGGATTTCGTCAAGAAATAAAAAAGATATGATTTTAAATGTCAAACAATTTAAAAACGTAATTAATTAAATTTATAGCGCTAAAAAAACAGCTACCTTTTCCCTTTTGAAAATTAACAGCCGATGTCGATTACCCTCCTTCAAAACTAGGGTTCAGACTTGCGCGCGCTCCTACCACTTGGAGTTCAATCGGACGACGCCATGCCGACCCCCAACGTGAGGCGCGCCCACGGCCAGAGCATCGTTCAACTCGGTGGCCATCGTCGGCTGGAAAACTTCTCCAAGTGGCGCGATCTTGGGCCCCGATTTCGAGTAGCACACTACACCATTCGCCACCAAACCACTCAAGATTTGAAGATCACGAAAAGTTCCTTAATTTTCGCTTAGGTGGTTTCGGATTTAACGGGCAATCGAGGGAGATCGGATGGCTTCTTTCCTGGAGCAATATCGTGCGTCGGTTTTGTTAGAGGCGGCTAGGGTTTAGAACAAGGGATATTTATATTAAATTTTTATATTATTTAATTTATTCTAAATTCAAAAATATCCTCTTGACCAAATGAAAACCAATTCAAACCCAACGACTGTCGGCCCTAGCTAAATACCCCCATTCCGAACACAGGGGGATATGTTTCGTAGGCCAATTCGACTATTACAGTCAATTATTTTTCAAATTTAAAATATATAACATTCAGTATTCGATTTGAACGTACATTTCAATTTGCCAGGGCCACAAACTGATTCAAAAAATTTCAGAAAAATAAATCTGGCTATGTATTTATGATACAGTCCCAACATAACTAGTTTCGTCGAATTCTGAGACCGTTTGAAAATTGGCCATATTCTGGTCGATCCAATTTAACTATAATTGACCAAAACACATTTTTCTTTGCCACGCTCACATACTAGCTTCAAAAATTATGAAATTTGAAACCTAGCAATAATTTAACATCCCGGATCCAACAAACGTGGTTTCGTCGAATTCCGAGGTCGTATGCAAAATATCTATTTTCACGGGCTATATAAATTCTACAGCGACCTTTCTGAAAATTCATTTGGCCATAACTTTTGACTCCCGCTACGAAACTTCGATTTTTTAGATTCGTTTGGAAGATATTCACTAACAGATTTAAATATTTTTGGTTTCACTAAAATCCGTTTTATTTTGCACCCGGTACAGTTAGTCAAAGTTTGAATCCAATTTTTGAAACTGTCGCGCCATTTCGGGCCATGTTTATAATTCAAAGTGATTATATTCAACTTCAAACATCGATCCAAACTACTTTTTCCTCTTTGTTATCTAAAATGTTTATTTTAGATATTTAAAATACACTAAAATAGCGAATTTAAATTTTTTAAACTGGTTCAGATTTTCCGGGTTTTTACAGCACCGGTTCATGGCACACATATGAATCCGGTTCGTGACTTCATTTCTTGATGGTGACCCGGCTCGTGACTGATGGTTCGTAACCCTCAAAACAAAGGGCTCATGGTCCTCAAAGTGGATTGGCTCGTGGAGGTGAGCACGATCGGGGTCGTCTCGCTGGGGTGCCTAACGATCAGGGGGGTCTGACCAATTTCTGCAACTCTTCCAGCAAACTATTTACGCCATACGATGGCGTTTTCGACCATTCTAGCTCTACTAAGCAATCACAAAGCATACCATGCAGTAATAGCAACATGTGTAACTTACCATAAACACCAAAACAACAATTTAACATATCAATATAGATCAACATACCCAAAACCATGATTTTCCCCTTAATCCCCTTAATCATGTTTTAACTTTAGGATTAGCAAAATATGTCCAAATAACCCAAATTTATAACAAAGGCATAAAATGACATTTAAGAATTTATACATATTTTTCCAGATATTTATGATGCATAATTTCGCTAATTATCACTAATCACCCCTAATTAGCAGTAATTAGTGAATAAACATGCTAATCACTCACCTTAGCCACAAATAAATCCCAAATCTGAAAATATTTCTAATTTGGCATGGATCCCAATGTACTCCAGCAGCTCTATCTCGATTTCTATGCTAATCTGCCTTAATTTTATGTTGGTTTGGCTAATATGTGATTAGAAAGTGATTAAGGATGAATTTTGAAGGTGGAGGCCATTGCTAGATTTCAAGAGATGTAAGTGGCGGCTAGAAAATTGAAATGAAATGTTTTCCCAAACTCTTTCAACCCTTTCATAACCCTAATCCCGAAATGGGTTATGGGCCTAGCTGCTAATCAAGCGGTTAAGCCCAATTTATCTTGTTTTCACCTTCCAAACTTGAGTTCAACCATATCTCCCAAACGGTAAGTCTGTTTGATTAATGTGACCACTCTACGGAAAGGTAAACCATCATCTGAATCCAATGGAAGTGGTTTCAAGTCAAAACTCCTTACTAATCGAAAGTTATAGGCAAAACAAGCTTCGGCAAGGGAAAAACGGTCATTTAAAATCGGCAAAAATCATGAACATGGGAAATGACCTCAATAGTCGTTCCCCTAAGTTACACGTCTATATGACTTCGTATGAGAATAAAATAACTATACTATGATCCTCCGATACGTAGAATGTGGGCCGTTACATACAGATATATTCATATATATATATATATATATATATATATATATATATATATATATATATATATATATAGACACACACCCAAGTTTGTATATATATACATATAAATATACATGGCATGATTAGAAATAAGGGTGTACTTGTAATTACTCATGCATCACATGTACCGGTGAACAAGTGTTTAAACAGTAAACTCGATTACATACATTATGGATCAAGGCAAGCCAGTAGCATGGGGCTCTGCAGTTTTAAAGTACATGGCAATTCAAATACATCGCTTAAGGCAGAAATGAGACTACGACAAGACAGGTGTACACATGTGTTAAATCAATGTTTACACACACACACACGCACGCGCGCGTGCGCGCGCACACACACACACACATACACACACATACACACATATATATATAGGGAAAGTCTAAATGAACACAAAAGTTTGACACAAAATGTTGATACAAAATTAAACATACAAAATATGAACCATTAGATCTTCCCCGGAATTCCACCTCATACATAAAGACAAACAAATCTTGTGGTCTAGGTTTATGTACATAATTCTGTGTCCCTATAGCCGCGGCCATATAAATATACATGTTTCATGGATCCCAAGGTAAACAAAAAATGTACAGTGCAATTCAAATGAGCAAAGATGTTAGGTGCAGTGCTGCATGGTGCAACAACTCAGGCCATTGAGTATGGACAACATGTACAAAGGAAATAAACATAAGAAAACATAAATGTATATGGAAAAAACAAGTGAAGCAGGCTAACAACGTGAATGGAAAAATGTAACATGGATATGTGCACATTTTTGTGTCAATGTATTCAAGTAAGATATCAGTTCGAATGTACATAAATGGATGCAACATGAAGGTGAAAAAGTTCTGAAATACCATATATTTATTTCCAAAATTGTATATATATGGAAAAAGATTCAATCGACATAAATCTTGTGTTAGATTTAATGTCTATTAAAAAGTGGCCAATAATTTCTTTTGGAAAGGATTAATCACACTTCAGAAATATTTCCAGATTTCAAACGAGCAATATTGGCAAGTTTTTTTGAATTGTATCGAGATGTTCCAGATTTGGCAAGTGAACAATTAGCCATACAAAATTCAGGTTTCAAATGAGTATTTCTTATTAAAAATCTTTTAAAATTTCCAGTTTTGGACATGTGAAAATTGGCAACAGAGATCATGCAACAACTCAGGCAATTGTTTACTAGCTGAACCGAAGCAACATTTTTGGGCAACAATAAAATCGATTATTTCCAGAATTCAATCTATGATTCACGACAAGGAATTCAATCGCTGATACATGACAAAAATTCAAGCAATTTGATCACGCAAGTCATAAAAGCCATGGAAAAAAAGGGCAAATCACACAACTAATCAGACAACATCAATTCGAAGAAAACAGAGACAAATCTGGGTTTGAAAGCCCTATATAAGCCATCCATCATCAGCAGAAAATGAATCGAAACTAAAAACAACAAATCCAAGAACAAGCAAATCAAACCATAAATTACTCACTGTTTCGATCGCAGGATCCAATTAAATCGCAGAGCGGAGAGCAAGAAGCAATCATGTACCAGTGAATCATTTTCAAATCTTTCAGAAATCTCGATTTGATTTAGAGGGGAAAAAACCCTAACTTTGGATCGATCGAAGAATAAGAGAGCTTTATTTTCTAAGTGAAAGGGGTCGTTTATTTTATCGCTATAAAGAGGAGGTTTTTTTATTGTTGTATTTTTATATTTCTATTGTAACAGATTCACGGTTTTCTATATAGTTTGTCTATAAAAGTAGGGGGTTTCTAGTTTGTCTGTAAAACTAGGAGTTTACTAACTATAGGTTTTATAGTTAGGGTTTATGAGTTTGTAATTTGGGAAAATCTGATCTTGGGGATAAAGATCAGTCCAGGGTTTTGAGCGTAGGATTAGAGCGGGAGCGGGGTTTGCGAGTTTACAGGGTTTTGTAAGCGGGATGTATTTTAATACCTAGTAGAAATCTTGGGGATGCAGTAGTAAGCAGAGTTTCCCGAAGCTGGGTAAAATCTGTATTATTTATTTTCTGCATTTATTTTCTCTGGTGCAATCTATGCTGTGATAATTTTAATATTTCATAAAACTCCAGTGAACCCTATTCATCTCCCCTCTAAGGTTAATCTAGATCCAACAATTAGTATCAGAGCAGGTATTCATTGACTCTATAGTCATGTTTTCCCCTAGTTGTCAGTCCATCGGGAGTTAGTTCAGTCGTATTCCAAATATTTTTGATGATACAGATTTTTTATGTTGGAAATCAGAAATGGAATCCTATTTAAAATATGTTAATAATCAAATCCGGGATATTATTATGAATGGAGGTAATAATGCAAATAGGAACAACATTGTAATGCATGTTATTTGTTCTTACATTAGTATTGATCAGTTTAATCTTATTTCTCATTACTCATCTGCATAATATATTTGGAAAATTTTTGAAGCTTTGTATGAAAGAGATAACAATTGCTCAAAACCCAAGAATGTCAACTTAGGTTCTGTTTTGTGCTTAACAGGTTTTATAGATGAAATTTAGATAGATCAATCGATGGAGACTCAACAGACAAAGTGGCAGAGAATTTCTCTTATGAAGATTTAGTTTATATGTGTATTGATTTAATTAAATCTATCGATAAACTTCAACCCAAAAAAAAGGTTTGAAATCTGAAAATCATGAATTAACTCACAAAAATAATATGTTGGAATTAAAACGTGAAAACTCTGATTGTAATATTTGTTTCAATTTGAAAAATGATTTAGCTCATCTCAATAAAAGTCTACATAAACTTGAAAAAGAAATTATGAGCTTAAAACAAAATGAGGATGTGCTAATTTATAAAAACGATGCTTTGCAAAAGGAGTTGGATAAGCTTAATTCCAAACATAGAAGTTTTGAAAATAAAAAATTGCAGAAAACGGAATCAATCTTGACTAAACTTGAAAAAGAGAATGAAAATTTTAAGGAATTTGAAAATTACCAATTCGAAAAACAAATATAGTTTGAATCTGAGATCTTTGACTCCAAGACCAAAATCAGATTGCTCGAAAACGAAAATTTGCTCTTGAAAAAAAATGACGCTGATAGGAGAAAGATCAACATTAATCATTGTTCAAATCTGATGAAAGAAAATGGTGATCTTAAATCAGAAATCAACGATCCTGAATTTAGTTTAAAACATTTTCCAACTAGAGAAAAATCTTTGAGTATGCTGTTGAAAAATCAATTTTCTTCTGGTAATTGGAATGGTCTCTTTTTTGGAAAAGTTAATGAGTTTGAAAAACTGAATCCAAATGATTTTAAAAATCCTTCGAAGTGAAAAAAATCGACTTGATAATTTGAACTCTGATAATTTCAAAGGATTTTTAAATCATAAACGAGATGAAAACTTGTTTTGTAATAAACCGTTTAAGGATTCTTGGATCCCTAAAAGGAATAAAACGATTTTGGTTGGATTTAAATAGATTTGGGTTCCTAAGGGTACAAAGGTAACAAGTGTGGGTACCAAAATGTGTGAATGAAACTGCATGTGCTTTTACAAATTTTGTTAGACTAGTTGATCCTCTAAATTCTTAGGTACCTGAGGAGGCCGAGAAATGACTTTATAATAGAGAAATTGAATTCAAGCTATTCCACATCTTTGAGTTATTCAAAGTTGCTTAGCCAAGATTGATGAGTTAGAGAATCAAAATCATATACTGAAAATTATGTATAATCTCTAGACTAGCTTTTTTTGTTTGTTTAGTTTCTTCTTTTTATTCCTCCTACCCCTTCTATTTTTTTATTTTTCTTATCTTCTTTGTCATTGCCAATTCTTTTGCTTCTTGAACTTCAAATTGCAGAATTCTTGTTCTTCTGGAAATTTGCTTCATTTGTATAAAGCTCTGATGATTTAATGATTTTCAGATCTTGAATTAAAATTTGTAAATTTCTGCATTTCTTTTGAGTTTAACTTTTTATGAATTCCTAACAGTGCTGAAGCATTCTCCTCATATCTTGAACACTGTTAATCTGACTTCTAAATTTTTGAAGATCTGGAAAATAAATGTAATTTCACACATCTCTGTTGTTTTGAGTTTCTTCTAATTCATTTTGGAAACAGTTAAAAAATTATACCCATTACAACATACTACTGTTTTTTAGTTGTGATAATTTCGTTGTTTTTTTGGGTTGGCTTGGCTATTCTAAATTGAAAATCTTTTGGCATGGACTTTTGTGTTGCATCTTGTCTGGCTTGAATAGTTGATTTGTTTGAAATCATTTGAAATTGTTGATCTCATGAATCTCACACACATCATGGACTTAAAATTAATAATCTTGTGTGATAGATTCATTGAATCTTAAAGTTTACACCTCTTCAAGTGATTTCAAATAAACTGCTTGAATCATTGTATCATGATTTGTCTTCTTGGACTTGGTGTAATTTTTCTAAAATCTCTCTTGTGAAACTTGTTCTGAGATTGAAGTTTACTGCTCTGATAAAAAGGAATTGATTTGTGAATGTTTTTTGATGATTGATTTTTTTTGGTTTCATCTATTTCTTCTGCTGCTCTGATAAAAGTAACTAGATTATTAAAATTTCTACTTGGGCCTCGCAATTGTATATTCTTGTTTGAGATACATTGGAATGTCATTATGGATAACTAGGAGCTCCAAGTGGTATCAGTTTAGAATTATTGAATTTTTTTGATTAATCTGATCCTTATCTTGTATATATCTTTCAAACCCCTCTTGTAATTGTTCTTTCAATTTTAAAATTATTTATCGATTATTTATTCAGAAATTGAAATCAATAACCAAATTGAAATGTATGTAGAACTCATCAAAATTATTATCGGATTTTTGAAATTTTGATGAGTTGTGACTAGAGTATATTTCACAACAAGAGGAGATTCTATTTAAACTCTCGTAATGTTTGAACATTTTTTATAATATCTTTGAATTGGCGCTTATTTCACGACCATCTTCTGTTTCTATCATCATTTTGTCATCCATCGTGATTTTATACTAATGTGGATAGTTTATTTTTAAAATCATCTTATGAACTTACATTTTCAAAATTTGTGATGGAAATGTGACTATATTATTTTTCATAAAAAGGGTCAATTGAATTTTTTTTTCAAAAATCCTAGTACAGCTGAGCATATTTCATAATATGATTAATTTAGAAATATATTTCACAATCATTTCTGTACCTACTATATCTCTATCATCCATATTGGTTTTATACACTGAGGATATTTTGAGAAAGAAAATGATAAATATAAAACGCATAAATGTTTCTCTAACCTCATTTAAAAATCCAAGATCTGGTCATGCATGGTTATGAAATTACTTATAATTTAAGTTACGACTGACCTCATTTCACTACAACAAAATAGATCTATTACAATGCGCAATGCCCATTGTAATTGGGCTTTCACAACGGCCCGCCCGCCCGCTGTCTTTGGCTATGTTGTAATATGTACTCTTTTATAACAGGAAAAGAATGTGGTAACATGTGGCTGTAATTGACTTTTTACAACGGTCTTATTATGTTGTTGTATGTTCCTTCAGTGGAATATGCGCCGGTTATAATATTTTTTGCATCAGGTGTTGACCATTGTAATATCATCTATAACTACATTTTTCAAACGTCGTAATTGTCTTTATTACAAGTGATTTTGCCCACTGTATTAAATAATTTTGCAACTGGTTTTGCCCGATGTAACATGCTGCCATACAATTTTACTATAGGTTTAACGTACTATTTTCGTTGTGAAATTTAATTTAACAACTTAATTTGCCCGTTGCACTATAATTACGAATAAAAAATTTTGTTGTAGCAGCCACAAACCATTAACGTATACCATTCACATAGCACATACATAAAAGATTAGATAAAACACCACATTCCAAAAGACTTAGATAAGTTTCCGTAGTCATAAATTCACATCCCAAAAGACTAAGGTAAGTTTACATAAGTCATAATATTCACATCCCAAAAGATTGGATAAGTTTCCATGACAGCAACACAAAACATTAAGTGTCATAACAGTAGGGGCTACTAATATAATATATTCTGCATACTATCATACCAGACTAAGGATATGAAGTCCTTGTGCCATGCCACTGCTGATCCAATGGCCTCCTTGATAGTGGCCATCTCTGAATTTGGCCTAAACAGAAAGGCGTCCGATTCCACTGCAACATTCACCCATACCTTCCAAGCATCTATTCCAAGCTTAACGAAATGCACTGAAGCATCAGGATTAGTACTTGCTATCATCCCCTCTGCTACTACGTTCTTATGCCATCTCAACAGTTTGCACTTCCTTTTCACCAAACCATCTACAACAACCCGATCAACTTGAATATGTAGTTTGTTACTCGAGCGGCGCGACTACAAGCAAAAAATAAGTAGTTTTTAGTAGTCACCCCACACTTAGCATCCTTTATTATATGCTTAAACACAAGTAGTTCAACAAATTGGTATAAAATGTTCATAGTAGCAAAATAGTAATACTCATACTTTAATGCGTTTTATTTATAGTTGTAACAACCCGTAAAATGCGAGCCAGTTTGAAAATTTTATTTTGGTAATTTTAGCGAATTTTGATTATTTAAGATGAAATATTTTAAATAATATCGACGAGAAATTTATTTTGAATTGAAATTCGACGTATATATTATATACGTCGTCGTTAGAATATATAATAATTATATATAATTATAAAAGGAATAGAAAATGGCGCGGTAGTTCGAAAATTCGATTTCTAATTTCAAATGAATATACAGAATTCAATATAAGTCAGAATTGAACGAAACAAGAAATATTTGAATCTGTATAACTATATCTTTGTAACGAAGTTAACAAACTGTGATTTCATCTTAGGAATGATAAGATACGTCCAGTTTAAAATTAGAAATAGTCGCTGTGGAATTTATATATATTTTTATATATATAAGGCCCTTAAAAATAGCAATTTTGCAAACGACCTCGGATTTCGACGAAACCACTTTTGTTGGGTCCGTGATGTTAAATTATTGCTAGGTTTCAAATTTCATAATTTTTCGAATCAATATGTGAGCGTGGCAAAGGAAAACGCGTTTGACCAGTTTCAGTTGATTTTAATCGACTGGAAATTGGCCATTTTTCAAACGGTCTCAGAATTCGACGAAACTAGTTTTGTTAGGACCGTATCGTCAATACGAAGCTAGAAAATATTTTTCTGGAATTTTTCTGGTTAGTATGTGACCCCGGTAAATTGAAATGTACGTTTAAAATTCAATATAATGATTTAAATGTAAATGCAACGGAAACTGATCGAAACGGTCGATTCAGCTTGCGGTAGATATCCCATTGTGCTCGGAATGGGGGTGAAACGCTATGGGCGACAGGCAGTGGACCTCGTTTAGAGGTCGTATGTAAAAGTATCTTTTTAGGAATTAAATAATTAAATTAAATAAAAAAAAAAATATATTCTCTCCCCCGTTTACCCCCTGGCCCCCAATGCATCGGAACCATTCCAGAAATAAAAAAAAAAAAGACCTAGACCCTATCGCACCGCCGCCTTCCCCCCCGATCAGCCCCACCGCACATCGATAGCCGTGCCCCTCCTCCAACGATCGCCTCCTTTCCCCTTCCCTCCTTCGTAGCTCCAACTCGAGCCGTTCGCTGCTGCTTTCGCGCCGCCAGGGCCTATCGAGATGGCCGCTCCCCTCCGCTTCGCCAGCGCCTCCTGCCGCCGTTTCTTCCCCCTCCCCCTTCGCAGATCGGTGAGTATATATATATATTTTTTTTATATATTATTTATTTATTTATTTTATTATTCTGTATTAAAACTGTTTCTTTTATAAAAGATTTTAAAACTGATTTTGTATGAAGATTAGAAAACTGATTTTATAAAGATTTTAAAACTGATTGTTTAAAAAGAATTGAATACTGATTTTATAAAAGAATTTAAAACTGGAATTTTTAAAAGATTAAAAAAAAAAACTGAAATTTTTAGAAAGTTTAGAACAGATTTTTAAAAAAGGGTATTAAACTGATTTTGTTTTAAAAGAAAAACTGATATTTTTAAATATTAAAAACTGAATGTATAAGAATTTTTAAAACTGGATTTTTATAAAAGAATTTTTAAAACTGATTTTAAAGATTTAAAAACTGAATCTTATAAAAAGATAAAAACTGATTTTGTAAAAGAATAAAACTGATTTCTTTTAGAAAAGTAGAAATCATATTTTTATATATTGAATAGCGGCGTCAAAATTCGATTTTTATATATTGAACTTTGAAATAAAAATTCGATTTTTATATATTGAACTTTGAAATAAAAATTCGATTTTTATATATTAAATAGCGAACTAAAAATTCGATTTTTATATATTGAACTTTGAAATAAAAATTCGATTTTCATATATTAAATAGCGAACTAAAAATTCGATTTTTATATATTGAACTTTGAAATAAAAATTCGATTTTTATATATTGAACTTCGATAGAAAAATAGGATTTTTATATATTGAACTTTGAACTAAAAATTCGATTTTTATATATTGAATAGCGAACTAAAAATTCGATTTTTATATATTGAACTTTGAAATAAAAATTCGATTTTTATATATTGAACTTCGATAGAAAAATAGGATTTTTATATATTGAACTTTGAAATAAAAATTCGATTTTTATATATTGAATAGCGAACTAAAAATTCGATTTTTATATATTGAACTTTGAAATAAAAATTCGATTTTTATATATTGAACTTTGAAATAAAAATTCGATTTTTATATATTGAATAGCGAACTAAAAATTCGATTTTTATATATTGAATAACATAGTAAAAAATTCGATTTTTACATATGTAGAGAATACGGGCGAAAGCGAAAAAAAAGGCGAGTTGGCGAAGATTTCCTGCATTAGAAGTGCCGTGGAGCTAGGATAGCTATATGTGAGAATTTCTCACCTTTCATTTTATTTTCTAGTTATATATATATACTAGGATGCAGACGGTGCTTAGTAGCACCCGACACAATCGTCCACAGACCATGGACTTGTTTGTTTGGCTGTTTGGTTATTGATTGCGATATTGGTTTGAATGTGGTTTGTGGTGTGAAAAATCGAATCGATAAATTGGTTAGGATTAGACGTGCGCCGTTATAAGGCGAAGGAGTAAGGTTAGGTTAGATTCTTACTCCAAATTTTGTGGTTTGCATAACGAATTGATTTGATTGATGTGTGAATGGCGTGGGCCTTCACTAGACCGGGGATAAGGCTAGGCCTCGTCCCGTTTCTAGTATCGTGCCGTTATGCCGCCGAAATTTTTCTAAAATAAGTTAGAAAAATAAAAATAGCATTTTATTTAAAGAATGAACTGAATAGAAATTCATATGTTAAAATAAAATGTGTTATCGTTAAAAATATAATTTTTAACGTGAATGTGAATAAATAAATACTCATTTACAAACCAGACGGTTTGTTTATGTACACCTATTTGAATGACGTTGATTGGGTCGATAAATTTTACACATCGCCTAACTGCACAAATAAAATATGTGTTTGATTGTTTGAAACCCCACACGGGTGTTAGGATGAAATTTGAAGTTCACTCATCCTGATTGATTAAATATGTCGATCGATTGATTGACAGGCTGTTATAAGCGTTGAATATCTATATTTGATGCTTATACAGTGTATTGCACTTTGGTTGATGGTTGATTATTTTCAATGCTATTATATACATGTGTTGTATGAAAATCCATATAATTAATTTTATATGGTAATTGATTGGGCCTCATTCCAGTTTTGAAAAAGAAATATTTAAAAAAGAAATATTTGAAATAGAATATTTGAAAATAAAGGAATATATGAAGCCGTGTTGATTAGATTGACGCCATTTTGACGTGAACGATATTTATATCGATTTTAAAAACGATTTCGAAATGAATTGAATTGAAAACGAATTCAAAATGAATTGAAAACGATTTCGAAATGAATTGAATTGAAAACGATTTCGAAATGAATTGAATTGAAAACGATTTCGAAATGAATTGAATTGAAAACGAATTCAAAATGAATTGAAAACGATTTCGAAATGAATTGAATTGAAAACGAATTCAAAATGAATTGAAAACGAATTCAAATGGAATTGAAAGCGAATTGAAATGAATTCAAATTGAATTGAAATTCGAATTGAATAGAAATGAATTTTAAAACGAATTTATAAAGAAGAATTCAATTTTGGCTTTGAATTGAAATAGAAGTTGAAATAGAATTTGAAACGAATTTAAAACTATTTATATAATTCGTTTTGAATAGAAATCGACGAAATATATATTATATATATTATATATATAATATAATGGCCTGAATAGAACGCGCCGCGCCGCGGTAGTTCGTGAATTTCGACCATTGATTTCAAACGGACATTACGGGAGATCCGACCGTCGGATTCTCCTAAAACCGGAACCGTTGGGTTCGTATCGAAAAGAGTTTTCTAACGAATATTAGAAATTTGAAATCTAACGGTTGGATTTGGAATTATGTCCAAATCAAATTCGAAAAAGGTCGCTGTAAGTGCAGTTCGATGGCCATTGATGGAAATCGACTGTACGGGCCTTGATAAAATTATTAAAAATAGTAATAATTTGTGTAAAATCATAAGAAATGATTTGTGAAGAATTGTGATGAAAAACTCCCTATTTGAAAAGATAAAAATAGATTTTTATCGAAATGAACTAGTTTTGAACTAGAATTATAATTCTATTTATTTTTAAATAAATAAATTGAATTTGAAAAAGGTTTTGAAAATAACCAAAATTTCCAATGATTGCATTGGAGTGGATTTGAATCGAAATTGTCTTCGGAATATTTCGATGTTGGAATTTGTGATTATACGGATGTTGTTACGGAAATTTGAAAGATATATATTTATATCGTTATTTCCAATACGACATTTGTTAATCGTAGAATTTGATATTGAATATAAGCCGATATATTTTCTATTCAGAGCCTTATATTGAATATCAAATGGGATTTGGGTTTGTCGTGAATGGTGTCTTCACTAACACTGTTCTTGAACCCAGTTGAGAAAAGATTAAATCTTTTTATTTAGATTTAATGAAGTGTACCAATTAAATAATATTTAATTGGAATTGAATTGATATTGATTTTTGGGTTTATCGCGAACAGTGTTTTAAATAACGCTTGTTCTTTAACCCGATAATTAATGAATGTGATTTGGGTTTGTCGTGAATGGTGTCTTCACTAACACTGTTCTTGAACCCAGTTGAGAAAAGATTAAATCTTTTTATTTAGATTTAATGAAGTGTACCAATTAAATGATATTTAATTGGAATTGAATTGGTATTGATTTTTGGGTTTATCGTGAGCAGTGTTTTAAATAACACCCGTTCTTTAACCCGATGATTAATGAATGTGATTTTGGGTTTATCGTGAACCGTGTTTTTAAATGACACTGATTCTTTAACCCAGTCAAAGATTAAAACTAAGTGGAGTTTTAATGAATCTTTAATTAGATTGAAAAGATCGAAAATGGAGTATCACCAGTTTTGCTCCAGGCGATAGTTAAATCTTTAATTAGATTTGAACGTGAAATGGTAATTGAATTTACCGATAACACTGTGGTGTTAGATATGAAGTATTACCAGTTTTACTTCATGGGATAAATAGGTTGGGATTGGGAAATTAAAACAAGTGATTACTTCGGTAAGTTTCGTTAATCCCGACTAGTTTGAATTGATATTCAAAAATAGATAAGAATAAATTCAAGGAATTTATCTTGGATAAAATTAATGGGAACCTTTCCCTATGAATGTGAAATTTAGAAACTAACTGTCGGTTAGCCAAGCAGAAGGGTTTTCTGGATATTGATCTGATGTTGGTTTCGGCCTTCGGGGTTAATATTTGGGGAATTATTCTCTTGATTAATTTACGGTTAGTGACTAATGAATTGGAATGAGGCGTATGTTGTGTTTGTGTAACACTTATTTAAAATATACGCGAGTTATTCGGAAAGACCGGGTTTATCCCATTCTGAATAACTGATACGACGATAAGTCGAAGATGAAGACGATGGTCGAAGACCGGAGGTTTTCACGTCGTTTGGGGGATAACTGGTGATCTTGATTGGGCTGTACACCCAAGAAGATGGAAACAGTTAGTGATCGTCCAGACGTACTTGGAGATCGATGGATATGCGAGGTACTAGGTGCCTCCGGTTTCGTTCAGACCCAGAACGGACTTGTAAATGGACTGTGTGTCTGACATTGGATTTTAGTCCGTGTGATTGATCTCTATTAAATATATATCTGTTTGGCGGCGGAGAAGTTATTCTCTTGCTTAACGCCCTTCTCTGAGACGTACGAGCTCAGGGGTTATATATTGATGGATATCAAACGCATGGAGTGAATTGCCTGTGTGGCATGCCTAAGTGGCAATTGATCGAGGCTTCTGTTGAAAAGCAAAGTCTTGTGGTTGATGATCGAAGCACGGCCTTTATGGCGTAGCTTCGTGTAACGTTTGATTCGCGAGTTTCACACCCGGTATGAATCAAAAACGGGAGACGGACCTCAGGGAGGGCATGCGTTTCTTTCTAGTTAGAAGTGGCGTCAGTGGTTTTACACGCCCTGACGAGTTTGACTTATGTGGTTGTTGCTGTTGCGAGGCGCCTCGGATTGATCGGTCGTTCTCGAACCGATGGAGTCACTTAGTTGGCTCGTTTACGCCCCATAGGGCGGGGGAACGCATGTTCAGGGTTTAAGTTTAATCCACATCGGTGGACCGGCCCTGTCGCTCCAAGGTCACTCGAGCTCTGACCTGTGGCTCGGGCTAGAGAGTCACGAATCGGTTGAGGACTATCTTTTGCCTCGGTTCATAGACGGAAATCCAATTTCCAAATACGACATTGCGATTTTGATTGTATAACCTATATATGGCGACATGATATATGGTACCCATGCCGCCTATGATTGATACTTATGATTTGAAGTGTTTTATACACTATGCACTTATAATAGTATCAAATGATTTGTTTTAAACGTATCAAGCATTCTTTGGCTGTTATAAGGGAAAACCCTATCCTCGACTGCGTTGCATTGTGTGATGGGACCTGGGTCTTATAACAGCTTCATTTTTCTTTATTTAGCATTGCGCTGTTTGTTTTATGCACTGGTATTCTTGGGAGGAAACCCGTTCCGTGTTATACGGCGTGGTCCCTTGATTTACCTAACTTTTAAAATAAAGAATAATAATTGTTTTAGTTCTCACACCAGTCACATGACTGACCTGGAGTTTATTGTTTTAACCTAAACTCTGGGTGCCCTTATTTTGACACGGGCAGCTAGTAGTTTTGGTTTTGCAGATTTATATTCACAGGATCCTGGTTTACAGCTGGAACGATATCCGGAAAGCTTTGTATCCGTATATCTCATTCTAGTTGTGTATTGTATTATTTTCCGCTGCTATGTATTTAAATGTAATTTAAATCTCTGATATTTCTGTGTAATATTCTTTTATACTCTGTATATTCTTGTAATCTGATGCATTGTTGTAATATACAATGAAATGTTCTTCTGTATGCGTTCTGTTGTGGTTTGTTCTCGAACTATCCGACGCTTTCCTTAACGGGGAAGTTGCGGGTCTTTACATTTGGTATCAGAGCTTTGGTTTACAAAGCTCAGAGAACAAGACACGTTAGAACCATACGAAAGAATTCATCAGATATTGGATTAGTAATATCCAATTAGAATGACTCGTTAGAGATAGGATCAGTAGTGTCCTAGAACGAGTGTGAAGAGTATATTTTTCAAATGAAAACAATTTTGTTTTGAAATTTAAATCGTCTTACACGTATTTGAATATTTATTTATTTTGAATATGGACAATCAAGTATATATAGATTTCGCGTATACGCGTCATGAACGTATATTCGAAGTTTTAATATATTGGATAGATATAGCATCACACTCTAGTTGCCCGGAGATATTATTGATGATAGCGATCGCATCATCAACATTTATGTTCGTGTTTCGAAGGTGTGATTTTCTATATATTTCCATTAGGCTGGTGTGAGAACCAAAACTTATATATAGCTAGAATACATTGTTGTGAATTGGCATCAAAAACATGATTTTTGTATATGTATCAAAATTATGAATTTCAAACTCTAATCAACTAATTGATTGATGTTTGTGTTGTTTGTTCATTTGTTTGCTAATTTTGAACCTTTATGCCTAATTTGATCAAATATGGAATTATATTGAAATTTGGTCGCATCTGCTTGCATATACATGTATATCATTGAACAGGTCATAGCAAGGAGGCTAGAGCCAGAGAATAAAATTTGTTTGCCCGACAAATAGGTACATGTTTACTACATAATTTCCTGTTTTGTTTGGGTGATGATGATTTTGTGAGCCTATTGGCTAGCCGCTTGGCTTTTTCTTTTTCTTTTTGAGATCTGAAGGACCGGGGAAGCTATTTGAAATTCCCCGATGCTCCCGGTGCAGGGGAGGTTATGGCGAAATTTTTCGAAAATTTAGGGTGTTAGCCAAATTTTTGAAAATTTGAAAATTCTCAGAAACTGAAAAGTTGGAGAATGGAAGCCAGATCGAGCGTAGAGTTGAATTATCAAACCACTTTCGACTTTGTTCCTTTTCGGGGACGAAAAGTTTTAAGTGGGGGAGATTGTAACAACCCGTAAAATGCGAGCCAGTTTGAAAATTTTATTTTGGTAATTTTAGCGAATTTTGATTATTTAAGATGAAATATTTTAAATAATATCGACGAGAAATTTATTTTGAATTGAAATTCGACGTATATATTATATACGTCGTCGTTAGAATATATAATAATTATATATAATTATAAAAGGAATAGAAAATGGCGCGGTAGTTCGAAAATTCGATTTCTAATTTCAAATGAATATACAGAATTCAATATAAGTCAGAATTGAACGAAACAAGAAATATTTGAATCTGTATAACTATATCTTTGTAACGAAGTTAACAAACTGTGATTTCATCTTAGGAATGATAAGATACGTCCAGTTTAAAATTAGAAATAGTCGCTGTGGAATTTATATATATTTTTATATATATAAGGCCCTTAAAAATAGCAATTTTGCAAACGACCTCGGATTTCGACGAAACCACTTTTGTTGGGTCCGTGATGTTAAATTATTGCTAGGTTTCAAATTTCATAATTTTTCGAATCAATATGTGAGCGTGGCAAAGGAAAACGCGTTTGACCAGTTTCAGTTGATTTTAATCGACTGGAAATTGGCCATTTTTCAAACGGTCTCAGAATTCGACGAAACTAGTTTTGTTAGGACCGTATCGTCAATACGAAGCTAGAAAATATTTTTCTGGAATTTTTCTGGTTAGTATGTGACCCCGGTAAATTGAAATGTACGTTTAAAATTCAATATAATGATTTAAATGTAAATGCAACGGAAACTGATCGAAACGGTCGATTCAGCTTGCGGTAGATATCCCATTGTGCTCGGAATGGGGGTGAAACGCTATGGGCGACAGGCAGTGGACCTCGTTTAGAGGTCGTATGTAAAAGTATCTTTTTAGGAATTAAATAATTAAATTAAATAAATAAAAAAAAAAATATTCTCTCCCCCGTTTACCCCCTGGCCCCCAATGCATCGGAACCATTCCAGAAATAAAAAAAAAAGACCTAGACCCTATCGCACCGCCGCCTTCCCCCCCGATCAGCCCCACCGCACATCGATAGCCGTGCCCCTCCTCCAACGATCGCCTCCTTTCCCCTTCCCTCCTTCGTAACTCCAACTCGAGCCGTTCGCTGCTGCTTTCGCGCCGCCAGGGCCTATCGAGATGGCCGCTCCCCTCCGCTTCGCCAGCGCCTCCTGCCGCCGTTTCTTTCCCCCTCCCCCTTCGCAGATCGGTGAGTATATATATATATATATTTTTTTATATTATTTATTTATTTATTTTATTATTCTGTATTAAAACTGTTTCTTTTATAAAAGATTTTAAAACTGATTTTGTATGAAGATTAGAAAACTGATTTTATAAAGATTTTAAAACTGATTGTTTAAAAAGAATTGAATACTGATTTTATAAAAGAATTTAAAACTGGAATTTTTAAAAGATTAAAAAAAAAAAACTGAAATTTTTAGAAAGTTTAGAACAGATTTTTAAAAAAGGGTATTAAACTGATTTTGTTTTAAAAGAAAAACTGATATTTTTAAATATTAAAAACTGAATGTATAAGAATTTTTAAAACTGGATTTTTATAAAAGAATTTTTAAAACTGATTTTAAAGATTTAAAAACTGAATCTTATAAAAAGATAAAAACTGATTTTGTAAAAGAATAAAACTGATTTCTTTTAGAAAAGTAGAAATCATATTTTTATATATTGAATAGCGGCGTCAAAATTCGATTTTTATATATTGAACTTTGAAATAAAAATTCGATTTTTATATATTGAACTTTGAAATAAAAATTCGATTTTTATATATTAAATAGCGAACTAAAAATTCGATTTTTATATATTGAACTTTGAAATAAAAATTCGATTTTTATATATTAAATAGCGAACTAAAAATTCGATTTTTATATATTGAACTTTGAAATAAAAATTCGATTTTTATATATTGAACTTTGAACTAAAAATTCGATTTTTATATATTGAATAGCGAACTAAAAATTCGATTTTTATATATTGAACTTTGAAATAAAAATTCGATTTTTATATATTGAACTTCGATAGAAAAATAGGATTTTTATATATTGAACTTTGAAATAAAAATTCGATTTTTATATATTGAATAGCGAACTAAAAATTCGATTTTTATATATTGAACTTTGAAATAAAAATTCGATTTTTATATATTGAACTTTGAAATAAAAATTCGATTTTTATATATTGAATAGCGAACTAAAAATTCGATTTTTATATATTGAATAACATAGTAAAAAATTCGATTTTTACATATGTAGAGAATACGGGCGAAAGCGAAAAAAAAGGCGAGTTGGCGAAGATTTCCTGCATTAGAAGTGCCGTGGAGCTAGGATAGCTATATGTGAGAATTTCTCACCTTTCAATTTATTTTCTAGTTATATATATATACTAGGATGCAGACGGTGCTTAGTAGCACCCGACACAATCGTCCACAGACCATGGACTTGTTTGTTTGGCTGTTTGGTTATTGATTGCGATATTGGTTTGAATGTGGTTTGTGGTGTGAAAAATCGAATCGATAAATTGGTTAGGATTAGACGTGCGCCGTTATAAGGCGAAGGAGTAAGGCTAGGTTAGATTCTTACTCCAAATTTTGTGGTTTGCATAACGAATTGATTTGATTGATGTGTGAATGGCGTGGGCCTTCACTAGACCGGGGATAAGGCTAGGCCTCGTCCCGTTTCTAGTATCGTGCCGTTATGCCGCCGAAATTTTTCTAAAATAAGTTAGAAAAATAAAAATAGCATTTTATTTAAAGAATGAACTGAATAGAAATTCATATGTTAAAATAAAATGTGTTATCGTTAAAAATATAATTTTTAACGTGAATGTGAATAAATAAATACTCATTTACAAACCAGACGGTTTGTTTATGTACACCTATTTGAATGACGTTGATTGGGTCGATAAATTTTACACATCGCCTAACTGCACAAATAAAATATGTGTTTGATTGTTTGAAACCCCACACGGGTGTTAGGATGAAATTTGAAGTTCACTCATCCTGATTGATTAAATATGTCGATCGATTGATTGACAGGCTGTTATAAGCGTTGAATATCTATATTTGATGCTTATACAGTGTATTGCACTTTGGTTGATGGTTGATTATTTTCAATGCTATTATATACATGTGTTGTATGAAAATCCATATAATTAATTTTATATGGTAATTGATTGGGCCTCATTCCAGTTTTGAAAAAGAAATATTTGAAAAAGAAATATTTGAAATAGAATATTTGAAAATAAAGGAATATATGAAGCCGTGTTGATTAGATTGACGCCATTTTGACGTGAACGATATTTATATCGATTTTAAAAACGATTTCGAAATGAATTGAATTGAAAACGAATTCAAAATGAATTGAAAACGATTTCGAAATGAATTGAATTGAAAACGATTTCGAAATGAATTGAATTGAAAACGATTTCGAAATGAATTCAATTGAAAACGAATTCAAAATGAATTGAAAACGATTTCGAAATGAATTGAATTGAAAACGAATTCAAAATGAATTGAAAACGAATTCAAATGGAATTGAAAGCGAATTGAAATGAATTCAAATTGAATTGAAATTCGAATTGAATAGAAATGAATTTTAAAACGAATTTATAAAGAAGAATTCAATTTTGGCTTTGAATTGAAATAGAAGTTGAAATAGAATTTGAAACGAATTTAAAACTATTTATATAATTCGTTTTGAATAGAAATCGACGAAATATATATTATATATATTATATATATAATATAATGGCCTGAATAGAACGCGCCGCGCCGCGGTAGTTCGTGAATTTCGACCATTGATTTCAAACGGACATTACGGGAGATCCGACCGTCGGATTCTCCTAAAACCGGAACCGTTGGGTTCGTATCGAAAAGAGTTTTCTAACGAATATTAGAAATTTTAAATCTAACGGTTGGATTTGGAATTATGTCCAAATCAAATTCGAAAAAGGTCGCTGTAAGTGCAGTTCGATGGCCATTGATGGAAATCGACTGTACGGGCCTTGATAAAATTATTAAAAATAGTAATAATTTGTGTAAAATCATAAGAAATGATTTGTGAAGAATTGTGATGAAAAACTCCCTATTTGAAAAGATAAAAATAGATTTTTATCGAAATGAACTAGTTTTGAACTAGAATTATAATTCTATTTATTTTTAAATAAATAAATTGAATTTGAAAAGGGTTTTGAAAATAACCAAAATTTCCAATGATTGCATTGGAGTGGATTTGAATCGAAATTGTCTTCGGAATATTTCGATGTTGGAATTTGTGATTATACGGATGTTGTTACGGAAATTTGAAAGATATATATTTATATCGTTATTTCCAATACGACATTTGTTAATCGTAGAATTTGATATTGAATATAAGCCGATATATTTTCTATTCAGAGCCTTATATTGAATATCAAATGGGATTTGGGTGTCGTGAATGGTGTCTTCACTAACACTGTTCTTGAACCCAGTTGAGAAAAGATTAAATCTTTTTATTTAGATTTAATGAAGTGTACCAATTAAATAATATTTAATTGGAATTGAATTGATATTGATTTTTGGGTTTATCGCGAACAGTGTTTTAAATAACGCTTGTTCTTTAACCCGATAATTAATGAATGTGATTTGGGTTTGTCGTGAATGGTGTCTTCACTAACACTGTTCTTGAACCCAGTTGAGAAAAGATTAAATCTTTTTATTTAGATTTAATGAAGTGTACCAATTAAATGATATTTAATTGGAATTGAATTGGTATTGATTTTTGGGTTTATCGTGAGCAGTGTTTTAAATAACACCCGTTCTTTAACCCGATGATTAATGAATGTGATTTTGGGTTTATCGTGAACCGTGTTTTTAAATGACACTGATTCTTTAACCCAGTCAAAGATTAAAACTAAGTGGAGTTTTAATGAATCTTTAATTAGATTGAAAAGATCGAAAATGGAGTATCACCAGTTTTGCTCCAGGCGATAGTTAAATCTTTAATTAGATTTGAACGTGAAATGGTAATTGAATTTACCGATAACACTGTGGTGTTAGATATGAAGTATTACCAGTTTTACTTCATGGGATAAATAGGTTGGGATTGGGAAATTAAAACAAGTGATTACTTCGGTAAGTTTCGTTAATCCCGACTAGTTTGAATTGATATTCAAAAATAGATAAGAATAAATTCAAGGAATTTATCTTGGATAAAATTAATGGGAACCTTTCCCTATGAATGTGAAATTTAGAAACTAACTGTTGGTTAGCCAAGCAGAAGGGTTTTCTGGATATTGATCTGATGTTGGTTTCGGCCTTCGGGGTTAATATTTGGGGAATTATTCTCTTGATTAATTTACGGTTAGTGACTAATGAATTGGAATGAGGCGTATGTTGTGTTTGTGTAACACTTATTTAAAATATACGCGAGTTATTCGGAAAGACCGGGTTTATCCCATTCTGAATAACTGATACGACGATAAGTCGAAGATGAAGACGATGGTCGAAGACCGGAGGTTTTCACGTCGTTTGGGGGATAACTGGTGATCTTGATTGGGCTGTACACCCAAGAAGATGGAAACAGTTAGTGATCGTCCAGACGTACTTGGAGATCGATGGATATGCGAGGTACTAGGTGCCTCCGGTTTCGTTCAGACCCAGAACGGACTTGTAAATGGACTGTGTGTCTGACATTGGATTTTAGTCCGTGTGATTGATCTCTATTAAATATATATCTGTTTGGCAGCGGAGAAGTTATTCTCTTGCTTAACGCCCTTCTCTGAGACGTACGAGCTCAGGGGTTATATATTGATGGATATCAAACGCATGGAGTGAATTGCCTGTGTGGCATGCCTAAGTGGCAATTGATCGAGGCTTCTGTTGAAAAGCAAAGTCTTGTGGTTGATGATCGAAGCACGGCCTTTGTGGCGTAGCTTCGTGTAACGTTTGATTCGCGAGTTTCACACCCGGTATGAATCAAAAACGGGAGACGGACCTCAGGGAGGGCATGCGTTTCTTTCTAGTTAGAAGTGGCGTCAGTGGTTTTACACGCCCTGACGAGTTTGACTTATGTGGTTGTTGCTGTTGCGAGGCGCCTCGGATTGATCGGTCGTTCTCGAACCGATGGAGTCACTTAGTTGGCTCGTTTACGCCCCATAGGGCGGGGGAACGCATGTTCAGGGTTTAAGTTTAATCCACATCGGTGGACCGGCCCTGTCGCTCCAAGGTCACTCGAGCTCTGACCTGTGGCTCGGGCTAGAGAGTCACGAATCGGTTGAGGACTATCTTTTGCCTCGGTTCATAGACGGAAATCCAATTTCCAAATATGACATTGCGATTTTGATTGTATAACCTATATATGGCGACATGATATATGGTACCCATGCCGCCTATGATTGATACTTATGATTTGAAGTGTTTTATACACTATGCACTTATAATAGTATCAAATGATTTGTTTTAAACGTATCAAGCATTCTTTGGCTGTTATAAGGGAAAACCCTATCCTCGACTGCGTTGCATTGTGTGATGGGACCTGGGTCTTATAACAGCTTCATTTTTCTTTATTTAGCATTGCGCTGTTTGTTTTATGCACTGGTATTCTTGGGAGGAAACCCGTTCCGTGTTATACGGCGTGGTCCCTTGATTTACCTAACTTTTAAAATAAAGAATAATAACTGTTTTAGTTCTCACACCAGTCACATGACTGACCTGGAGTTTATTGTTTTAACCTAAACTCTGGGTGCCCTTATTTTGACACGGGCAGCTAGTAGTTTTGGTTTTGCAGATTTATATTCACAGGATCCTGGTTTACAGCTGGAACGATATCCGGAAAGCTTTGTATCCGTATATCTCATTCTAGTTGTGTATTGTATTATTTTCCGCTGCTATGTATTTAAATGTAATTTAAATCTCTGATATTTCTGTGTAATATTCTTTTATACTCTGTATATTCTTGTAATCTGATGCATTGTTGTAATATACAATGAAATGTTCTTCTGTATGCGTTCTGTTGTGGTTTGTTCTCGAACTATCCGACGCTTTCCTTAACGGGGAAGTTGCGGGTCTTTACAATAGTATGATGCATTGGTCGGGTTTATTAGTGTAACCCAAACAAAAATTGTACATTTGATCAATTATTTTGCCAGCTTTAGCTTGTTAATTTGGTGTTCAAGAACATGTTCTTGAAAATGGTGACCAGTACCAAGTTTTAGATCAGTAATCTGGAAAGGTCTATAACTTACACAAAAGAGACCGAGTCTCATTATTCAAACATGCTTTGCAGCAATTTTAACACCAGAGGCAGAGAGGATAAAACGGTACTTCAAAACATACACACTATATAGAAAACGAATTAATGGTTTCTAATTTGCAGCCTCTACATGTTGGATTTGCATCAAATAAAGGGGAAATACAACTAATGTGCACTGGCATGGAATAAAAGTTGTACTACATCATGTAAAATCCTCATGGTTTCATAATATTAATCAAATCCTAACTCAAATTAGTCTTTCAACTTTTACATCACAGTAACAAAATGTGAATTACAGTTGTGAGACGACAACATAATTGAAACAGCACTAGAGGACTTCTGCAGTTCTGACGCTGACCATTTTGTTAATGCACTGAAAACAAATATTACTGTAAGATGCAGTTCTAATTATTTTAACATTTCGAAAAAATGGGGAAAGGAAGAGTGAATTATACAGTAATATTTTTGTTTCTTGTTGTAGAAGGGAGATTGGTCAGATCAAATTACAAAGCGGGAGACTTGTGATAAGAACTCAACTACATGTCCTGATGTGTATTTAATTCATATTTCAATACTATTAATTAAACAATTGATTATGGTGTTTTTGAGATATTATGTATCTGAAATAATATTTGTGCATGTTTCCACAGATATGCAACATAGGGTTTTATTTTCAACTCAGCCTTTGACGCATTAATTAAGTGATTAGTTTTGATGCACACTCTTATGTGCATTTAGCCGTATCCGCAACATCATTCAGAAACATAGAATGTTTTTTTGAAACAAAGCGTGAGAAGAAATGATATCTAGAGACTTTTGTGATAGTGGCAAGATAATATTAAAATGGCGCTACGGCCTCCTTGCACCAAACATGTGAAGATAATTTATTTTTCTAACAAATAACAAGATAAAATTATATATTCTAACCTGTGGAGTTTGAGTATGAGGATTTTGAGCATGAGGAGTCCCCATTTCCACCATATTATCATCACTTCTTCTCTGTAATAGTGGAAGAGTTGAGTCGATGAATCACAAGCACATATCGCATTTTTTAATAACAATAGCTAATTAACTATATATAAACTTACTGTTATAACCAAATTAGCTACCTCGTCTACTCAAGCCAACAATTGAGTTAATTGATTTTCTATTGTGGTCATTTTTTTTGAATTACTCGAATAAATACCCATTCAAGATGGAAGTACACCAAAACTTAGGTCCTCTCACCCTTCCCCTATGTTCACTTCCAAAAACTTGAGAAACCACATATCCACTTGCTGGTGCTGTTCCATGAGAGCTCTGAGCATTATCATGGTGCTCTTTTATCTTAGCCTACAAATTAAAATAACTATTTCAAGAAAAACAAAATATGAATAAACTACCACCCATCAATGTTCAACGGTGGTAAATTTATTGCCACTCGGCTCTTAGACATAAATCGGAACATATCCAGAGTTCAGGTATAAAAATATCATGTGAGTCAATAATAATAGTAAGAATTTGTTTCTATTCTATTCAAAGTTACAGATATAAATCAAGCTGTTATTACATTATAAGCTATAAACTTCTATTCTATTCAACAGATTTTAACGGTAGAGCCAAGGGTAAAAAAAACTTACTAAGCAATCGGCGGCAATGGAATACAGTGGGTCTCCATTTTTTGTACGGGCTTTTCACCATAACTCATCTCTTCTCCTATCTTTTACTCCACTTTCCTTTTTCTGCAAATAATAAAATAGTAAGTAGTAGTACGAAAGAATTTTTTTATCACCGACATACATGTATGTGCATTTCTTACCATATCTTCTTCTAGTCTTGCATAACCGTTTCTGCTCATTGTATGTGGAATTTTAATTTTACCTCTCATTGCTTTGAATTTTTTGCTAGTTTCCTACATAGAAATACATTAATAAACTATAATTTACCTTTATTTCGTAATGAATACAATACAAACTTATTACCTCAGATTCTTCCGACAACTTTTCCTTAACAAAGTCATTCCACTCTTGAACATTTTCTGTTGTTCCTGGTCTTAGCATTGCTAATCTAGGGGAAGACTCGTGACTAGTAGAAGCTAATTTAATAGCAGAGACTAATCTAGATTTTGCCTCTCTCTATCGTACTCCCACCATCTCAAGAAATAAGTCTTTGTTTTCTTCATCTATTGGGGATCTTGACAACATAACAAAAATAACTTGAAATAAACATGATGTTCTCATTAAATTAACTGGCACATCGTTTGTATACAAACAGATTACAAGTCCATAAAAACTGCGGAATTTAACCGATGTTTTGTTCACTGGCACATTATTTCTGTACAAAACAGGTTACAAATCCATTAAAAAAGGATGTACTATATACACAGGATGTTCTAGATTTTGTTCGCTGGCATATTGTTTCTATACAAAATAGGTTATAAGTCTATTAAAACAGGATGCACTATATACACAGGTTACAAAACAGGTTACAAGTCCATTATACATATCTTTTGATTTGCAAATAGCATGCTTTAGATCCAAATAGAGGAACAACTAATAAGTACCTCATTTTATAACTGTTTTGGATCTCTATTAAAACTAATAAGTACCTCATTTCATCTCTATTAAAACTGTTTCAACATGTTTTGTAATCCTATCACAAACTGTTTCATCCCTATCAAAAAATTACTAACTATAAGTCCATTAAAACTGTTTCATCCCTATCCCTATGCAAATAGCATGTTTTGGATCCAAACCGTTTCAAGAAAAATCAAGTCCATTAAAACTCTACAAAATACCAAGAAAAATCAAGCTTAATTATAACTAGTATAACAGTGGTATGATAACATATTTCATACTCGAATACAAGACCATCTATCTTTCTTCAAGTTTGCATCAACTTTTTTCCAATCTGGAATTGTCAAAGGTACCATCTCATTTGCCGTGATACCAAGATAGGATGACAAGTTCTTTGAGTTGGAGCCTACTGGTTGACCTCGATCGTTGAATTCAACTTCATCCCTCTCATTTGGCTTCAAAGTAAATGTTGACATCATTGTCTTCCCTCTTTTTTTTTCCTTGTCATTTCTTCTTGAATACAATCATTAGAATCTGGGTTGCTCGAAGCATCGATGGCATTGAGTGGGTCTATGTTCATGGGTTTCGAAGTCTGGTTTATATCGGGTGGAGGCTAGTTTTTATAAGGTGTGGGGTTTAGAATTGATGAAAGATGATTTTTATAGGGAAGAGGCTAATTTGTAATGGGCTGAGGCTGGATTTCAGTACACTTTTAAGGGGATCTTACAACACCAACACATCCCGTAACATTTGGATATGCAGACAAATTAGTGCCAGGAGTGAGACTTGAAGGCTGATTTTTATTGGGCGGAGGCTAGATTTTATCGGGTGTGGGGTTTAAAGTTGAAGGCGGCTGATTTTTACAGGGAAGAGGCTGGTTCTTAACGGGTTGAGGCTGTAAGTCGGTACGTTTTCGAGGGGATCTTCTAACATCCTCACATTCCGTAACAATGATTTTTACACCAGCCGCCTTATCCTTTATCTGTAAAGCTATAATTGCAGCTAGATATTGCTTCTTTGACGACAGTCTCGTTGCTACGTTTGAATCCTGAAATTGGCATACAAAGTCAAAAAAAATTTTGATTTGCTGGAAAGTAATCATACAACATCACGTAAAATATAACTCGCAACCAATACTTATGCATGCATGAAAATAAATACAAAGTCAGAATAAATCACACAGCATCATTGCTTCTTTGACAGTTTAAATACAAAATCAGAATAAATCACACAGGCCACAACCCTCGCATACAATCAGATGATACCTTAACAATATTGTCAATAGCTCCCACTAAGTGCAAACTGTTAGCTGGCTATTCATATTTACCAGCTTGCTTTTTTACTTTATTTTTGTTTTCTATTGTAGGTCAGTCGACTCAAAGAAAATTTTATCAATTAAAATTGTATATTTTTGACTATTTTTACTACATATATTTTAATAATATAACGTAGTTATCTGAATTTTTTCTTACTTAAGGAGTATAATACAAAGTTTAAATACAAACATGAATAATCTTTTGATATATCATTTGTATGAAGGTTAATCTAAAAAATTAATTTACAATTATTATTCATATGCAAGCTGGTTCATGTTAAATATAACTCAAAACCAATACTTATGCATACATGAATCAATACAAAGTCAGAATAAATCACACAACATCATTGCTTCTTTGACAGTTTAAATAAAAAATCAGAATAAATCACACAGTCCTTGCATACAATCAGACGATACCTTAACAATATTGTCAATAGCTACCACTAAGTACAAAGCTGTCAGTTGGCTATTTATATTTACCAGCTTACTTTGTACTTTATTTTTGTTTTCTATTGTAGGTCAGTCGACTCAACGAAAATTTTATCGATCGAAATTGTATATTTTTGACTATTTTTACTACATATATTTGTATATTTTAATAATATAAAGCAGTTATCTGAATTTTTTCTTACTTAAGGAGTACAATACAAAGTTTAAATACAAACATGAATAATCTTTTGATATATCATTTGTGTGAAGGTTAATCTAAAAAATTAATTTACAACTATTATTCATATGCATGTTGGTTCATGTAAAATATAACTCACAACCAATACTTTTGCATACATGCAGTTCCAAGCTAAATGGTGCACAATATATTACGTAAACACACAACATCATTATCCATAATATATGAAAATTAGCATCAGAACCTCATTTTAAAGCATGATAGCAAATGGAAGTCTAAACCATAAATAAGAAAAATTTATTAACACTAAAAAGAAAGATATAATAGTTTTTGTTCCACTGATTAAGCAGATGTAACAGACAACAAAGATGTGTGTCATTTAATCAACAAAAGAAATTTAAAAAACAATGGTTGTAGAAGATTGATGATATATTCTTGTTTCTTATAACCGAGACACTGCTTTAGAGGCTGGGATGATGAAAATTTGAGTGCTAAAATTGTGTGGATATAAAAGGGGCTTAAATCCATACTCTCATCAAGAAACAAAGAAAATTCCTGCAGTACCACGCATGATTCAGACTACCGTTAGATTTGAGGAGACGACAATTTCATGTTCTAGTTGAACCTAAATATGACCGTGTTTTAATTGATAAACGTAATTAAGAGGCCGAGATTAAAAAAAGAAAATAATTAATTAAGTAGAGTAAAACTGACAATGTGCATGTTCATGTTTATTAAGGAATAAATAAGGAATAACAATTAATTTATATCCATGTTCATGTTTAATATGGCTTCAATTTGATAACAAAAGAAAATAATAAGTATAGTAAAAGACTGTACTTGGCATCCAAATGATGGATTTTACTAACTGGTTACAAATAAGAGACATAACTGCTAAATCTTCTAAGTGCAAAATTATTAAGACACAATAAACAAGTATAGTTAATGACTGGACCAAACAGCAGCACCGAAAACAGATTTCATTGCTATAAGTTTTAATAATTTACCTGTCCTTGATTTTGCTCCATTTTAATTACTGATGCTTCAAGTTACTATCTTCTGTTGATGGACAAACCTAGAAAAAAACATAAAATATATATGATTGATCAGAACATCATATACAATAGGATGCTTATATCATATATATTTTGATTATATGGTAATTTTTTATTATATTGTTATGCAACAATGTTTTAACACAATCGTTAGTAAAGGATGTGTATATCATACAATATTTTGATTATATGGTAAAAACATTTATTATATTGTTATACAACTATGTGTATATCAAAAAATTATTAATAAATGATGCTTATATCATACAATATTTTGATTATATTGTTATACAACTACGTTTTAACACAATCATTAATAAAGGATGTGTATATCATACCAAAATACCATCACAATCCTTTCTTATATAACTTTCATCTTCATCATCGATATCTCTATCATCATGTAGTGACTCATCTACCGGTTTGCTAGTTGACTCATCCTCCTCATCATACATTTTCAACTCATGAAAACCTCTAGGAGGCGCTTTTAGCAAAACATACCAATTCAAAGGACTACTTTCTCTATAAAAGAACACTTGTACGGCTTGTGTTGCCAAGATGAAAGGATCGCTAGCAAATTGTTTTTGGTATTGATGTAAATTGACTAACGTAAACCCATCTTCAACCTTATCTCCACGATCAATATTTGCCCAATCACACTTAAACAAAATAATTTGAAGCTGACGATAGTCTAGCAACAAAATCTCATTCAAAACATCGTAATATATCACTTTCTCAATGGATCCATCTAAGCGAACGGTATTTGCCTCAATGGAAACACCACTACTTTGTGTAGATTTGTCATTGTGTCTAGTATGAAAACGGCGATCATTAATTATATAGCCAGTATAGGATATAACTTGATGGTGAGGTCCATGTGAAAGCCAAATCAATAGTTCGCTAACATCATATGTTTTTCTATCATTGTTAACCAGGAAAAGCATAAGATTATATAAATACTAATCATAATAACATATTCTTTAATGTCGAACTTATCAATCATAAAAGATGTATAACATTATTAACCTTATTTCTAAACCAATGACTATAAGTCTCTGAATGCTGCTTTGAAAGTTCCAAATCATCTCGCGAAAGATGTGGATGTAAACGTTTCAGCTCCTCATTGTGCAACCTATATATGTAAACATACAAGTCAAAATCTAATTTATTTCATGCAAAATAAATAAACTCAACTAATGCTTACTTTATATAAGGCTGCACTTCCTCGGTATTAAACAACATATACCAGTGAGCAGCATCAATCACCTCCTTAGTAGCTACCATAGGTTTTCCTATGGAAATAGGACGCCCCTCGAGTATGGAATCACTTTGTTTCACTTCATTCCTATTTTTCCTTTGTCCGACTTCTAATGCACCATCAATATATTCAGCACAATATTTCATGCATTCATCAGCATAACAACGCTCAGCTATGCACCCTTCAGGCCGTGCTTGATTTTTAACATACCTCTTTAGTGTTCCCATGTACCTATAACGAATATGCATAAGCACACATATTATTAACTACTGTAAGTACTAATACCAAATTTTACCTCTCAAATGGATACATCCACTGATACTGTACTGATCCGCAAATTCTTGCTTCCCTCGCTAAATGTATTGTCAAGTGAATCGTGATAGCAAAAATAGGAGGAAAATATCTCTTAAGATTGCATAGTGTTAATGCGGCCAGATTCTCGATGCATTCTAATTTATCTTTATCAAGAACTCTTTGGCAAATGTCATTGTAAAAAGAACATAGTCGTAGTAATGCATTCCTTCTCCCTTTAGGTAGAAGTCCTCTCAGTGACATAGACAACAATTGTTGCATCAATACATGATAATCATGTTACTTTAGACTTGAAATTTTGTTTTCTTTTGCAAAATATTTTCCAATATTTGAGTTATACCCATCAGGTACTTTCAAATTCCTCATTCTATTGTAAACTATCTCCTTTTCTGTATTAGTTAAGGTGCATGGAGCAGCTGGGAGTAATGCTTTGTTTCCCATGTCTATTGGATGTAACTTTTTCCTAATAATTAGTACTTCTAGATCTCTACGTGAGTTAATGCCATCTTTTGATTTCCCTTTAATATCAAGTAACGTACCAAGAACACTTTCACCAATATTTTTTTCAACATGCATTATGTCTAGATTGTGAAGCAAAAGAAGTACCTAAGAAAATATAGACTATACGTAATTAATAATAAAGTATTGATTATGTAATAGAAAAATAAGCAATTACATTTCTACTTAAGTTTTACCTGCCAATAAGGCAAATCAAAGTAAATAGACTTCTTTTTCCGTATTTGACTTCCCTTTTTCTTCCCATCTCCGCTTTTTCTTTTCCTTATTTCTTTTTATTACTCCTTTGATTTTTTTCCAATCATTGCAAATATCTTTAACAATATCAAAGACTTGATCACCAGTTTGTATTGGACGCCTTCATCTTTTCTCTATGGTTCCATCAAACAAGCTTTTCCATTGGCGATATTCATGATTAGGATCAAGGAATCGCCAATGGCCTAAATATGCACACTTCTTGCTAAATGGTAACCATATTGAGCATGTATTAACACCACAAACATGACAATCCCTCTTACCCTTTATAGTGCAACCTGATAAATTTCCATAAGCTGGAAAATCACTTACCGTCCACATAGGAATTACACTTAATCCAAACTAGAAATTTGCTACAAGGGCTTCTTAACACGTTTTAATTATTTTGCAGGACACCGCTTTGTGCTAATTATTTTTAAGGACAAAAATGTCGCTTGTCCTATTCTTCAATTAAACAGCCGTAAACTCTTCATCCCAAATCGACAAGAATGGCCTCCACTTCAATCTTTATCCAAATCACTCCTCTTCAATTCGTTTATTACGTCAATCCAGAACCAAATCACCCCTTACTTTCTGAAGTCCATTGCTATTTTGACAATTTCATTAATCGATCGATATCAAATATGCAATTTTACAAATCGAATAAAATAGGCGATTTTTAAGTCAAAAACATCTCATGCTTCAAATGATCAGCAATTTTCAGTTCGTTATTGCCAAGCGATTTCTGTTTCTTCATCTAATGGGTGATTTTCACGAATCGAGTAAACGAGGTATTTTCTATTGTCGTGTATAAGGTAATTCCTTTAGATTTTTTTTATAGTAGTGTTTTATCATATATTTTTTTGCTCTTAATGTCATATGCATTAATTGGTTTTTGTTGTTGTTAACGTAAATTTAGTATGCCAGTATGATTTAGATCATTACTACAACTAATTCTTTCTTTTTTAAAGAAGATATTTTTTTTTATATTTATTTGAAAAAGATAAAAATATATATGTGACAGACTTAAATTGAGTATACACTACTTGTAACTGCATATCTTGCAGGTATTCGGATTAAACTTATGATGCAAATGTCTAATTGAAGACGAGAGGCAGCTAATTGGATTAGTGTGCTTTGTTAATTGTTAGTTGCAAATATATTGAAATAAACATACGTAAATATTATTGTAATTAACAATTTTTAAATTTATATTCGTTTCATAAATTCCATGTTAGATAAACACTTCAGGGCGCCATTTTTGTCAAAAAAAAGATAAACAGATTTATCTTTTTCTCAGGAAACATATAACTTATACTTTTAACGGAAAAAAGATAAATGGTTATATCTTTTTCTCGGAAAATCATTTAATTTTACTCTTTTTAACATAAAATCCTATAAGGCCTATATATATATATATATATATATATATATATATATATATATATATATATATATATATACAAAACACATTGCCCTTTTATCGGTTATAAAAACAAAACCAATACTTATATATATGTATATATATATATGTGTGTGTGTGTGTGTAAACATTTCCATCTTCTTGAATTGTTCAATAATATTAATGTATGTCTTTGTATAAAAATAAATTACTCATCTAAAAAGATAATCCCATTTATTTATTTTTTGTCTTTGTTTTTCCATAATAAAAAGATATTAATTGATTTTATAATTGTATTTTTGTAATTGACAATTTTTAAATGTTTAGTAGAATATCTTATTTTATTTTTGTTTTTAAAAATATAATTGCATCTATCTTTTACTAAAAGATAAAAGATAAGTTACATTGAATATTATATTTTATTTTAGATTTAAAAAAGATAATTGCATCTATTTTTTAGATTTAAAAATGATTACAATTGTTCTGTTTATTTACTATTTTCACTTGTTGTTTCATAAAGTCATAAAGGCATGCCATGTTACTTGTTGTATATGATACGAGTTGTGAGAAATACCATTGATATCAGCAATGGTTGCCAACAATTGATAATACCAATGAATTTATATGATAAATTTGGGCTATTCTGATTCAGGTGAGGATTGGCTTTGTCCTTTTAGAGGTGTAGAACAGAGGATAACTCATTAAAATGAAATTTGAAGATTACAAATTCAAGAAGAATTATATTTTGTAAAAGAACGGGAATGGAAACAACTGAAGAGTTTAGATAGTTGCAGCAATGATGGTGGTTAATTTTGTTGGTAGTCTTAGTAGTAAGAAGAAGTTCAAAGTTGACAGCATATATAGTATATTTTTCTCAACGAAAATAAAGATTAAACTATGTTTTGGAAAAAAGCTAAGCGCATATATCTTTTTCGACTCTATTGTATAATGTTTGTATTTTGTTTTGCTTTTATTGGTGAATATAATTAATTGGTGGATTTTGTTGGTGTGCATGATTAGTTGGTAGCATGTTGTAAGTTTTAATGCAGTTGATTGTCTGTTAATATTTTCTTATTTGCAATTTGTTGCTCCTTATTTTTATTCATGTTTGGAGCTGTGCATTGAAATAATGTTGTCTTGAACAATTGTGTTTACTTGAAGACGTAGAGTAGTTATGAAGAGAGTTAATTCATGTTTTGTGTAATTTTTGTTATCTGCATTGTGTTCGTTACCTTTTTTTGTAGTTTTTATTTTGTGAAATTCTTAAAAGTATGGAATGTTTTAACAATATTAAATTTTTGATTAATTGCTTATTGGTTCTAGTTAATTTCTTGATAATTTTTGCACCATAATCCTTGGTTCAACTTTCTTACATCAACACAATTCACAACTATCAATATTTGATCATACAAAAAGATATATACAAAAAGATATACAATTCATGTATAAAAAGATTACGTGCTTACCAAACAAACACCTTTTACATATGTAAGCATACCATCTAACCAACCTCATTACTACTGGACCATTCATTTCATAAATTCCATGCTAAATAATCACTTCATGATGCCATTTTTATCAGAAAAAAGATAAATGATTTTATCTTTTTCTCAGAAAATCATATAACTTATACTTTTAACAGAAAAAAGATAAATGTTTTTATCTTTTTCTCATAAAACCATTTAATTTTATTCTTTTTAACATAAAATCCTATAAGGCCTATATATACAACCTTGACAAAACACATTGCCCTTCTATTGGTTATAAAACCAATACTTATATATATATGTATATATATATATGTATATATATATATCTTTTTATATATACAAAATGCTCTATATCTTTTTGTATATGAATTGTGTATCTTTTTGTATATGAATTTTACATATGTTTTTCATGTAATACACAAATTTAAGTTGTTGCAGTATTTTTCCAAAGTTTGAATTCCGGAAAAGATATATGATTATATCTTTTTCTGAAAAGTGCGTAAAATTGGATTTTCAACTGTGTGACATCAATATCTCATTTTCTGATTAAAAAGATATATTGTAATGAAGGTTTACATATCATTATACTATAATAGAAAATAACACATTCTATAATATATAATAAAAGATATATACATCAAAAGGATATACAATTATGTCTTTTTAATGTTTATACTATTATATCATCAATATCTCATTTTTATCGTTAAATGATAGAAGGTGAAACAATCTATAATAAAGTTTGTTGTAATTTTAGTTTAGGTGATTGTATTTACCTTATATATATATATATATAAATATATATATATATATATATATATTTGATCATACAAAAAGATATACAACAGTATATATACAAAATGATACACAAGTCAGGTACAAAAAGATTATGTGCTTACTAAACAAACACCTTTTACATATGTAAGCATACCATCTAACTAACCTCATTACAACTGGACCACTCATTTCATAATTCCATGCTAAATAAACACTTCAGGACGCCATTTTTATCATAAAAAGGATAAACGATTTTATCTTTTTCTCAGAAAATCATATAACTTATACTTTTAACAGAAAAAAGATAATTGTTTTTATCCTTTTCTCAGAAAACCATTTAATTTTATTCTTTTTAACAGAAAATCCTATAAGGCCAATATATACAACCTTGACAAAACACATTGCCCTTTCATTGGTTATAAAAAAATGCTTAAATATATCTTTTTATATATACAAAATGCTATATATCTTTTTGTATATGAATTTAACATGTCTTTTTCATGAAACACACAAATTTAAGTTGTTGCAATATTTTTCCAAAGTTTGAATTTCAAAAAATATATATGATTATATCTTTTTCTGAAAAGTGCGTAAAAATGGATTTTCAACTGTGTGATATCATTATCTCATTTTCCGATTAAAAAGATATATTGTAATGAAGATTTATATATCATTACACTATAATAGAAAATAAGCCATTCTATAATACATAATAAAAGGATATATACATTAAAAGGATATACGATTATATCTTTTTAATGTTTATACTATTATATCATCAATATCTCATTTTTATCATTATACTATAATAAAATGATAGAAGATGAACCAATCTATAATGAAGTTTGCTGTAATTTTAGTTTAAGTGATTGTATTTACCTTTTATATATATATATATATATATATATATATATATATATATATATATATATATATATGATCATACAAAAAGATATACAAAAATATATAGACAAAAAGATACACAATTCATGTACAAAAATATTATGTGCTTACTAAACAAACTCCTTTTACATATGTATGCATACCATCTAACCAACCTCATTACTACTGGACCATTCATTTCATAAATTCCATGGTAAATAAACACTTCAGGACGCCATTTTTATCAGAAAAAAGATAAATGGTTTTATCCTTTTCTCAGAAAATCATATATCTTATGCTTTTAACAGAAAAAAGATAAATGTTTTTATCATTTTCTCAGAAAACCATTTAATTTTATTCTTTTTAACAGAAATCCCATAAGGCCTATATATACAACCTTGACAAAACACATTACCCTTCTATTGGTTATAAAAACAAAACCAATATGTACATACATATATGTGTGTGTGTGTGTGTGTGTGTGTATATATCATTTTATATATACAAAGTGCTATATATCTTTTTGTATATGAATTGTGTATCTTTTTGTATATATCTTTTTGTAATGATGACTTGCATGCTAAATGGTCATGATGTGAGAGTTCTGAGATATAATTGCTTCTTCTAAATCTCAATCTGTGATGCAATCTGATGCAATCTGTTATGCTTAGGAATTTTGATAAATCCCAATCTCAATCTAATGCTATTTCAATATGTAAATATTTGCTTCTACTAAATCTCAATTTCAATCTGATGCAACTGCTATGGTAGTATCTATTTTTACGTATACTGTGAAAATTCTGATGTGATTATTGAAGTGCAACTTTTGTGAATAATACTGATGTGCATATAAGATTTACTGTTTGATGTTGTAAGTTCTGAGAAGCAAGCGAAATGGTTTTTCTGCTGATACTGTAATTACTATGATAAAAATGACCTGTCAGATTTATTGTTGTGAAGCTATTATGAAGCTATGGAAGCTACTGTAATGGAATTCATTTTGAAATTACTGTGAAGCTACTGTTGATGTTGAAATTGCTGTTTGGATGATATGATTGTTCATGTTGAAATTACTGTTCGATGTTGAAGCTAATGTGATCCTTTAAGTGGGGACGTTGATGTTATGAATTCGTTTCTGATGTCTGCCTTTGGGTATGATATAAGTGGTGATTTCTGGTATTTTTGAAGTGTTGAAATTCTCTGCACTACAAGTATGTTGCTGATCTGCAGACATAGAGCATTTATGAAGAGAGTTAATTCAAGTTTTGTGTAATTTTTGTTATCTACATTGTGCTCGTTAGCCTTATCTTTTTTGCAGTTTTTCTTTTGTGAAATTCTTACATATAAGGATGTTTTAACAGTATTAATTTTTTATTACTTGCTTATTGGTTCCAGCTAATTTCTTGATAATTTTTGCACCATGATCCTTGGTTCAATTTTCTTACATCAACATAATTCATAACTGTCAATATTTGATCATACAAAATGATACACAAAAAGATATATACAACAAGATACACAATTCATATATAAAAAGATTATACGCTTATAAATAAAAACCTTTTACATATGTAAGCATACCATCTACCCAACCTCATTACTACTGGACCATTCATTTCATAAATTCCATGACAAATAAATACTTCAAGGCGCCATTTTTATCAGAAAAAAGATAAAGGTAATTTTTATTCTAATCCACAATATTAGTAAGTTAATCCACCCTATTTTATAGGATCGTTGACTTTTAACTAAAATTTAGATTTTAATCAGTGTATCCACGAAGGAAAAAAATGTACTTATTTTCTCCTTTTCTCAGTCTTCTTCTCTGTGTTTTCCGTCGTTTTCTTATTTATGGAATCCTAGCATCTAAATCCAACTTAAGTGGAGTAATGCAACAAAATAACAGTAACTTTTTTTTTTTTGAAGTTGGTTAATTGTATACAAAATTGTATTTTTTTAATATCACTATTATCACATATAATTTTAGTTAGCTATTTTCTGAAATCTTGAAAAAATTGTACATTAGTAGAATATCATTTTATTAAAATATTGTAATAGGATTATATGCTGTTTGGATAACATTCACTATCTAGACCCACTAAGTAGTTATACTTTCAAACAATTATAATATGCAATTTTTTCTTTTATTGATTTGTTAATATTGTTTAATTACTTGCTATTTGTCTAATATGTAGATCTTTAATTTAATTTTAGTTCTTATTTACTGTTGTTGCCCGGTGCAATTGGTGATGTATCTTCAAAATAATAAGCTATTTGAAAATATTTGATGCGAACTCCTTTACTGGAATCTTGATCGTAGTTTTTATTTTCATAATCATCTACTACCATATCATGTCTGATCATGTTTAGAGATAATTAGTGAACTAATTGTATTAATTGATTGCTTCTTTGCTGAATTCAAGTGCTATCAACTCTATTTTTAACATATATTTATTTGTTACTACTACTTTATCAAACGGGAGAGACAATTCAGTACAAATAATTGTGAAATAACGCAGAATTGTGAAAGAAGAAACAAAAAATCGATTGTTAGCTATATAATAGGGTGAAAATTTTAAGTTAATCCACTTGTGAATTAACTTACAAAATAGTCGTGGATTAACTTATTAAAGTAAAATGATGGATTAACTTATTAAAACCGTGGATTAGAATAAAATTTACCAAAGATAAACGGTTTTATCTTTTTCTCAGAAAATCATATAAATATACCTTTATTATGGAAAATGATAATAATACCATGGATTGGTGAAAATAAGCTTCTATCAATAGAAATCCAAATCCTAAATTCTGGCTATTAAAATTAAAATCAACTGCTTCAACTGCCAATTTTCTTCCATTGAACACAATAATCGCCACCCGTCCTTGATTCGAGCATAATCAATTTGGGTCAAATCTAAAGCGCACAAACTCTCCCAAACAAAAAATAAATGCAAAACCTTGTAATTAGAAAGAGAGCTTGCTTGTTGATTCCACAAATCGTTTGTGGAATATTTTTGAGGTGATTCCACAGATCGTTCATCGAACATATTTCAGTTTTAGCTGAAATTGGTTACACTTAAATCAATGAAGCAGAAAAACTTGCAATTGATATTCTCCATGGAACTAAATCGACCGAAAAAGTAGTTTGTAATCGATTTAGATTTAGAAAAAAATAGTATTTCATTTGAAGCTAGATGCAATTAGATGAAGATGGTAGAAATGGATGCGGGTTTGAAGTATGTCCTGGAAAATAATTGTTTTGCCAGTGTCCTTGAAACTAATTGTTTAACTAAAGGAGACCCTTAACGTATAATTCCCCTAATCTAAATTCATTGCGAGTGGATGCATCATATGCCTTCACCTCTTTATTCCATAATTTCTTCAAATTGTCAATAAGTGGTTGTAGATACACATCAATATCATTCCCTGGTTGTCATGGCCTGGGAATAATTAAAGATAACATCATATTGTCTTTGTGCATTCAAAGCCACAGAGCAAAGTTGTGCACAACAAGAAATACTGGCCAACGACTATATTTAATGTTCCAGTCCATAAGGGGATTAAAGCCATCACTTGCAAGACCAAGCCTTAAATTTCGTGGATCAAATGCAAAAGAAGGATATGTCCTATCAATTGTAGCCCACTGAGAAGAATCTATTGGATGATGTATTATACCATCTTCACTCTTATGATCATTATGCCATCTTAATTTCTCTGATGTTTAAGCGGACATAAACATTCATTTTAGTCTTGATATTATTGGGAAGTATCTCAAGACCTTTGCAGCTACTTTGGCTTGCTTTCCATCCTCCTTTGTCTTGTTTTTCTTCCAATGTGATTTTCCACATTTCGGACAAGAATCACTATGTGCGAGCTCTTTCCTAAAAAGACAGCAATCATTTACACATGCATGTATTTGTTTATAGCCTAAACCAAATGATTTCAGCATCTCATTTGTTGCATAAGTCGAATCAGGAAGTGTGTTTTCCATAGACATCATATCTTTTAGAAGTTTAAGAAGTTTTGTACATGTTGTGTCAGATATACCATTTTGAGCTTTGTGCTTGTAAAGAAGTATTGTAGCCGACAACTTTGTGTGGCTTGCACAACCACGGTACAAAGGAATTTCGGAATTGTCTATAATCTCCTTAATCTCCACCCTTTGTCTTACATTAGACTCCACTCCATGTCTTACAGTAGAGTCCACCTCATGTCTTACATTCGACTCCACCCCATGTTTTACGTTAGCATGATCTTCCATCCCGTCATCAGATACTTGTGTGTCTAAATACATTCTATATGTATCTGTCACTTCATCTCCATCACTTTCTAATGGGCGTGCCTCCCTGTGAAAAATCCATACATCATATGTCGGGTCAATTCCAAAACAAACCAAATGTGATACAATATCCCTTGGTGATTGGCGGATAAGATTCCTACATTTCATACAAGGGCAAATAATTTTTTCTAGATTTCCCTTTCGTTGTGCATGCTCATATACATGCTTCCGAACAGCTCGCCTATATTCTTCAGACATTCTATGACACATAAAGAGATTGATAATCAACCCCAATAGTAACACGTATAAAATTGAAAATCAAAACTGACAAAACCTTGGTAGGTGGATCCATCTTTTGTCCACCTTGATAATCCTCTAATGTCAGAACCTAAAGAAAAGACGGTCGGCGAATAAGATTCTTACATTCTGAAGGGTAGCAGCAACCCTGACGATGCTGCCTCGCAGCAGCCCTAACGGTGTTGCCTTGCAGCACAACGCCATTTGCTGGAGCCTCTCAGTGCTGCTTTCAATGGCTTGTGTTGCTACCTTATAGGCAATTCAATGCCTTCTCGGTAAATATTTGCATCCTCATACAAAAATTAGTTTTTAAAATTGGATAATTGTATATGCAAATACAGAAAAATATTAGATAAATTTTACATCCATTGATGGTCGGTTAATCGAGCTAAATGAACATTAAATTTTGGTTTGACATGTGTTTTATTCAATCTCATTAATGACAAGAGTGTGAAAATAAATAAAATGGATAATAATGAATAGTTTTAAGCAGTTAACATGCATGTAATATAAAATGTCAACTTATTGAAACACTATCTTTAATTATACTAAAATGCACATAATACAAATAGTAACTATAATAAAAAATGATTGAGTAATTTTCGGATGTGGATGCTTTTGTATCCACATCAGTATTCAATTTTTTTGGATAGAATATTTATCTTCTTCTGGATGGATGGATGCTGGTGAGGTTTTTTTTTTTTTTTTTCAAATAACCATTAACAACATTGGATATAACACGCTACCCATGCATGCACATATTTAACTAGTCCCTATAATTTCTATTGCAATTTGTAACTTAATCAGACCCTAGTTAATCTTTTAGCTATAAGATTGCGAAGTGAAAAAACGGATGTTTCAACAAAATAGAATGAATCAAATGCATGTTATACAATATTTGACTCAACAAAGAAAAAGGAAAAAAAGGACATACACATATATTAAAAAATATAACAGCATTACAAATTTTCATGACAACACATTTGAATTATTATGGTTACGTAAATTCTCTACTCATTTGAACTACACCTTCATCGAAAAAGGTCCTGCTACAAAAGTAACGTAATGTGTTTCATATGATAATCATTTATCTGTTGTGCTCCATATAACAGGGATCATGAATGTAGATAACACTCCTGATATGTAAAAAAAAATGTTTATTTTGTGTTAATTAATAATTAATGGAGCAAATATTTTAAATTTAACACTTTTCAGTGCAATTTGTTAAAATGACAAAAAAATTATTCACTCGCACCACTTTCAGTTATGATAAAATATGCAAAACACTGAAATGGATCACTATTTCGAACATGTATGAAAATCTTACCTCAGTTTATTCAAGCTAGTTTTTCATCTGTATTGTTCTTTAACCTGCATCTCGCTGAACTACAGCCAATTCTTATGTCTTATCTTTCACTAAATTTCACATTCTCATAATATATAAATTTTTCAAGAGCTTCATAATGATTATCTTAGAAATCATTACCATTTATATAGTCGAACAAACCTTTCTTTCAATATTATTCAAAAATCCTTTATACAAAATATACGACTTTATTTTATTACTTCACATTTCAAATATCAAATCTTATTGAAAGGATTATACTTTCATATGACGGACTGCACATGTCAAATAAGATGGAATATTAAGATAATATATCTCCCAAGTAAACATTAAAGATCTAAATACTGCAATTTCTACTGTAGGGCCTACTGCTAATCACGTAGGTTGCCATTTGTGCATTTTTTTTTCAACATGCATAAGAGTATTACAACAAAAGGCTTTGAAACGAAAAGGGGACAAGGTAGTTCATTGTCAAACCGAAGGTGCTTATCAACATTCATACGTATATATATGGACAACAATCAAATGTCAAGAGTCATGACCAGCAAAACATGGCACAAGTAAATACATATACAAAGCCTAACAACAAGTGTTCCAAACTGAAAATCAAAGTGGCAACCAAATGATGGGAATGCAACAGCGAACGTAGCCCACAACAAATTATATTTAGGGAAAATAATGTAATGTATTAATTTGAAAATTATATGTATGGTTGTAAAATAGTATTAAATCCTTAATTGCCAAAATAAGTATTAGTCTTACATTGAATTTATAAAATATATTTAGAAAAGTTAGAATTTAAAAAATAGTATGTATATATATATATATATATAGTTGAAAACAATTACAACATAGTTATGAAATAGTTATAATGTTCGAATAGTCAAGATAGTTTTAAAATTATTTACTATAAGTAGTTTGTGAAAGAGGAAATTTGCTTTTACAAAATATAGCTTTATTTTAATTATATGATCCAATTCGATCCAATTCATCTCTCAAAAGTTCGACTTTATATCAACTTGGGTGGCAATGGACTGCTGATGTCAACTAAGATGGCATATTAAGATAATATATCTCCCAAGGAAACATTAATGATATAAGTACCGCATTGGGACTACAACTAATCACGCAGGTTTCCATTTGTTTGTTATTTTTCAACATGTGTAAGGGTATTACAGCAAAAGGCTTGGCAACGAAAATGGGACAAGGTAGTTCATTGTCAAACTGAAGGTGCTTATCAACATTCATATGGATATATATGGACAACAACCAAAATGTCAAGAGTCATGACCAGCAAAACATGACACAACTAAATACATATACTAAGCCCAACAACAAGTGTTCCAAACCGAAAATCAAAGTGGCAAACAAATGATGGGAATGCTACAGTGAACATAGCCCACAACAAATTATATTCATTGAAAAATATATGTATGGTTGTAAAATAGTATTAAATCCTTAATTGCTAAAATATGTATAAGTCTTACATTGAATTTATAAAATATATTTAGAAAAGTTAGAATTTAAAAAAAAATGTGTGTGTGTGTATACATATATTCTAAGGTTCGAATAGTTAAGATAGTTTTAAAATTATTTACTATAAGTAGTTTGTGAAAGAGGAAAATTTTCTTTTACAAAATATAGCTTTATTTTAATTATGTGATCCAATCTAATCCAATTCATATCCCAAAAGTTCGACTTTATATTAACCGCAATTAAATATTTAGCAACGAATCAACGTTATTTAGACGCATAAATAACAAATTTAACATGAAGATATCACTTGTAGGCAGATGTCTGAAACACACAAGAATTACAAACAAAAAAGAGTAGAAAACATACCTATTCGCTCTTCAAAGATTTCGATCCCTGAATTCCACCGATTTGACCTTCGACTTCGTAGGCAAGCGTCTCATATGGATTGGAGAACGATCTGGAGAACAATCGAACTGACGATTAGTCTTGCCGTACAACAATCGAACCGAAATTAGAACTACAAATAAAAGAAAGTAGAAATCATACCTATTCACAGTGGATGAGAACTACAATCGAAGGAGGGACTGAAATTAACTGAATACCGAATTTGCCCTAGATTTTTGCTCGAAGACGATTTCGTTTGCCCTACTTATAGGGATAACGACTGAGAAAATTAGCCGTTTGCAAATGAGTTATGGAGAATACGAGGCATATTAAATGTTCCTTGAGAATTAGCCGTTTGCCCAATTTTGAACCAATCGGTTTGTGTATACCAATCTTTCAAACGCCTATGTTGAAAATTGCTTGTATATAAAAAATAGTTATTAACCAAAATATTTAATAGATGAATTAACCTATTAAATAAATTTACTACTGGAGTTTGATATTAAACAAAATTGCTAACAGCTATAGATATAATTAGTATGTTTTCAATTTTGATTTTTTTTTAATAATTGTTGGTATTAATGAAATTTTTCAATTTTAATTATAAATTATATACTAACAACTACGTTGCCAACAAAGCTAAATGTTGTCGTTTTGAAAAAGTACCAATGTAACACCCCGCCTCCGCTAGGGTCACTCGCAAAGGAATGCACTAGCTTTAGAGGGGCATTATTGGTAAACATGCACAGAAATATCACAAGACAGAACATATATAAATAGCGGAAGTAAAATCAAACTTTCATAACATGAATAAATAAGGTCTAAAGCCTTTTACATCAGAGTACATCAAAACCTGTCTTGCAATAGTAAAGAAGCATAAAGACTTTTTAATAAATTATTCCCCAAGTAAAACAGTAAAGTAGCCATAGCCAAGAGAAGTCCAAGCCATCCATGATGACCTTCAAGCCGAAGAAGTTCGAACTAAACAACATTGTTTCCTCCCTGAAACCTGGGGGGGGGGAAACCGAAGAAAAGAGGGGAAACAAAACGGGTCAGTCAAAAAGACTGAGTAAGTCCTATCTACTTCCAGTATAAAAACAGGTAAAGGTAACATGACATGCATAAACTGAAAGTAAACATAAGGATAACTACAAGATAGATAAACCAGGATAGCCGGTTGAACTACTGTGGCAAAGTAAACTAAGGTATCATGATAAACTACGGTGTTATGATAAGTCAAGGTATCACATCGTCAAATTTCTAACGAGTACATTATCCCAAGGTATCTACCCCGTCTAACATCCCACGGTATCTATTATGTATATTCTTCCTAGTTCTAACATGTATATTTGCTCTGCACCTCTCGTACTAGTATCCCTACCCGCGTCATGTGTTAACCATGAATGTCCCTTGCTCAAGGTCGTGTAATGGTCCATGTCAACCTAATATATCGCATATATAGGTTACTCAAATCATATGTTTCTTTCCATGTATATAAGTTCAGTCCTTTGTCGTACCTCGTACGGGCTTCCTCATGTCGTGTTATCCTTGAAATCGTTTGGACTGTCACCCTTGTTCTAGCTAGGCTCTTCCATATGAATCATCGTTTGGACTACTAGGACTTACGCCACCTAGCACCACTAGGGATTACGCTTACCTATTGCACGTTTTCGTATTTCGGTTTGGGTTAAACCACCTAGGCCACTAGGGATTACGCTAACCCTCAACCGCGCCCTTTTTCCCACGCATTCATCGTGAATCGTTTTTCTATAACTGTATGCACATGTAACACATCGTGCCATCCGAGTCCTGTCCCAGGGCAAAACAAGAAATACAGGACTCGGTCGGGAGCTTTAGATTTATCTGCCGATGCAGATACTAAGGTCTGCTTTTCTACACGTGGCTATGGTCCCACGAGACCCCTCCCTCAACTAGTGAAAGGCAACACAAGAGAAAATCTTACATGAGAACTACACTCCGGCCAGCCCACATCCTACGGCCTACCTCACCCATAATTAGATAGCTAATTATGGTCTGTTGGGTGTTCCCTGCCTTTCCGTACGTACACGCTTGACTCAAGATGGTAGATGATCGACGAACTTGCTATCTCGGGCACCTTATGTATTCGTCGACTCACTGCTATCCACCCCAGTCTTTAGGTCGCTCGCATAGCAACCAAGGCATATTCTTAGTTCTTCTACCGCAGACCTCAACCTCTCGTGAGCCTAGTATAATGACCTGGCAGCTCACAGAGGGATCCCAAGGATATCCTCACGTTCCCCGAAGCCGCTGCTTCGTTACCCAGTTCGTTGGAGCCTTTATCTAAATCAGATAGCCTGCTCCTACACGCATACTTAAACGTTGACCTAATGTATCGGGTTAATAATCTATCTAAGAAATGGTCCAAATTTCCTTGACTAAGAATTATTACTTAGTTTCCCTTAACTAAGGTTTACCACTTAGCCTTATTTCCATAATCCTTGTTAACTATGGTTATTTACCTAATCCTCCGAATTAGGGTTTATCTAATGGGTTAAGTGTCACTTAAGTTCATAACTTAGCCCGTCTACAAACCATGTCAAAATTGGCTAAGTATCCAAGTCCAAGACTTAACCCTACAAACCATGTGTCAAGTTGGCTAAGTATATTAAGCAATCCATAACTTAACCTCGTCTAATTATCATTTTAGATTGGTTAATTATACAAATTAACTTGACCTTGTCATCAAATCGGTCAAGCGTATTCAAGTGATTCGTGACTTAGCCTTATCATGTTTTCACGTTAGATTGGTTAAGTATAGATTAACTTAACCTCATCAAATTAACGAGTTAGATTGGTTAAGTATAGGTCACTTAACCTCATCAAATCATCGTGTTAAATTAGTTATGTGTTTAACTTAACCCCATTAAATTACCAAGTTGGATAATTAAGTCTAGGCTAACTTAACCCCATCCGATTACCATATTTAAATTAGTTAAGCCTAATCTTAACCCCATCCATTAACTGTATTATACGGTTAAGTGTCATTAAGAAAATTTACTTAACCTTATCACGTTATCGTGTTGGATTGATTAAGTGTTGGTTAACTTAATCCCGTCCACTAGTCGTATAAAAATGGTCAAGTGTCATTAGGCAAATCAAGTTACTTAACCTACCCAAGCTTATCATGTTTTGTTAAGTATCATTAGCCTAATCAAATTACTTAACCCATTTGTCCATATCATATTTGGTTAAGCCTCATTAATCAAATTAACTTAACCCTATTATGTGGCATTAATTTAATTAATGCACCCTCAACCTCTCACATTAGACCTTGTTGTGGTTACTAGTTAAGCCGGGCGGGTCCGGGTAGATTTACACCACAACCTAGTCTAACCTCGGGTCTTAAGCGCGACATGACCAACTTCTCACATTGGGTCCTATTGTTTGCAACTACTAGTTAGGCCGGTCGGTTCCGGGTAGTTTTACGTTGCAAACTCAACCCAACCTCGAGTTGGCCATACTTATATTATCTAAGTTCATCATGTTTCCAAAACATGTTACAAGTTTTCAAGCATTTGGGTAGACCTAATTTAATAGGTAAATTCCCAAAGGGTAGACCTAACTTAATAGGTAAATTCCCAAGCTCATGTTTTTATGCATACTTACATGTCATCTTCCATGTTATCTTTCAAGTCATATTTTCAAGTATAAACACATGTCATATTCAAGTTAAGATTTTGCGACATGTTCATGTTTATCTAACTACCCAAAATCGTGTTTTCCCAACGCAAGCAAAGCGAGTCAACATAGTAAGGATACTATGTCACATATTGGTCTCAAAACATGCATGATGCCAAAAAGGGCTTGGCTTCCACATGCATAACATCATAAAGGGATTAGCCATAAACATGCACAACTTAAAAGAGGGGATTGGCCACGAGCATGCATAATCTCATAAAGGATTTGGCCACAAACTTGCATGTTAGCATAAGGGGTTTGGGTTCATAAACATGCATAAGCCCCAAAATCTTGTCTTAGCCAATGTTTCACAAGTAAAGTGGTTCCTAAAGGTTCATGCTAGCATTTCATGCATAAAGATCCAAACTTGCAAGTTAAACTAGGTTATGCATAGCATGAGAGGCATGATTAAGTCACTCACATGGCCTAAAATCATAAACATGAACACAAGAGGCAAGGTAAGGTTCATATAGGTTCGCATAATCATGTTTAGCCTCATTTTATCCCATGTCATTATCAAAACTACCGTTTCCATCTAAAAGTAGCTAGAACTTACATAGTTAGGCCTAGGGAAAGAAGCATGAATCATCTTGGCTAAGAAAGGTGCCTCCTTTGTTGAAGAGCCTTCATGAAACTCGCATAGCAATGTTGATTTGGCCTCTATTTGTTGTAGCAAGCTTGCACCTTTTGATTTGAACCCGATTTGAATGCATAGGCTTTAGGAAAGGGGAATGGAGGCCATGATCACTTGGCATTTGGGCAGCACTTCGTGGAGAGGGTGAGTTATGAGGGTTTAGGGGGGGGGGCTTAGGGGTGTTTTTATAGAGATTAGGAGTGTTTTAGACCATAGGATTAGATCTAGGATAGATTAGGACCGTCAGATCTCGGAAGTTTCCAGAATCAGCCCAAGAACAAGACCAGGTGAGCCAAACAGGTGCGCCAGGCAACTTGCCCCGGCCACCCCCTGTCGACAGGCAAGTCGACAGGGCTGTCGACTTGGTCTTAGCCCAAGTCGACAGGCCTGTCGACAGCCCTGTCGACATGGCCTAGGCGGGGAAACTTCCCGCCTTGCCCCAGATCTGATTTCCAAAACTGTTTTCCAAAATTCAAATTCCCAGAAATCTTCTTTGGGCCTTTAACGGGTCATACGGACTCCGATTCTCGAAAACTCGGACTCTATTTCGCGTATTTTTCCGAGACGAATGCAATGGCACAGACCGTTTTACTTGATTCAGAATTTAAAATTAAATTCTGCCTTGATTCTCGTTTTAACATGTTATTGAAATACGGGTTGTTACATTCTCCCCACCTTTTAGGATTTCGTCCCCAAAATCTCTAAGTTAGGAAGAGCATATCCTACCATCCATCATCCATCTGCTCAAAACATCATCCACAAGCAACCATTGTCCTTAGATGATTTCTAATGCTTTATGAATGTATGCAAAACGTGTGTGTACATGTTCCTTAGCTAATGCTAATGATCAGGCCTGAAAAATCTTTTGAATGCAAAAATATGTTTAGTGCTATGAATCCATCATGTATGCAAATAGTCCTAGTCATATACACTATATGCGTGCACAAACATTCAACCATATGCAACATCCGCATGATAACACATTCAATTTCATCCATAAACAAGTATAAATACTCGTGCATATGCAATATCTAATGTGACCGAGTCGAGCTAATATCTAATGTAAATTCGTGCATCCACGAGCAACCACTTGCAACCATTTGCAACCATATCAACCATAACATGTTTCAAATACATGTTTACATCCATAGGGTTCTACCTAGGATTCCCTGGAACAGGGTCGAGAAGAAAAACAAGACAAACTCCTTACGGGGTTTGTAACAGAAAATAGGACCGAGAGGATGTCCACAAAAGATAGCCTACAAGTAAGCTCTACAGAAAACAGGGATCAAGGATATACTCCCAAAAGAGATATCATGCGCGTATATAGTCTTTGACCATCAGAGTCGTATTTCCTCGAGCTTAATTCCATTGTGCCTTGACCGTCTTTTAACTTCGCGATTTCGTAGCTTCCTATTTCCTGTTTCCATAACATGAGCTGGAACTCATTTCTTCGTCGCCTCTCGTTCCACTTTCACACTTGGCGCAAACATGACTGCGTACTCATGATCTCATGCAAGCTTTCCAAAATTCACTAGTGAATCTCGGACCTCGTACCACAAGGTATTCCACGTAGAAGAACTTTCTCTTGAAAGTAAACAGATGCCAACCAGGTTATCAAGCGCATTTACTAGGGTGATTTCTATAACTCACGCATAAGTGAAGTAAACCATCCGTCTTATCGGCGAACACCACTCGATCGGGCTTCAAATTTCCAATAAAGGCATCAAGGGATTCTAAGTAACTAGTCATGACAGAACCTCAAAAAGGTTACCCGGTACTTCGAGGGCATTACCAAGGCTAGTCAAAAGGTCTAACTACCCTCCTATCAAAACCGAGAGTGGCACCCCCTACTTGATAACCACTTCATCCCTAGAATCCATCCATAGCTTATAAACATAAGCATTATTTCCAAACTCAACACTTAGCATAGACATTCCCAAAATCCAAACAAGTCATGTATAAATGGACTGATTCTCCAATAGGACTTTGAGACAAAAATGGGATTCTCTATTACGCTAGTACTTAAGGTGCAGAGACTCAACTATCGAAGCAGACTTAAATGATACGAACAACGAAGTCCTAACGGGATGATAGAGAAGAAAAGCTAAACCTTTAACAAGATCGTTACCCTCCTTCCGAGGTACTCTAGAAATGAGAGCATACTACTGCCCTCCCGATGATCTTGTCCTTGTCCCATAATACTTAACTATCCGCCCCGTTTTACCATGCCAAAGGTACTCTCTCGTCATGGGTTTCATTGTTCATCTTTCTCCCTCCTTTGAGGACTAAGCCATACCAACAAGTTGCTCATCCTTAAGCTCGTATCCTTTATCCTCTTTCTCACTATCCTTTCTTATAACGCGGCCACTGGTCTCTTGAAAACCACCTCCATCGCATGGAAAGCACTTTCGTAGATAGAAAAGACTAGTCGCAGTTAAAACCACTGTGACTACAGATGGAGGAAAGAAAGGAAAAGAGATTTAATTAAGGAAACAAGGATAATGCTAATGGCCTTTGGGGAATAGCCTTTTTCTTTTAAAAGAAAATTTTCTTGAAAAATGCTTCTTTGTAAACGATTTTCAAATAGTTTTCAGAAGGTCTTTAAAAACTTTTGCCCAATCTGGTAACCTTCTGCTCTGATACCAAATGTAACACCCCGCCTCCGCTAGGGTCACTCGCAAAGGAATGCAATAGCTTTAGAGGGGCATTATTCGTAAACATGCACAGAAATATCACAAGACAGAACATATATAAATAGCGGAAGTAAAATCAAACTTTCATAACATGAATAAATAAGGTCTAAAGCCTTTTACATCAGAGTACATCAAAACCTGTCTTGCAATAGTAAAGAAGCATAAAGACTTTTTAATAAATTATTCCCCAAGTAAAACAGTAAAGTAGCCATAGCCAAGAGAAGTCCAAGCCATCCATGATTACCTTCAAGCCGAAGAAGTTCGAACTAAACAGCATTGTTTCCTCCCTGAAACCTGGGGGGGAAACGGAAGAAAAGAGGCGAAACAAAACGGGTCAGTCAAAAAGACTGAGTAAGTCCTATCTACTTCCAGTATAAAAACAGGTAAAGGTAACATGACATGCATAAACTGAAAGTAAACATAAGGATAACTACAAGATAGATAAACCAGGATAGCCGGTTGAACTACTGTGGCAAAGTAAACTAAGGTATCATGATAAACTACGTTGTTATGATAAGTCAAGGTATCACATCGTCAGATTTCTAACGAGTACATTATCCCAAGGTATCTACCCCGTCTAACATCCCACGGTATCTATTATGTATATTCTTCCTAGTTCTAACATGTATATTTGCTCTGCACCTCTCGTACTAGTATCCCTACCCGCGTCATGTGTTAACCATGAATGTCCCTTGCTCAAGGTCGTGTAATGGTCCATGTCAACCTAATATATCGCATATATAGGTTACTCAAATCATATGTTTCTTTCCATGTATATAAGTTCAGTCCTTTTCCGTACCTCGTACGGGCTTCCTCATGTCGTGTTATCCTTGAAATCGTTTGGACTGTCACCCTTGTTCTAGCTAGGCTCTTCCATATGAATCATCGTTTGGACTACTAGGACTACGCCACCTAGCACCACTAGGGATTACGCTTACCTATTGCACGTTTTCGTATTTCGGTTTGGGTTAAACCACCTAGGCCACTAGGGATTACGCTAACCCTCAACCGCGCCCTTTTTCCCACGCATTCATAATGAATTGTTTTTCTATAACTGTATGCACATGTATCACATCGTGCCATCCGAGTCCTGTCCCAGGGCAAAACAAGAAATACAGGACTCGGTCGGGAGCTTTAGATTTATCTGCCGATGCAGATACTAAGGTCTGCTTTTCTACACGTGGCTATGGTCCCACGAGACCCCTCCCTCAACTAGTGAAAGGCAACACAAGAGAAAATCTTACATGAGAAATACACTCCGGCCAGCCCACATCCTACGGCCTACCTCACCCATAATTAGATAGCAAATTATGGTATGTTGGGTGTTCCCTGCCTTTCCGTACGTACACGCTTGACTCAAGATGGTAGATGATCGACGAACTTGCTATCTCGGGCACCTTATGTATTAGTCGACTCACTGCTATCCACCCCAGTCTTTAGGTCGCTCGCATAGCAACCAAGGCATATTCTTGGTTCTTCTACCGCAGACCTCAACCTCTCGTGAGCCTAGTATAATGACCTGGCAGCTCACAGAGGGATCCCAAGAATATCCTCACGTTCCCCGAAGCCGCTGCTTCGTTACCCAGTTCGTTGGAGCCTTTATCTAAATCAGATAGCCTGCTCCTACACGCATACTTAAACGTTGACCTAACGTATCGGGTTACTAATCTATCTAAGAAATAGTCCAAATTTCCTTGACTAAGAATTATTACTTAGTTTCCCTTAACTAAGGTTTACCACTTAGCCTTATTTCCATAATCCTTGTTAACTATGGTTATTTACCTAATCCTCCGAATTAGGGTTTATCTAATGGGTTAAGTGTCACTTAAGTTCATAACTTAGCCCGTCTACAAACCATGTCAAAATTGGCTAAGTATCCAAGTCCAAGACTTAACCCTACAAACCATGTGTCAAGTTGGCTAAGTATATTAAGCAATCCATAACTTAACCTCGTCTAATTATCATTTTAGATTGGTTAATTATACAAATTAACTTGACCTTGTCATCAAATCGGTCAAGCGTATTCAAGTGATTCGTGACTTAGCCTTATCATGTTTTCACGTTAGATTGGTTAAGTATAGATTAACTTAACCTCATCAAATTAACGAGTTAGATTGGTTAAGTATAGGCCACTTAACCTCATCAAATCATCGTGTTAAATTAGTTAAGTGTTTAACTTAACCCCATTAAATTACCAAGTTGGATTAATTAAGTCTAGGCTAACTTAACCCCATCTGATTACCATGTTTAGATTAGTTAAGCCTAATCTTAACCCCATCCATTAACTGTATTATACGGTTAAGTGTCATTAAGAAAATTTACTTAACCTTATCACGTTATCGTGTTGGATTGATTAAGTGTTGGTTAACTTAATCCCGTCCACTAGTCGTATAAAAATGGTCAAGTGTCATTAGGCAAATCAAGTTACTTAACCTACCCAAGCTTATCATGTTTTGTTAAGTATCATTAGCCTAATCAAATTACTTAACCCATTTGTCCATATCATATTTGGTTAAGCCTCATTAATCAAATTAACTTAACCCTATTATGTGGCATTAATTTAATTAATGCACCCTCAACCTCTCACATTAGACCTTGTTGTGGTTACTAGTTAAGCCGGGCGGGTCCGGGTAGATTTACACCACAACCTAGTCTAACCTCGGGTCTTAAGCGCGACATGACCAACTTCTCACATTGGGTCCTATTGTTTGCAACTACTAGTTAGGCCGGTCGGTTCCGGGTAGTTTTACGTTGCAAACTCTACCCAACCTCGAGTTGGCCATACTTATATTATCTAAGTTCATCATGTTTCCAAAACATATTACAAGTTTTCAAGCATTTGGGTATACCTAACTTAATAGGTAAATTCCCAAAGGGTAGACCTAACTTAATAGGTAAATTCCCAAGCTCATATTTTTATGCATACTTACATGTCATCTTCCATGTTATCTTTCAAGTCATATTTTCAAGTATAAACACATGTCATATTCAAGTTAAGATTTTGCGACATGTTCATGTTTATCTAACTACCCAAAATCGTGTTTTCCCAACGCAAGCAAAGCGAGTCAACATAGTAAGGATACTATGTCACATATTGGTCTCAAAACATGCATGATGCCAAAAAGGGCTTGGCTTCCACATGCATAACATCATAAAGGGATTAGCCATAAACATGCACAACTTAAAAGAGGGGATTGGCCACGAGCATGCATAATCTCATAAAGGATTTGGCCACAAACTTGCATGTTAGCATAAGGGGTTTGGGTTCATAAACATGCATAAGCCCCAAAATCTTGTCTTAGCCAATGTTTCACAAGTAAAGTGGTTCCTAAAGGTTCATGCTAGCATTTCATGCATAAAGATCCAAACTTGCAAGTTAAACTAGGTTATGCATAGCATGAGAGGCATGATTAAGTCACTCACATGGCCTAAAATCATAAACATGAACACAAGAGGCAAGGTAAGGTTCATATAGGTTCGCATAATCATGTTTAGCCTCATTTTATCCCATGTCATTATCAAAACTACCGTTTCCATCTAAAAGTAGCTAGAACTTACATAGTTAGGCCTAGGGAAAGAAGCATGAATCATCTTGGCTAAGAAAGGTGCCTCCTTTGTTGAAGAGCCTTCATGAAACACGCATAGCAATGTTGATTTGGCCTCTATTTGGTGTAGCAAGCTTGCACCTTTTGATTTGAACCCGATTTGAATGCATAGGCTTTAGGAAAGGGGAATGGAGGCCATGATCACTTGGCATTTGGGCAGCACTTCGTGGAGAGGGTGAGTTATGAGGGTTTAGGGGGGGCTTAGGGGTGTTTTTATAGAGATTAGGAGTGTTTTAGGCCATAGGATTAGATCTAGGATAGATTAGGACCGTCAGATCTCGGAAGTTTCCAGAATCAGCCCAAGAACAAGACCAGGTGAGCCAAACAGGTGCACCAGGCAACTTGCCCCGGCCACCCCCTGTCGACAGGCAAGTCGACAGGGCTGTCGACTTGGTCTTGGCCCAAGTCGACAGGCCTGTCGACAGCCCTGTCGACATGGCCTAGGCGGGGAAACTTCCCGCCTAGCCCCAGATCTGATTTCCAAAACTGTTTTCCGAAATTCAAATTCCCAGAAATCTTCTTTGGGCCTTTAACGGGTCATACGGACTCCGATTCTTGAAAACTCGGACTCTATTTCGCGTATTTTTCCGAGACGAACGCAATGGCACAGACCGTTTTGCTTGATTCAGAATTTAAAATTAAATTCTGCCTTGATTCTTGTTTTAACATGTTATTGAAATACGGGTTGTTACAACTAATTAATGGATGTAGCTATTCGTGTTTTCAAGAGCAATCAAGGCAAAGTTTGAAAGGAATCTGCATTTGACTAGTACATGGATTGATGCATCTAAATAGTTTGTTGTTAGACTTAAGGATCTCAAAAGACCCAGAAGCTAAAAAGAAAAAAAATCATTAGAAGTGAATTTATTTATACTTTTGATGATTTTGCACAAAAATTCGAAAAGAACTTAGAGAAAAACATGCTTTTCATGTTAAAGGAATTCTAGATGTCAAATGATTGATAAACAAATAATATTAAGTTTGTTATATAATTGAATTATCGCTACAAAAAAGTTATATTTATTCTCATTTTCATTCTCATTATTTACTAGCAATATAAATTACCTTGATGATTTAATTAACAATAATAACATTATTTTTGTATAAAAGCCTTGATTTTGCTTTAGGCACAAAAACTCCTATAACCGGCCCAGTTAAGTGGTTAAGACTTCTCAAAAGTTTATATATTTTTTACTCCTAGTAAACTATATATATATAATTAGTTTGTGTTTGTAGGCTTTAGCATAATTCTTATATACCCAATTTCTATTTGGATAAAACTAATTTAACTTCTAATTAATTAGTACTTATTACGTGTAATTAATTAATACATTAATAATAAATGAAACTATTAATTAAAGAAAAAATTACACTAATGAAAATAATCCTAAAAACTAATTATTTATTGTAACTATTAACTAGTAAAAAATAATTATTATAATTAATTCATTATAATTTAATGTTAACTATCAAATGTTTATTAAGTGATATGTATATATTGCTAGCTCTAGATTTTAAACATTAATTTTCAGTATAATTAAGATTAATATTATCAAATTAGTAATATTTAATATCATGACTAATTAATATAACATCACTAATTATATATCAACGTAATATAACTAATAGTTAAAATTATAATAAAACATTTAACAATGGTCATTTAACGGTCGTTGTAATATGCAAGTTCCTGTTGTAAAACACATATCTATTACAACGAGCAGGGAATGGACGTTGTTATATTGCTATTTATTACAGCGATCAAAAGTAGACCGTTGCAATATGGTTCTATTACAACGAGAAACAAAAATCTGTTTTAAGAATAACATTGTCCGGTATAACTGTTACATTGTTCAATAAATGGTCATTGTAATATCAGTTTTTTACAATGGTCCTTTTTTGCCCGTTGTAAAACCGACGTTGTAATAGGTCTGCTTTGTTGTAGTGTTTAAAAATGCAAGATCTCGTTATGCGTGGTCAGTGTGCTCATAAATGAAATGAAAAGGAAAAGGAAAAGAAAGTAAATAAAATTTTATATTAAATCCTCCTTGGTGTATAAAAACCAACCTATTAATACATTTTCTAATTTGTGATTTTTTTTAATATTTTATGATGTATTATGATTTGATGATTGATAATCATTGGGATTTGAGACTATTTGATTATATCACTCGATTTGAATCTATAATCGTAGTCCAAATCCATCATTGTTTTATGCTATTTTTTCTTGAAAATTTTATTTGAAAATAATTGGAATCCGTATATTCTTAATGCTCTCTCCATTTCTATAAATTTCCTCGTAAATTCATCATTCCAAATTTGCTTCTGGTTCTTAGAATATTATGATTTTTGTTTGATTGAATGAGATTTATGATGAACATTCTCTCCTTTGAGTTGATTTTATTTGTCTAGTCAATTTTTCATCACTATTTTAAGTATTGTATCCTTTTGATGATAACAAAAAAGAGATAATGGTTAAGTTTTTTTGATCGATGAGTGAATATTTTAATATTGAAATTTTATTCGATTTATTCTTTTCACTCATGCACATATCTAGAGGAGTATTTTGTTGTAGGGGGGGGGGGGGGGCAAACATATAAGGAGAGTTCCACAATTCACTGTCAAACACATTTATTATATTCAAAATCTTATTATATGTTTGTCATCATCAAAAGGAGGAGATTGTTGTATATAACAATTCTATGATTATTATTTGATAATAACAAACATATATATATGTATATTATAAATGTGTTTGCAATTATACTATTCTACTACATCACATACATAAATAAATATTTATATTTAAATAGAATACTACTGCATAGGAATTTAAATATTCAAACTATATTTTATTTAAGTATAATATGTCATTTCAACATTTGAATAGTACAGATTTCATAACTCCACTATTTGTACATCCCAGTAATACGATACATTTCAACTTCATTTCTTACATCAGTTCCTCACTACAAACTCTCAGTTTCACTTAGTTGTACAAATACACATTCAGGCACACTTAGTTACATTTATTTATTCACTCACTAACATTCACTTTTGTCTTTTGTTTGTTAGCACAGTCAGTCCAGTCACCTGCTTACCTATCATAGAAACACACAGTAAACTGGAACATTGTTTCAATTCTAGAAAATATAATTTTATTTTAAAATTTATTTGCCTTAGAATTTTGGTATGTTTCTCATCATGTTTCTTGACTTGGTCTGATATGTGTATATATATATATATATATCTATCTGTGTCTAGACTGCTTGTGATATTCACAGCGATTCACTTTAAATACCACAAGGTAAACAATATTTCTAGTGCGCTCTCTCTCTCTCTCTCACACACACACATATTGCAATTGCACATACATGTATACACGTACATGTGTATGTATATACACATATTTTTTGTGCAGAGACAATATGGTCAATCATTGAAACAACAGGGGACAAATATATCAAAAGTGATGTGCTCAGGTGAAGCTTGACAACATTTGTATGCTGCAAGTGTCCATGAGCGCACAAGTGCAACAAATCAAGGCTCAGCGATGTAATATGGTGTGACACACACACACACACACACATACGGGTATATATGTATACATGGATACACATGCACATATCAACTCATGTAAATCAAGCTTGAACAGAAATACAAAAAGGGACATGCACATGAAGTCAAGCCAGCACAACAACTCATGTGAATAAGTCAAGTACAAATGCACTATATACATGATCAACATCACCGAGACAACCCAAATACAAATGACAACTCAAGAACCGATTCAACATGGTAGCGAGGCTAAACAAATGGAGCAACATACAAGTGATTTAACAAGGAATGGATGCACACATACAGCACACGACTCAAGTACAAGGCAAAAATGTTCGAACTCAAGAGGGTTCAATTATAACAATGGTTCAAGTACAAAAACAAGTTTTCAGGTGAACAAGCCAGCCTCACATGCATGCTATATGCAATAGTGAAAATTGTGTAAATTTACATATGTACATGAACGAGGGCACATACACACACACATACCAATCTTTATATATATGTACATATATAAATATACATGGCATGACTAGAAACAAGGGTGTACTTGTAATTAATCATGCATTACATGTTTAGGTGAACAAGTGTTTAAACAACAAACTCGATTGCATACAATATGGATCAAGGCAAGCCAGTAGCATGGGGCTCTGCAGTTATAAAGTACATGGCAATTCAGATACATCACATAAGGCATAAATGTGACTAAACCAAGACAGGTGTACACATGTGTAAAATCAATGTTTACATAGACATATATTCATGTATATATATATACACACACAAACACACATGTTTGCATGGAGCCCAAATTAACCAAAGAATGTACAGTGCAACTCAAATGAACAAAGATGCTAGGTGCAATGCTGCATGGTGCAACAACTCAGGCCATTGAGTATGGGAAGCTTGTACAAAGGAAACAAACATAAAAAAGCACAAATATACAAGGCAAAATCAAGTGAAGCAGGCCAGCAACATGAATGAAAAAATGTAGCATGGATATGTGCACATTTTAATGTCATTGTATTCAAGTAAGATATCAGTTTGAATGTACGTAAATGGGGTGCAACATGAAGATGCAAAAGTTCAGAAATACCATATCTTTTGTTTTGAGATTGTATATATATGGCAAAAGTTTCAATCAGCATAAATCTTGTTTTCAGATTTAATTTCTATTAAAAAGTGGCCATCAATTATTTTGGAAAGGTTTTAATCATAGGTTAAAAATATTTCCAGATTTCAAATGAGCAATACTGGCAAGTATTATTGAATTATTTTCGAACATTCCAGACTTGGCAAGTGAACACTTAGCCATACAAAATTTAGGTTTTGTATGAGTATTTATTGGTAAACATCATTTTAAATTTCCAGTTTTGGGCATGTGAAAATTGGCAATAGGGATCATGCAACAACTCAGGCAATCGTTTACAAGATGAATTGAAGCAACAATTTTGGGCAAGAATAAAATCCATTGTTTCCAAAAATTCAATCTATTATTCACGACATAGAATTCAACCATTGATACATGACAACAATTCAAGCAATTTGATCACGCAGGTCATCAAAACAATGGAAACAAAAAAAGGGTAAATCGCACAACAAATCAGACAAGATCAATTTGAAGAAATCAGAGACAAATCAGGGTTTGAAAGCCTTATATAAACCATTCATCATCAGAAGAATATATATCGAAACCAAAAAAACAAATTCGAGAACAAGCAAATCAAACCAGAAATTACTCACTGTTTCGATCGCAAGATCCAAATAAATCGCAGAGCGGAAAGCAAGAAGCAATCAAGCACCAATAAATCATTTTCAAATCTTTCAGAAATCTCGATTTGATTTGGAGGGGAAATACCCTAACTTTGGATCGACCGAAGAATAAGAGAGCTTTATTTTCTAAGTGAAAGGGGTCGTTTATTTTATCACTATAAAGGGGAGAGTTTTTATTTTTATTTTTTTATTGTTTTATTTTTATATTTTTATATTTCTTTTACAACTGATTAACGATTTTCTAGTTTGTCTGTAAAACTAGGTGTTTACTAGCTATAGGTTTTATAGTTAGGATTTACGAGTTACGGGTTTGTAATTCGGAAAAATATGATCCTAGGAATAAAGATCAGTCCACAGTTTTGAGCGTAAGATTAGAGAAGGAGCAGGGTTTGCGAATTTACAGGGTTTTATAAGCGAGATCTATTTTAATACCTAGTATAAATCTTGGGGATGCAGCAGTAGGCATGGTTTGACTAAGCTGGGTAAAATTTGTGTTATTTATTTCATGCATTTATTTTCTCTACTACAATCTATGCTGTGATAATTTTAATATTTCGTAAAACTCCAATAAATCTTATTCACCCCCTCTAAGGTTAATCTAGATCCAACATGACATACTATTACTATCTATTATTTATTATTTCTTTTCTATTTTCGCTGTATGTTGATGTTTATTGAGACTCTGAGGGATGTAGTGAGGCATATTGTATTCACATATTCATGTAGTCGGTTATGTTGTACTTGAAATTCTATGGTTTTATGAAGATTTGATTTCCTTTTCAGTTATGCTTCACTACTATATCGTGTTGTATATTTTATTATTGTATATTATCCATGCACTGTGAGTTATACGACATGTTTTATTTCGAGTTATTATACCCTGATGATTGTCCCATATCAACCTGGCATGTTATACTGCGCACCATTCCTTAGTTCGGTACAGAAGGTACGTGGCGGTCATCACAGTCCTAACTCATGTCCTAAATAAAAACCGAACATACTCGGATGGATGTATTTCAGGCACAGACACAAATTGATATCAGACGTTCGTATAAAAGAAAAAGGAAATTTTTGTTCATTTCTACTAAAACAAAGTGAACTGTTATGAACTCTGAAAATTTTAGTGTGATTATAATAGAATTTAATAAAGTCATTTTGTAATTTCCAAATAAAGATTGTGAATGTAAAAAAATATCATCTTTTGAATTGCATACTATTATGTTAATAATTGTAGCAAAAATTGAACTAAAATATTTAAAATGTTTATTTAGTAAAACTTGTTACCCAATAGATATCAATATGAGGGCCATCATCTGTTAATCATATAAAGCAAAAAAGCCATAATAAAAAATTACGACATAAAAATTATTGTCAATATTGACTTCTAATGACACAAAATAACTTAGATGATGAGAAAGATGGAGTCATTTTCTTTACGATGCTTGTAATATGTGGTAAATGAATACAAATTTGAATGAATATTATAATTTTTGTTTATGTAGTTATTTACGATGCATAATGCGACCGCAAGTATAAAATTGATTTGATGAAGAACCCACTATCTATATTAGTTGCACCATAATTAGACATAGTAATTTTTTTATGACATATTACCTTAAAACGCAAATATGTACATGGCGAAAGAGTAAATTTGTTGCAATGGTATAAACTCATGCATGCACGAAAAAAACATCCCCTCTACCATATGGCTCGAATTCTACAATTGCATAGACCAATGGAAAAAGGCAATCGTTTTCATCAACAACAGTAACAACAAGTAACGTGTCTTTATGTTTACCATATAAGTGAGTTCCATCAATACACAACATCGACCAACAATGAAGAAAACCTAAAATACAAGGCCCAATTGATCAGAACACACGATCAAATACCTCAACTTCACCATGCGTCACATGATCTATTATCCCCAAGTTTTTTTCTTTCTTTATCTCCTCAAAATACTGTGGTAACAACGCATATAATTCAGCCCAATTACCATATATTTTCTCTATTGTTTTGCTTAATGCACGCCACACTTTCATGTAACTTATGTTGATTAACAACTGATCATGTATCAGTACTTGCACTAACGGGAGAAATATTCAAATCAACTTTGACAAACGACGTTATTGTTGTCACAAGAGAATTTCGAACTGACGTGCTTATTATTGGAATTAACTATTGGGTTAACACATATGTTCATTTGGATATTTTCGGACGCTCCACCAACGAGATTGAGATTTTTTTCGATACTATCTCATATATCTCGCAAGACAATTGACGTCAACATTGCATATGACAATGCATTTTGTTTTGTTTGACTTGATTGGCTCGCACGAAACTGCATGAAGAATGGGCAATACTGTTAAGTTTCGAAGAAGCTTTACTTTCATCTCAAAAATCTTTCCAACACAAAAACTACTTTGAACGCAAGCTGTTGAAAACTACTCATTGTCAAATTAGACAGATCCAACCAACATTTGCGCAATACAGATAATCATCCAAAGATACTTCCATCTCCGACTCATCACAATCACTATCACCGTCACTGTCCTCAATCGTAGGAAAGTCTAGTTCATTGGTTCATTATTCACTTCCATTCTTTCAATCTAAAAGTCTTCATTTGCATCTATAAAAGCACCATGCTATCGACTGGATGTTGTTCAACATTTGGTAAGGCCTGCATTATTGTCAACATTTACATCTGAAGAGCGGTGTGATGGTCCATCATGCCAACGCACAGTAGCATCAACTAGCATATACCTAATAAAATGTACAAATCAAAAAATGTCATATAATAATAGAAAAGACCAAAACAACAATTTATCTAAAAACGTACCTCTGACTCATATCATATATTTCAGATGGGCTAGGAAATATCAATAGTGACAAATGTTGATTTAAATGTGCATCCCTTTTGTTCTGTTTATTGTCTTGTTGTTGGAAGTTGAATACAAGAGAATAAAATAATATAATTTAAATATGAACAATAAATCACTAAAGTAATCATAACGATGTTACCTTGCACTAGTGTATGGATCCATGGACCGAGTGTTAAAATGAAAGCTCTGCTGCGTAGTCATTTCTGAGTTTGTGCTTGGTATAAAACCGTACTGCATAGAAGGTGGATTATAACTTTTAGGATTAACGTATGGATTACCCAAACAAGGAGAGATATAGTCAGCATAATAATTGCTTGCATCTAACATCTGGGTGCAGTATTCATTTGCAGTACTTACTATAGGTGGTGAGAACTTCTATTCTGCTATTCGTCTTGGAACTTTCCCTATGTACAACTCGGTCAATTTTGTAACAACAAAAAAACATTGCTTCAACATCTTCATCATTTGGTAATGCTATTAATTTATAACCCGAGACCGTTGGCCAATTACTACTAATTCAATTTAAAATTGTTATGGTTTGATTTTCGTCATTTTGTAAGCAGGTTCTTTTAATTTGTTAGTTCGCAATATTTCCACACTCTACCAGGTTTGCACGTACCACAAACATATTTAACAATCTTTTGATCATCAACAATCAATACGCCATCATAATAACAAAGTGTACAAATCAATTTTTTAGCCATTCTGCAATTAATATAAACTTCTTTAACTACATACTTAGGATTATAGAACTAAAGACAATGATATCACCAATTAAACTTTTCAATATCCAGAATTTAATTAATGACAGAAGCTAAAGTTTAATTGTTGTACCTTGAGTTTGTTGCAATTTGTTGAACAAGTTCATGAAGATCTAAGGTGCAAGGTAAAACCAAAATGATTGGATTTTACGGTATTTTGGGTTTTATTTTGGTAAAAGTAGATGTGAGAGAGAGATGAAATTTAAATATGGTTTATATTACAAGTTTGAGCGACTTTCGAAAAGTCGCATGTTGACAATTTTTGAAAAACCGCAAATTGACGATTTTTCGGATGTCGTCCATGTTGAAGTCTGAAAAAAAGGTCTATTTTTCTAATTATTTTTGCGACTGGTCTAAATTAGTTATAAAGTTAAATAATCGGCTTGAATGGACAAATGTTCAAACTATAGGACCATGTCGCTTTTAAAGTAAAATATGATGGAACCCGCCCATAGTGCTATATAACTTGTGCTTTTCTGTAGATTTTTCATTCGATTTATATTTTTTTCCTAATTTATATAGTGCATTGCTAAAAGCCCCCTAGTTTGTTCTTCCTAATATCATAAGTGGTATTAGGAAAGGATGCTACTATTCATACCTATATTTACACTTATGGCCACCGAAACTAAAAGCACACCAAATATTATAAATTTCCCCAACTGGCCACCGTCCAAATTAATAACTAAAAAATGCAGAGGCCACCATCACCTTTCTCTACACGAATGCTTCCTTCCTCCCTCACATTAATGTACTTTATGAATCAAATACCTAAAATCAAATAGTTCTAGAAAAAATTAACATAATCTATTTTCATAGCCACATAATCAATTTTAATTTTTTATAAAAGAGTACTTAATTCGTCGGTTGTAAAATGAATCGTCAAATCAACATTTATGTCTTCTAAGTCATTTGATTGAACATTTTGCATCATATTATCACAACCATCATGTTTACCATCAAATTTATGATCATTCAAATACTCCATCTATCAAACGAAAAAAAAGTTAATATATCAATTTGTAAAAGAAGATACGTAATTTATACGATAAAAACTCTACAAATCAAAACTTACATTGTCATTCTCTATTTCAACATCGTCGAATTTAATGTCTTCCAAACTTAAAATTTCCAACGGAGTGGAAAAAAAGTCCTTAAACGCAATGGAAAACCCTAACCATTAAAAACACCATAACAACATATTCTATAACATAATAGAAAACAATAAAAATCAAGCAATTCTAATCTGTTTTTTATCTTCATCTTCAATCTCTATTAGGCACAAAAGTATCTGTTTTTATTAGGGTTTACAGTTTGAAATGGTAGAGAAGTATGTGTTTTTCTTAAGAGAAGTACGGTGGTGAATATCTGAGTGAAGGAATAATATATGGTGGCCAGAAAAATATAAAAAATAATCATTTGTATTAAATTTAGAAAGGTGACAAGAAGTGTAAATTGGGGTGTAAATAGTATCATCCATTAGGAAATATAAAACTGGATGCATTTAGCACTTCGTTTTTCTCCATTTTTGGCATACCTTTATCAAACAATCCACATATATCATCCTTAAAACAAAAGACTATTTCAGGTAGGCAAATTCTATTGCAACCCATGTTTTTAGGTAATAGCCCCCCAAAAAAGAAAAAAAACGTATACCCCTAGAATTAGTAAGTAGCCCTCTATCTTTTCCAAACTTACCCTTCCATTCACATTGCTCTCTGTTTTTCATGAAAAACATTTCCACGCAAATCATTTCAACACAAATCCATCGCAGACCATTCCATTGCATATCATTTTTGAATAACTCGATCGAATTCAGTAGAGAAGAAGAGAAAGAAGTACAAACCAGAGAATGTAATAACAGACCAATTTTTCCCAAACTGCGAGGTATAGAAGCGTACCACGCATGGAACAATCGTGGTTTATTCATTTTCCACGTACGTCATATACATGGTTAGTTATATATCCACCTATTTTCTTACTAGGTTCTTACAATTTCCTAGGGGTAATACTATGTGGTTTTATATAAAATAACTCATTTCATTATGCATCGACTGTCCTTCAAATTTTTTATTTTTCTTCAATTACCTGTTGTGATTGCGATGAGGAATCATCTTCTCCTTCAAAATCTATTATATTACTGTTTGCAAATGAAAATTTCCTTCAACAATTTGAAATCTAGGGCTACTAGCTAAAAACATGGGTTGAAATAAAATTTACCTTTCACGTAATGTCAAATCACAAGTTTTGTACGGAGTTTTTATTTTCTATTACACTCTTGATCGCAGACAACCACCGATGCGGACAATGATATACGGAAACATGAACCCTAAGCACAGTACGGCCAGCCGCCTAGGGGAACGGAGCGGCGAGGGGCAACCGTCTACATTATCAGATAAGTATAAGCGCATTGCAAAGCAATTTTGAAGGTTAAGCTGTGTTGATATCAGCTATTAGCTTTCCTTAAACAGCTAACGTTTGAATATGGAATGTAACTTCATCATTTAATTTTGCTGCTATCTGTCTAAATTTGTTTGCCTTACTTAGGGCAACCAAGTCAATTGGGCCAGGCCTGAGTACATGGCCCTCTATGTTGTCCGCTATTTACTGCAAGACGGACTATTGTTGAATCCTTTGTATGTACTGATTTTATAACTTTGAATTCGTTTGACGAAAACGATTTGGCATGTTCTATCATGCATAGTTCAAATGGATACCTCCATATTTATGTGTTTAAGAATTTGCCAAATTTTGACAACTTTGATTACGAGCCATAGTATACAAAAATGTTGAATAGCTTGCCCTCTCCTCTGAAATACTCAATAGTCTAACTGGCATTATTCAATGGATACCTCCAAATTTATGCTTAAAGCTCATGTGGCCGTGGCTACGGTTCAATTGGTCTATGGAGGATACCATGTAATCACTAAAGTTGCACTCGACTCTGCTGTTAATCAAATTGTTTTTTGCTTTTTTAGGGATTTTTGCGCAATTTCTGTTCTTTCACCTATTGCTTTCTTTCATGAAAGGTAACCATTGATTTTTCTTGATTTTAGTTCCTAGTTGAATTTTATGATTGATACGTAAATGGATATTTCCACTTTTATACATTTGTGAGAGAATTGAAAATAATATTGCTTATGAACTAAAAATATAGTGTATAATCAAATATTAAGAAGAAAATGGCAGTTTTAAGTTTGGAGAATGTTAAAACCATAGCTTTCATGATCAGACAACCATGACTCAAGATTTAAGGTTTTGATGGTTTTATCAGTCGGAAATGCAAATCTTTTTTAATTTGCAAATTTAAATACACGATATAGACAAAATATTAAAATAGTTATGCTATACAAGGGAGTCATTTATCATCTTAGAGGTATGCAACCAAAGTTGTGTATTATTGCAGTGTATAAATGTGGTTGTGTAAAGTGTAAAACGATAGAAGTTCAGTGAAACTTGTCATTTAGATTTTGAAGGAACAGTGATTTTTGCAATGTAGATTTATTTATTTTCTTCAAAACAATATAGATGCTGAGAATGATGCAGCATGACACGATGAGTGTTAGCCTACTTTGTGAACTAGGCTACACAAAGTTAAAGGATCAAATGAAGAAGAAACATCCTGCCAACAACCGGATCAGATAGGAGTTCCTTAGGTAGAGAGAAACCAGCACAAAGCAGAAAGGGAAGGAAGGCATGATGGATCGGATCAGATGATTAATGCCAAGGCGGATCGAAACGGAGCAGAAAATGAACAAGCTTAAATTCACCATAGGCTAAACCGGACCGGATGCCATAAACCTGAAACGAACCCCCACACACTAGCATGTCCGATCCGATCCCAGAGTAACAACAGTCTTCACACCACGTTCTCCTAAACAATCGGGGAAGTTACATCCACTTTCTACCCACGTTGGCCACTAACCCGGTGCGCTGTCAACAATGAAATCCATCTGAGCCAGAAAGTGGTGGGATAGGAGCCACGTGGGTCCGATCCGAACCGAACTATGGAGAAGTTTCCACCTATAAATACACCATCAAGAGGCATTTGAAAGGATATTTTTGAGCACTCTTACAGTTCAAACATCAAAGAGAACCGAATTCCAGCACTCCAAACAATCCAAAATCATCATTCAAAGTATATGTTGAGATAGTTAAGTGAATGTATATGAAAAGTGAGTGAAATTGAGTGAATATCTCATTGTATTTTCATCTACATCATCAAGCAAAGTGATTATAAAGTGGACGTAGGCTTTTCAACGCCGAAACACTATAAATCCTATGTCTCCTTTTTATTTTCGATCTTATTTTATTTTGATTTTAGTCAATTTGGGTGTTAGAACTACTTTTTGGTCTAACATTTTGGTGCTTTCACTGAGAACATTTGAATTCTCTATTTTTCTGGATTATCGCTCTACTTTTTAGACCGTTGAGTTCAAAGAAGTTAATCCCCAATTTTGGACGCTTTTGAATACTTGTTGGTTGATTATTGAAGAACTATGGCCAAAGGAAAAGGCAAGGAAGTTCAAACCAGTCGAGGGAACGAAGTTGGTGAAGATCAGCAAAACCCGGTCGTGACAAGGTCTCGTGGGCAGAGTTCGGGAGCGGATCAGACAGGTTCAGGAAATCTGAACCGACCTCAAGGAGAGAGCTCCGATCCGAACCGAGTAGGAGACATTGAAGAAGTGCACTCCCCTAACCCGAACCGATCCGAACAGGTTGCTCAGCTCCGATCCGATCAGGTTGCTCAGCTCTGATCTGATCTGATAGTAGGTGATGCTGGAACCTCTACTCGAGCCCCTCCAAATGCCCCGACTCCAGCCACCAGGGCCAACGACCAGATTAATCCATCTGCGCATGTCACCTAAGGAGATTTTTCGCGCCTTCTTGACATGCTTGAGAGCACTAGGGATGCTATGAAAATCCACGAGCGCACCAATCTTATGATGCAAGAGAATATGAGAATCATGAGTAGGGAAATTGGCGAACTCTGCAGACAAAGAACTCCATCCCCGGTTCATCACACTGCAATGGATCAGTCTTCTTATTCTGAGGAAGAACGACCCCGTGTAAGAAGGCCGCTCGAACGACCTCAGAATTTGGAGCAAATGACTTTCGGATCTTTCGGATCCCGCGAGGACGCTGCTCGGGTACTAGGACCCAATGATCCGAGCTTGAGAGAGCCTATGCTATTACTAATGCGGGGATCCCATGTGTTGCCTAGAGACCCTAACCTTACCAATCCCACTCAGGGACAAATGCTTCAGCCCCTTCCTCCCGAGATCGACCGGGAACGTAGGGAGTAAAGCAGAGCAGAAGCGGCTAGAAGAAGGAGGGCATCCCCTGATCAGGAGCCCAGAGGAAACCCGAACATCAGAGCCAGGGAGCCTGAACGGCCCTTGACCAATGCTGACGTATGGGCTATGATACGCCAGATCATGTCTGAGAGTCGAAACTACACCAATGAAGATTATGGCATTGAGCGAAGCCATACTCCCTTTACTGATGACATCCTTGACTTTCAGTTCCCCCGACGTTTTAACCTGCCGCAGATGGACAGGTATCACGGGAGAACCGACCTGGGACAACATTTGATGCGATACGCATGGCTTATGAATGTTGTCGCTGCCCCTGACGCAGTGAAGTGTAAGGCTTTCCCGATTTACTTAGAAGACATGGCATTACTATCGTTTACCCGACAACCTCCTCGATCGATATCAAATTTCAAGGAATTAAGTGAACGTTTTATGAATCAATTCCGACTTCACACCCAAAAGTCTAAGAATGTTATTAAATTATCGAGAATTAAGCAAGCGCCGGGTGAGTCTCTGAAGTCGTACCTTGACCGTTTCAACTTAGCTGTAACAGAAGTCAGTGACCCGCATGAGCCTACCATCTTGATGGCTTTAATGGAAGGAGTTGATCCTGATTCCGAGTTTGGAGATTACCTTTCTGGGAAGCCACCTCCCACAAGAGAGTTGTTTTATGAGAAGGCCAATATTCAGTTAAGACGAGAGGAAGCAAGGGCAAACAGAAAGAGGAAGTCCGGAGCGGCTTCAAAAGAAACTGTTCAGAGTAATGTTGCCGTAAAGCAGTCTGGAGAAAGTTCTGGGAAAGTCGAAGTGAATGTGGGAAACAAGAATGGAAACAATAATAATGGAAACGGGGGCAACAGCAACCGTAATGCGAATGGTAACAGGAGAAATAGGAACCGAGGAAGTAATTCTGATAAAAGACCCCGGTTCCAGACCTTTGAGAATTATTCACCGCTGAATGACACTTCAGAGAACATTTATTTGGATACATACAATGTTTTGCAATACAAAAGACCGCTGCCACGAGATTCAACAGAGAAAGAAATCGCAACTGGAAAATTTTGTTTATTTCATGGAACTCATGGGCATTCAACGAATGAATGTTGACACTTGAGAGATGTAGTTGAGAAGCTATTGCGCGAAGGAAAATTGGATGAGTATAAGGCTGCCCCAAGAGACAGGGGGCAAGGAGAACAGACCCCAAACCAGAATCAGTCTGCTCCCAAGCCTACAGCGCAACAGAAAGGCAAAGGAATTGTTATTAACACCATAGTAGGTGGACTCCACCCAGCTATCCACAGTTTCAGAGAAATGGACCAATACGTTAATGCAGTTAAGCACGTAGATGTGGATGAGTGCGACGATTTGGAAGATATCACCCCCGTGAAACAGCAGAAGACAATGTTCGATGATGTGATGTTCTGTAGCAGAGATGATACCGGAATCCAGTCACCTACCGAAGGTCCGTTGGTCATTACCACTACCATTGGACCGGCACTGGTTCATAAGGTACTAGTGGACAATGGAAGCTCTATCAATATTTTGTTTAAGAAGTCATTTGATCAGATGAAACTTGAGTCTAGAGATTTGAAGCTTTGTGAAGGTTGGATCCGAGGCTTCAACGGGGCATCGACAGCTCCAATGGGGTATATAGAATTTCCCGTAACATTGGGGCAAGGGGATCGTCGAAGAGTACGAATGCTTCAGTTCGTAGTGCTGGACGTAGATTCGCCCTACAACGCATTTTTAGGAAGGCCTGCCCTTGTAGAGTTCAGGACTTGTATCGCCCCGTGGTGTTTATTGCTTAAGTTCCCAACTGAAGCTGGAACAGGAGTAATGAGAGGAGATCAAGTCTCCGGACGGGCTTGCTATATTGCTGAGTTAAAGATGCTGATGAAGGGACTCAACATCGAGATTAAAGGTACCTCACCTCCTCCAAAGGAGGGTTCAGCGTAGCAATTAGAGGGATCAGCCCCGAAGGAGTTGCCCAAGGGAATGCCTGAAGACTTGGATCCCAGAGAAGATGAGGAACCAGAGGCTAGAAATGCAACTCATAACGAAGCGACAGTGGGCATACCCATTGACGAAGCTGATCCAGTAGAAGTTTTGAAGATTGGATCCCAGTTGGATCCACACCGAGCTAAAGAACTGACTGACTTCCTGAAGGAAAACCTGGATGTGTTTGCCTGGACCCACGCCGACATGTGTGGGATATCGCCATCCATCATGAGTCATTCACTGAGTATAAACCCAAAACACCCGCCTGTAAAGCAAAAGAGACGTGTGCTGGGCCCAGAGAGGTCGGCAGCTCTGAAAGAGGAAGTGGAGAAGTTGAAAGAGAATGGATTTATTAGAGATTTGACATATCCCGACTGGATATCGAATCCTGTTTTGGTAAAGAAGTCAAACGGAAAGTGGCGGACATGCATTGATTTTTCAGACTTGAACAAAGCTTGCCCGAAAGATAGCTTCCCACTCCCTAGAATAGACCAGCTTGTAGATTCGACAGCAGGACATGAACTTCTTTCTTTCATGGACGCATATTCCGGGTACAACCAGATTTCCATGCATGTGCCCGATCAAGAGCACACGAGCTTCATTACAAATTTGGGGTTGCATTGCTATGTGGTCATGCCGTTCGGATTGAAAAACACTGGAGCTACCTACCAACGCTTGGTGAACAGGATGTTTTGTAACCAAATAGGGAAGACTATGGAGGTTTATGTGGATGATATACTTGTCAAATCGAAACAGTCCTCCAGCCATACACAAGACTTAGCAGAGATGTTTGGTACCCGGCGAAAGTATCGGATGAAGTTAAATCCTTTGAAATGCTCATTTGGAGTGGCATCTGGAAAGTTTCTAGGTTTCATCGTGAGCTCTCGAGGGATTGAAATCAATCCCGGTCAAATAGCAGCAATAAGAAACATTGAAGAACCAAGGAGAATCAAAGATGTCCAAAGTCTGGCAGGGAAAGTAGCTGCGTTGAGTAGATTTATCTCCAAAGCAACAGACAAATGCGTCCCATTTTTTGACGTGATAAAAAGGGGAAAGAAAAATTTTGAATGGACTCCGGACTGTGTTGAGGCCTTTCGAAATTTATTGGAATTACTGAGAAACCACCGATTTTATCGAAGCCAGTGGATCATGAAGAGCTGTTTGTTTATCTAGCAGTGTCGGCTCACGTTGTTAGCACCGCCTTGGTCCGAGAAGAAGACAAGTGCAAAGGACGGTATATTACGTAAGTAAGAAATTGGCAGCTGCAGAACGCAACTACCCAAGGATTGAGAAGATTGCTTACAGCCTCCTGATCGCCTCCCAAAAACATCACCACTATTTTCAAGCTCACCCAATAACCATATACACTGATCAGCCTCTGAGGCAGGTGTTGCAAAGACCCGAAGCATCGGGACGGTTGATCAAATGGAATATTGAATTAAGTCAGTTTGACTTAAATTTTCAGCCGTGGAGATCGATCAGGGGGCAAGCTCTGGCTGACTTTATAGCAGAGTTCACAATTCCAGAGGAGGAAATGATCAATGACAAGGTGGTCAAGTCAGAGGAGGAATTAAAATTAGATCCACGGAAGCTGTACACAGACGGAGCCAAGAACGACCGAAGGTCCGGAGCTGGAGTCGTCTTAGTTACTCCTGAGGGACGATCGTTATATTATGCTCTGCGATTAGAATTTTCAGCGACTTATAACGAATTTGAATATGAAGCCCTGATTGCTGGGCTGAAACTTGCTAAGGAATTCGGAATAAAGGCATTGGATATATTCTGCGACTCCAAAATAGTCGTCTGCCAAGTGCGGAAGGAGTTTGTGGCTCGGGGACTCGGCTTATCGCCTATCTCGGGAAAGTGGAGGAGCTATTGAGCAACTTGGAACGGTATAACATAACGCATATCCCAAGAGCTGAAAACCAAAAGGCAAACGGGCTAGCAAAGCTAGCTAGTTCCGACAATCCGGAGGAAACCGAAATGATTCCAATTGAAACGTTGGGATCGCCAAGCTTTGAGTCGATGGAAATTGAATTAGCTTTCGAAGCAGAACCGAAGAAGGAGTCGTGGATGACCCCGATTAAGAATTTCCTTAGAAATGGGATACTCCCATCAAAGAAGAGTGAGAGGCGGGCCATAGTTCGCAAGGCCACCAGATACATCCTTCAAGATGATACTCTTTATAGACAAGGATTTTCTGTGCCCCTGTTATGATGTATAGCACACGACGACATCAAGCGTGTACTAAGAGAAATACACGAAGGTGAGTGTGGAGATCATACGGGAGGTCAGACCTTAGCAAAGAAGGTATTGCGATATGGATACTTCTGGCCCATAATTAATAAAGATGCAGCTGACTATTCACGACGCTGTGACAAATGCCAGAGATTCGCCAAGATACCCAGAGCACCACAGACCCAGCTCAAATCAATGGTGAGACCTTGGCCATTTGCCATGTGGGGAATTGACATCATCGGAGTTCTACCGATTGCCAAAGGAGGAGCGAAATATGCAATAGTCGCCGTGGACTATTTTACGAAGTGGGTGGAAGCTGAGCCCTTAACCAAAATCACAGCGAGAAAGGTGATAAGTTTCGTGGTTAGAAATATCATATGCCGATTTGGGATTCCAAGGACCATTATAACTGATAACGGAACCCAGTTTGATGGTGCCGAATTCAGAAATTTCTGCCAGAAATATAAGATTGACAAACGGTACACTGCAGTTGCCCATCCACAGTCGAACGGGCAAGTAGAAGCAATAAACAAAGTCATAAAGTCCATCCTCAAGAAGCGATTAGAACGTGCAAAAGCAAAATGGGTGGATGAATTGCCCTTAGCTTTGTGGGTATATCGGATAACGTTTGAGACAGCCACCGGTCATACCCCTTTCTCTCTCTCATTTGGCTCAGAAGCAGTAATCCCGGTAGAGCTTGAAGTTCCCTCTCACAGGGTGACATATTATGACCCGATGACGAATCGGGCGCTCCTCCTCGAGTCTCTTGATGAAATCGAAGAGAAAAGGGACGAGGCAGACTTGCGTGCGTCGAGACACCAACGTCAGATCGCACGCTGACAAAAAAGTTCGTTTTAGGACCTTTGAACCAGGAGATTTAGTGCTAAAGCGAGTTTTTCCATCCCTTCCTCACCTCGGTCCAAAGTGGGAAGGACCGTTCGTCATCCAACGGAAACTTGAGACAGGAGCCTTCAAGTTAACGACCGTAGATGGCGAGGAAGTGCCTAGGGTTTGGAATGCCCAACACTTGATGCGATATTTAAATTAAGGATGTTGTATTTTCTGTTGTTTTCCTTATGAACTCTGTAAAAAGGCACGACTTGCCTTAGAAAAGTCTGTTGATATAAATAAAGAACTATAAAGTGGATGTAGGCTACGACTTAGCCGAACCACTATAAAAATATCGTGTGCCATTTACTTTCCTGCATTATTTATACCTTCAATTGCTATTCCATTATGATTGTGGAATATAAGATGTTAATTTAAAATCTGAAAAGTTTAAAACAGCTTATATGCAGGAACAAACACAACGACTGTTTGTGCAATATGATATGAAAGAATGGGAATACGACATTCTTAACTCTAACTCTCAAGGATTGAGAGAGAGTATAAAGGAAGGGAAGACGACGTCCTCTGAGGTGTGAAGGTGCACCCAGACAAGAGACCGCCTCAGCAAGAACTCTAACCCGAATATAAGACGGGAGAGTATAAAAAATGCCAGAAAAGAACAGGCATCAATGACACAAGGAATGTGACCCCCGTCGGAGAATCGGGGACATTCAGACTTTTTGACTAAATATTGAATAGTTTTTCAAGACTGGCCGGGGGCATATATGTACACACATACCCCCCCCCCCATTATGACTCCATTACACAACTATAGTAGGACATGCATATGTATTTTTACATAAGTACAGAACTGACGACTAACAGACATTGCAGGAAATGAATTATTTTTATTCACAAATGAATGAATTTGTACAGGAAAACAGGTAAAAAGGTGTGAGGGCCGCACTCGCAGCAACAATTATGGGCCAATCAAATGCTAAAATAAAGCAAGACACTCCATCACTTAGACTTCGAAGTGGACTTGGACTTCTTAGCAGCCTTCTGCGCATCCTTCGCCTCTTTTTCAGCATCAGTCAAGATGCGCTTTGATTTTTTCTTCCCTGAGGCTGAAGTGCCGGAATCAGTCGACTTTTTCCCGGAAGGCGGAACGCTGGAATCAAGAGAAAACTTTTTAGCAAGTTCTTCTATAATAGATCTAGTCGAAAGCTTAACAACTAACCTTGATCCAGCATCCACTACTGCGAGGGGCTTAAGGCTTTCAGGGTCTAGGTCTTCAACTTTAAGCTGCATGCGTTTGTCTTGTTCGGTTTTCAGTGCAGCTAAAGTAACGTCATCGGCGCTTTTCGATTCCCCAACTATAGCCACCTCAGGATCCTCCTCACGTCCCTCATCATCACCATCATCTTTTAAGGCGTCTATCATCTCGCCATCACGAGGAGCGTCAGCTCTACCCTTGTCTCCTTCATCCTTCTCCGCTGACTTTGTTTCGGCAGTGGTTCCTTGGGGCATGTCTTCCTTCTCGGCTGGTTCAGCACCTACGGAATGAGAAGTAACGGTTATCAACTCGGGAGAAAATAAAGGGCTCTTCATTGATTGTCCGACTATGCGATGGAAAGTTAAAACAACTTTGACGAATTGGGGTGAAAAGGTAGAAATACCTTCCGATGATTTCTCAGCCAGAGTAGCTGCCGTCTCTGAAGCCGATTCAGGAATAGGAGATAAAAGAGATGTCTGAGGGATCGCCGGATTTTCGGGGTCGTATTCCTCTACTTCAGGAGTTTTAGTGGCAGTGGAAGAAGAGCCAACCTCCAAGGCGTCCTTTTGTTTAGCCTTCCACTTTTCCTCATTCATGGCGGCAGCAATTAGGTGACGCCCCTCATGCTTGAAGCTGGCAGCGTTCCGTTGAGCAACAGCAAGTTGAGCCTGTGTATCCTCGAGGTCATTTACTAGATTTTTTAAGGCCCTTGCATCGTCTTCTGCGGTCTTTTGCATCGAGTCAGTATTCGTCATTAAAGTTCGGATGATTCTGGAGAGGTTGCGTGAATACTTGAACATCTCTGAATATTGTCTCTCGACCACGTCTATTTTTGCTTTGGCCTCATCTGCCCACCTCGAAGAAACAGGCTCAAGAGCAGGTAAAAAAGTCAAGTTTTCGAAGTAATGATCAGGAAATTGCTCCTCCAGATATGCCAACTTAACTGCAGTTTCAGCATCCAGCGGTGGAGGTGCAGGGAATGTCAGCTCGGTATCCCTGTGCGTGGAGGGCTCAATGGCATCTTCATGCCTTCTAGGCCGTTTAGCGGGAACCTTACGCTTGCTTCGTGATTCGGTATCTCTTGACGGGCTCCTCTCCCTACCGCGCTTTTCTTGAGAAGAGGTTGAGTCTTTTGATTGCGGCTTGTCCTCTTCTCGGCGACCTTGGTAGCCCTTATATCGCTCTGGATCTGACCGGACGGGAGAGCGAGAGCGCGAGGACCGCGAACGATAAGAATCATAGGGCCTTCTATCCTCCCTACCGCGATCTTCGCGACGATCATACTCAATACCGTGAGGGGGTTTGGTCATGCTGCGACGTAGCTTCTTGATGTCATAATAAGCACGAGACATTGTACCTGCACAGTAATGTAAGTGGAATTCAGAATTAGTATTCTCACGAGACGTAAGTTCTGTGAAGTGGGGTGCAATTGTGTTAAGTGCATCCTATGTGGTGTCCCCCCTCCGACAAACCAGAGTCTGGAGTTGAGCTAGTACGATAGGGCTCTTTGGCCTTAATAGGAGTAGCCTCCTCCGAAGATGTAAAAACTAAAGGATTTGTGCCAAAATCCTCAGAAGTGTAAATGGTGTCAAGAAGTGGAAGATCTCCCAGGCCCTGAAATATGGGATCATCAATAGTAGAAGCATCTCTTTGGGAAGCGCCTGTTGGCTGTTCTTCAGGAGATGGTGATTTCTCAGGAGAAACAACATCCCCAGGAGTGATGTATCCCTCTCGGTGCTTTTCGAGTAAATTAGCCAACTCATCGTCTTAAGTCGAACTTGGAGAGGGTGAAATTTGAAGTGGAACGGTGGGACCTTTCGGACTCTCACCCATTTCTGGAATTACATTCACCGGAGGGATATACACATATGGACCTGGCCCGTGACCTATACTACGGGTAATGGATAGCAGCCTGTGTTGATGGAGATATTCGTCCTTGAGGACTTCATCAATAGTTAAAAACTTTTGATCACCATTAAGGAGCCGATGCATACGATCAAAGAACACTTGGCCCGATATCTGTTTTGGATTGCCAACTGCAAACAAAAAGAAAACGAATTAGTATGGTGGCGTGGACATTCAGAGTCGAGGTTTAGAAAATCGGTGCCTTACTCGATTTTGTCCATCTCCTAGCACACCCCGGCTGTTGCCTTATATAAAACCATTCCAGCTTGAAGTCGCCGGCCTTGCTACTGAAGGGCGCTGAAATTATCTTTCTTTTTGGGACAAACTCGAAGTAAGAGGAAGAAGGAGTTTCTCGAGTCTGGTGCTTGAAGTTATAGAAGAAATGAACGTCGTCAAAAGTGAGCTCTATGCCTAGGATCTCACGGTATGCTACATATAAGGTATGCAGGTAAGCATAAGAGTTGGGATACAGCTGCATGGGGGCAATCCGCATCTGTCTTAAAAAGTCGACGATAAAGGGAGAAAACGGTGGAACAGCTCCGACCATGCACATCAATCGAGTGATTGCCATAAATCCCACCGGAGGATTATGAGGACGGTCGGTTTTAGACGACACCAGGGCATCTTTTTTATGTATCCCGTACTTCAAACATATTCGAAGGATCCTATCATAGTCAGTTGTCGATTCAACAGAATCTTGAGGTGATTCCAATATGACAGCAGATTCAAATTCGTCAGGAGCTCGGGCATCTCCGACCCCTCCTTCCTCTTCGTAACCCAGAGAAACTTCACTGTCAGAAGATGTTCCACTGCTATGCGCCCCCATTTCATAATCCGATCCCTCGTCACCCCATTCAGGGTCAGAGAAAGAAGATATGTCATCAAGAGTAACTTTGTCGGATGTCTCTGGGACCTCTTTCTTTTTTGCCAGCCTAGAAGAATGCCTTTTGGCCATGATCACTAAACTATCGAAGAAGTAATAACATAAGTTAGAGTAAATTAGCCCGTGTCCCCCTGTGCATATGTGTGGACTAAAGTGTGTATGGTGTGTGCAAAACATGAAAGCAAACGCTTGGAAAAGTAAACACTCAGGAGCGTTATGTAAAGTTTTGGTGATGCAATGATGTTCATAATAGCTATTGATCTTCGTTTATGTTCGTAAGGCACTATCCTAATTTTTCATGAAGTTGGAAGTTATGTCAAATGTTGATTTAGAAAATTGGACAAATTATTGTGCTTTAAGTTGGGCTACTACGGTTCGGTTCGGATATGCATGTTGGGATCGCATCGGATGCGAAGCCGTGCTTAGGTCAAAGGTAGACATCCAACCGGACCGGTTCGGGAGTATGTATTCGGAGCGGATCGGATGAGCATGAATACCAACGCCCCTTCTCCCTTATTTCTCACTCCGACCCGATCCGGTCAAATGAGCTCTGTTTCCCATTTTTGCTTTTTGCTCCGAGCCGACCCGGTAGAAAAAACTTCGCCTCCCCTCTTTAACTTTTGTTCCCACCCGATCCAGTCTTGTGAATCTCTCTTCCTTTTCTTCTCCTCCATTTTTCACACTCCATCACCTGAACCGATCCCCTGCAATCTCCTTCTTCTTCCTCTTCTCTAATTTTAAACCCAATCCCATCTCCGAAACCCCAGTTAGGATCAAACAAGCCAAGACTCCATCTTCCAACGCCTCGAAGTGGCGGCTGAGCCACCAACAATGATAGTGAAGGAGGAGGAGGCTGTGACGTTGAAACCATACCCAAACCGGTAGAATTGACCGTAAATTTCAATTGAAACCAATTATTACGAAGTTAATCGAAGATTTAGACCTACCAAGGTGTTTAATTTGGAGATCAACACGAGAATTGTAAGAGTTTCGATTTTGGGACCTAGGGTTTTGGGGGAGAATTTATCAGACAAGCGCAGTAAAAGAGAAAGAAAGAGGGAAGAAGGCAGGGAGTGGATTTATATAGGTATACGGTGGTCATTCGTGTTCCCGCTCGCACTGGAATGGGAGCCCACAAACTCATTTTGGCCTGCTAACCCGGCGCCAAGTGAAAGAAGAGAGGAGGCTATTCGGGTCGGAATCCGAACCGGAAGGAATTTCATATATCAACCTGGCATACGAATTGAATTCAAAATAAAATAAAATAAAGAAAAAGCTTACCTGGATGAATCACTGGACGTCGAGAAGAGTTCTTAGAATTGTTTAAAAGTGAAGAAGGTAACTCAAACATTTTATGGTGTATATATAAGCAACGAGGGACATGACTTTATGAAACAACGTATCCCTACACATGAATGAAAGCAACTATTCAGCGGTTCAAATTCAGAGACCGATGAGCGTACAATGTCAAGGCACGCTCCATCTTCGATAGAAGCATCCCTTGAGGGGGCAAAATGTTAGCCTACTTTGTGAACTAGGCTACACAAAGTTAAAGGATCAAATGAAGAAGAAACATCCTGCCAACAACCGGATCGGGTCGGAGTTCCTTAGGTAGAGACAGACCAGCACAAAGCAGAAAGGGAAGGAAGGCATGACGGATCGGATCGGATGATTAATGCCAAGGCGGATCGGAACGGAGCAGAAAATGAACAAGCTTGAATTCAATATAGGCTAAACCGGAGCGGATGGCATAAACCCGAACCGAACCCCCACACATTAGCATGTCCGATCCGATCCCAGAGTAACAGCAGTCTTCACACCACGTTCTCCTAAACAATTGGGGCAGTTACATCCACTTTCTACCCACGTTGGCCACTAACCCGGTGCGCTGTCAACACTAAAATCCATTTGAGCCCGAAAGTGGTGGGATAAGAGCCACGTGGGTCCGATCCGAACCGAATTCTGGATAAGTTTCCACCTATAAATACCCCATCAAGAGGCATTTGAAAGGATCTTTTTGAGCACTCTTACAGTTCAAATATCAAAGAGAACCGAATTCCAGCACTCCAAATAATCCAAAAGCATCATTCAAAGTATATGTTGAGATAGTTAAGTGAATGTATATGAAAATGAGTGAAATTGAGTGAATATCTCATTGTATTTTCATCTACATCATCAAGCAAAGTGATTATAAAGTGGACGTAGGCTTTTCAACGCCGAACCAATATAAATCCCGTGTCTCCTTTTTATTTTTGATCTTATTTTATTTTGATTTTACTCAATTTGGTTGTTAGAACTACTTTTTGGTCTAACAATGAGAAAGCAAGAGGAAAATAAAAAGACGTTCAATACAGTAAAATGGACGGTTGGACAATTGATTTGAAGGTCCTACATTCGTGCATGACTGATGTTTGGTTGAGTTTCGACATTCTATAGGGTTATTCATGGTCAGACCGCAGTTAGGTCTAGTCATTAATACACTGCTTGGTATTGTTGGTTGTTAAATGCATCGTTTTCTTATTTGATGATGGATGATACGATTAGGTTGGCAATTCTCTGATATCCCTTCAATCAATGACATTTCCGATTAAGCTGAGGTGCAAATCATTAAGGTTGTCAATGAATCTTCGAAACTTTTAAAATCCATCTGTATTCAAAAAAACAAATGAATATCTGAAATTTAGATTAGTGGAACAGATGCGGACATGAATGCATCCAGATCCAAAAATTATTCTTCTAATTTTTGTTAAGATCTCGATTTATTTTGTGTATATTGGTAAGACGAAAGGTATACATTTATTATTTTGGTCAAGTTAATAGTTTATGTGACATGCATGTTTACTATTTAAAATATTTGTTGATTTTGCATATTTAAATATTGAATGTGATTGGAAGAAAATATCAAACCAAAGTTTTCTATTTATGATTCTTTATTTATAGATAACTAGCAGCTATGCTATTATTTGATATCTGTTTTTGTCCATGAATGTGAATATTCAATATTGAAAAATAATTTGGAATGCGGATGCTGATTATGCTATCTATATCTAAAACTATCAGATCACCAAGCCTGATATTCTGTATGTGGGTTGGCCTTCCATTAATCAATCATCACATCAATAATTTTGCAGCAATATCCATACCACAAGATAAAATGGATTTTTTTGGGCAAAACATTAAGTGTGTTGGTTGGAGGGGCATACACCAAAGCAGTAAATATTAGGTACAAGTGATTTGTATCCAAAAATTTGACCTGAATGTCATTATCTTACTAAGCATGAAATATATTAAGCGAAAATGTTATTTCTTCTTGGTTTTCTTGGAATAGTGCGAGGCAAGAGAGTCACTTGCTGTGTGAGCCATAGGGCCCACATAACACCTTTTGTTGCATTTTTACATCTGTAATTTTTTAGATGTATAGTAGAGTCTTAAGTTAAATGGTAACTCTTAATTCAAATAATGTAGGGAAATATTAATATTTGTCCATTGGACAATGGACACACATTAAGACTTGTGTAATAACTCCCCCCTCCCCCCCCCCCCCCACCACACACACACATGTGTGTGTCTCCTTATGTAACTATCAAGAGTAGTTTTGAGTTTGTAGCATTAAATATTTCGTTTTGCAATGAATAATTTTATTTGCATGACTCATGAAACTATGCTGTGAGGGCATGGACTATGTAGTATGTACCATTTCTTACTAATAATACAGATTGTTAAAACCATCTGCTTGACTTGCATGTTGGAAATATTTTTTCAATAGAATGACAAAATCATTTTATGTTGGCTGGTTCTTCAGTTGTGATTCATTATCAAACAGTTTGGTTTCATCGATGAGGCATAACAGTCACACCCCATTAACAAATACCGTTTTATTGCGTCTGCTGCTTTTTGAACCGAATACAAAGTTTGAAACTTTAATTCTAACCATGTGACTTTGATATCTCTTGTTTGAAATATTTTCGAATGCCATAGCAAAATGATGTCTTTATAGGCTACAAAAACACCACTGCCTAAAACTTGCATCTCAACTAATCACCTTTGTGCCCAATTTCGTGTTTCTAGGTTTCTACCTAAAATTTACCATTTGTTTATTATTAAAATTTGTTAAAATTATTAAATATCAAAGCATCAAATAAATGGGATTGACTTGACACATGGAAGCACAGGTGGAAGATTCATGATACGTATCGCGAACACGTAGCAGCTTACAAGTTACTATTCTATTTTGAATTGTATGGTAAAAACTAATTTTTTTTTTGCTTTAAAAACAACCAGTAAATTGATAGTTTTAAATAACAAAGATGTTAATGTATTATTTCACAATTTACAACTATTATTTCATCTTATGTATGCAAACAAATTTATTTTCAACTGTTGGCTTAAAACTTCTCAAAACTGCCTTTGACCTAAACATAACTTTTATGTTGTAGATATGTCCGTCCTCCACTAACACATCGCCTGCTGGCAGCTTTTTATTGTTCTCGGGCTGATTGGGTAAGTTCCACAGTCATAAACAACTTATAATTTATCTCTCTTTCTACATGTACGTAGATCTTTTGATTTTACATGCAATAAATGATATTCAAATATCAGGATATTTGGCAATCAGCTTCTATTTCTCATTGGTCTTAGCTACACAAATCCAAGTTATGTTGCTGCTATTTAGCCTGCAATTCCTGTGTTTACGTTTATCTTGGCTGTACTTATGCGGCAAGTCTTTTGGTGTTGCCAAATCTTACATTGTCTGGATATACATATGATTTTAAAATTAAATTTGGTATATCTTAAAATTAAATAGATTTTCTAGTTGTTGATTATGATTTAAACAAATAATTGAGTACATATGATGCAAATATTTTAGAAATCAAACTCTTCTTCTAAAAATGTCAATATGTATTTAAAGAAAAAATAATATTGCTATGAAAATATTGTAAATAATAACATTATTAGTGGTAATTTTTTAACTTCTAAATAAATTAATTTTTAAATTTGGTTTAATTGGTTGGTTAGGCTTTCGAATATTAAAAACCAAACACGATCAAGAAACCGAAATAATATAAAAATCAAAATCAAAACCAACCAATTAACTTACAAAACCAAACCAACCAAATTTAACCTGTTTGGTTGCTTTGATTGGTTCTAACCGATAAATGCCCACCCCTAGACATCACTAACTAAAAACATCATTTTCATGCCTGTATACATAAATGAACGAATACGGATTGAAATTAGGTGACTTGTTTTGTAACACCCCTAAGTCCCACATCGTGGAAGCTTGTGTGAAGTGGGTACTTGTATGGTAGAGCGTTACTAATGCCAAGACCTTTTGTGGAATAAAACCCCACACCCATACGGTGGCTAAGTTGGGAATAATATCTTGCATGAATGGAGGTGTTGGCTGTTACAGTGGTATCAGAGCCAATACCCAGCCGGAATTGTGGCTCTTGTGTGGATCACAACGTCTGAGTGAGGTGTTTGTGAGCCAACGGGGACATTGGGCTCTGTAGGAGAGGAGAATGTAACACCCTTAAGTACCACATCGTAGAAGTCTGTGTGAAGTGGGTACTTATACAGTAGAGCCCATCTCTTACTAACGCCGAGACCTTTTGATGAACAAAACCCCACACCTATACGGTGGCTAAGTTAGAGACAATATCTTGCATGAAAGGAGGTGTTGTCTGTTACATATTTCAACTGATCTTGTAATTGAAATAAAACAACATTTTTGGGTGCCACAAAGTGGTAGGCTTATTGTGGAATTTTGAATGAACTAAAAGGAGCAGAGGCTACTAAGTATTCTAAAAGTAGGTCAAAAATAGAGGTTTTAAGCTGCTTGATCTGCTAAATGGTTACTGCATTCACTTATTGTTTTCAGGTGCAAGTTTTGAAGAAGTATCCTGCCAGCGTATCATTAACAGCATTCTCGTATTTTTTGGGACAGTCTTCACGATGTTCGCAGCATTATTTGCAGGCAGAACCCTAGAAGACTGAATTATTACAAAATCTCAGGTCATTTCTGTGCTATATGCGGAATAGGATTTTGTTCACATCCTTTTTAGGGATGTGAACAAAACACTCCACCCTGATTGGTGGAAATCAGGCGATCCATATGAACCCCCCTGATTTCCACCAATGGGGACCGAGTGTTTTGTTCACATCCCTTAAACAATGTGAACAAAATCGCACTCTCTATATGCGGTGAGATTTCTGGACATTCATTATCCTTATTGACTGTGTGTTATATACCATGAAACAGACATATGATATTACATTTTGTTTGCTTAAGTGGAATTCTATTTCACAGACCTCTTCAAGACAAATACTCCCTAGTTTAAGGTGTACTATGGAATTGATTTCGAGCAATCATATGATATGGCTAAAGTCAGTTTCATAAGACATGGGAATCTATGTTAAGCTTCCAGTCTACTCTAGTACGGTTCTGTTGGAAATGTTTTGAATTGTTTAAAAATGAAAAATGATTTGAAGGTGATTGAGTCACACCCAGGTGGTTTGAGGGTAGAGCGCATGCATTAACACGGTCCGGATTGTGTTGGTGTACCATTTATATTTTTGATATAAATTTTTTAACGTTCTTATCTTAAAAAGGGTAATAAAATGGTCAAGTCAGACTTGTTCATTTTAGAGAATGTTTGATGTTGTATGTAGTTTGACGTTAGAGATAGAGTTCAAGACTATGAGTCAACCTAACATTTTGTTTACATGCAATCCTATATTTTATTGAACAACAATTAAGTCATTAATCCCAAATAATATGAGGTTAACCAGAGATGAAACCCAAAACAAAACGACAAAGTCAATTTAAAGTGAAAAACTAGTAACAAGAGATTTAAAGTTTAAAACAGAAATAAGGATAAAATAAAGTAAATAATTAAACAAATAATAATAGTAATAATAACGGATAAATAAATAAAAACCAAGGTGGTGGTGATGATGATAATAGCAATAGCAATAGCAATAGCGATAATAGTAATAGTAATAGTTATAGATCATGCCTTGTGCCCTTAATATTCATCAATTTTATAATCTAAAATGTATAACATCTTCCCTAAACTAACGATAAACTCAAGGTTTTGATACATGGATCACCAACTTTCATTGCGTTTGTTCGACTCCTGTAACAACCCGGGTTCCGACAGACCAATTTTTTTTCAAAATCCAACCCATCAGACCTCTAGTTGGGTGCTCTGGTATCCTGCAGAAAAGACAGATAGAAAGAAACATGTCAGAGTTCGAAAAGCAGCTCACAGCGGAAGGAATAAAATATAATTTATTCAAAATAGCTTTACCTTATAATAATACTGCTATGCCAGTATTCAAGCTATACCATCTATGTCATGAACCTAACCTGCGCATGTTGTGAGGAGGGGGTCATAACATAAGTTCTGTGTGACTGGACTATAATAAACTCCTATGTAACTCTACATATACCGTTCGGTCATAATTTCTCGTTTATTAGGTTATTCACAATATTAGCACTCAAAGCTAAACCCATGTCATTCTCGTCCACTTACTAGTAAATTAACCTAATACACCGTATATGCAGTTTTTCCCCAACTCATATAATCCTTTCCATGTATATGTATAGTCCCTTGTCGTATATCGTACGTACATAATTCTATACTACTTCAACATAGTGCCACCATTCTTGAAATCGTTTGGACTGCCACCCTTGATCTGGCTAGGTTTCCTTATCATGAACTATCGAGTGTTCACTAGGATTTATGCCACCTAGGACCACTAGGGATTATGCTACCTTTTGAACATCACCCTTTTCCCACGTATGTACCGTGAATCATTTTCGATGACTAGATGCACATGTACATTATATGTGTGGTCCGAGTCCCGTGACAAGGCTAATCAAGAAATACGGAACTCGGTCGGGAGCTTTAAGTTATCTGCCGTTGCAGATGCTAAGGTTTGTTTTTCTACCAGTGGATATGGTCCCACGTGACCCCTCCCTCAACTAATGAAAGGCATCCAAGGAAATCAAGCGCGAGAACTGTTCTCCTACCACCTATGCCCCACTTTCCTATTGGTCAGCCTCACCCATAACTAGATAGCAAGTATATAGTCTGTTGGGAGTTCTCCGCCTTTCCGTATGCATACTACGATTGACTAAAGATGGTAGGTAGTTGACTCACAGGGCTAAACTAAGTATCGCCGACTCACGCTAGTCCACCCTAGTCTTTAGGTTGCCTATATTGCAACCAAGGCGTACCCTTGGTTCTTCTACTGCAGACCTTAACCTCTGTAAGCCCAGGCGGATCATCTGCAACCTCACAGAGGGGTACCAAGAGTACCCTCACGTCCCCCGAAGCTACGTGCTTCGTAACCCAGTCCGCTGGAGCCTTTTTCGGAATCAAATGGACGTTCGCTCCTCCTCGTGTGCTAGTTAAGCGATGATCTACCGTATCGGGTTATTCATCTATTTATGGACTGGCTCAGTTTCCTTGACTAAGAATTATTACTTAGTTGTTTTTAACTAAGGTTTACCACTTAGTCTCCTTAACTAAGGATTTACAACTTAGTTCCCGTTCTCGATCGTTTTCTTATCTAAGGTTTATTGCTTAGCTCCTATTAACTAAGGCTTGTTACTTAGTTATCATTCTTGTTGTTTTACTTAGTCAATTTTCGCTATGTTAGACATCAGACCACATATTCTCGCTTTATAATTCAACTTGTTTGACTAAGGTTTTCCCATGAATTCAAGCATGACTTAAGTTCTCTTTTATTCGGCGATAGAGCACGGGTGTTTTCCCACAGTTCTTGCTTAGCTTACTCCATATTATAGGTTTTCCCACCCTTCAGGTCTTACATTACATCTTAAGTCATAGTCTTTCTCTGTCCCTAGGACAGGTTTACCCCCGAATTAACCCTTCGACTATTTCAACTTCGGTTTATAATAGGTAGTTAACATTCCCTATTTCCGTTTTTGGTTAAGTTTTGTTCATTTGTTCGTGTCGACTTAGCCCCACGAATCATGTGTCATTAATTAATTATGTGCCGCAACCTCTCACATTAGACCTGTCGTTGTGGTCACTGGATATGTCGGGCGGTTTCGGGCAGAATTACACCACAACTTAGTCTAACCTCGGGTTAAAGCGCGATATGACTAATTTCTCACATTAGGCATGTTGTTTGCGGTCACTGGATATGTCGGGCGGTTCGAGGCAGGATTACACCGCACAACTCATCCTAACCTCGAGTTAGCCATGTTCGAGTTCAAGTTCAATCTAGATGTCAAGTGTCAGTTCCCCAAATCCAAGCTTTACCCAAAAACCCCCATTTATGTTTATGTTTGTAGTCGCATTAATAGGTTATGTCTATCATTAAATTCATAATTCATATTCATGTCAATTTCATATTCAAGTTCTAGATGTAAACTTCATGTCAAATCCCAGATGTCGATTTCGTATCAAGTTTGTGTTCTTATCCAAATTCAAGTAATAATACAGGTTTTACTCTAGTGATATGTGCCCATTAAAAAATCCATAAGTCAATTTCATGCTTAAATCAATGATGTCAATCCTACGCCAAACCCCAAATCATGTTCATACGTATAATTCCTAAGCTGGTTTACGCATTCAAGTCTTGTCAATGTTATATTATGCCCAAACCCTTTGTAATTTATAACCAAACCCTCAAATTCATGTCATAGCCCAAAATCAAGCGTTACCCCTTTTTTGTTCGCAATAATCATTCCATCGTATTTGTTTCATGATAGATCTAGGCTCGAGATAGCCTGGCTATTAAAAATCAAAAGGGGAAGAATAAAAGGAGTAACATAATCGTAGGCATAATAGTTAAAATCGAACACATGATAATATTAAACATTATGGATTCAATTTTTTTTTTCAATAATTTCATTTCATGCTTACATAGGGAATGTTTGAACGATAAATAATAATTTTACACAAAAGTGTATTATAACTCCACTCACAGTGTTTTAGTGCTCTAATATGTAGATCCTTGATCGCCCCTTTTGATTCATGAATTGGATTAATCCTTGAACTGGTTTCCCCCTTTTTTGTTGCTTTTGATTCATCTTTGATTGTCTTCATGTCCAATTTAATTTTGATTTCATATGCGGCATAGGTTGCAGATTTGAATTCCTTCTCTATGCGCAGTAATTTTAGATCTAAGCCTCTTTTCTTTTTATTCATGGTTGTAGTAATTATAGATCTCATTTTACTTTTAAGAAAAGGGGAAGAGAGTGGATCTAGAAATTTCTTTGGAGAAGAAGAAAGAGAGTCATGGCACTGCCATTAATTTTTGTGGAGAAGAAGAAGAAGAGAAGAGCAGCATAGAAGCATCAGAGAATTGTGTGGAGTATACAATGAGCCTAGGGGTGTTTTTATAGGTGCCAAGCTATGAATCTCACCCAAAAACTAGACCGAATACATCAAAATGCACCCAGAACTGAATCTGGGAACAATTGACCCGGTCGACCCCCAGGTCGACCATTGTGTCGACCTGGTTAAGGGGAGGTCGACCACCCAGTCGACCTGGTTGTTGGGCAGGAAAATTCCCTCCCTTTCTTCCTGGGTTTGATTTTTGAAATTTTATTTTCGTTTTTGAGCTGTTTTTGTTGTTTTAAAATTCTGAAACTTCGGAAGGTCGTAACTTCTTCGTACGGAGTCCGATTTTCGAAAACTCGGACTCGATTCCATGCAGAATTCTGAGATGAACGTAATGGTGAAATCCGTTTAACTTAATTCTCAATATTTAAATTAATTATTCTTTATTTCCCTTCATTCTTAATTAATTTGTTTCGCGTATCACCATTATATTTTAATATCTCGAAATGTATATATTATTAATTTCTTATTTTTAAATAATAAAAATGCGGGGTGTTACAACACCAGTTCTTCAGTTGTATTCCAAATTTTATGGATATATTTTTGGAAATTTCTTGAAAAATATTCTATTTTTTTTAATGGGATATTGTCGCAGAATGTTTCGAATTGTTTAAAATTGAAAAATGATTTAAATAAGTGTATTTATTGTTTGAGTCACATATAATAGGGAATATTGAGAGACTCGCATTTATGTGAGTTTCTTTGCTCTTTACATTGAGTCATTTGGGCATCTAATATTGCTTTTATTCTGAGAAGTGTGCGCATGCATAACCAACACTACTTTTGACCCCTTACGAGCAATATTTCTTTTTGGAGAGTGCATGTTCGGTCGGTGGCCTTTGTGCGAAGGTTCATTGAATAATTCTGGGCTGTTTTATCCTGAAGACGACCGTGATTATAGCCTACCTTACACAATTTAATGCTGAGCAGTGAAACAACTTAAAAAGGGCAACAATTTGTGTACTCTTCACCTTCGTGTTCGTTGGTAGCATGGGTTAACTATGACAACATTTTATCAAAACTGTCATGGCTTATAAAAAAGAGTCTGACCGTAAGTAGGCTCACAAATGATAAGGGGTGAAAGGCTAGTTCTATTATCACCCCAACAATTTCCTTATCCACCGTTTCAATTCATAGTTCTCCATCAAGCCCCATTAATTTTTCATTACACCCCTAAAGTTCTAATTATACCCTTCATCATTATCTCCTTATTAAGGTACCTTTTGCAATGAACTTTGCCCACGTTCATTTATTATACGTCATACACGTCCGCCGCCGCAACGTTTTAGTTTTGAGTAATGGACCGTTCTGCTAGGTATACGAAACTGGTATGCTGATGTTCAGGAGATGTATTGTTAATAGGGTTTGTTAAAGAATAAAAGATGAACATAGAATAATACACAAAACCTCACAGCAGAAGAACAAAATATAATAACATAAACAGTTAGAACTGTTACATGTTGATTTCATTTGCAATATAATCAGAGTGCACATCCAACAAACATACCAAATACTGCAGCAGAATAATAGTAGTTAATATGGTTTACCAAACTCCGTCTTCAATTTCAAGAAATAAACATCTTTGAAAATTGAAACAACTCTGGCTGACCCAAGCATAAAACTAATAATGCACTTGAGTCGGGACAATACATTCTTATGTAAGTTCATTCAAATCTAGCAATAAGGGTAAAATAACTAAGGAGATAATAAGAAATTTTCCATCTTCTAAGGATGCGTTAAACAATCCATATATAGTAAGATATGCTGTATATATAATGTCTATCGATAACATAAGTACTAAAATACATTAAGACTTTACATTGATCCTGCTTGACACATTTTAATGTGTGTACTCTATGCATGTCTTATAACACAATCAGTAATGTTGGTAATCTATGGTACAATATTGTGGTAGCGGTCACGTATAAGAATAATCATATGACAAGGTGTGTGAAGCAATGCCCACGGCCTACGGTAGGCAGAGTTCTACAGCTTTACCCTCCTTAACTGGTCATACCCCTAATGGTTGACCATGTCCATCCCTCCAAAAATAAAAGGTGCACCCGTCGAGTCAAAATTAAGATAGTAATACGAGGGAAGAATGTTCGCTAGCTAGAGGTAGCTATCCTTATTGACTTGTATAGCTTTTGTTTTAGTCATTTCAAATTGACATAATTGTCGGGGGTTATCCATAATCATTCTCTTACTTCATTTTAGCAGATATTCACCAATTCAGCCTCTACATTCTAGATAACATTCCCTGCATACACGGTTATTAAAGTGGTTTCGGTATTGACATAGAGTATGACATATCCGATCCTGGTTTCTTTAATAATCAAATGTTTATTCTACACATTGTTTGTTCATTTAAAATTCCAAGAAAACATATCATAATTCCATTTCGAAAATATCATTATTTAAATCAAGCAAATTTAATTTAACACAGTTTTGAATTCAAAAAAAATTCTCTTTTCTCCTTCACACTTCAATTTGGAACAGTTTGAATTTCAAATTTCAGACTGAAACAAATTTAAATTTAAAGCAAGTTTAAACTTTAAACATCAGTTTAAAACAAATTTAGATTTCAAATTGAAAACAAGTTTAAATTTCAAATAGATAACAAATTTAAATTTCAAATTTCATTTTAAAGTAAATTAAATGTCAAATTTTACTTTAAAGCAAATTTAAATTTCAGATTTTAATTTAAAACGAATTTACTTTAAAATAATTTCAACTCTTTAAATTCATATTTCAAAATTTAAATCTTTGAAATAATTTAATGTTAAAAATTGGACTTCAGATTTGAGCATTATAATTTGAAATTAATGAATTTAGATTAAATTTTAGAATGACTTTATTTAAATAATTTGGTGCTCATTATTAAATTTTATATCCTAGGGTCAAGTGGACATTATGTAGCTTCCAGTTATACAAGTATATATCATTTCAACCCACATCTAAATGCTATATATATAATTTCAACATATTTCTTAGTTTTGGTATTCAATTCTAGTTATGATATTTAATAATTTAAAATTACAATAACAACACCATTTTTATAATCTATATTGTTGTGACAGATATATCATGATCAATGATCAACAATATCTACCCAATCTCACTCATTATAAAGATCAATCGGCTAATCATGATTTAAATCAACATATATCACAACAATCATTCTTTATCACATATCGGGTTTCACTGACAATGATATATAATTTCAACTTAAATTTTTAATCGGTATATCAATTAAATTTAGTTTAGATTTCAATCAACATAAATTTCATTTCAGACTTCCAAACAATGAAATTTCAATCCTGTTTTCATTGAATTTCATTCTTACTACTTTATTTCTATAGATAAAGGTTGATTCAAATATTTATTCTAACCAATAAATATAAAGTTCAGATTATAAAAGTCAATAGATAAAGTTTGATATATCACAATCAATGGTCAACAATATGAGCACAACATCATCTATAATGAAAATCAATAGACTCACACATATAATCAAATTTCTTATCAGTATATGTCATAAATATCATTAGTCGTCATATATTGGGTGTTCAACTAGCAATGATATTTAATTTCAGAGTCAATTTATTTTAGTTTGGATTCCAGTCAAATGGAGTTTTGATTGGGAAACAAATTTAGACATCTCTTTATGGTTTCGAGAGCTTTCCAACGAGATATAATTTTATATAGTGTGGATAGTTTGATTTTCCATTTAGTAACTAAGGATATTCTTCGTTTGCAAGGGAGAGATCAGACCTAAGAAGAGACGAAATAGAATTAGATGGTGGCTGCTAGGATTTCAACATAACCATATATTTATAGGCAAATGAAAGGTTATTGGGCTAAAGCGGTCACAATGACATGAAAAACCCCTTTTTCATCACCGAATGAAAATATGTCATCCTATATATACGTACGTTTTTGATACTTTTAAACCAAATGAAACTATCAAAAATCATAAAAACACAATTTTGGTCAAATTTCCCTTTTTCCACTAAATTTCTATTTTTATATAATCATTTAAAGAATTTATAATTAACATAACACATTCTGGCCAGTACACTGATAGTTATAAAACGACCGAAAAATATTGTTTTCAATTTTTTTTATATATAATAAGCTTACGAAATACATTTTTGATCATATAGTTAAATTTATTTTGAATTTTAAGGTTGGCGTTAATATCACTCCCATACTCTTCACGATTCTTACTTAATGACCATAAAATATTATTTTAGTTTTTTTCCTTTTTATAAAATTATACTTACATTCAAAAAGAAAACATATATTTTCTTAAAACATTTTTAAAATTTTACTAAAATGCTCACTCTATTTAATGCAAAACGAACTTTTTGATATCAACTCATTAATTACAATTTACATCTTTTAGTCCTTTTTTTTTTACATCCAATAAATTGCAGTAGAATTCAATATCAAATTTAAACACAAACTCTAATTAACTGAAAGAACAATAAATAATTTTATTATTTTTGTAGCAATTCAAACATGCTTACAAAATGGTTATATACAAACCACAAGTTATAAATTACCAATTCAGTGATTATGTCCATATTGTTGTAATCAAGCTTTTCAAAAATGCATTTTTGTAACGGCTGGAAATTTTCGACTCCTCGAGAGTCGAAAATTCCGAGACGTTAGTGAAAGAATTTAGAAGGTGAGAAAGAAAAGATAGAACTAATAGAATAGAAGAAGAAGAAGAACATCAGAATCATCAGAGTAACACGAATCTCACAGCGGAACGAATAACATATAATATATAACATAACTTCGAGGTAACAGTTATATATATACAATAGCACTTATCAGAGTACAACACTTACAACACAGCGGAAATAACTATAGCTATAAAATCTTGCAGCCTCCTTCTCCAAGCTCTCCAAGTATATCTGTAAATCCCGACTACTTGACTACCCGTACAAATTTAGGCACCCAAGAGTTTAGGGAAAACAACAAAGTAAACTCCGGGTCAGTCATGGGACTGGTATGAGTAAAATAGTTTAAAACAGGTATAGGATATCTCATAAGACCACGCCGTGAATACGGAACGGGTTTTTCCCTTATGAGTATCTGAACAACTTTGACAAGCAATATCATTGTGATATTATAATAATGTCTAAGTACAAATAGGTATCAATCTAGCAGAAACGCTTGCATCTCACGTTCTACATACATAGTATAAAATCATAAACCGCAGGGCGCTTATCGGAGAATGGATTCCAACAGACATGGTATGGGAGCACCTTCTGAATAGTGTACTCTAGAGGTGATACACTCAGGGTTCAACAAGAACGTATTGCAACCCGGCCACACATGACCGCTCACTCATTTAGCTTGAGTGTCGCGAATATATTGCCACCACGGTTGTAGGCCATCAAACCGTCATTCGAAGATACAGAATCAAAAGGAAGTATAAATATGAATATTCTCTAGATCGGTGACAATACACCCTGCTTGGGGATGACCCAACTAGCCATGCTGCCTAGCCCAACTTTTGTTACTTCCCGGTGTGAGGCTAGAAGCTACGTCTATCTTCAGAACATCTGATCACCATTCACTTTGAATGCCACATCGTCATACCCGCCAAATCACAAATTGACTTATCCAAAAATAACACGGGTATATAGCTAAGAGAAACGAATTCCTCCGCCACCAAACGTGAATACGTTTGAACAGATCAACTTACGCGATCCATTGGATATACTCTGTCAGACCTTCTTCCATATACGTTGTCCTGGGACTGGACAAACCGAAGGCACTATTCAGTATATCCATCTTAGTCACTGTTATCTAAGACTTATACAACAGCCCTTGCACTTTACTCCGTCTTCAATTTATCTTTGGCAGATATTGCTCGCAACGCTTATGCCAATACAGAGTGGTTCTTTGGATAATAATCCAACCGGTCTCTCCATATTAACAACGTTAAAATGGTAAAAACTTTGATAGTCTGTGATTCAACTATCAAATGAAAACATGTCGGTGTACAAACAACGATCTTATTTCCAAATGGAAATTCGATCGATCAATCATCATATGTTCATATTTCCTTATTTCATATATTTAGAAAATATATGTTATTAATCATTTGGAAAACATTTCCATAGCTTATTTTCACATCACTATTATTTCGCAACTATCAGTCCCTAACTGTAACTAGTATGAGAACAATTCTCTAAGTATCAATCCGGAAGGTCGAAACCAACATCGGATCGTCACTTAGAAAACCATTCAACTTACCCTCTCCAGTTAGTTTCTGAATTTGCTTAACTCTATTTCTTAAATTCTTATCATGAAAACATTTCATTTTCTATGTTTAGAAAACATATCTGACTATATTTGGAAAACGTTTCCAAAACTCATTTACGGATTTCCAATGAACGTTGTATAAAACATCGTTACGCTTAATCCATTAATCGCTTATTACTTAACTATATTTCAAATCAACCTTTTCTATCGAACCACAACTATTCCTTTGTCAATTCTGAAGTCAATCAAGTTGGGGTATAATTACCTCGCAAACCTTAATTGAACAACGTCCTTTACTGTGAAATAGATGAAGCTCGTCACTCACTTTTTCCAATCATCTGTTTACGCAAATTATCAGATTCAGGTTACGAATCCACTTCTTAAATGACAACGTTTGATTATAACTATAACGTTATAATTCCTACCCCTAAAATGTCTAACCTAAATTATAAATTTATTTCCTAACTCGAATAATTTAACAGACACCTAATTTCTAAATCAATAACTAAATCTTGATTTAAACCCTGGAAAGTAAATAGTACTTTCCCGAATTCGCTATAATCGAATTCGACGTATAACTCTCTTTCGAGTAATCTCTATTCGATTAACTCTCCCTTTTTAATAACTTATATTCGATAAACTCTATTTCGATTAACTCCTATCGAATAACTAATATTCGAATAGCTCTTCTTGGTTGGCTCTATTTCATTAACTCTTATCGAATAACAAATATTCGATTTTCTTAAATGTGTCAATTCTTATCGAATAACTAACATCCGATTAACTTATATGGATTTACTCTTATCGAATAACTTATTCGATTAACTTAACTTGATTTTCTTAACTCGATTATCTCAACTCGATTACTTAACTCGATTACTTAACTCGATAAATCTTAACTTGATTACTTAACTCGATAACTTAACTTAACCCAAATCGATTAACTCAACTCTAATCGATTAACTTAATTTGATTTACTCCTTCGAATAACTCATTCGAATAACTTAATTGATTAACTCCTTCGAATAACTAATTCGAATAACTTACCTTCGAATAACTAATATTCGATTTACTCTTCGAATAAATAATATTCGGTAACTCTTCTCAAATGAATAACATTTGATTTCTCCACTCGAATAAACTATATTCGATTACTCTTCCCTCGAATACACTATATTCGATAACTCTACTTCGAATAAGTGATATTCGGCAACTCTACTCGATTAACTCCACTTGGATAACTCTAACTGGTCAACTCTAACTGGTCAACTCTAACTGTTTATCTTTAACTGGTAAACTTTAACTGGTTAACTCAAATGGTTTAACCTAACTGGTTAACTCAAATGGTTTAACCTAACTTGGTTTACTTGTCTCGATTACTGAACTAATCCACTTAGTTTAACTTAGTTAATTCACTTTGATTAACTCTAACCGATTTACTTAGTTTAACTCAGCTAATTCACTTTGATTAACCCAACTAATTTACTTCGATTAACCAATTAGTTTAACTTGACTAATTCACTTAGTTTGACGCAACTAATTCACTTTGATTTACCAATTAGTTTAACTTAACTAATTCACTTCGATTAACCGCTTAGTTTATCTTAACTAATTTACTTTGGTTAACTTAACCAATTACTTTGATTAACTCGACTAACTCGCTTTGGTTAACTTAACCAATTACTTTGATTAACTCGACTAACTTGCTTTGGTTAACCTAACAAATTTCTTTGTTTAACTCGACTAACTTGCTTTGGTTAACCTAACCAATTACTTTGTTTAACTCGACTAACTTTGCTTTGGTTAACCTAACCAATTACTTTGTTTAACTCGACTAACTTGCTTTGGTTAACCTAACCAATTACTTTGTTTAACTCGACTAACTTGCTTTGGTTAACCTAACCAATTACTTTGTTTAATCTTTTTATCACACTCTGGTTATAATTCCTACTTCTACAATATCTCCTTAAAATCCATATCGTGTTATACTTGTGTGCGAAGCACGTGTTTAAATCTATCCTTGTATAATTCTATTTATTTTCCGAACAAGTGTTCCTTTATTTATTCCTTAAATAAATATTCCTTTATTTCATTTATTTATAATATAAATAAATGTTCCTTTATTTATTTCCTTTTAAAATATTCTATTTATTTTCTAAGTAAATATTTCTTTTATAAAATCCTTCGATTTTATAAATAAATTCATTTTCAATATAAACTTTGAAAATTCCCTTTTTACATTCTAGTATCACCTACGGTGTTTAACGTGTCGTATAACAATGATCGGTATCATTCAAACATATGAAATCAATAACAGATTTCATAACACATCATATATCACAATATATGAAAAACGGTAAAATAAATGTTGAGGAATCCAGTCGGATTCCTCCAACCTGTTTCCCTGCATCCACAGATGTTACACAATAAAATATACATCAATTTCATTCCAACATGAAATATACTGATGAACTGAATCAATATTTGATTGTCGTTTATATATATAACTATATCTATGTTTCAATCAAATCTATTTAACAGTCCAAACTATCAATACACAGCAATCAAATCATTTAATACAGTTTATATAAAAATATAAACTGAGGAGAGTTAGTGAGTTTTACTCACATTTCGCGTTAACCGTTGAATAACGGTTTGCGTTTATTTGACTACGACAGCCAATTTATTTCGCCATAAATTGTAACGAGCTCCGATGGACTTCCAGTCAGTGTCATTGCGTTGCTCCCGTCCATACGATCCCAACGGATCCGACCGTTCGTATTTCCGATATAGTATGCTCATGTTATACATTGTACAAGTTATAAACTGTTTTAAACTAAAACAAAACAAATTTAATTCATAACAACTTGGGCCTCACCTCATTTTCTCCCCGGCCCAATAACCAGCCCACTTCCCTTACCAAACCCACTACCGCACTATCTTCTTCCCAAATCCCATTTTCACGTTCCAGGAACCATCACCGTGAAAAGCAATGCCATTACAACTTCTCAATTTCATCACTACCACCTTCATACAAATACAAAGCCACCCTCCTATTCATTTCGTCCACCACAACTCCTGCAACTTCCTACAGAAACTGAAAACGAGACCACCCTCACATCCACCGGATTGCCTCCACTCCACCTGAGACCGGCGGACCCCACCAGGATGACCGCGACTCCCTCCTTTGCCTTTCCAACCTAGTACGATGCCTCTTATAAACTCCAATCTCTTCATTACTTCACCGTTCAAACACCCATTATCAGTAACTTCCTCATCTCAACTACCCATATGGTTTCCTCCTACATGAAACACCCACTGCCGTATGTTTCTCCCCTCCCTCAAATACAAGTCGTGACCCCTCTACAACGTACTTTCCCATTCTCCAAAGCTGACTGTTTCAAACTACATTTCCTCTCCCCTACAACTTCCAAACGCAAATCGCTGTGTCATTTTGAACGCCTACTACCGCAGCATGTCCTCATCTTTCGCATTCTATTTCCCCGCTCCTCTAATAAAACAGTTTCATGATTATTTAATGTGGAGTTTTTATTTGGGTTTCCAGTTTTGAAAGCCATTAAGAGTTTCGGTTTTAAATTCTGAAGCCAGAGGAAGGAGAGAATGTAGTGTATATTTATAGAGTTATGATCTTTAGTGACTAAGTATTAAGAACGCTGTATCTGATAGGTTGGAGTTTTCACTTTACTTGGCCTGTCTGTAGACACGAAGTAGGCATTGCAAATACTTTAAAAAGGATTGATGTGTCTAGACAGTAGCTTGGCAGTTGATGTGGTAATCCATGCCTCAACGTGGTTCCTGTGCCATCTTTTTGTTGCTAAGGAACCTAATATGGATTTTATTATATATTACTCTTTTCTTACTTGACTCATTCAAACAAAAACGCATTTCTTTGAGTAGATGTATGTGTTGAGCAACATATGTATTTTGCAAGGATATTTACGTTTGTCTTGAGTGCTAGAAAATGCCAAAATGTGTACTGGACTGTGTACAAGTATTACTTGGATTCAAATACGTGATTTCGTAAGAGCATCTACAATGCTTCGAAATTCTAAGAAAAAGAGTTGGGACAAAATATATATGTTTATGGTTTGTCGTGACACATCTATTTTGTTTTCAACGTGGACCTTTTACAAAACATATACTTTGCTTTCTTTTAAGTTTTAGGTACCGTGACACGTAAGATTTCATTCATGTCTAATTGCTACAGACAGAAATAAGAGTACAGTCGTGCTCAGTGAGGTGTAACGATCCCAGAAATATAATAATACCTGTAGATGGACTCATATTTTGAAACTTCAAAATGTTGATTACAGGGTGCAAAATACTCCAAATAAAAAGCTGCTTATTTAATTGATTAAAAATTACCATAAAATTCTAAAAATTAAATTATCACTACTTTCCAAAAGAACCTTGTCTAAATTCAAACCCGATCTCTAGTTATATCGAATAAACCGATACGGTCGATAAACGATTCTATAGCGACTATTTCAAAATTTGATTTGGACATACCTCAAAATCTACACGACGAAATCCCGATTTTTCTCTTCCACTAGAAAGATATACTCCACCAGCTCCATACGTTTCTTGTTTCACAGAAATCCGGCTTAAAACGAATCCTGTACATTCAGTTTAAGTTCGAATCGCCAAATTGCGAACTGCCGTGACGTTTCAGGTTCGTTTTAATTATAATTATAAATTATAAGTTCGAACGTTGTACTTTAAGTTATCGATATCGCCAAATCGATATATAAATCATTAAATAAATTAATTATTCGACAGCTAACAAAACGCGTCATTACAGACTTCCCCCCTTAAAATAATTTCGTCCTCGAAATTGCTAAGTTAGAAAAATGCTACTAACTCTACTAACTAGATTTAAAAAATCTTTTTGTTTACCTCTAAATTTCAGTTTCGACTGGACCCATTTAATTTTAATTAATTTATTAATTCATTTTCGACCAACTAAATTTTTCAAAAATTCTAAAAAATTTCTAACACCTTAAATTTTCGAAAAATTTCGCCATAACCTCTTTTGTACGGCTCAATACGTCAAACCACAACTCGCCTCTCTAGGCCTCCTCCAATCCAAAAGGAAATTGTAACACCCCACCTCTGCTAGGGTCACTCACAAAGGGAATGCACTAGGTTTGGAGGAGTATTATTGGTAAACATGCATAGAAATATTACAAGACAGAACATATATAAAATAGCGGAAGTAAAATCAAACTTTCATAACATGAATAAATAAGGTCTAAAGCCTTTTACATCAGAGTACATCAAAACCTGTCTTGCAATAATAAAGAAGCATAAAGACTTTTTCATAAATTATTCCCCAAGAAAAAGCAGTAAAGTATCCATAGCCGAGAAAAATCCAAGCCATCCATGATGACCTTCAAGCAGAAGAAGTCTGAACTAAACAGCAGTATTTCCTCCCTGTAACCTGGGGGGAAACGGATGAAAAGAGGCGAAACAAAACGGGTCAGTCAAAAAGACTGAGTAAGCCCTATCTACTATTAGTATAAAAACTAGTAAAGTTAACTGACATGAGAAACTGAGATGAACATAAGCATGATAACAAGATAGATAAGCTAAATCAAAATAACAGGATGAACTACTGAACTCAGATAAACTAGGGTGTCGTGATAAACTACGATGCCAAGATAAAACAAGGTATCACATTGTCAGGTTTCTATCAAGTATAATATCCCAAGATATCTATCGCGTATAACGTCCCATGGCATCTATCCTGTATATCCGCTCTGCACCTACCGTACTAGTACCCCAACTGTATTACGTGTTATCCGTGAATGACCCTAACTCAAAAGTCGTGTAATGGTCCATGTCAACCTAATATGCCGCATATATAGGTTACTCAACTCATATGTTCCTTTCCATGTATAAGTTCAGTCCTTTGCCGTAGGCTGTACGGGCTTTCCCATGTAAACGGTTTATCCTTGAAGTTGTTTTGGACTGCAACCCTTGATCTAGTTGTGTTTCCTTACCATGAACTATCGCGCGTCCACTTAGGATTTATGCCACCTAGGACCGCTAGGGGTTATGCTACCTAATGAACGTTTCCGTGTCTTGGCTTGGGTTTTGGCCACCTAGGACCACTAGGGATTACGCCACCCGTCAACCGCGCCCTTGATCCCACGTATGTATCGTGAATCGTTTTCCATGTCTAGATGCACATGTTCCCCAATGTGCCATCCGAGTTCCGTGCCAGGGCAAATCAAGAAATACGGAACTCGGTCGGGAGCTTTAAATCGTCTGCCGATGCAGATATCAAGGTCTGTTTTTGTACCCGTGGCTATGGTCCCACGTGACCCCTCCCTCAACTACTGAAAGGCAACCCAAGAAAAATCATGTGTAAGAACCACTCCACGGCCCCACTATAGCCCACTTTCCTACGGGCCAACCTCACCCATGACTCGATAGCAAGCACATGGTCTGTTGGGGGTTCCCTGCCTTTCCGCACGTACACGATTGACTAAAGATGGTAGGTAGTCGGCGATGCGCTATCCAGGGCAAAAACAAGAATCGTCGACTCCACGCTAATCCATCCCAGTCTTTAGGTTGCTCGCATAGCAACCAAGGCATACTCTTGGTCCTTCTAACGCAGACCTTAACCTCTCATGGGCCTAGTATAATTACCTGGCAGCCCACAGAGGGATCCCAAGAATATCCTCACGTCCCCCGAAGCTTCCACTTCGGCACCCAGTGCGCTGGAGCTTTTATCCAAGTCAGATAACTTGCTCCCCCTCGTATACTAAGCGATGACCTACCGTATCAGGTTACTCATCGTTTTGAGAATTAGTCCTATGTCCTTAGCTAAGAATTATTACTTAGTTACCCTTAACTAAGGTTTACCACTTAGCTTCCTTTCCCGTTATCCTTGATTAACCACGGTTTTCTACCTAGTTCTTCTAGCTAGGGTTTGTCTATTGGGTTAAGTGTTATCATTCAAGTCCATGACTTAACCCGCCCACGAATCACGTCAAAGATTGGCTAAGTATTTAAGTTCAAGACTTAGTCCCACAAGTTGGTTAAGTGTACCCAGAGGCTCATGACTTAACCCTATCAAGTCAAATTGGTCAAGTACTAGCTTACCTTAATCCTATCGGATTATCTTGCTAGATCGATTAAGCATAGATTATCTTAATGTAATGACCCGGATCCTTGTAGGTTAATTTTAAAATATTTAATATGGATTTAAATATTGAATTAAGTAAATAAATCAATTTTTATAGGGAGTTATCGATTTAAAAATTAATTTCAATTTAATATTGAAAATATTAAATTATCAGAAAAAGAAAATGGATTTAGTTGAATTCAAATTTTTATTTGAATTGATAACAGTTCAAATAATTAATATGAAATTTTAACGGTAATAATATTTGAATATTTATCAAGGAGAATAAATAGTTTGAAATTTAATTAATTGTTTTGAATTAAATTTATATCATTTTAAATTTATATCTTCCACAGACGATCGAATGGGACTTCGTGACGTATCCCGATGTGTCCGGAATAGTGGTTTTACCCTAGAATTGACAGTCGTTGTGTTCAGAAAGGAGTTCAGAATCACGCGGTAATTTAATTTTTAAAAATACCGGTTAAATTAAAATAAAATAAATCTCCTTTGTGTGTGGATAAAAATAAAACAACCAGGACCAAATTGGATGCCACGTTGTTCAAATAAAACCCGCACCCCCTACCTACTTCTCCTATTATAAAATCAGCACCCCTTTAATTTTCATTTCAGTTCTTCAGTTCACAAAAAATCAAAGCCGAGCCTCAAAGAAAATCGAATCCGCTCCTTTCAGAATCAAATCACGGAGCTCGCATCTTCGTGACCTAGATTCATCGATTTGGAAGGGAGAGTGTCGAGCGCGACAGAGGCTTTGTTGAGTTCAGTCTCTAGCTTCGCGCTAGGTTATTGGTCTTCACATCTGGAAAGGGGCGTGACTTCGAATCTTTGGGGTTCGACCGACCTAGCGTTGATTCTTGAATGGCGAAGGAGCTGTACTTAAGTGGTGCAAAGTTGGATACTATGTTGGAGTTCGACTAGGTTACTGGGTTAGTGTCGCACCCTTTTCTGGTGATGGTGCGATCAAATGTTGAAGTCGATTTAGGGTTTGTTGGATGCCGGAAGTTCACGAGTGAGGAACTGGGTTTCGGTGACGAACAGGAGACCGATGATGACTGGGAAAGTTGTGTGCGATAGTGGGGATTCGATCAACATGAAAGCTGCGTTCGACCAGGAAGAAAGAGGTGAATTTGTCATTTCGAATTCAGTGACTGAGGAAGGAGCTGAAAATTTAATAAGATGGGATTAAGGTAATTTCAATTTAAATTAGTGTATTAGTTAAAAAAGATTAGTAAGTTAATGAGTTAAATGGTTAGAATTAAATTTGTATAATGGTTAGGATTTTTTTTGTATATCAGTACATATTGGTTTAAGTAATTGTTAAGCTAAATTTAGTTTAGTAGCCAAAGGAAGAAAATGTAGGAAAGTCATTTACTCATTTAAATAGTTATTTAGTTAAATAAATGTTTAATCAGAAATTTAAATAAGATTATCGTAGGCATGAAATCATTCTAAAAGATTCGTAGCCGGTGATTGGGCAATAAATGGGATACTCGACAACTGCAAACTTCTGGTGAGTAAACCTCACTCACCACTTATTTAGGAATTATTTTTATATCATTAAAAATAATTGTCTGTGCTTGTTTGAATGTTGTCTGATGGTTTTAAAATATATATTAGTTATTTAGGACTATTATATATATATATTGGGTTGATTGATTGGTTGGATTCCCGCAGTTTCATTAGCGGATGCCCGCGGTTTCGTAGCGGATGATTACCCTATACGCCCCACACTATGATTAGTGGATGACCTTCTATACCGCGATATCCTGCCTCGAAGCAGGATGGGTATTATTTATGTGCTAACGTCTGTGGATGCAGGAAAAACAGGTTGGAGGAATCCAACTGGATTCCTCAAAAATATATTATCTGTTTGTTGTTTGTTTGATTTCATATATATATTCATATATGATGTGTTAAAAATCAAATGATTGAAAATTGGTTGATTGATTGTTTAAAATATCCCTGGGGCTTGAATATTGATTCATAAAAATATCGGAAAGGGTATTTGATATTTAAAAAGGAAATTCTATTTTTATAAATAGAATTTGAATTTTTAAATAAAACTATAGAAAATATTAACTTGTTTTGAAGGTATATAAAACAAGTAATGGAATTTAAAACTTTGTTTATAAATGAAAATATGGGATTTGAATCGAATTTATAAACTTTGTTTATAAATGGGAAGATGGGATTTGAATCGAATTTATAAACTTTGTTTATAAATGGGAAGATGGGATTTGAATGGAATTTATAAACTTTGTTTATAAATGAAAATATGGGATTTGAATCGAATTTATAAACTTTGTTTATAAATGGGAAGATGGGATTTGAATGGAATTTATAAACGTTGTTTATAAATGGAAAGGTGGGATTTGAATTGAAGTTATAAACGTTGTTTATAAATAATGCAGAGAATTCAAATAGATTTTGAATATAGAATTCAAATGGACTTTAAACTATAGATTTGAATATAGAAATTCAAATGGACTTTAAACTATAGATTTGAATATAGAAATTCAAATGGACTTTAAACTATAGAATGTAAAAATAGGATTCAAATGAAGTTTAAATAAAAAGAATTCAAATAGAATTGATTTGGAATTTGAATAAGAAGTCGATAAGGAAACGAGAGTATGAGTATAATTAGAATTTGTTAATATGCAGTTAAAATATATTTGAACATGTCATGTTCAAATATGAAGGTGAAATAGACTGAAAAGTTAAGTAACAGATTTAATTAACAAATTGAGTTAAAACGATTGGTATAGTTAAAATAGATTGGACAGGTATAGACATACAGGAGACAGGTATGGAATAAAGTATAGAAGTGAAATAAATAGAATGCCCGACAAAAAGGTACGTATTTAATTCATATATGAGATTTTATGCGCCGTATCGGCTAGCCGCTTGGCTTTTTCTTTTTCTTTTTGAGATGAGAAGGACCGGGAAAGCTATTTGAAATTTCCCGATGCTCCCGGTACAAAGGAGGTTATGGCGAATTTTTCCGGGAATTTAAGGAGATAGAATATTTTTAAGATAATTTGATAGTTAGAAATCAACGTATCAAAATATATAGAAGTCAATAAGAAAACGAACTTAGAAATAGAATAGTATAATCAAAAAGGAAGTATAAGAATAAAATCTAGTAAGAATAGAAAAGGGAAGTGTATACGTGTTTAAAAGTAAATCAGTAGTTGTATGGAATTGATTTGTTCGAGTAAGTAGTCTTGTCTGTTTTGACATCAAATGTTATTCAGTCAAGGTCTGAGAGGTAATTATACCCCAACTTGGTTGATTTCATGATATACCGATAAGTAGCAAGATTCAGGCTCGAAGATCAAATGTGGAATAAGAATTAGTTAAATACTGTATTTGGGTTGTCGTAACGATGTTTTACACAGCATCTGTTTTAACCCAAATATATGCAAAGCTTGGAAATAGAATAATGAATATTTTCTAAAGTTTAGAAAATAAAAGAAGGCGATATATGGAAATGTTTTCCAAAGAACGTAAAAGGCCAATATGGTTATTGAAAATATTTGGTTAACAAATATTGATAAAGAAATAGGGAAGAGATTTAATTAATGGAATATTAATTAAAGGTTCAGTGATTTGTTGGATGTTTGGATGAACACTTGTTTTATTCGATAGTTAAATCATCGACTATCGAAACACTTGTTTTTATTCGATAGTTAAATCACAGACTATCGAAGTTTTGACCATCGTTGTCGATATGGAGAGACCGGTTGGATTATTATCCGAAGAACCACTCCATATTGGCAGTAGCGTTACGAATCAGATTATATAAAGATAATCGAAGACGGAGTAGAATGCAAGGACTTTTTCTATAAATAGAAATAGTGCCTTCAGTTCATCCTGTTCCTGGGTGACTTGTATGGATGAATGTTTGACAGAGTATTTCCAGAAAGGTCACGTACATTGATTTCTTCAACTGTACCAAGAGTGGAAGCGGAGGAGGAAACTTCTTTTAGCTGACACGTAATGTACTGTTGTAGACGTCAATTAGTGATTTTCGATGGATCTGACGATGTGACATTCAAAGTGAATCTGGTGTGATGATAAAGCGTAGCTTCTAGCCTCATCAACCGGTAATTGACAGAAATCGGGCAAGCAGCATGGCTATGTAGGTCGCACCTATTAGGGTGTATAATCACCTGATCTAGAGTTTCATTTACTTCTAAAAATCTATTGTCGATGCTGTCCCATTCGGGAAACGGTTGCTGATCCCAATCGTAGGTGATATACATTCGATACACTCAAGCGAAATGAGTGGTCGGTCATGTGTGGCTGAGTTGCAAGATGTTCTTGTTGAACTCGGTGTGTTCTCCTCTAGAGATATACCAGCGGAAGGTGATTCCATACCTTGTCATAGTTGGAAATCCATTACCCAATACGTGTTTGCGGTTTTGATTGTGTATTACATATGTGGAACGTGAGATGCAAACGTTCCACTAGATTGTTATCTACTTGATTTAGACATTATTATAATATCAAAAGAGTTTTGATATAAAGATAAGTCAAGTGTTTCGATTCTCATAAGGGAAAAACCCGTTCCGTGTTATACGGCGTGGTCTTATGAGATATCATTTAGTTTCTGAAACTGTTTTAAACTGTTTACTCATACCAGTCCCATGACTGACCCGGAGTTTACTTTGTTTTGTTTTCCCTAAACTCTTGGGTGCCTAAATTTGTATGGGCAGTCAAGTAGTTTCAGGATTTTACAGATCTATCTAAAGGAGCTTGGAGCAGGAGGCTTCAGCGTTATCTAGTTATAGTGGTTCTGCTGCGTTGTAAGTGTTGTACTCTGATAAGTGTATGTTATGCAGTTAAGATTTTGTATTTCAAAGATATGATATAATATATTTTGTTCCGCTGCGATGTGAGATTCTGTGTTGTTATTTCTGTTCTTCTTCTATCTCTTTCTTCTAAAAAAAAATGTTCCGTATTTTCGTGATATTTGGGTTGGACGTATGATGTATATAGTCAACTCCGATGTTATGGAAATCTGGGTCATTACAGTTGGTATCAGAGCTTAGGTTGAGCGAATACCTAGGCTTGTTGGAATGTGCTCATTAGAGATAGGATCAGTAGTATCCTAGAATGAGTTGAGCGTATATATGTACGAGAGAGCGTATTTGTTATTTGATATAAAAACTATTTTATATTGTGTTGACTAGTCTGTTGAGTGGATTATAAATTTTGGTCGAATCGTGGGACGCCACGATGTCGATAGGAGTTTATAAACACTGGAACAGAAGATTGGACACGATATTGTTTTTAAATAGTTAAGTTGATTGTTAGGATTATAATCGAATAAGATTATAAAAACTGGAATAGTTATATATATAACCAATGGAATTTGTATATGAAATCAAATATACAAATGTGATAAATTGAAATTAAATTCCAACCAGAATTAAGAATTTAAAATCCTGGGGTTTGGAAAATATTTTTCTAAATGGAGTTTGAAAGAAATAAAGCACTGAACTCATTCAGTGGCTGGAAAATAATTCTGATGATGGTCGCAACATCACCAGTGTTCATTTTCGAGTTTCTAAGTGACAAATTGCTGCCTTAGAGAAATTTTGATGGAAATTTGTTGGAAAGAAAACAAGTTGTTTGAAAATTCAAATGTTTTGAATTTGAGATAGATAAATATATGTATATATTTATATTACTTCAAAGGAATTTTGAATTGAGAATTGGAATATAGATTTCAAATAGAAGTAAAATAAAGGAATTTGAATATATATATATATAATTCAAATATAAGTGAAATAGAATTTGAATTCAAAGGAATTCAAATGGATTTGAATAAAGAAAAATCAAATAGAGATTTGAATATTAGAATTCAAATGAAATTTGGTTAAATAGAATTTCAAAGAGAATAAAGTGGAGGTTGAATATTAGAATTCAAAGAAAATTTAAAGGATTTTAAATAGAAATTGAATAAAGGAGTTTAAATAGAATTTGAATTCAAAGTGAAATTAAAATAGAATTTAAATTCAAAGAAATTCAAATAGGAATTGAAGATAAGAAATTCAAATAGGAATTGAAGATAAGAAATTCAAATGGAATTTGAAGATAAGGAATTCAAATAAATTTGAATAGAACAAATTCAAATAGAAGTTGAATAGAAGGAAATTCAAATATAGAGTTTGAATAAAGAAATTCAAATGGAATTTGAATATTGTAGATGTAGAGGACTTGAATATGTGAAGAGAAATAGATCGGGAATATTATGTTGGATGGATTAGATATATATTAGAAATATATCAGAATGGATTTGAATTTATTATAAACAAAGTTAAAACGTTTATATTTATAAATATAATTAAAACGAGCTCGCTATAGCGCGGCAGTTCGTAAATTTGCGATTCGAACTTCAATTTGGTATACAGAACTCAATTGAAGTCGGAATTCTTTGAAACAAGAATCGTCGGGACCGGTTGAACAATAGTTTTCGAATGAAAGAGAAAAATCAGGATTTCGTCGTATAGATTTTGAGTTATGTCAAAAATCAAATTTTTAGAAAAGCAGCGCCAGAAACCATTAAAAACCACAATGGTTTATATATATAAGTAAATGGATTTTTAAAGTAAATAAAATCCGAATGGCCATGAGGAAAATATAGACTGGAGATATAAATTAAATATGAACTCCAGTGAAGTAAGTGAAATGATTTTTAAGACAAAAATCATATTTTAATGGTTAAATAGAATTGACTAAATTGGAGAATAATTAGTTAAAGGAAATTTGAATCGAAATTGGGTTTTTGGATAAGTGAAAGAGATTGAGAATTTATATTCGAAATCGAATATATAACCCGAGTTGAAAATATAATTAGATTAGTTATAATTGATTTGACATATATTTGAACAAGTGATATTCAAATAAAAAGGATGAAATAGGCAAAACGGTTAATTAGCAACTAGTTAATGGGAATTTGAATGATTGAAATTAAATTTAACTTAAGTAAGTTAAATGGACCGAAATGAATAAATTGAGTAAAATCAATGTGAATGAAATATGAATTTGGTGTGAATAAAGGAAAAAAACCAAAAGAGTTAAAAGGAAATATATTTGTAACACAAATACAAAGGAAGTAATGTGCAAACAAATAGAGGGAGAAATATTTGTAAAAACATTTACAAATAGAATTTAGAAGGAAATATTTGTAAAACATTTACAGATAGATTAGATGGAAACATTTATCTATAGAAAATAAATAGAATGTTATAAATGAGATATTTATTTGTTAAATAAATAGAATTTAATCAAAGGAATATTTAGAAGATGAATAGAAAATGGAAATCTGTTTTTAACAGAAAAATAGAAAAGATTAATTTATAAATGACAGTATATAAATTAAATTAAATATTTATCATTTGATAAATGGAATATATAAGTCTGAACTTATATAGAGAAGAGATATTGGTTTTTAACACCGATAGTTCTAAATAGAAGGGGTACACAACACTTGTATAAGTGAAGTAACGTTATTAAAGAGTACATTTATAAAGTGGAGAACCGTTACTAAAGTAAACCTTTATAAATGAATAAACGTTATCCAATAGGAGTTATTCGAATAGGAGAAGTCGATTAGAGTTAGAAATAATCGATTAGAGTTAGAATAAATCGATTAGAATAAGAATTAACCAGTTAGAGTTAATCAGTTAGGGTTAATCCATAGAGTTAATTGAATATTAGTTATTCAATTAGAATTTATTGAATATTTGTTATTCAAATTAAGAGTTAACCAGATAGGGTAAATTGAACCTAGTTAATCGAATTAGGATTTAATTGAATGTTAGTTATTCAATTTAAGTTGATCGAATATAGTTATTGAGATAGAGTTATTAAAACAAAGTTACTCAGGATAAGTTGCCATTTCGTACGACTGCTAGCGTAATTTGCAGGGCTGCAGATAGCCTAGGGCGGTCGGGTGTTTCCTGGGGGAATCAGGCGTAACCATTGTGATCGCTGCGATCTAGAGTCAAGCGAATGGAGTTAAATCGAATATTAGCTTATTCGAATAGAATTAAAGGAGTTAATCGAATAGGAGTTATTCGAATAAAGTTAAAAGGAGTTAATCGAGTATTGGTTATTCAGATAGAATTAAAGGAATTATCGAATTTGGTTATTCGAAGGGGTTATCGATTATTTGTTAATCGAAAGGAGTCATCGATTATTAGTTAATCGAAGGAGTTATCGATTATTAGTTAATCGAAGTGAGTTATAGGATATTGGTTATTTGAAGGAGTTATCGAATTTAGTTATTCGATGGAGTTAATTGATAAGAGTAAATCCAATAGAGTTAATTGATAAGAGTGAATTGAATAGAGAAAATCGAATATAGTTTATTCGAAGAAAGGTTTTCGAATCTAGTTATTCGAAAGAGAGATTACCGAATATAATTATTCGAAGGGAGGAGTTATCGAATAGGGATTTATTCGAAAGAGAGTTACGTAAGGAAGTTTGAAATGTTGAGTATCAACATAAATAAGTTTTGAAAAGTTAATGGGTTTGTAGCACTTTTCTCTACCTTAGCAATTTCGAGGACGAAATTATTTTAAGTGGGGAAGAATGTAATGACCCGGATCCTTGTAGGTTAATTTTAAAATATTTAATATGGATTTAAATATTGAATTAAGTAAATAAATCAATTTTTATAGGGAGTTATCGATTTAAAAATCAATTTCAATTTAATATTGAAAATATTAAATTATCAGAATAAGAAAATGGATTTAGTTGAATTCAAATTTTTATTTGAATTGATAACAGTTCAAATAATTAATATGAAATTTTAACGGTAATAATATTTGAATATTTATCAAGGATAATAAATAGTTTGAAATTTAATTAATTGTTTTGAATTAAATTTATATCAGTTTAAATTTATATCTTCCACAGACGATCGAATGGGACTTCGTGACATATCCCGATGTGTCCGGAATAGTGGTTTTACCCTAGAATTGACGGTCGTTGTGTTCAGAAAGGAGTTCAGAATCACGCGGTAATTTAATTTTTAAAAATACCGGTTAAATTAAAATAAAATAAATCTCCTTTGTGTGTGGATAAAAATAAAACAACCAGGACCAAATTGGATGCCACGTTGTTCAAATAAAACCCGCACCCCCTACCTACTTCTCCTATTATAAAATCCGCACCCCTCTAATTTTCATTTCAGTTCTTCAGTTCACAAAAAATCAAAGCCGAGCCTCAAAGAAAATCGAATCCGCTCCTTTCAGAATCAAATCACGGAGCTCGCATCTTCGTGACCTAGATTCATCGATTTGGAAGGGAGAGTGTCGAGCGCGACAGAGGCTTTGTTGAGTTCAGTCTCGAGCTTCACGCTAGGTTATTGGTCTTCACATCTGGAAAGGGGCGCGACTTCGAATCTTTGGGGTTCGACCGACCTAGCGTTGATTCTTGAATGGCGAAGGAGCTGTACTTAAGTGGTGCAAAGTTGGATACTATGTTGGAGTTCGACTAGGTTACTGGGTTAGTGTCGCACCCTTTTCTGGTGATGGTGCGATCAAATGTTGAAGTCGATTTAGGGTTTGTTGGATGCCGGAAGTTCACGAGTGAGGAACTGGGTTTCGGTGACGAACAGGAGACCGATGATGACTGGGAAAGCTGTGTGCGATAGTGGGGATTCGATCAACATGAAAGCTGCGTTCGACCAGGAAGAAAGAGGTGAATTTGTCATTTCGAATTCAGTGACTGAGGAAGGAGCTGAAAATTTAATAAGATGGGATTAAGGTAATTTCAATTTAAATTAGTGTATTAGTTAAAAAAGATTAGTAAGTTAATGAGTTAAATGGTTAGAATTAAATTTGTATAATGGTTAGGATTTTTTTTGTATATCAGTACATATTTGTTTAAGTAATTGTTAAGCTAAATTTAGTTTAGTAGCCAAAGGAAGAAAATATAGGAAAGTCATTTACTCATTTAAATAGTTATTTAGTTAAATAAATGTTTAATCAGAAATTTAAATAAGATTATCGTAGGCATGAAATCATTCTAAAAGATTCGTAGCCGGTGATTGGGCAATAAATGGGATACTCGACAACTGCAAACTTCTGGTGAGTAAACCTCACTCACCACTTATTTAGGAATTATTTTTATATCATTAAAAATAATTGTCTGTGCTTGTTTGAATGTTGTCTGATGGTTTTAAAATATATATTAGTTATTTAGGACTATTATATATATATATTGGGTTGATTGATTGGTTGGATTCCCGCAGTTTCATTAGCGGATGCCCGCGGTTTCGTAGCGGATGATTACCCTATACGCCCCACACTATGATTAGTGGATGACCTTCTATACCGCGATATCCTGCCTCGAAGCAGGATGGGTATTATTTATGTGCTAACGTCTGTGGATGCAGGAAAAACAGGTTGGAGGAATCCAACTGGATTCCTCAAAAATATATTATCTGTTTGTTGTTTGTTTGATTTCATATATATATATTCATATATGATGTGTTAAAAATCAAATGATTGAAAATTGGTTGATTGATTGTTTAAAATATCCCTGGGGCTTGAATATTGATTCATAAAAATATCGGAAAGGGTATTTGATATTTAAAAAGGAAATTCTATTTTTATAAATAGAATTTGAATTTTTAAATAAAACTATAGAAAATATTAACTTGTTTTGAAGGTATATAAAACAAGTAATGGAATTTATAAACTTTGTTTATAAATGAAAATATGGGATTTGAATCGAATTTATAAACTTTGTTTATAAATGGGAAGATGGGATTTGAATCGAATTTATAAACTTTGTTTATAAATGGGAAGATGGGATTTGAATGGAATTTATAAACTTTGTTTATAAATGAAAATATGGGATTTGAATCGAATTTATAAACTTTGTTTATAAATGGGAAGATGGGATTTGAATGGAATTTATAAACGTTGTTTATAAATGGAAAGGTGGGATTTGAATTGAAGTTATAAACGTTGTTTATAAATAATGCAGAGAATTCAAATAGATTTTGAATATAGAATTCAAATGGACTTTAAACTATAGATTTGAATATAGAAATTCAAATGGACTTTAAACTATAGATTTGAATATAGAAATTCAAATGGACTTTAAACTATAGAATGTACAAATAGGATTCAAATGAAGTTTAAATAAAAAGAATTCAAATAGAATTGATTTGGAATTTGAATAAGAAGTCGATAAGGAAATGAGAGTATGAGTATAATTAGAATTTGTTAATATGCAGTTAAAATATATTTGAACATGTCATGTTCAAATATGAAGGTGAAATAGACTGAAAAGTTAAGTAACAGATTTAATTAACAAATTGAGTTAAAACGATTGGTATAGTTAAAATAGATTGGACAGGTATAGACATACAGGAGACAGGTATGGAATAAAGTATAGAAGTGAAATAAATAGAATGCCCGACAAAAAGGTACGTATTTAATTCATATATGAGATTTTATGCGCCGTATCGGCTAGCCGCTTGGCTTTTTCTTTTTCTTTTTGAGATGAGAAGGACCGGGAAAGCTATTTGAAATTTCCCGATGCTCCCGGTACAAAGGAGGTTATGGCGAATTTTTCCGGGAATTTAAGGAGATAGAATATTTTTAAGATAATTTGATAGTTAGAAATCAACGTATCAAAATATATAGAAGTCAATAAGAAAACGAACTTAGAAATAGAATAGTATAATCAAAAAGGAAGTATAAGAATAAAATCTAGTAAGAATAGAAAAGGGAAGTGTATACGTGTTTAAAAGTAAATCAGTAGTTGTATGGAATTGATTTGTTCGAGTAAGTAGTCTTGTCTGTTTTGACATCAAATGTTATTCAGTCAAGGTCTGAGAGGTAATTATACCCCAACTTGGTTGATTTCATGATATACCGATAAGTAGCAAGATTCAGGCTCGAAGATCAAATGTGGAATAAGAATTAGTTAAATACTGTATTTGGGTTGTCGTAACGATGTTTTACACAGCATCTGTTTTAACCCAAATATATGCAAAGCTTGGAAATAGAATAATGAATATTTTCTAAAGTTTAGAAAATAAAAGAAGGCGATATATGGAAATGTTTTCCAAAGAACGTAAAAGGCCAATATGGTTATTGAAAATATTTGGTTAACAAATATTGATAAAGAAATAGGGAAGAGATTCAATTAATGGAATATTAATTAAAGGTTCAGTGATTTGTTGGATGTTTGGATGAACACTTGTTTTATTCGATAGTTAAATCATCGACTATCGAAACACTTGTTTTTATTCGATAGTTAAATCACAGACTATCGAAGTTTTGACCATCGTTGTCGATATGGAGAGACCGGTTGGATTATTATCCGAAGAACCACTCCATATTGGCAGTAGCGTTACGAATCAGATTATATAAAGATAATCGAAGACAGAGTAGAATGCAAGGACTTTTTCTATAAATAGAAATAGTGCCTTCAGTTCATCCTGTTCCTGGGTGACTTGTATGGATGAATGTTTGACAGAGTATTTCCAGAAAGGTCACGTACATTGATTTCTTCAACTGTACCAAGAGTGGAAGCGGAGGAGGAAACTTCTTTTAACTGACACGTAATGTACTGTTGTAGACGTCAATTAGTGATTTTCGATGGATATGACGATGTGACATTCAAAGTGAATCTGGTGTGATGATAAAGCGTAGCTTCTAGCCTCATCAACCGGTAAATGACAGAAATCGGGAAAGCAGCATGGCTATGTAGGTCGCACCTATTAGGGTGTATAATCACCTGATCTAGAGTTTCTTTTACTTCTAAAAATCTATTGTCGATGCTGTCCCATTCGGGAAACGGTTGCTGATCCCAATCGTAGGTGATATACATTCGATACACTCAAGCGAAATGGGTGGTCGGTCATGTGTGGCTGAGTTGCAAGATGTTCTTGTTGAACTCGGTGTGTTCTCCTCTAGAGATATACCAGCGGAAGGTGATTCCATACCTTGTCATGGTTGGAAATCCATTACCCAATACGTGCTTGCGGTTTTGATTGTATATTACATATGTGGAACGTGAGATGCAAACGTTCCACTAGATTGTTATCTACTTGATTTAGACATTATTATAATATCAAAAGAGTTTTGATATAAAGATAAGTCAAGTGTTTGGATTCTCATAAGGGAAAAACCCATTCCGTGTTATACGGCGTGGTCTTACGAGATATCATTTAGTTTCTGAAACTGTTTTAAACTGTTTACTCATACCAGTCCCATGACTGACCCGGAGTTTACTTTGTTTTTTTTTCCCTAAACTCTTGGGTGCCTAAATTTGTACGGGCAGTCAAGTAGTTTCATGATTTTACAGATCTATCTAAAGGAGCTTGGAGCAGGAGGCTTCAGCGTTATCTAGTTATAGTGGTTCTGTTGTGTTGTAAGTGTTGTACTCTGATAAGTGTATGTTATGCAGTTAAGATTTTGTATTTCAAAGATATGATATATTATATTTTGTTCCGCTGCAATGTGAGATTCTGTGTTGTTATTTCTGTTCTTCTTCTATCTCTTTCTTCTAAAAAAAAATGTTCCGTATTTTCGTGATATTTGGGTTGGACGTATGATGTATATAGTCAACTCCGATGTTATGGAAATCTGGGTCATTACACTTAATCCCATCAAATTATCGAGTCGGATTGGTTGAGTATAGGTTGGCTTAACCCCATCCTCTAGTCGTACTACAATGGTTAAGTATATTCTAAAAAGGTCTTGTGACTTAACCTTATCAGGTCCGCGTATTAGATTGGTTAAGTGTAAGTTACTTAACCCCATCCAATCATCATGTATAATTGGTTAAGTATAAGTTGCTTAACCCCATTAAATTATCACGTTAAGTTGGTTAAGTATTGGTTACTTAACCTCATTGAATTACCGAGTTTAAATTGGTTAAGTGTTTAACTTAACCCCATCGAATTACCGTGTTTAGATTAGTTAAGTGTGGATTACTTAGCCCCATCTAATTACCGTGTCGGATTAGTTAAGCGTAAATTACTTAACCCCATCCCCTAATCATCTTGTATGGTTAAGTGTCATCAAGAAAACTTACTTAACCTTGCCAAATTATCATGTTGGATTGATTAAGTGTTGGTTAACTTAATCCCCGTCCACTAGTCGTATAAAAATGGTTAAGTGTCATTAGGCAAATCAAATCACTTAACCTACCCAACCTTGTCATGTTTTGTTAAGTATCATTAGCCTAATCAATTTACTTAACCCCTTTATCCATGTCATATTTGGTTAAGAGTCATTAATCAAATTAACTTAACCCTATCATGTGGCATTAATTACTTAATGCACCCCAACCTCTCACATTAGACTTTGTTGTGGTTACTAGTTAAGCCGGTCGGTTCCGGGTAGCTTTACACCACAACTTGGTCTAACCTCGGGTTCAAGCACAACATGACCAACTTCTCACATTGGGTCCTATTGTTTGCAACTACTAGTTAGGCCGGTCGGTTCCGGGTAGTTTTACGTTGCAAACTCAACCCAACCTCGAGTTGGCCACTTTCATGTTTAGTCTAGTGTCATGTTCATAGTCAAGTTTTCAAGCAATTGGGTAGACCTAACTTAATAGGTAAATTCCCAATGGGTAGACCTAACTTAATAGGTAAATTCCCAAGCTTATGTTTTTATGCATACTTACATGTCAACTTCCATGTTATATTTCAAGTCATGTTTTCAAGTATAAACACATGTCATATTTAACGTTACATGTTGTCATGTTTATACCCATTTACCCAAGTCATATTCATGTCATTATGTTTCCCCATAATGTGACCCCAACGCTTTTTAAACTAGCATATACGTTCGCAACAACGTGATGGATTAAAAGAAGAGACTTGGCAAAGGAATGACAAAAATGGGTATTAAGCCACAAGTTAATCATGGTGGCAAATAAGGCACAAATGTGTTCATTAGCTTGCATGTTACATTCTTAAGCCTCAAAAACATGCATCAACCCAAACTTGGTACATAAGCGAATCATGGTGACAAAAGACATGGAATGATGGCTAGAAACTCGCATATATCATCATATAAGGATTATGACTTCATATGCAAGTTGACATAATGATTATGAAGGTTCTCATGTTGCATAATGCTATATTTCAACATAAAGGTTGTGGCTTTTTGCTCATAAGATCAAGCTAATGACTTCATAGACTTGCATGACATGATAGCATATATCATTCTCAATGATCAAACCCAAACTTGCAACATGAACATTTAACTTCATAGTTAATATCTAAGAGTAGGGAAGGGCTTACATTGCTATGAAGGCCTAAATCGATTAAACTAAAGCTTGTAATGAAGCTTATGCATGCCATCACCCAAAAACCCAAAGATGGATGCTCCAAATCAACAAATACACCATCTTTATGAACAAAGACCAAAACTTTTGCCTTGAAATCAACTTGAGGAGCTCTCATACTAACATAGGGACTCTCTAATACTCTCATGATCATGAAACCTCTCATAGAAATTAAGTGGAGGCTAGGATAGTTGAGTGGAGGCCATGAGAGTAGAAATTTGGCCATAGTTTAGTTACATGAGTGAATAATGAGGGTTTAGGGGGGGTTGGGGGCTTATTTATAGAAGATTAGGCTAGTTAGGACCCTTAGATTAACCCTAGGACCAACCTGAACCGTCAGATTTCAAACCAGGCCCAGAAACCTAGCCAAGATAGAAACAGGTGCACCAGGAAAGACTGCTCGTCTGAGCCAGGTCGACAGCCCAGTCGACAGGGCTGTCGACTTGGTCAGACCAAGTCGACTTGGGTACTGTGGCGGGAACTTTTCCAGCCTGGCCCATCTGGCCCAATTTTCCAAATTCAAGTTTGAATTTGAAATCTGTTTTTACTTAGAAATTTTCTGAAAACTTCGTTGGGCCTTAATTGGGTCATACGGACTCCGATTTTCGAAAACTCGGACTCTATTTCGCGTATTTTTCGGAGACGAACGCAATGGCACAGCCCGTTTAACTTGATTCAGAATTTAAAATTAAATTCTGCCTCGATTCCTGTCTTACTCATGTTATCGAAATACGGGTTGTTACAGAAATCAACATAGCCAAGCGGCTTGCCAATTCGGCTCATACAATCCAAACTCGTATATGATATAAACTTGTACCTTTTTGTCGGGCATTTAACTCTATCCCTTTCATCTACTACCACTTCAACATATACCAATGTTATTGTGACGACCCCCAAACTTCCACGGGTGAAAGCAGGAGAAATCATTTTTGGAATACAACATAAATACAATAAAACAGAACACAGATACAATATAGCAAAGGAGATTCATAGAGTAATAACATTATAGCAGCGGAAAAATATAATGTCATCAATCACAGAAATTCCACAGTCACAGAACTAAGATTATTACAACAAGTTTGCAGAAAAGAAATAAGTTTGATGTCTAAAAAGAAAAGAAAAGATGCCAATAGAAACAAAAAGTCTTCAAGCTCCAAGTCATCACCTCTTCTCCCGAGCAGAATCCAAGAGAGAGAAAATAAGCAGCTTCAAAGAAAACTCCAAGCAAAGAATGAACCTGTCTACTTGGCTGCCCGTGTAGAAGAGAGGGCACCCAAGTTTGCAAAAAGGTGAAACAAACTATGGGTCAGTCGTGGGACTGGTGTGAGAATTCTTAAATAACTTATACTAATAAGGCAAATCCAAAGACCACGCCGCTAACGCGGAACGGGTTGTACCAATGGATTGCCGTGCATAACTATAGTGTCAATACAGAAAAGTAAAACGTAACAAAACGCAATGTCTTTTGAAAAATGGAACCACCATAAGACTCAGGTCCCATCACACAATGCAACGCACACCAAGAGGATAGAGTTTTACCTTATGGTGGTTAAACATGCTAAATACGCCAAATACGTAACTAATACTATTATTAGTGTATATGTTTTCAAAACAATTCAAATTATAAGTATCAATCCTAGGAAGCATAGGTACCATATATTATGCCTCCAATACTAGTAATACAATCAAATCCGTCGGGGTCGTATTGGAAATTTGGGTTTCCATCATGAGTCCAGGCTAGGGAGGACTCCTTACCGATTCGAGACGCTCTAGTTAACGTCTCAGGATTACCCGCAGTTAACCCTTAGATCCTGCAGGGCCGGTCCTCACATACAGCTTAGAGGATTGGCAATTCCTAAGCACACGTTCCCCGGTCCTATAGGACCTATCCGAGGCGCCTCATTTCATCATCCTTCAAAAGTAAAATGACTACTAACTAGAAAGAAACGTGCTACTTTCCCTGCGTTCCCTTCCCCCTTTTTAGACTCTACCGGTTTGTGAGGCTCGTGAAGTCATGTTCTTCATACCACAAGGTTCTGCTTTTCAACAAGAAACCCTGATCATTGCATCTTAGTATGCCACACCGTCACTCCATACCGTACTATTGATCGTCCGTCACTATATAAACGGGTGTTAAGTAGAGAATAAATTCTCTACCACCAATCGTTTATATATTAACTGAATATCAACAACATAATATTTTGTGGGGTACGATGTCAGACACACTATCCATTTATACCCATGCTCTAGGTCTGAACTAGGGTCAAACCCGTGAAATCAACACGTACGTTTGGGCAATTATCCCGACCCTTGAATTGGGATCAAACCAATTCAGAGTCTTGATCGTTGTCCATTCGAGGGGAGATTTACGGTCTTCATACGCCGTCTTCATACTTGAATTCTTGAAATCGTACGATCATTTGGAATGGGATTAACCCGGACTTCCCAAATAATCTCGCATTCATATATTTTGAGAAAAACATATTCCATATCGTTATTTTATTTTATAACGATTAATTCTTGCCTTAATTATTTTAATATAATTAATTTCCTTATTTAACGACGCTTCAGGTCAAGGGCGACCTTGGCGCTGTTTTCAATCAATTTTGTTTTTCACTTTCCTCAAAATCTAACCGTTGGATTTTAGCGTAGCTTATATCGTTGAAAAGATTTTTCCACGACGGTCCTAACGGTTTCAGTTTTGGGAAAATCCGACGGTCGGATCTTCCGGTATATTCGTTTAAAAGTTCGATTTCAAAACGCGAACTACTGCGCTCGATTTGTTATATTTTAACTATATATATATATAAATATAGATAAATAATTCGTTTAACTTATCGTCCTTACATACAGCTTACATTTCTCTTATCTCCCACTTTTCTACTTACATGATAATGTAGTTTAGGATTAGACGATAATTCTTCTTTTATTTCATTATTGCTTATTTTTATATTTTATAATTTACATTTGAAAAATGTAAATTATAACATACCATTCCATTCATCTCTTTATATATTTCTTCATGAACAATTTCATTATGAATAATGAACACTTTCTTATGGAGTAAATTCCCTTTTTTTTTATGCATAAAAAAAAAAAATGAATATGTTCTTACAATGCAAATTCTCTTTTTATTTTACATTATAAATAATGTATAAACTTCCTACGGTCAAGTTCTTTAAATCTTAACGTTATAAAATAGTGTAACTATCATACGGTGAAATTTTCCTTTTATTTAACATTGTGAATGATGTTAAATTTACATACACTTCATTTTCCTTTTTATAACATTGAAAATATATTATTAGAAAATATAGATTTCCCAATATCATTAGAAAATATAGATTTCCCAATATTATTCCTTTATCTTTTACATTAAAAAATAATGTTAATTCTTTTCATACAGTTTCATTTCTTTTGCTTAACATTAAAAATAATGTTAATTCTTGCATATAGTTTCATTTCTCTTATTTAACATAAAATAAATGTTAATTCTTCCTACGAGGTGAATTCTCTTTTTATTTACATTATAAATAATGCTTATTATCTTACAATGCAAATTCTCTTTTAATAAACATTATAAATAATGTATATTTACATGACATGCATTTTCTATATTGTTGACATGACAAAATATTATTTTTCATACAATGCATGTCTTATTTTAACATAACAAAAATATTCTTTTACCTACAATGCATTTATTATTTTCTAACGTAACAAAATAATAGTTTCATACAATGCATTTTTATTTCTCTAACATGACAAAATAATATTTTATGCAATGCATTTCTATTTTTCTAACATGACAAAATATTATTTTCATACAATGCATTTCTATTTTTCTAACATGACAAAATAATATTTTATGCAATGCATTTCTATTTCTCTAACATGACAAAATAATATATTCATACAATGCATTTCTATTTCTCTAACATGACAGAATAATATTTTCATACAATGCATTTCTATTTCTCTAACATGACAGAATATTATATTCATACAATGCATTTCTATTTCTTTCTAACATGACAAAATATTATTTTCATACAATGCATTTCTATTTTTCTAACATGACAAAATAATATTTTATGCAATGCATTTCTATTTCTCTAACATGACAAAATAATATATTCATACAATGCATTTCTATTTCTCTAACATGACAAAATATTATTTTATGCAATGCATTTCTATTTTTCTAACTTGACAAAAATAATATGCATACAATGTATTTTCTATTTTTCTAACTTGACAAAAATAGCATGCTATGCATACAATGCATTATTTTTTTCTATTTTAACAAAAATAATATGCAATACATACAATGTACTATATTTTTTCTATTTTGACAAAAATAATATGCTATGCATACAATGCCTTTTTTTCTATTTGATAACATGACAAATATGCTATTTTTATATAGTGCCATCTTCTATTTTATATAATGGACAAAATATAGTTCATTAACATACTATGCTATTTTTATTTTTAATAATGAACAAAATATAGTTCATTAACATACGATGCTTTCTTCTTTTGATAATGAACAAAATATATTCACTTACATACGATGTTTTCTTATTTTGATAATGAACAAAATATATTCATTCAACATACGGTGCTTGCTTATTGTTACTAATGAACAAAATATTAGTTCATTACATATAGCGACTAATTCTATTTTTATTAACGAACAAAAAAAAATGGTTCGTTTCACATAGCGACAAATTTTATTTTGAATAATGACACAAAATATAATTCTTTACCATAGCGACAAATTCTATTTGGTTAATGACACAAAATATAATTCTTTAACATATAGTGCTTTCTTATTTTATAAATGAACAAAATATAATCATTCACATATAACGACCAATTCTATTTTATAAATACACAAATTTGTTCATTCAACATACGGTGCTTGTATTCTATTATAACACAAATTTGTTCATTCAACATACGGTGCTAATTTTCTTATTTTGATATTGACAAAAATGTCAATTTACATACGGTGTTCATTTTCTTATTTTGATATATAAAAATGTTAATATAACATACAATGAACAATTTTGATATATTAAATTTTAACATATAAACATGTCACACAACATACATGAACGATTTTAATTTATTTAATTTTGACATATCAACATGTCACACAACATACATGAACGATTTTAATTTTGACATATCAACATGTCACACAACATACATGAACGATTTTAATTTTGACATATCAACATGTCACACAACATACATGAACGATTTTAATATATTTAATTTTTATATTGTAACATCTCAACATACAGTGGGTTTTGACATAGCATACGCATACAGATTAAGTCATAGCAGATTCACATACATATATGATTATGAATGCGAACATCCATAATTAAAACATAATTACTTAAATAAAATAAATAGGATTCTCACCTCAATCAGATTAGAGTTTGTTCCCAATTGCTCTGTATTAAAGTGGTATTCGAAGTCACGGTTCCATCGGATCTGAAATTTTCAGAATCGGTGTTTATATGAAAAAGTTATTGATGTTTTAATTAACCAGACTTTTAACAACTGTTTCTGTCATGCTTAAAAGCGTTACAAAATCTGAAGCATACCTCAATTTCAGAATTTGTTCAAAACTTCAAATCGCGATAACTTTTGATTTACTGAACGGTTTTGAGTGCGGTTTTTTGGAGAATGACCGCCTTGGAGAGATCTTTGCACGGCCAGAAGGGGGTGGAGTTCGGTCGAGCGTGGTGGGCCCGGCGTGGCTGCTACCGGCGGACCTTCTCGGGCTCGGGGCGGGCGGCACAGGCGACGGAAAGGGACGGGACTTGTCGGAGATCGAAGAGCTCGGCGAGAGCTTCGAAACGTGTACTCACACGCAAATTTTCGTTGAGAAATGAAGGAGTTATGAGGGTTTGAAGTTTTCAGCCATGATGGGTTTGTGCGGCTCAGCAAAGAGGAAGAAGATGGACGTGAATAGTGTTTTTATATTAAAATATTAGGTTAAACTAATCATTATTTAATTGGCCCGCTTAAGCCCGTTTTGGCCCGAACTCCGATTCAAGCCTGCTTACTGTCGTTCATACCATTTAGCCCCCGTTCCGAACTCATCTGGATATGTCTCATCAGCCCACGAGATCGTCTTGGCCTTCGTTTTTCAGTTTTAAATATAAATCATTATTTTAAATTCAAACGTACGCAGAAATTCACCCAGGTCTCAAATTAACTTCAAAAATTCTCGAAAAATATACTTAGCTATGTTTTGATGCTGTGGACCTATGAAAATTAATTTTGTTCAATTCTGAGCCCGTTTGAATTTTTAATGAATTTTTAAAGTCAAAGATTTGCCCGTTTATGCTGAAAAATCAATTATAATTATATATTAATTCTAAAAATTACCAAAAAATCATTTTTAGCTTTGTTTTGATGATACGAACCCAACAAAATTTATTTCGTTCGATTCTGAGACTTTTTGAAAAATGGCTATTTTCAAGGCGAATATTTTTAATATTAAAAATACATTTTTAAACAAATATTTTCTGAAACTCGAAACATATAAGTGTTTACTGTTTTTCAATGCAGAAACGTCATTTTGAAACCAATGGAAGTGGTTTCGAGTTCAAATTCCTAAATATGTGAAAAGTAGCATTTTTGTCCTATGCAAATTACCCACCGACCTTTCTAAAAATTGAATTAGCCATAACTTTTGATTTCCGCTATGAAATTTCGATTTTTCGGATTCGTTGGAAAGATATTTTTAAATAGATTCTAATATTTTTGGTTTTACTAAAATCCGTTAAATTTTGCATCCTGTATGGTTAGTCAAAGTTCAAGTTTGACTTTTCAAACTACCGCGCCATTTCTAGCTCTTTTTATATTTAAAATTAATTTATTCATTCTAACTTCGATTTGAACCAAATTTGTGATCCTTATTATTAGAAAAATAGATTATTTTAAATATCAAAACTCATTTAAAATCACTTAAAATAAATTTAACTTGGCCCTAAAATCCTGGGTCGTTACAATCTCCCCCACTTAAGAACTTTTCGTCCCCGAAAAAGAAAAAGAAAATAAAAGAGGAAGAATAAACACAGAGAATGTTTTTAACAGAGATGGTACCGTCTATAACATCAGGCTTTCTACCGAAGAAGTTGGTCCTTTCGCTCCTTCGTACACATGTGCCAATTGAGCATCGCCACTTCTCTTAGTCTTCTTCGAATGCACGATCAAGGGAAGAGTCAAAACAACTGAAATGGTGATTCTAAAAGATCGAAGGATGAATAAAAAGATGACGATAAAGTGACTGGCTATTATGTATCTTATGAACTGTTCGCCATAGAATATAGTGATTCTATGTAAACGAATTATTATAGATATGTTGTACTCCGCTTTGTAAACCAAAGCTCTGATACCAACTGTGACGACCCCCAAACTTCCACGGGTGAAAGCAGGAGAAATCATTTTTGGAATACAACATAAATACAATAAAACAGAACACAGATACAATATAGCAAAGGAGATTCATAGAGTAATAACATTATAGCAGCGGAAAAATATAATGTCATCAATCACAGAAATTCCACAGTCACAGAACTAAGATTATTACAACAAGTTTGCAGAAAAGAAATAAGTTTGATGTCTAAAAAGAAAAGAAAAGATGCCAATAGAAACAAAAAGTCTTCAAGCTCCAAGTCATCACCTCTTCTCCCGAGCAGAATCCAAGAGAGAGAAAATAAGCAGCTTCAAAGAAAACTCCAAGCAAAGAATGAACCTGTCTACTTGGCTGCCCGTGTAGAAGAGAGGGCACCCAAGTTTGCAAAAAGGTGAAACAAACTATGGGTCAGTCGTGGGACTGGTGTGAGAATTCTTAAATAACTTATACTAATAAGGCAAATCCAAAGACCACGCCGCTAACGCGGAACGGGTTGTACCAATGGATTGCCGTGCATAACTATAGTGTCAATACAGAGAAGTAAAACGTAACAAAACGCAATGTCTTTTGAAAAATGGAACCACCATAAGACTCAGGTCCCATCACACAATGCAACGCACACCAAGAGGATAGAGTTTTACCTTATGGTGGTTAAACATGCTAAATACGCCAAATACGTAACTAATACTATTATTAGTGTATATGTTTTCAAAACAATTCAAATTATAAGTATCAATCCTAGGAAGCATAGGTACCATATATTATGCCTCCAATACTAGTAATACAATCAAATCCGTCGGGGTCGTATTGGAAATTTGGGTTTCCATCATGAGTCCAGGCTAGGGAGGACTCCTTACCGATTCGAGACGCTCTAGTTAACGTCTCAGGATTACCCGCAGTTAACCCTTGGATCCTGCAGGGCCGGTCCTCACATACAGCTTAGAGGATTGGCAATTCCTAAGCACACGTTCCCCGGTCCTATAGGACCTATCCGAGGCGCCTCATTTCATCATCCTTCAAAAGTAAAATGACTACTAACTAGAAAGAAACGTGCTACTTTCCCTGCGTTCCCTTCCCCCCTTTTTAGACTCTACCGGTTTGTGAGGCTCGTGAAGTCATGTTCTTCATACCACAAGGTTCTGCTTTTCAACAAGAAACCCTGATCATTGCATCTTAGTATGCCACACCGTCACTCCATACCGTACTATTGATCGTCCGTCACTATATAAACGGGTGTTAAGTAGAGAATAAATTCTCTACCACCAATCGTTTATATATTAACTGAATATCAACAACATAATATTTTGTGGGGTACGATGTCAGACACACTATCCATTTATACCCATGCTCTAGGTCTGAACTAGGGTCAAACCCGTGAAATCAACACGTACGTTTGGGCAATTATCCCGACCCTTGAATTGGGATCAAACCAATTCAGAGTCTTGATCGTTGTCCATTCGAGGGGAGATTTACGGTCTTCATACGCCGTCTTCATACTTGAATTCTTGAAATCGTACGATCATTTGGAATGGGATTAACCCGGACTTCCCAAATAATCTCGCATTCATATATTTTGAGAAAAACATATTCCATATCGTTATTTTATTTTATAACGATTAATTCTTGCCTTGATTATTTTAATATAATTAATTTCCTTATTTAACGACGCTTCAGGTCAAGGGCGACCTTGGCGCTGTTTTCAATCAATTTTGTTTTTCACTTTCCTCAAAATCTAACCGTTGGATTTTAGCGTAGCTTATATCGTTGAAAAGATTTTTCCACGACGGTCCTAACGGTTTCAGTTTTGGGAAAATCCGACGGTCGGATCTTCCGGTATATTCGTTTAAAAGTTCGATTTCAAAACGCGAACTACTGCGCTCGATTTGTTATATTTTAACTATATATATATATAAATATAGATAAATAATTCGTTTAACTTATCGTCCTTACATACAGCTTACATTTCTCTTATCTCCCACTTTTCTACTTACATGATAATGTAGTTTAGGATTAGACGATAATTCTTCTTTTATTTCATTATTGCTTATTTTTATATTTTATAATTTACATTTGAAAAATGTAAATTATAACATACCATTCCATTCATCTCTTTATATATTTCTTCATGAATAATTTCATTATGAATAATGAACACTTTCTTATGGAGTAAATTCCCTTTTTTTTTATGCATAAAAAAAAAAAATGAATATGTTCTTACAATGCAAATTCTCTTTTTATTTTACATTATAAATAATGTATAAACTTCCTACGGTCAAGTTCTTTAAATCTTAACGTTATAAAATAGTGTAACTATCATACGGTGAAATTTTCCTTTTATTTAACATTGTGAATGATGTTAAATTTACATACACTTCATTTTCCTTTTTATAACATTGAAAATATATTATTAGAAAATATAGATTTCCCAATATCATTAGAAAATATAGATTTCCCAATATTATTCCTTTATCTTTTACATTAAAAAATAATGTTAATTCTTTTCATACAGTTTCATTTCTTTTGCTTAACATTAAAAATAATGTTAATTCTTGCATATAGTTTCATTTCTCTTATTTAACATAAAATAAATGTTAATTCTTCCTACGAGGTGAATTCTCTTTTTATTTACATTATAAATAATGCTTATTATCTTACAATGCAAATTCTCTTTTAATAAACATTATAAATAATGTATATTTACATGACATGCATTTTCTATATTGTTGACATGACAAAATATTATTTTTCATACAATGCATGTCTTATTTTAACATAACAAAAATATTCTTTTACCTACAATGCATTTATTATTTTCTAACGTAACAAAATAATAGTTTCATACAATGCATTTTTATTTCTCTAACATGACAAAATAATATTTTATGCAATGCATTTCTATTTTTCTAACATGACAAAATATTATTTTCATACAATGCATTTCTATTTTTCTAACATGACAAAATAATATTTTATGCAATGCATTTCTATTTCTCTAACATGACAAAATAATATATTCATACAATGCATTTCTATTTCTCTAACATGACAGAATAATATTTTCATACAATGCATTTCTATTTCTCTAACATGACAGAATATTATATTCATACAATGCATTTCTATTTCTTTCTAACATGACAAAATATTATTTTCATACAATGCATTTCTATTTTTCTAACATGACAAAATAATATTTTATGCAATGCATTTCTATTTCTCTAACATGACAAAATAATATATTCATACAATGCATTTCTATTTCTCTAACATGACAAAATATTATTTTATGCAATGCATTTCTATTTTTCTAACTTGACAAAAATAATATGCATACAATGTATTTTCTATTTTTCTAACTTGACAAAAATAGCATGCTATGCATACAATGCATTATTTTTTTCTATTTTAACAAAAATAATATGCAATACATACAATGTACTATATTTTTTCTATTTTGACAAAAATAATATGCTATGCATACAATGCCTTTTTTTTCTATTTGATAACATGACAAATATGCTATTTTTATATAGTGCCATCTTCTATTTTATATAATGGACAAAATATAGTTCATTAACATACTATGCTATTTTTATTTTTAATAATGAACAAAATATAGTTCATTAACATACGATGCTTTCTTCTTTTGATAATGAACAAAATATATTCACTTACATACGATGTTTTCTTATTTTGATAATGAACAAAATATATTCATTCAACATACGGTGCTTGCTTATTGTTACTAATGAACAAAATATTAGTTCATTACATATAGCGACTAATTCTATTTTTATTAACGAACAAAAAAAAATGGTTCGTTTCACATAGCGACAAATTTTATTTTGAATAATGACACAAAATATAATTCTTTACCATAGCGACAAATTCTATTTGGTTAATGACACAAAATATAATTCTTTAACATATAGTGCTTTCTTATTTTATAAATGAACAAAATATAATCATTCACATATAACGACCAATTCTATTTTATAAATACACAAATTTGTTCATTCAACATACGGTGCTTGTATTCTATTATAACACAAATTTGTTCATTCAACATACGGTGCTAATTTTCTTATTTTGATATTGACAAAAATGTCAATTTACATACGGTGTTCATTTTCTTATTTTGATATATAAAAATGTTAATATAACATACAATGAACAATTTTGATATATTAAATTTTAACATATAAACATGTCACACAACATACATGAACGATTTTAATTTATTTAATTTTGACATATCAACATGTCACACAACATACATGAACGATTTTAATTTTGACATATCAACATGTCACACAACATACATGAACGATTTTAATTTTGACATATCAACATGTCACACAACATACATGAACGATTTTAATATATTTAATTTTTATATTGTAACATCTCAACATACAGTGGGTTTTGACATAGCATACGCATACAGATTAAGTCATAGCAGATTCACGTACATATATGATTATGAATGCGAACATCCATAATTAAAACATAATTACTTAAATAAAATAAATAGGATTCTCACCTCAATCAGATTAGAGTTTGTTCCCAATTGCTCTGTATTAAAGTGGTATTCGAAGTCACGGTTCCATCGGATCTGAAATTTTCAGAATCGGTGTTTATATGAAAAAGTTATTGATGTTTTAATTAACCAGACTTTTAACAACTGTTTCTGTCACGCTTAAAAGCGTTACAAAATCTGAAGCATACCTCAATTTCAGAATTTGTTCAAAACTTCAAATCGCGATAACTTTTGATTTACTGAACGGTTTTGAGTGCGGTTTTTTGGAGAATGACCGCCTTGGAGAGATCTTTGCACGGCCAGAAGGGGGTGGAGTTCGGTCGAGCGTGGTGGGCCCGGCGTGGCTGCGACCGGCGGACCTTCTCGGGCTCGGGGCGGGCGGCACAGGCGACGGAAAGGGACGGGACTTGTCGGAGATCGAAGAGCTCGGCGAGAGCTTCGAAACGTGTACTCACACGCAAATTTTCGTTGAGAAATGAAGGAGTTATGAGGGTTTGAAGTTTTCAGCCATGATGGGTTTGTGCGGCTCAGCAAAGAGGAAGAAGATGGACGTGAATAGTGTTTTTATATTAAAATATTAGGTTAAACTAATCATTATTTAATTGGCCCGCTTAAGCCCGTTTTGGCCCGAACTCCGATTCAAGCCTGCTTACTGTCGTTCATACCATTTAGCCCCCGTTCCGAACTCATCTGGATATGTCTCATCAGCCCACGAGATCGTCTTGGCCTTCGTTTTTCAGTTTTAAATATAAATCATTATTTTAAATTCAAACGTACGCAGAAATTCACCCAGGTCTCAAATTAACTTCAAAAATTCTCGAAAAATATACTTAGCTATGTTTTGATGCTGTGGACCTATGAAAATTAATTTCGTTCAATTCTGAGCCCGTTTGAATTTTTAATGAATTTTTAAAGTCAAAGATTTGCCCGTTTATGCTGAAAAATCAATTATAATTATATATTAATTCTAAAAATTACCAAAAAATCATTTTTAGCTTTGTTTTGATGATACGAACCCAACAAAATTTATTTCGTTCGATTCTGAGACTTTTTGAAAAATGGCTATTTTCAAGGCGAATATTTTTAATATTAAAAATACATTTTTAAACAAATATTTTCTGAAACTCGAAACATATAAGTGTTTACTGTTTTTCAATGCAGAAACGTCATTTTGAAACCAATGGAAGTGGTTTCGAGTTCAAATTCCTAAATATGTGAAAAGTAGCATTTTTGTCCTATGCAAATTACCCACCGACCATTCTAAAAATTGAATTAGCCATAACTTTTGATTTCCGCTATGAAATTTCGATTTTTCGGATTCGTTGGAAAGATATTTTTAAATAGATTCTAATATTTTTGGTTTTACTAAAATCCGTTAAATTTTGCATCCTGTATGGTTAGTCAAAGTTCAAGTTTGACTTTTCAAACTACCGCGCCATTTCTAGCTCTTTTTATATTTAAAATTAATTTATTCATTCTAACTTCGATTTGAACCAAATTTGTGATCCTTATTATTAGAAAAATAGATTATTTTAAATATCAAAACTCATTTAAAATCACTTAAAATAAATTTAACTTGGCCCTAAAATCCTGGGTCGTTACAGTTATCCATTCCAATTGATCTCCAATCAGTTCATATCCTCAAATCCAAATTGAATTTCATTCGAACTCTAATATCAAATTCCAAATTATTGACTTATCAATTTGGTTCCATTCTAGATTATCTCTAATCCAATTCAATTTTATTTAACTCGGTTCAAGTTAAATTTCAATTTATTTTTACCATCTCATTTTATTTAACTTCATTAGTTAAATTTTAATTCCGGAACTTAAGTTCCTGGGTTTCTTTCAAATCAATTTGAAATCATAATGCCAATTCAAAACCTTTGAATTTCTAAATAACTTATTTTCTCAAAACAATTCAAAAACAAAATCTTTAGTAGTAATCCGCCACTTAGAACTCAGAACGCTAATGATGTAGCTACACTCATCAGGGTTATTTTCCAGTGATACAAGTGAGTTTAGTAGTATATTTCTTTTCAAAATCATTTTAAACCTTTTCATTTTGAAATACATTTCAAATATTTTTCACACTGCTTGAAAACATTTCAAAATCTCCCAGGAACTTAAAATTTCCTTATTTTAAATTCCAAATTCTGATTTAAATTCATATTTAATTCAAACTATTTCATATATTACATTCATATGAATTCTGATTGGTCATTTATAACCATTTCACCCTTTTATAATCTTATTCGATTATAATAACAATCAACACAATCAATATACTGTAATAATTTCAAGATATATATTTCTTCTATAAACAAATATATTTTGGGAAAAATTATTTCATTTACCCTCTTTCAAAACATACCATGACGGTTCATCGTATTCGAGTGTTTAGTAACCCTTATCGATACAGTGGATCAAACTGATCGACCAGAATTCATAAGCCACTCAACCAATAAATCTCCACAATATAAAACCATTTTATATTGAATAAAAATTACGCGCTCATATATATACACTCAAACTCAATCTAGGATATTACTAATCCCATCACTATCGAGTTATGCCACAGAGCCAAGGTAATCACTTAACTTTAGCTCTGATACCAACTGTAACGGCTGGAAATTTTCGACTCCTCGAGAGTCGAAAATTCCGAGACGTTAGTGAAAGAATTTAGAAGGTGAGAAAGAAAAGATAGAACTAATAGAATAGAAGAAGAAGAAGAACATCAGAATCATCAGAGTAACACGAATCTCACAGTGGAACGAATAACATATAATATATAACATAACTTTGAAGTAAACAGTTATTTATATACAATAGCACTTATCAGAGTACAACACTTACAACACAGCGGAAATAACTATAGCTATAAAATCTTGCAGCCTCCTGCTCCAAGCTCTCCAAGTATATCTGTAAATCCCGACTACTTGACTGCCCGTACAAATTTAGGCACCCAAGAGTTTAGGGAAAACAACAAAGTAAACTCCGGGTCAGTCATGGGACTGGTATGAGTAAAATAGTTTAAAACAGGTATAGGATATCTCATAAGACCACGCCGTGAATACGGAACGGGTTTTTCCCTTATGAGTATCTGAACAACTTTGACAAGCAATATCATTGTGATATTATAATAATGTCTAAGTACAAATAGGTATCAATCTAGCAGAAACGCTTGCATCTCACGTTCTACATACATAGTATAAAATCATAAACCGCAGGGTGCTTATCGGAGAATGGATTCCAACAGACAAGGTATGGGAGCACCTTCTGAATAGTGTACTCTAGAGGTGATACACTCAGGGTTCAACAAGAACGTCTTGCAACCCGGCCACACATGACCGCTCACTCATTTAGCTTGAGTGTCGCGAATATATTGCCACCACGGTTGTAGGCCATCAAACCGTCATTCGAAGATACAGAATCAAAAGGAAGTATAAATATGAATATTCTCTAGATCGGTGACAATACACCCTGCTTGGGGATGACCCAACTAGCCATGCTGCCTAGCCCAACTTTTGTTACTTCCCGGTGTGAGGCTAGAAGCTACGTCTATCTTCAGAACATCTGATCACCATTCACTTTGAATGCCACATCGTCATACCCGCCAAATCACAAATTGACTTATCCAAAAATAACACGGGTATATAGCTAAGAGAAACGAATTCCTCCGCCACCAAACGTGAATACGTTTGAACAGATCAACTTACGCGATCCATTGGATATACTCTGTCAGACCTTCTTCCATATACGTTGTCCTGGGACTGGACAAAACGAAGGCACTATTCAGTATATCCATCTTAGTCACTGTTATCTAAGACTTATACAACAGCCCTTGCACTTTACTCCGTCTTCAATTTATCTTTGGCAGATATTGCTCGCAACGCTTATGCCAATACAAAGTGGTTCTTTGGATAATAATCCAACCGGTCTCTCAATTAGTTTAACTTAACTTAACTAATTCACTTTGATTTACCAATTAGTTTAACTTAACTAATTCACTTCAATTAACCGCTTAGTTTATCTTAACTAATTTACTTTGGTTAACTTAACCAATTACTTTGATTAACTCGACTAACTCGCTTTGGTTAACTTAACCAATTACTTTGATTAACTAGACTAACTTGCTTTGGTTAACCTAACAAATTTCTTTGTTTAACTCCACTAACTTGCTTTGGTTAACCTAACCAATTACTTTGTTTAACTCGACTAACTTTGCTTTGGTTAACCTAACCAATTACTTTGTTTAACTCGACTAACTTGCTTTGGTTAACCTAACCAATTACTTTGTTTAACTCGACTAACTTGCTTTGGTTAACCTAACCAATTACTTTGTTTAATCCTTTTATCACACTCTGGTTATAATTCCTACTTCTACAATATCTCCTTAAAATCCATATCGTGTTATACTTGTGTGCGAAGCACGTGTTTAAATCTATCCTTGTATAATTCTATTTATTTTCCGAACAAGTGTTCCTTTATTTATTCCTTAAATAAATATTCCTTTATTTCATTTATTTATAATCTAAATAAATGTTCCTTTATTTATTTCCTTTTAAAATATTCTATTTATTTTCTAAGTAAATATTTCTTTTATAAAATCCTTCGATTTTATAAATAAATTCATTTTCAATATAAACTTTGAAAATTCCCTTTTTACATTCTAGTATCACCTACGGTGTTTAACGTGTCGTATAACAATGATCGGTATCATTCAAACATATGAAATCAATAACAGATTTCATAACACATCATATATCACAATATATGAAAAACGGTAAAATAAATGTTGAGGAATCCAGTCGGATTCCTCCAACCTGCTTCCCTGCATCCACAGATGTTACACAATAAAATATACACCAATTTCATTCCAACATGAAATATACTGATGAACTGAATCAATATTTGATTGTCGTTTATATATATAACTATATCTATGTTTCAATCAAATCTATTTAATAGTCCAAACTATCAATACACAGCAATCAAATCATTTAATACAGTTTATATAAAAATATAAACTGAGGAGAGTTAGTGAGTTTTACTCACATTTCGCGTTAACCGTTGAATAACGGTTTGCGTTTATTTGACTGCGACAGCCAATTTATTTCGCCATAAATTATAACGAGCTCTGATGGACTTCCAGTCAGTGTCATTGCGTTGCTCCCGTCCATACGATCCCAACGGATCCGACCGTTCGTATTTCCGATATAGTATGCTCATGTTATACATTGTACAAGTTATAAACTGTTTTAAACTAAAACAAAACAAATTTAATTCATAACAACTTGGGCCTCACCTCATTTTCTCCCCGGCCCAATAACCAGCCCACTTCCCTTACCAAACCCACTACCGCACTATCTTCTTCCCAAATCCCATTTTCACGTTCCAGGAACCATCACCGTGAAAAGCAATGCCATTACAACTTCTCAATTTCATCACTACCACCTTCATACAAATACAAAGCCACCCTCCTATTCATTTCGTCCACCACAACTCCTGCAACTTCCTACAGAAACTGAAAACGAGACCACCCTCACATCCACCGGATCGCCTCCACTCCACCTGAGACTGGCGGACCCCACCAGGATGACCGCGACTCCCTCCTTTGCCTTTCCAACCTAGTACGATGCCTCTTATAAACTCCAATCTCTTCATTACTTCACCGTTCAAACACCCATTATCAGTAACTTCCTCATCTCAACTACCCATATGGTTTCCTCCTACATGAAACACCCACTGCCGTATGTTTCTCCCCTCCCTCAAATACAAGTCGTGACCCCTCTACAACGTACTTGCCCATTCTCCAAAGCTGACGGTTTCAATCTACATTTCCTCTCCCCTACAACTTCCAAACGCAAATCGCTATGTCATTTTGAATGCCTACTACCGCAGCATGTCCTTATCTTTCGCATTCTATTTCCCCGCTCCTCTAATAAAACAGTTTCATGATTATTTAATGTGGAGTTTTTATTTGGGTTTCCAGTTTTGAAAGCCATTAAGAGTTTCGGTTTTAAATTCTGAAGCCAGAGGAAGGAGAGAATGTAGTGTATATTTATAGAGTTATGATCTTTAGTGACTAAGTATTAAGAACGCTGTATCTGATAGGTTGGAGTTTTCACTTTACTTGGTCTGTCTGTAGACACGAAGTAGGCATTGCAAATACTTTAAAAAGGATTGATGTGTCTAGATAGTAGCTTGGCAGTTGATGTGGTAATCCATGCCTCAACGTGGTTCCTGTGCCATCTTTTTGTTGCTAAGGAACCTAATATGTATTTTATTATATATTACTCTTTTCTTACCTGACTCATTCAAACAAAAACGCAATTCTTTGAGTAGATGTATGTGTTGAGCAACATATGTATTTTGCAAGGATATTTACGTTTGTCTTGAGTGCTAGAAAATGCCAAAATGTGTACTGGACTGTGTACAAGTATTACTTGGATTCAAATACGTGATTTCGTAAGAGCATCTACAATGCTTCGAAATTCTAAGAAAAAGAGTTGGGACAAAATACATATGTTTATGGTTTGTCGTGACACATCTATTTTGTTTTCAACGTGGACCTTTTACAAAACATATACTTTGCTTTCTTTTAAGTTTAGGTACCGTGACACGTAAGATTTCATTCATGTCTGACTGCTACAGACAGAAATAAGAGTACAGTCGTGCTCAGTGAGGTGTCACGATCCCAGAAATATAATAATACCGGTAGATGGACTCATATTTTGAAACTTCAAAATGTTGATTACAGGGTGCAAAATACTCCAAATAAAAAGCTGCTTATTTAATTGATTAAAAATTACCATAAAATTCTAAAAATTAAATTATCACTACTTTCCAAAAGAACCTTGTCTAAATTCAAACCCGATCTCTAGTTATATCGAATAAACCGATACGGTCGATAAACGATTCTATAGCGACTATTTCAAAATTTGATTTGGACATACCTCAAAATCTACACGACGAAATTCCGATTTTTCTCTTCCACTAGAAAGATATACTCCACCAGCTCCATACGTTTCTTGTTTCACAGAAATCCGGCTTAAAACGAATCATGTACATTCAGTTTAAGTTCGAATCGCCAAATTGCGAACTGCCGTGACGTTTCAGGTTCGTTTTAATTATAATTATAAGTTCGAACGTTGTACTTTAAGTTATCGATATCGCCAAATTGATATATAAATCATTAAATAAATTAATTATTCGATAGCTAACAAAACGCGCCATTACAATTTTAAATCAATAAAACCATAAAATTTCTAATAATTTTATCCAAAAATTATATTTAATATGTTTAACTGGCCGAACATATGGGTTGTTGCTTCTTGCCTGACAAAGTGATTCCGGTAAGCGGATTTTACACGTTCGAAGTGGCGATTTAACGAGCGGCTTAACCTCGATTGTTCTTGTACACAAATGAAGAATAAACACGACAAAATGTAGCGTCAATGAGGCAATTGGGACAAACTTCTGTAGGTAGAAGGCGGGATGTGGGATGCAGAGAACGAGCAGTTGGATGGTTTCACGGAGTGGTGGAATGATCTTGCTTGCAAATACAAAAAATACAGGAAAAATGTTTTGTTCAAAATCGGAGAACTAGATCAGTTATTTGGCGGTTGCATAGAAAATGACATGTGCAAGTATCATATATCTCCAACTCTACCAGCTCGACCTTTCACTGTTGTCGAATGTCGATACAACTTTGCATGATAATTGGATGATCGAAGACAACACATCCCTTTGACCTTGTCGTAACGGACAGATCGAGCAGGATGGCTCAAGAATACATGTGACTGTAGTGTCCTTTTCTTAGGGTGAATATTTCATCAACGATGTGCAAAGTTGTTATTTTATATTGTCTAATGCCATACCGGTGGAGTAGTGAGAGATTATAATGATTTTTCGTAGAGACCCCACAAACTTGGATGTGGTGGAGACACTGCCGATATTAGATTTATGTCGTAATAGTTGAGTTTGTTCCGTAGTCATCGTTAATTTGCTTGGTTAAATTTTCTGGCTTGTATAATTTGTTTGTATTTGAATTTAAAATGTTTTAGTTTGGTCTAATGAAAAATCGAGCAATTTTATTTTTTATTATTTGCAATTATTTAACTCATATTACAGGTCAGAATAAATGATTAATTAATTATTAAGTTAAAGATCACAAACTGAATACTTTTCTCAAATGCTCTGCTCAAATACCTCGTTCATAGCTACAAACGTATTGGCCCTTCACCAATCTTGTTTGCTCAAATACCCCATTTTCGTTCACCAGAAATGCACCCTAACTTAAGCTAACCTTTTGCTCTTGTTTATATTTATTCAATTCAATTGCATTAATAAAAGATAAATAATAAAATAATAATCTATGCGGTTTAATTTTCAACTTGTTTTATCCATGTCATCTAGCTTCACATATTTGGTTTTCTCCTTCGTGAGTTAAGCTTACTGTGTATATATGCATTGTGTATATATCTTACCAATTATTGAAGCAAGCTGAAAATAATGATACAAATCCTCTACCATGTATTTGGTTTTGAATCAGCATATATAATAAAGAAGAAACATTTATAGGCACGCTCTTCGCTCGTGGTGATGATGCTAAAAAAACAACTTTGCAGAAAGTAAAAAATAAACTTATAATTTTTAGATATGGTAGAGGTCGTTTAGATATGAAATTTTATAGACTGGTAAATATGTTTGGAAAAGGTCGAAATGGAGAAGAACTTGATTTATGTGAAAGAGATAAAGCATGGCATCCTATTTATTGAGAGGAGGAAGATGTTTGAGGGGATTTTGGGGCATGATATACGTATGAGAAATTAATTATAGAAATGAATGATATAAAAAATATATACTACATATAAGAAGAAAAGTAGTCAAAGAATTAATGATAATTAATATATGTTACAATTAAAATTGATTTATGCGGATTTCAAGGGGTTGACTGCTTTTAGATAAAGTGATTAAAATATATACACACAAAAAGAGAAATGGTTAAAAAAAATTAATGACAATTAATGTACATTACAATTATAATTAAGGTACGCAAATTTCAAGGGATTGACTGTTCTAAATAAAGTGATTAAAAATGGCGTATGTGTATTATATATAGTAAAGTAGGAAATAAAGTTTAAAAAAAGCCACATAAAGTAGAATTTAAGTAAACATATAAACATTTGGATTTCAAATATGAAAATATAATTAAGTAGAAACAGATTTGCAGAATTGATATATGTATCAGAAATTAATTATAGAAATGAATGATATTAAAAATATATAATTATAAGAAGAGAATTGGTCAAAGAATTAATGATAATTAAAGTATGCGAATTTCAAGGGATTGACTGCTTCTAAATAAAGCAATTATAAAGATGGCGTATACGTATTTTATAAAGTCAAGTAGGAAATAAAGTTTAAAAAAAGATATATAAAGCAGAAAATATGTAAACATATAAACATTTGGATTTCAAATTGGAAAATATAATTAAGTAGAAACAAATTTGCAGAATTGATATATGTATCAGAAATTAATTATAGAAATAAATGATATGAAAAATATATACATATAAGAAGAGAAACGGTCAAAGAACTAATGATAACGTACGCGAATTTAAAGGGATTGACTACTTCTAAATAAAGTGATTAAAAAATGGTATATATGTATTATATAAAGTAAAGTAGGAAATAAAATTAAAAAAAGCCATATAAAGCAGAAAATAAGTAAACATATAAACATTTGGATTTCAAATTTGAAAATATAATTAAGTAGAAACAAATTTGCGGAATTGATATATGTATCAAAATTTAATTATAAAAAGGAATGATATTGAAAATATATACATAGAAGAAGAGAAATAGTCAAAGAATTAATGATTATTAATATACGTTACAATCATAATTGATGTATGCGGATTATAAGTAATATACGTTACATTAAAATTATAATTAACGTTTGAATACTTATCTACGGGTGAGTTAAATGTATGATACAAATTAAGCAAAGGGCATTTTCATTAGTTCAGGTGTATACCAAAAAAGTGTGACACCAAACCTACTCCGATTATTAGTAAATAAATATATTAGTAATAAAGAAAGATATGGTAAAACATTTGTCATTCTTCAACTCATTTTTTGTTTTTGTTCTAATCAATAAAACTAAGATTTAACTCTCATACTTGCAGTTCATCTTTGATAATCGTTAACGCTAATATGAATAAATCATCTCTTCAGCATGAGCAGTTCTTTAGCAAGAAGACTAAAATATATAGTACGGTTCTAAGGGCATCCAACTTTATGTTGGAGGCTACCTTGGTCGGCTGTTAACTGCCAACTAGAACATGGTTTGATCGATGGTTAACCTTCGGCTGAAGTGTGAATTTTTCTTTTAGTCGGCGGTAGTCCCTAGCATCTAGGTTGGTGTCCTTAGCAGCATGCACTATGTATGTTCTATTGGATAAATTTTTAAGTGGGTTAGTTTGGTCTTTATTTCCTTTTTCGTTTGTTACGTAGTGAAGGAAAAATAGTGGAGTGTTGAATATTCTGATGCTTTTTTTTTGTGTAATAAGTTTTCGACAACAGCATGTATATTCATTTATTTTGCTTAAGTTTCAAGGAAAAATGGAAAAAAACAAAATTAGTGTTGTTTGTCAATTTTGTCTACCATGTACAAAAATATTTATCAAGGTGCTGGCCATTTGTTTCTAGCCCTTCTATAAAGTATAAATTACTGAAATTGATCATTATATCGTCGTTTTAGGGAACTTTGGCATCATCTCTTAATAATGGAATGATCACTTGGTCAAATAAAAGTTTAGGCCCTGCTTTAGTTGCTCTACTATACATGCCACTTCAACCAGCATTTTCATCTTTCTTATCAACTGTATTTGTGAGCAAGCCCATCTTTCTTGGAAGGTATGATCACACTCTTTTTCCTATTACCGTAAGCACATTATTATAGATTCTTTCAGACTTTTTAATTATTAGATTATGATGGATCCATCATGACTTCACAATTAACACTTATTAGGTGTAGGAAACATTGCAACCAAAAGATACTAAGAAACGATTGCTTTGATAAGCTTTTAGCCATCTCTGAAAGACCATCCATAATATCAGATCCAAACCAGTACTCAGTAATAATTTCAAAGACCAGTTTGATTGCATTTTACCCTAAATGCATGTGCTTTGGATTCTACATCAGTACAAGCATATTGTAGATATCGTAGATAGTAATGATAAAATTCTGCCTGTGCATACGTTCCTAGCTTGTTACGCTTTATGGAAAATTAAACTCATTTATCGAACAACATCATTGGTGGAGCTTTGATCCTTTGCAGCTTATATTCCGTCACATTTTCTCAGTATAGGGAAACTAAAGTGTCAACAGTATCCAATCAAGATTGTGGAAGTGAACCTCTATTTCGTGATGCTGATCATCGCCGAAATCAATAGCTGGAGCTCTTCTGTAATTTTCTTTCGATTGATCAGTACTGTTCATTGTGCATGTCTGATAGAGCATATCTAATAGATCGCGTAAGTTGATCTCTTCAAACGTATTCGCATTTGGTGGCGGAGGAATTCGTTTCTCTTAGCTGTATACTAGTATTATTTTTGGATAAATCAATTAGTGATTTGGCAGGTATGACGATGTGACATTCTAAGTGAATAAAGATGTGGCATGTAAAAGATAAGCGTAGCTTCTAGCCTCACATCCGGGAAATGACAGAAATCGGGCAGGCAGCATGGCTATGTAGTTAACACCTATTAGGGTGTGTAATCACCTAATCTTGAGTTTCATTTACTTCTAAAAATCTATTGTTGATGCTGTCCCATTCGGGAAACGGTTGCTGATCCCAACTATGACAAGGTATGGAACCACCTTACGCTAGTGTACCTCTAAAGAGGAATACACTGGGTTCAACAAGAACATCTTGCAACCCGGAGTTTGTTTGTTTTGTTTTCCCTAAACTCTTGGGTGCCCAATTTTGTACCGACAGTCAAGTAGTCGGGATTTACAGATATACTGGAAATCCTTATATAAAGTTTCATTTACTTCTAAAAATCTATTGTTGATGTTGTCCCATTCGGGAAACGGTTATTGATCCCAACCGTTGGTGATATACATTCGATACACTGAAGCGAAATGAGTGGTCGGTAATGTGCCATCATATATGCTTGGATTTCCTGATTTAGAGTTTCATTTACTTCTAAAAATCTATTGTTGATGCTGTCCCATTCGGGAAACGGTTGCTGATCCCAACCGTTGGTGATATACGTTCGATACACTCAAGCGAAATGAGTGGTCGGTCATGTGTGGCCGGGTTGCAAGATGTTCTTGTTGAACCCAGTGTATTCCTGTCTAGAGGTACACTAGCGTAAGGTGGTTCCATACCTTGTCATAGTTGGAAATCCATTACCCAATACGTGCTTGCGGTTTTGATTTTATATTATATATGTAGAACGTGAGATGAAAGCGTTCTGCTAGACGATTATTATATTGTGGTTGATAGACATTATTATAATATCAATGAGTTTGATATAAAGTTTAATTTGGATTCTCATAAGGGAAAAACCCGTTCCGTTATACGGCGTGGTCTTATGAGACATCGTTCTGTTGATCAAACTGTTTTAAACTGTTTTACTCACACCAGTCACATGACTGACCCAGAGTTTATTTTGTTTTGCTTTCCCTAACTCTTGGGTGCGCAATTTTGTGCGGGCAGTCAAGTAGTCGGGATTTACAGATACTTGAAGAGCTGGAGCAGGAGGCTTCTGGATTTTATATAGCTATTGTTATTCCGCTGTGTTCTAAGTGTTGTACTTGATAATGATATGCATATTCAAGTACAAATCTTTTATTTCAAGTTATGTTATATTTTATTCGTTCTGCTATGAGGTTCGTGTTTACTCTGATGTTGTATGTTCTTTTTCTTCTTCTTCTATTCTAAGTTTCTATCTTATCTTTCCTCACCCTCTAATTTATTTCATTAGCCATCCGGGATTTTCGACTCTTGATGTTCGATATGTGTTGTATATCGGATAATCAAGATCGCAAAAACCCAGGTCGTTACAGTTGGTATTAGAGCTTATGGTCAAGTGAATTACCTTGGCTCTGTGGCGTGACTCGGTAGAGATGAGGTTAGTAATACCCTAGATTGAGTTTGAGTGTATATATACGAGGGCGTATTTTTTATTCAATACAAAGTTGTTTTTTATTGTGGAGACTTATTGGTTGAGTTGTTTATGTGTTCTGGTCGATCAGCTTGATCCACTGTATCGGTAAGAGCTTCTAAACACTCGAATACGATGAACCGACACTATATATTTTGAAAAGAGGGTAACTGAAATAATTTTACCCAAATTAGATTTTAATATAAAGGATTTATATTGAAATGATTATAATATATTGTATGTGTTGGTCACTATTATAATCGAATAAGATTATAAAATGTGAAACGGTTATATAGGTAGCCAATCAGAATTCGTATAAGTGAAATACGTGAAATCAGATGAATTAAATCTAAAATTAAAATTAGAATTGAAATTCAACCTTGGAAAAGTTGTAAAAGTGTTGTAAATGAATTTGAATTAAATATATGAGAATTTTAAAATCCTGGGAGATTTTAAATCGTTTTACAAACATTGGGAATAGTATTTTGAATTGATTTCAAAATAAAAGTGTTTAGAAATGGATTTGAAAGTGATATAGTATTGAACTCCCTTCGGTCGCTGGAAAATAATTCTGATGATGACTGCGTTGCATCATCAGTGTTCATTTTTGAGTTTGTAAGTGACGGATTACTACCGAAAAGATTTTTCTTTTGAATTGTTTTGAGATAAACAAGTTGTTTGGAATCCAAAAAGGAATATTTGGTTTTAGAAAAGCAAAGCTGTTTAAAACTCCTAGGAAGAGAATGTTTGAATTAAAAACAAGTTTAAATAAAATTTGTGAAACCGAGCTGGAACTGAATTGAAACCAATTAACTGGAAATTAAATTGGATACGATATATCAAGTAGAATCAGATTTTGAATTGTGAGATAGAATCTGAAATGGTATTGGATTGATGAGTTAAGAATTTGAAAATCGAAAATGAAACTTTGATTTGAAACTGAATTCGACTTAGGTATAAGTGAATGGTTGGATTTGTGGATAAAAACAAATTGGAATTTGATTGGGATGACCCTTGTATCTACTAAATTGATAACAGGTGGAAAGGATATAATGATATGTCGACAAAAAGGTACAAGTTTATATTTCTATTGGATATAAGATTTATGAGCCAAATTGGTAAGCCGCTTGGCTATTTGATTTTCTTTTGGTTGGAAGATGGCCTAGAGAGGCGAGTTGGATTTTGACCTATTGACCAGTACAAAAGAGGTGCTAGCGAAATTTTTCGAAAAGTTAAGGCGTTAGAAAGTTTCCAGGATTTTTAAAAATTTTCATTGATAAGAATTAATTAATAATTTAATTAAAATAAATTGGTTTAGTGAAACTGAAGTTAAGAAGTAAACTAATAAGTTGTAACAAGTTGATAGGGTTTGTTTTCTTTACCTTAGTAATTTCGAGGATGAAATTATTTTAAGTGGGGAAGAATGTAACGACCCGTATTTTTTGCGATATATAATTAATTTATTTAATTATTTAAATAGTACTTTAAAACTCAAATGGTCGTTGAATTAAATAATAGTGAATATTTAATTAATATAATAATTAAATAATATATTAAATTCTGAAATAATCAGAATTGGCTGAAATGGCGATACGGTGTGAACTGGATCATCTGTGATATTTAATTCAGTTTAAAATTGAATTAGAATAACGAATATATTATTTAAACGACAGTTTGAACGAATAATTATATTATAATTAAAATCGAGCTCGAAATGGCGTGGCAGTTTGCGATTTGGCGATTTGAACTTCAACTGGGAATACAGAAGCCATTTTAAGTCGGATTTCTGTGAAACAAGAAACATTAGCAGCTGGTGAAGTATATTTTTCTAGTGGAAGAGAAAAATCGGGATTTCATCATGTAGATTTTGATTTGTGTCCAAATCAAATTTTAGAAAAGTCGCTTTGAAATTCCTTTATAATTTATAAAGGAATTATTTATATTCAAAAAGGAATTTCAATATAAATCGAATATCGGCTTGACCCAGATTTGAAATATCGAGTTAGAAATCCGTATAAGATTTTTCTGAAGCTGTTTGGTATTCCACTGTTAATATATATGATAATATTTATTTTCAAATATTAAATTTAATTGTTTTTAAATATATTTATATACTTAAAAGGGTTATTTAGGACTTTAAAATTAGCCACTTTTGCAAACGAAGTCGGAATTCGACGAAACTAATTTTGTTGGATCCGCAACATCAAATTATTGTTAGATTTCAATTTCTGTGATTTTTGAAGTCGGTATGTGGCCGTACCGATTTTTAATGTGAAAAACAGTCAATAGATTGACCTTTAAAAATATGCTATGTGAGCAAACGAAGTCGAAATTCGATGAAACTAGTTTCGTTGGGACCGTAATGTCGAACTGTATCTGCTTGTCCATTCCTGTGATTTTTGGGTATCGTTTGTGATCGTTGGAATTGAAAACATTAATCGAAAATTTATATTAATATAAAAATAAAAATATCTAGATATTTTGTCATCCTATGAATAACCCTTTAACTTTTACCCTTAAAACTAATTCTTTTGTTCTTTGGTCAAACCCATCGTGGCTGACATTTACTTTCTACAGCAAAGGAATGGAGAGAAAGAAAACCAAAAGGGATTCAAAAGAAAATCTACAAATTATATTATATGTATGTCTGAACTCATGAGAGCATTCGCTGTAGCCTGGTACCCATTTTAGGCAGCTCGCACCATTTTTTTTTAGTTCGACGGAAAAAGACGTCGTGAAATTGGTGACTAGGGTTGCGATTCCCCTCAAATTCATGGCGTCTAAGATGGATTGAAGCATAGAACAGGGATTCTAGAAGCAAGAGGAACATGTGGTGGGTTTTTGGGTGATTTTGGTGATTGTAAGTGTCGATGTCAACTGTAATTCATGGAGGAGCTGCTGACATCGCGGAGTGAGGGATGACACTGAGTTGAACAAAAAGGGTTGGAGATGAAAGAGAATTATAAAAGAGGAATTTTGGTGGTGTTCAATCAATTTTTAATGAAACAAGTGATGAGTTTGATTTTGTAAAAAAAACATCGGCAATGGTTTGGAACAAAATTCTTGACGCTATTTGGAGGTCCTGAAGAAGACAAAGTGTATTGACGTGGGTATTTTGTTGAGGTATGTTGCGATGAAGATTTAGTCAGTGTCTTTACTTTTTACGTGCCATTTTCTGGTGAAGTCGCAATGTAGGAGAAAGGTGCGATGAGGGATTTAAGCAGCAGGTGTTTGTACTGTGTAGTCATGGACTAGTTTTGAGTTTTGAAGGATGTTGTAAATCCAAAACCTAGGAGGAACCGTAAATTCAAGCAATTTAATTGAAGTAATTAACGGCCTAATGGCATTTGGGGTTAAATTCAGGTGGAAAGTGAAATGTTTGAGGTCAAGGCCTGGGAGGATGGTCATTGGGAAGATACAACAATATTGTATTTTGCAAGGAGAATCGGATTTCTTTATTTTCGTCTGAAGAACAATGGTACGGGGAAGCTATGTGGTAATGTTGGTATTGAATCAGGAAAATGGTGAGGTAACAAAGAGGGTTTGCTGAGTTTAGTTAGACATGGTGGTTTTGGTTTCGATATCAATTGATCAGACGAGGTGTTAAGGAATGGCAGTCTCGCGGTATGGAGTTTGACGAAGGGTCTGTTGTTTGGAAAGAAGGCCGCGAGTTGTACCGCACCAGCATTGTGCGTGAGGAGATGAAGAATTGAGAAATGGGTCGGGTTTAATATGGTAAGGCCCAATGTTAAAATTTATTAAGTTTTTAAAATGTATTAACTTGTAAAAATTGATAACTTGATCATACGATATCAGAATTCAGCGAAACAAGATCCGACAGGATCGTATAGACAGACACTACCCAATGGAACTGACTGGGAGTGGATTGGGGCTCGGTACAATTTATAGCAAAATAAATTATCTGTCTGAATCAAGTGATGGTTATCGTTATTAACGATGATCGTCCAAGGTGAGTAAAACTCACCAACTCTGAACAGTTCTTTTTTTATAACATATATTTAGAACTGATACATGATGACTGATTGCTGTGTGTTAACTGTTTGGTTGAATTGCTTGTGTATTGGTTGAAATTATAGATAACGATCTATATATATATATATATATATATATATATATATATATATAAATCGTTAATCGACTATTGATTCTGTTTATCAGAATATTGTATACTCGTGTTGTTTAACATATGTGATGCAGGGAAACAGGTTGGAGGAACCCAACTGGGTTCCTCAATATATGAATATATTGTTTTGTTTCATATATTGTGTTATATGATGTGATATGAAATCTGGTGATGATTTTATATGTTTGAATGATACCAATCATTGTTATATGGTATGTTAAATACCATAAGAAATACCAGCATGATAAAAGGGGATTTTCAAAGTATATTTGAAAATAAATTATTTATATAAAATCAAGGGATTTTATATATAAAAGGAAAAGGATTTTTTTAAAAGGAAGTAATTATAAAATCAAAACAAATATAAAGGAATTTATTTGTGAAATCAAATATAAAGGAATTTATTTGTGAAAACAAATATAAAGGAAATTATTTGTGGAAATAAATATAAAGGAAATATTTGTAAAACATTTACAAATAAAAGTATAAAGGATTATTTATTTAGGGTATAAATAAAAGTATAAAAGGATTATTTATTTATAGAAAATAAATAAAAGTAAAAGGGATATTTATTTGTTAAATAAATAGAAAAGATAAAAGAAATATTTATTTGTTAAATAAATAGAAAATAGAAAAGAGAAAAGAATTATTTATTGGATAAATAAGTAGAATTGAAAAGGGAACAGTTATTTGTTAAGTAAACAAATAGAAAAAGAATAAATCAAAGGAGTTAATTCAGCAGGAGTTATTCGAAGTGAGTTAACCAGTTAGGGTTAATCAGTTAGGGTTAACCAGTCAGAGTTAATCAGTTAGGGTTGATCAGTCAGAGTTAATCAATCAGAGTTAATCAGTTAAAGTTGACCAGTTAGAGTTAATCAGTTAGGGTTGACCATTCATAGTTAATCAGTTAGAGTTGATCAGTCAGAGTTAATCAATCAGAGTTAATCAGTTAGAGTTGATCAGTCAGAGTTAATCAATCAGAGTAAATCAGTTAGAGTTGACCAGTTAGAGTGAATCAGTTAGGGTTGACAAGTCAGAGTTAATCAGTTAGGGTTGATCAGTCAGAGTTAATCAATTAGAGTTAATCAGTTAGGGTTGACCAGTCAAAGTTAATAAATTAGGGTTGATCAGTCAGAGTTAATCAACCAGAGTTAATCAGTTAGGGTTGACCAGTCAGATTTAATCAGTTAGGGTTGATCAGTCAGAGTTAATCAATTAGAGTAAATCAGGTAGAGTTAATCAGTTAGAGTTGACCAGTTAGAGTTGATCAGTTAGAGTTAACCAGTTAGAGTTAGAATTAACGAATAGAGAATTTAAATAGAGTTAATCGAATTAGAATAAATCGATTAGTTATTCGAAAGGAGTAATCGAATCTAGTTATTCGAAAGGAGTTATCGAATATTAGTTATTTGAATCGAGTTAAAAGGAGTTATTGAATATTAGTTATTCGAATTGAGTTAAAAGGAGTTATTGAATATTAGTTATTCGAAAGGAGTTAATCGATGTTAGCTTAATCTAAGGGAGTTAATCTATTATGGTTTAATCGAAAGGAGTTAATCGAATTTAGTTATTCAAAAGGAGTTGTCGATTAGTTTAATCGAAAGGAGTTAATCGAATTTAGTTATTCGAAAAGGAGTAATCGAATATAGTATTCGAAAAGAGAGATTTTCGAATATCGTTTATTCAAAAGAAAGAGTAATCGAATATTTGTTATTCGAAGTGAGTTAATCGAATATTAGTTATTCGAAGGGAGTTAATTGTCGAATTCAATTATATCGAATTCGGGAAAGTACTTATACTTTTTGGTGTTTAAATCAAGATTTATTTATTTATAAATCAGTTGTTTATTTATTTATTCACATTAAAGAATAAAAGTTATAATTGAGGTTAGATATTTTAAAAGGAGGGATTATAATGTTTTCGTTATAACCAATGTTTTCAATAAAGAAGTGGATTCGTAAATAGAATCCGAGAGTTTTGTAAGGATGTTTGTTAAAGATTAAAAGATAAACTTTGACCATTTTGAAGTTAAAACGTTGTTCAGTTAAGGTCTGAGAGGTAATTATACCCCAACTTGATTGACTTCCTTCTTAACTAATGAATGGTAAGGTTTGATCGCAAAGGAGTTTTGGAAACGTTTTCCAAATACGAATCAGAAATGTTTTCTGATAATAGAAAAAGAAGAATTTAGAATATATGGAAACAGGAGATCAGTAAATCAATGAAATAAAGAGATAAATGTTGAATGATGATTGATCGATGTAATCTCCTCCTGGAAATAATATCGTTGTTTGCACACCTGTTTTTCTTTGATGATTAAATCACATACTATCGAAGTTTTGACCATTTTAATGTTGTTAATATGGAGAGACCGGTTGGATTATTATCCAAAGAACTACTCTGTATTGGCATAAGCGTTGCGAATCATATATGCCAAAGATAATTGAAGACGGAGTAAAGTGCAAGGGCTATTGTATAAATCTTAGATAACAGTGCCTAACATGGATATACTGAATAGTGCCTTCAGTTTGTCTAGTCCCAGGACAACTTGTATGGACGAATGTCTGACAGAGTATATCTGGTAAATCACGTAAGTTGATCGTTTCAAACGTATTTATGTTGGTAGCGGAGGAATTCGTTTCTCTTAGCTTTACACCCGTGGTATTTTTGGATAAGTCAATTTGTGATTTGGCGGGTATGACGATGTGACATTCTAAGTGAATGAAGATGTGACATGTAAAAGATAAGCGTAGCTTCTAGCCTCACATCCAGGAAATGACAGAAATCGGGCAGGCAGCATGACTATGTAGGTCGCACCTATTAGGGTGTATAATCACTTGATCTAGAGTTTCATTTACTTCTATAAAATCTATTGTCGATGCTGTCCCTTATCGGGAAACGATTGCTGATCCTAACCATTGGTGATATACATTCGATACACTCAAGCGAAATGAGTGATCGGTCATGTGTGGCCAGGTTGCAAGTTGTTCTTGTTGAACCCAGTGTATTCTTCTCTAGAGGTGCACTAGCGAAAGGTGGTTCCATACCTTGTCATAGATGGAAATCCATTACCCAATACGTGCTTGCGGTTTTGATTGTATACTATATATGTAGAACGTGAGATGAAAGCGTTTCTGCTAGATGATTATTATATTGTGGTTGATAGACACTATTATAATATCATTGAGTTTTGATATAAAGATTATTTTGGATTCTCATAAGGGAAAAACGCGTTTCGTTATACGGCATGGTCTTATGAGATATCGTTTACTTGTTCAAACTGTTTTAAACTATTTTACTCATACCAGTCCAATGACTAACCCGGAGTCTATTTTGTTTTGTTTTCCTAAACTCTTGGGTGACCAATTTTGTACGGGCTGTCAAGTAGTCGGGATTTTACAGATATACTTGGAGAGCTTGGAGCAGGAGGCTTTAGGATTATATAGCTATTGTTTATTTCCGCTGTGTTGTAAGTATTGTACTCTGCAATGTTATTGTATACATATACTATTTGTATTTCAAAAGTTATGTTATATTTTATTTTATTCATTCTGCTGTGAGATTCGTGTTTACCCTGATGATGAACTTCTTCTTCTTCTATTCTATAAGTTCTATCTTATCTATCCTCACCCTTTGTTTTCTTTCATTAACTACCGGTATTTTTCGATGTTTGGTTAGTCGTCATTGAGTTTATGTCGATAACCAAAGTTGCTGAAAAATCCGGGTGGTTACAGTACATATCAAACATCCAAGGATCGAAAATATGCCAAAGATAATTGAAGACAGAGTAAATTATGCCAATAGCTATATCATTTATACGCTCATCTTTTTTTAATGAGAATCAGCATATCCGTCTTTATCTGATGATGGGTAAATTCCCACTGTTTCCTGTTGTGCTGGCCTGTTACCTCTTATTCAAAAGATGACAAGTGGTTCTGAATCTATTGCCTTCTGTTGGAGAAATCATAGATAACATAATTTGCTTTATGAACTTCTATAAATGATGGGAAACAAAGTTGGTCACTGGTTTTGCATCTAGCAATGAAAAGAAGATGCATTATGTTCAAGATTTTAAAATACATATTTGAAAATTATCTGTCACTTTGTGAGTACTCGCTTTGTGAGTATCTAAGATTCTGAATTATCTGAAGTAGCAACAATAAGTTAAATATAGCAAGCTTTGTAGCAATATGAACAAGTATTTCCATGTTAATGAGTTATAAATGTCCAAAAGACTGAACATGATATTAATAAGAAATTATTCTATTCCTTATTTCCAGATAACTAATTTTGCGATTTCCATGGTTTCTAAGATAACGTTGAGGGATCATTGATGTGGATTCCATTTTACATTTCAAAGAAAGAGCAAAAACAGTTTGGTATTGATACAAAAGTAAATAGTATTGGATGATTTAAAGATATAAGGTGCAAGTGCCCTACCAAACAAGGATATTTACACGTATTAAGGCATATCTTTATTAATAGTTGTATTATCTTTTGATTTTTTTTACTTTTTTGGTGTCAACGTGAACTACCAAAATACCTTATAATAATATTATCCAATCTTCTTATCGCTTAAAATAGGATCTCAAAGTTAAATTTCATTTTCCAATTCAAAATTCTTATCTATAAAAATTACCCGATTATCATCATTTAAAAATATGGTCTAATAAATAAACTTTATTTACAAATTTATGAAAATTTAAACCAAAAAAATAGATGTTACGAATTAGAAATAGAAATAAAATAAAAGCTAGATACACGTGATATCAATGTAATAATATACATAAATATCTACATAAATATCTTATATATAATTGATTCAGAAGTCCAACTTTTGTTTTGATCACAAAATTTTCAAAATACACTTCCATGCAAACAAAAAGTTAGAAGTTCGAATCCAACCATATGTGTGTGTGTGTGTATGTGTGTTCAAATACGAAATTTTTAAGCATAAACAAGTGTTACAAGTTCAAATATTTTCCATAAAAAAATTGCACTATTTTATGTTTTCTGCTGTTTTCATTGAAACACAAAGAAATTACAAATTTAATATTTTAATAGAAACTTTATTCAAAATATTTCATATTATTAGTTGTTTTGGAAGCGTATATTTCTATTTCGATCGGGAACTTTCCAAAATATCCCTATGTATAAGTTTTTAAATATTAAATTGTTATTTCACATGATCTCCTCAATAAAATAGATCATAGAATCTCCCTAATTATTTTAAACGTATTCAAAGCTAGATGTTGGTTCTAGTGGAAATTAGGTTAATGTGTTTTTGTCTAGAATAATTAGTTTAAGGACAACACTTATAAATAGTAAGTTTTAAGGATAATTTCACAAGAAAGAGATAAATTCTTATATTAAATTTTGCAAATCATTTATCATTATTTCTATATAACTGAAAATGATAAATTCATTTATCATTTTTCCACCCAAGCATGTGCCCATGTTTACGTCTCCACATCTGTGATGCATGTGTGAATGCGTTGGACTCGAACAACCCCTAAACTAGTGTAGACTACTATTGCGGTAAGATCTTGTTACTATCGGATTTCAACACCGAAGCCAGGTTAAGGCGTAGGGGTAACAGAGCACAACAAGCAACAAGAAACAGTTTCAAAAGTACGAAACTAGCACCAAATCACCGAAACACCCAATACAAAAAACAAGAGGAGGAAAATTGGATTCACACGTTGTCAGTATCGACACAAGTAATGCAAGCCTAGCACCGACACAAGGAAGACAACTTCAGAGTGACTTCGGAAGCAACATGTAAAGAATAAGAGATTATGAGTGGTTACAACACCACCTCCGGAAGCCATCAACCTGGTCCAAAAGTAGAAGGCGGAATATCTATTCAATGTGTTATTTGTAACAACACAAGGGACAAAGGCTTCTTACCGATACAAAAAGGGGACAACAGCAAGGCAGTGCCAACACTGAAAGCAACAAATATGGGTACAGTTTCGAAAGCATACCACTTGAAACTAGAGGCAGATAAAAAGGATTGACCGAAAGCATATGATCTGAAACCCAAAACCACGAAAGAAGGGCACAAAGTCGAGCTAGGAGGAAACAGAGGGCTATCGGTATTTGGTATCGATACCGACACCAGGAAGTAACTTCAAAACCATCGGAAGGTATTCTGAAAGCATGCTATTGCAAATCCTGAGCTAAACCTAAGAATTCACTAAAGTAATTTGAAATTGTAAAAAGAAGGGCTATCCACATTAATTTTCTTAGTGTCAATACCAAAAAAGAAGAAGATGACAAAAGGAACGGAAGCATGAAGGTAATATTCTAAAGACTCACTATAGAGACAGAAGCTTATCGTTAAAACCGAAAGTAGCTCTTGAAGCTATCAATACCAATGAACTTGGTACCAATTCATTATGAAAGAGAAACATCCAAGTCAAGCTCCTAAAGCCCGAAACCAACACTCTAAAAGCGGGATAGACCGGATAGCAATGCTCATTAGAGAGAAAAGCGGCCGAAACCATGTTGCTGGAACCAAAAGGTTTAAAAGCAGAACCTTGTTGCCACATCCGAAAGAGACTTCTATTGAGTTGATGTCAAAAGGGAGGCCAATTTATCTATAAATAAGACCCCATGGGTCTCATTTTTGGGGACCCTTTATCATTCCTCATTCTTGTAAACTTTCCTTATAGATTAAACCCTAATTTCTAAATCGATTTGGGGATTTTACTTAGATACTTCTATTGAAACACCCCACCTCCGTTAGGGTCACTCTCAAAGGGAATGCCCTAATTTTGGTGGAGGTTTATAAGTATAAGTCACAGATATACAAGACAGATATAAGAACACATATTTGTAAACAGCGGAAAAACAACAAACTTTATTTCATACAGTCAAATATGTGTTACAAAACATCACCATGATTGTCTTACATCTTTTTCCAAAAACATAACATAACCCTTTCATAATCTGTCTTGAGTACATTATTTAAAGAAGCATAAATAAAACATAGATAAACTGCAAAAGTCCCCATAGTGGATTGTCCAAAGCCATAGTTCAAAACAGGAAAGTCCAAGCAATACATTTCTCTTCTTCAAGCTGGATGTTAAGGTTGGTCAAGCTGCTGTGTTCCCTCCCTGCGGACCTGGGGGGGGGGGGGGAACAGAAGAAAAGAAGACGAAAGAAAAGTAGAGTCAGACATAAAGCCTGAGTAAGTCTAGTACTATTTTGTCTATGAATAAAGAACTGGGTATGATAAGTATAAACAAGAAGTGGGCAAGCACTATAAACTTGGTTAAGTTGTCTAGGGTCGAATATACTATCGTACCCCATGTTAATCTCTGAACTCATATAAACTAGTTTCCAACTGGCACCCCATGATCAGGGTGATGTGATCCATTCTATGATGATCGGCTCCTACTCGCATAGTTACATGTGTCTTACGGCCCCCAATGTTGTAGTTACCTATGCTGGTCCCACCATGGGGTGTATCAAGTCCCATGGTGGCGGCCCGACACAACCTTAGAATGCACAGGTATGCTACTGGTGTCCAGTGCCTTATTTTTCTACGCCGGAGTGTGTGCACGCCCGCACCCCGTTAGAACCTACACTGCTACACCACCGCCGTCGATTTGACCTCTTACAATCAGCCCAGTAATCGTGCCCCACCCTGCCTAGTTTCAGGGTATCCTGATACACCTTCTAGGGTTACTGCTGAAAAGGGTCCCCCGTTACTAGGTTTTCTATCTCTAGCCAACATGCTAAGTTGGTTAAGTGTTTTCTAACCTAACCCCCACCAGTCCGTTTAGTTTAGCATGTTCCATTTTGATTAAGTCTTTAGTTCACTTAATCCTAACAATCCTGACTCAGCCTTAATTGTCTTATTAAGGCCCTGACCTCTCACATTAGACAGGTATTGTTGTGGCTGCCTGTTGCCGGTTGGTTCCGGGCAGTCTTATGCCACAACTCAGTCTAACCTCGGGTCCTTATTGGGCTCCATGTTTAACCTCCCACATTGGATAGGTATTGTTGTGACTACTGGACAGCCGGGCGGTTCCGGGCAGGTTTACATCACAACTCAATCCAACCTCGGGTTAAACACATCGTATGTTCTACATTTACATATCTTGTCATTCTTCTTTATATGTAAATATTTGCGGCCCATTATTAAGTTAATGGTGTAAAGGTTACACCAATCATGGGCCCAACCCATACTTGAATTTGGGCCCTTCTATTTTATATTTCCATTCATTAGTAATTTTAACCCAACGTTATTTTCCCCCGTTTTACGCGTCCGTTTATTATATATATATTGGGCTTAGCCTTTTAAAGCCCAATTTTAGCCATGCAAAAGGGGAGGCTTACAGCGTGATTACATACACAAAGAGGGGAAGGTGAGCGCATGAACTTGCAATATGACGTTGGAAATACAAAATAGAAACTGGTGTACTTGCATAGTAGTGACATATACTTTGGTCATAAAACATAGGTGACATGAATCAAAGCATGTGAACTTGTAATTGAGATATCATTATTGACACATGAACCTATATTTTTATTTAGGCATAATGTCAAACATAAGCATGGCATAAATATTTCTAGCATAAGCATAGCATAATGTCAAACATAAGCATGGCATAAATACTTCTAGCATAAACATGGCATAATGTCAAACATAAACATGGCATAAGTATAGTTAAATTTGTTCATGGCATAAATATTTCTAACATGAAATCATGATTCTTACTTTAGTCATGTAAACTTACAAAAGGGACTTTTTGAACCTAACCTAGCCATGTACCACATATGTCATCATATAATTCTTGTAAACAAGATAGACTTAATCATGGATTTCAATTATGCCAAATATCATTCATAGCCTAGCCATATTCATAAGTTTGCAAATAAGTTTTCTAGTACAAAAGCATGGCTTAATACATGATGCCAAATTCTCAACATAATTTCCTATGGATTATAATAACCAAACTTGTTCTAATTACTTACAAAATGATTTATGCACAAAAAATATACATCATGGTGGCATAGAAGCAAAACCCCAAACTTGCATGAATTTAAATCAACTACATACATGTAGCTTCAACATGGATTACATAATTTGCGAAATATTCCAAACGTATACTTGCATAGAACTACCGCATGTAGTTCTTTATAAGGAATAACATAATTCATAAATATCCAAACGTATATAAATTGATAAGAACGCACAAATATGAATTACTTTATTGCCACAATTCAAGCATACAAACCAACACAATTGTTTATTCATACCAAAGTAATACTCTACTTACAATGGTTTGATGAATTCTCTAATTTAGGGATTGAAGACGCAAATTCCTTTGTTGAATTGATTTGTTTAGGTTGCTTTAAGCTTTAGAATCTTTCTCCTAATCCTCTCTCCAATTTGGTGGCTACTCCTAGTCGTTCCTCAGCAACATGGCGGCTATGTTCTTATTTTTGAATGAATAGATTAGGGTTTAGTCTAGGGTTGTTTATATAGAGGTTAGGAACTGATTAGAACCATTGATGTTGCCTGGATTGATCGTAGCCATTCATTCGATAGAGAGACCAATTAAAACTTGCCACCTAGCCCTAGTGACAAAGCAGACCACAGAAAATCGACCACATAGAGAATAGGCCAGCCGGGTTAGACTGGGCTCGACCTGGTCTGGACCAGGTCGACACCACTGTCGACAGCCCTGTCGACAGGCCTGTCGACCTGGTTAGACCAGGTCGACAGCCCAGTCGACCTAGGTGCGTCAGGCGGGACTTTTTCCGCCCTGGCCCATTGGGCCCCATTTTTGTTTTCTGAGCTTATTTTATTCTGTTTGAATTTTAAATTTAATTCAAAAACTTCCGAAGGCCATATCTTCTTCATACGGGTTCCGTTTTTCGAAAACTCGGACTCTATTTCGCGTATTTTTCCGAGACGAACGCAATGGCGTATCCCGTTTCCCTTAGTTCTTTGATTTGTAATTAATTATACTTTAATTTGTGCATTTCATAGTTATAGAATTCGCGGGGTGTTACATTCTCCCCCACTTAAAAGGATTTCGTCCCCGAAATCTTCAAGTTAGGAGGAATGTATATCCTAACATCCAATCATCCATCTACTCATCCATCAAACACGAGCATCCATTGTCCTTAAAAGACTTCTAATGCTTCATGATCATATGCGAAGTGTGTGTGTGTACATGTACTTATCTAATGCAAAATCAGGCGGTCTACTGATTCAGTTGACCTCCTTAATGCGAATTATGTAAGTGCCATGAATCCATTATGTATGCAAATTTTCCTATTTTGATTCTACATGCGTGCACAATCATTCAATATAAATGCAACATCCACATGACAACACACTAGAGTTCAACCATATACGAATGCAAACATATATGCATATGCAATATGAAGTGACTGAGCCGATCTAAAACCTAGATTGTGTGTGTATATGCAACCACGAGCAACCACTAGCAATCACTTGCAACCACTTGCAACCATCATCCATAACATGTTTCAATTACATGTTTCCATCCAAAGGGTTTCTACCTAAAAGATAAGGTCGAGGAAATATATCTAAAAAGATAGATAAAAACGCAACTTAAGGAAAATGAAAGATCAAGGATGTACCCTCGAACAGAAAAGGGTAGGCTGTACGAATTTTAGCTTCAGTTTCCCAAGTCGTGTCTCCCTCGGCGTCGCTCCACTGAACTTTGACGAGCTTGACTTCACGGTTGCGTAGCTTCTTCACTTCCGTTCCTAATATGCGGGTTGGAACTTTTCTTATGGTTGCTTCGCGTTCCACTTCGGCCTCTTCGAGTATATTTGGCTCTACCACTTCAGCAGACTCATGTAGACATTTTCGAAGATGTGAAACGTGAAAAACGTTGTGGACTCCAGCCAACTTCTCGGGTAGCTCTAATCTATAAGCCATTTTCCCAATTTTCTCGATGATAGGGAATGGCCCTACGAACCTTGGCGCTAGTTTTCCTGTGGTTCCAAAACGAACAACGTTTCTTAGTGGTGATACCTTGAGAAAAACTTTGTCTCCAACTTCGAATTCAAGGTCGGTCCTCCTCTTGTCGGCATATGACTTTTGTCTGTCTTGGGCCGTCTTCATCCTTCTTCGTATTAAGTCTACTTTCTCTGAGGTCTCTCGGATCATATCTGGTCCAAGTATGAGCTTATCCGTGGACTCCCACCAACAAGTGGGCGATCGGCACGGTCTTCCATATAAAGCTTCGAAGGGCGCCATTCCGATGGTTGCTTGATAACTATTGTTGTAGGCAAATTCCACAAAAGGAAGGTGGTCTTCCCATGTCCCTCCGAAGTCAAGGACGCATAGCCTTAGAAGGTCTTCCAAAACTCTGTTCACTCTCTCTGTTTGGCCGTCGGTTTGGGGATGATAGGCTGTGCTTAAGCATAACTGCGTTCCTACTGCTTCTTGGAAACTCCGCCAAAACTCGCTGGTGAAGATGGGGTCTCGGTCACTAACAATGCTAGATGGTATTCCATGGAGTCGAACGATTTCCTTAAGGTAAAGTGATGCTAGGGATGAGGCAGTTCTTTTACTTTTGACAGGTAAAAAGTGGGCGCTTTTAGTAAGCCTATCCACTATTACCAAAATGCTAGTGTTGCCTCTCCTAGACCTAGGCAGCCCATCGATGAAGTCCATTGAGATGCTATCCCACTTCCACTGCGGGACCTCCAAAGGATGTAGCAGTCCGCCAGGCTTTTTCTGTTCCGCCGTAACTCGTTGGCACACCATGCACTTAGAAACGAACTCTGCCACGTCCTTTTTCATGCCGTTCCAGAAGAAAGTCCTTTTTATGTCCTTGTACATTTTATCTCCGCCTGGGTGTATCGTCATCTTGGAGCGATGTGCTTCCTCGAGAACCTTCTTTACTAAATCTTTTGTCTGTGGGACGCATAGTCTTCCGTCTCGCCTTAGCAAACCCTTATCGTCGATGGAGTATCTGTTGAGGTGACTTGAAGTCTCACCCCTAATTAGTCTATCAATCATTTCCACAAGCTGAGGGTCTTCGCGTTGTGCTGCCCCTACTGAATCTACTAAAGTTGGGCGCACTTCGAGAGATGCTAGCAAACCTGGTACGAAATCGGAGGAGGGCCTAAAGTCGAAGATGGCTATAAACTCTAGGCTTTGTCTTTCAACAAACAACGGGCTTAGGGTCAATTTCTTCCGGCTCAACGCGTCTGCCACTACGTTGCCTTTGCCCGGAGTGTAGGAGATTTCGAAATCGTACGAGGCAAGAAACTCCATCCATCTTTGTTGCCTCAAGTTAAGATCTTTCTGCGAGAAAAGATATTTCAACGATTTATGGTCAGTGTAAAGTTCGAACTTCTCACCTAGGAGATAGTGTCGCCAAGACTTGAGTGCAAAGACGATGGCGGCTAACTCAAGATCGTGGGTTGGGTAGTTCTTTTCGTGCACTTTCAATTGCCTCCCGCCATAAGCTACTACCCTTCCTTCTTGCATTAAGACGGCGCCTAGCCCTGTCCCACATGCATCCGTATAAACAGTGAACATCTTGCTCCCATCTGGCAGCGTCAAAACTGGGGTTGTTGTAAGAGCCCTTTTCAGTCGTTGGAAAGCAAACTCGCAATCCAAATCCCAATTGAACACTAGATTCTTCTTAGTCAATTTCGTGAGCGGAGCTGAGATTTTCGCAAATCCCTTATGAATTTTCGATAGAAACCCGCTAGTCCTAGAAAACTTCGGACCTCAGTTGCATTCCTTGGTGTCTTCCAATCCTGTACCGCCACTACCTTAGCAGGGTCCACTGCTAATCCTTGTTTGGATACTATGTGCCCAAGGAACCTCACCTCTTCTCTCCAAAAGTGGCATTTGGAGAACTTGGCTTTTAGTTGATGGACTCGCAAAGTTTCCATGATTGCCCTTAAGTGCTGAGCATGTTCCTCTTCACTCTTTGAGAAGATAAGGATATCATCTACGAAGACCACTACGAATTTGTTGAGGAAATCTCTAAATACCCTACTCATCAGGTCCACGAAGTACGCAGGTGCATTTGTCAAGCCGAAAGGCATGACAAGCCATTCAAAGAAGCCGTCTGGGGTTCTGAACGCCGTTTTATCGATGCTATCTTCAGCCACCCTTAGCTGATGAAAACCAGTTGCTAAATCGAGTTGGGAGAAAACAGACGCTCCTACAAGCTGGTCAAACAAATCGTCAATTCTAGGGAGAGGGTGCCTATTCTTTTTCGTTAGCTTGTTGAGCTCCCTATAGTCAACACATAGACGGAGTGAACCATCCGCCTTTGTAGCGAACACCACTGGAGCGCCCTATTCTGAAATGCTCCTCCTAATGAACCCCTTTTCTAGAAGCTCTTTAATCTGTTTACTGAGCTCTTTCCTTTCCCATGGAGCCATATGTCTAACGGGCAACGCAACGGGCTTTGCATTATCTACAAGATATATGCGGAAGTCTATTTCCCGCTTCGGAGGCAAGCCCTTCACCTCTTCGAAGACATCCGGATATTCCCGGACCACTTTAACTGATTGCAAATTTTCAATAGAGGCATCTAGCGATTCAAGATAACTAAGCATAACCGCATACGAGGGATTACAAGAAATTTCCAAAGTATTACCGAGCTGGGTTAGGAGCCTAACAACCCTTTTCTCACAATCAAGGATGGCCCCATTACTGGTTAGCCAATCCATACCCAAAATCAAACCATAACCCGAAAAGCCCAAAACAAAGGCACTACATTGAAATTCTACACTTAGAATAGAAATTTTCAATTCCAAACAGATCATAGACAAATGAGCTGGGCCCCCAATTGGGTTTGAAACAATTAAGGGGTCCTCTACCATACTAGTTTTTAGGTGCAGAGATTCTACTAAAGCAGACGAGATAAAGGAGTGTGATGCGCCAGAATCAAATAAAGTGCGAACGGGGTGATCATAAAGATAAACTACACTTTCTACAGAAGTATTTATACCTCTCTGTTGCAGAGGTGGCGCCTCCAGCACATGAACCTGTGCCCCTGGGGTGGATCCAACCCTCTGCCCCTGTCCTCGTTTCTTTGGGCAGTCCTTCGCCCTATGGCCTGTCTCACCACAAGAAAAGCACCCACCATTCTCCTTGGCCTTCTTTTTCCGGCAGTCCTTTACTAAGTGCCCCACTTTGCCACAGAAATTGCACTTCCTCTTCTCTTTGTTGCCTTTCCCGCCTTTCTTAAAGTCTGTCTTTTTAGGTTGCAAACCCTCTTTCTTCCCTTGAGAGCTTTCTGCCTTTGACTCCTTCTTGCCTTTATCCTCTTCATTCAGCAATGCCATTTGCACCAATCTTTCATACGTGGCTCCCATGGGTATATGGGTTATGGCCAAACTGTGTAATGGCTCATTCAACCCTTTGACGAAACGGAGAGCCTTCTTGTGCGGGGTATTGACTAGGCCCAGCCCAAACCTAGCCAGCTCATCGAACTGATTCACATATTCTCTGACTGTCTTGTCCCCTTGTTTAAGAAATAAGAATTTTTCCAACTGCAAACTTCTTTCCGCATCTGAGAGAAATTTAGTCTCAAATCTTACCCTAAAGTCCTCCCATGTCTCCAATGGTCTTTCTGCATTAGTGACTTCCCACCAGTAGGAAGCCTCGCCCTTCAATAGCCATACTGCCAATTGTACTTTTTGTCTATCTTCTACCTCAAAGATGATGAATAGGTCCTCAGTTTCTTTCAGCCAATTTCTAGCTGCCACGAAGGACTCAGTTCCATGGAAATCCCTTCCTCCCATAGCTTTAAAATCTTTACATATCTTGGCAAACGCGTTTCCCCGAGGAGGAGGTGGAGGAAAAGGTGCCGCTGCAGCTGGATGATTTCCTTCCGCTGGGGGAGGAGGAATGGTAGGACCTGGCTGAGTGGCCCTTGCTTCTAAGAACCGTCTAAACCAACCAGGTATTGGCACCCCTTCCGGCAAGTTAAGTTCTTGGGACATGCTGAAACAAAAAGGATAGATTCAAAACGAAGGATAAGAGATAGTACCTATGGCTTTGGGGAGTGGACTTTGCCTTTTTAAAATAAAATAATATTTTTCTTTTAAAAATGCTTCTTTAAATTTCCTTTTTTGAAAATAATTTTTCAAAACTTTTTATCTTATCTGGTAAACCTATGCTCTGATACCAAGTGAAACACCCCACCTCCGTTAGGGTCACTCTCAAAGGGAATGCCCTAATTTTGGTGGAGGTTTATAAGTATAAGTCACAGATATACAAGACAGATATAAGAACACATATTTGTAAACAGCGGAAAAACAACAAACTTTATTTCATACAGTCAAATATGTGTTACAAAACATCACCATGATTGTCTTACATCTTTTTCCAAAAACATAACATAACCCTTTCATAATTTGTCTTGAGTACATTATTTAAAGAAGCATAAATAAAACATAGATAAACTGCAAAAGTCCCCATAGTGGATTGTCCAAAGCCATAGTTCAAAACAGGAAAGTCCAAGCAATACATTTCTCTTCTTCAAGCTGGATGTTAAGGTTGGTCAAGCTGCTGTGTTCCCTCCCTGTGGACCTGGGGGGGGGGGGGAAACAGAAGAAAAGAAGACGAAAGAAAAGTAGAGTCAGACATAAAGCCTGAGTAAGTCTAGTACTATTTTGTCTATGAATAAAGAACTGGGTATGATAAGTATAAACAAGAAGTGGGCAAGCACTATAAACTTGGTTAAGTTGTCTAGGGTCGAATATACTATCGTACCCCATGTTAATCTCTGAACTCATATAAACTAGTTTCCAACTGGCACCCCATGATCAGGGTGATGTGATCCATTCTATGATGATCGGCTCCTACTCGCATAGTTACATGTGTCTTACGGCCCCCGATGTTGTAGTTACCTATGCTGGTCCCACCATGGGGTGTATCAAGTCCCATGGTGGCGGCCCGACACAACCTTAGAATGCACAGGTATGCTACTGGTGTCCAGTGCCTTATTTTTCTGCGCCGGAGTGTGTGCACGCCCGCACCCCGTTAGAACCTACACTGCTACACCACCGCCGTCGATTTGACCTCTTACAATCAGCCCAGTAATCGTGCCCCACCCTGCCTAGTTTCAGGGTTTCCTGATACACCTTCTAGGGTTACTGCTGAAAAGGGTCCCCCGTTACTAGGTTTTCTATCTCTAGCCAACATGCTAAGTTGGTTAAGTGTTTTCTAACCTAACCCCCACCAGTCCGTTTAGTTTAGCATGTTCCATTTTGATTAAGTCTTTAGTTCACTTAATCCTAACAATCCTGACTCAGCCTTAATTGTCTTATTAAGGCCCTGACCTCTCACATTAGACAGGTATTGTTGTGGCTGCCTGTTGCCGGTTGGTTTCGGGCAGTCTTACGCCACAACTCAGTCTAACCTCGGGTCCTTATTGGGCTCCATGTTTAACCTCCCACATTGGATAGGTATTGTTGTGACTACTGGACAGCCGGGCGGTTCCTGGCAGGTTTACATCACAACTCAATCCAACCTCGGGTTAAACACATCGTATGTTCTACATTTACATATCTTGTCATTCTTCTTTATATGTAAATATTTGCGGCCCATTATTAAGTTAATGGTGTAAAGGTTACACCAATCATGGGCCCAACCCATACTTGAATTTGGGCCCTTCTATTTTATATTTCCATTCATTAGTAATTTTAACCCAACGTTATTTTCCCCCATTTTACGCGTCCGTTTATTATATATATATTGGGCTTAGCCTTTTAAAGCCCAATTTTATCCATGCGAAAGGGGAGGCTTACAGCGTGATTACATACACAAAGAGGGGAAGGTGAGCGCATGAACTTGCAATATGACGTTGGAAATACAAAATAGAAACTGGTGTACTTGCATAGTAGTGACATATACTTTGGTCATAAAACATAGGTGACATGAATCAAAGCATGTGAACTTGTAATTGAGATATCATTATTGACACATGAACCTATATTTTTATTTAGGCATAATGTCAAACATAAGCATAGCATAAATATTTCTAGCATAAGCATAGCATAATGTCAAACATAAGCATGGCGTAAATACTTCTAGCATAAACATGGCATAATGTCAAACATAAACATGGCATAAGTATAGTTAAATTTGTTCATGGCATAAATATTTCTAACATGAAATCATGATTCTTACTTTAGTCATGTAAACTTACAAAAGGGACTTTTTGAACCTAACCTAGCCATGTACCACATATGTCATCATATAATTCTTGTAAACAAGATAGACTTAATCATGGATTTCAATTATGCCAAATATCATTCATAGCCTAGCCATATTCATAAGTTTGCAAATAGGTTTTCTAGTACAAAAGCATGGCTTAATACATGATGCCAAATTCTCAACATAATTTCCTATGGATTATAATAACCAAACTTGTTCTAATTACTTACAAAATGATTTATGCACAAAAAATATACATCATGGTGGCATAGAAGCAAAACCCCAAACTTGCATGAATTTAAATCAACTACATACATGTAGCTTCAACATGGATTACATAATTTGCGAAATATTCCAAACGTATACTTGCATAGAACTACCGCATGTAGTTCTTTATAAGGAATAACATAATTCATAAATATCCAAACGTATATAAATTGATAAGAACGCACAAATATGAATTACTTTATTGCCACAATTCAAGCATACAAACCAACACAATTGTTTATTCATACCAAAGTAATACTCTACTTACAATGGTTTGATGAATTCTCTAATTTAGGGATTGAAGACGCAAATTCCTTTGTTGAATTGATTTGTTTAGGTTGCTTTAAGCTTTAGAATCTTTCTCCTAATCCTCTCTCCAATTTGGTGGCTACTCCTAGTCGTTCCTCAGCAACATGGCGGCTATGTTCTTATTTTTGAATGAATAGATTAGGGTTTAGTCTAGGGTTGTTTATATAGAGGTTAGGAACTGATTAGAACCATTGATGTTGCCTGGATTGATCGTAGCCATTCTTTCGATAGAGAGACCAATTAAAACTTGCCACCTAGCCCTAGTGACAAAGCAGACCACAGAAAATCGACCACATAGAGAATAGGCCAGCCGGGGTAGACTGGGCTCGACCTGGTCTGGACCAGGTCGACAGCCCTGTCGACAGGCCTGTCGACCTGGTTAGACCAGGTCGACAGCCCAGTCGACCTGGGTGCGTCAGGCAGGACTTTTTCCGCCCTGGCCCATTGGGCCCCATTTTTGTTTTCTGAGCTTATTTTATTCTGTTTGAATTTTAAATTTAATTCAAAAACTTCCGAAGGCCATATCTTCTTCATACGGATTCCGTTTTTTGAAAACTCGGACTCTATTTCGCGTATTTTTCCGAGACAAACGCAATGGCGTATCCCGTTTCCCTTAGTTCTTTGATTTGTAATTAATTATACTTTAATTTGTGCATTTCATAGTTATAGAATTCGCGGGGTGTTACATCTATGTACTCTACAAAAGTTTTCAATAAAGAGAGAATCTATACATAAGATTTATATCATGAATTTCATTATCTATTATGATGCTAATTTCTTAATATTTCTTTATGACAAGACTCCATGGAAAATCCAAATTACCCAACATACCCTTCTACAAGCCGTTTAGCTTTTTAATTCGCATTGCGCTTAGGGAATTCTTAGCCCAAGGTAACTGTTGATTCTTGAGTCTCGTAAGCGTGATACTCAGCTCTTTGAAGGAAGAGTAACTAATTTTCGGGATTAAGACCTTCATATCTAGGAAACCGTAAACTAACTCATGCTTGTAGAAAGTAAATAATCCCTTGAATTTCCCTAGGTTCACATCGTTAGACCTGTTTCCGATGTTGATGAAAAATATCATTAACATTTTGGTGCTAGAAGGAGGGCCCGAACCTCCGACCTTGTGGGTAGCAGCCACATTCCTAACTGAGTTGTTCCGTTCAGGATTGGACCAGGCTTTGAAAAGCAAAAACATGAGAAAAGGGTTCCAACAAGGATCTTCTGAATCTCAAATGGCTATGTCATATATTTCTGACCCAAGAGTGATTAAAGAACAAAGATTAAGAGTGGAAGCCTTGCGAATAATCAATTGGAAAAAGGAAATGGAATAATACAATCCTAATTGTTAGACCAACAATCCTTTCCACATAGGACAAATCCTAATCTTTGATCTGAGTGGTTCTACATCAAAGGTGTATAACCTATTCTATTACAGAAGAGAAGTTATCCATGGACAAACCAAGGGAACGGTATTCAAACAAGGGATAATGAGAGACTTCAACTGTTTCACTTCTATGTGGACTAAAAGAATAACATTTTAGTCTCAAGATACGTCGAAAAGAAGGTTTGAAGACACAAACGAAGCAACAAAGAGAAAATTTGTTATCAAGGCTACCGAAAGAATGCCACCTTACCACTTTAATGGAAAATATATACTTCTTAACCAAACATGAGATTAGTTTCTAGCCATCTTCAAAGAAAAATCCCAAATACAAAAGGAAATTGGGAGGACCTTACTACTATTGTCATATGATGAACGGACATGGAACCAACCAGTGTAGAGTTCTTGAAGGAATGATTATCGAGTTCTTCAATCAAAGCCAATTGCAAGACTTTGTAAAAGAATCGAAATAAGTCCAACAAAAATCTTCTTGAAGAAGGATTGCCTACATAGCTAAAGGTATGGAAACACTCACAAAATTCGGAATAAACCAAAATGGGTCAAATTACAATGGTTAAAACCCTTGTCACCGCCAAGGTGGCCAGGGCAAGGCACCCCTTGGAGGGTTGTGTGTTGTAAGCCTTTAACATGGTCCAAGTCAGAAAGGACCAGGTTAAAGCATCAAAAGCGTAAGCGTCCGATCCACACTAGAAATGGTAAGGACGGAGCATTTAAATTAGCATGCCTTGCCTCTGCTCATAGAAGTGTACGCCCTGCCTCTGCTGTGAACTAAGCATGTCCTACCTCTGCTCGTAGAAGAGAATGTCCTACATCTGCCAGCAGAAGAGCATGTCCTACCTCTGCTCGTAGAAGAGAACGTCCTACATCTGCTAGCAGAAGAGCACGTGCTACCTCTGCTTATGTTCCTCGTATTATGCAGAAGGGAACGAAAAACCCTTATCACAACTTATGATGGCCTAGGTAAGGCACCCCTTGAAGGCGGTAGAGTGTAAGCCTTATCACCACCTACGATGGCCAGGGTATAGCATCAAAAGAGTAAGTCTTTAGGTCGCGCCTACGATGTCCCGGTTAAAGCACCTCAGTACTGATCACCGCCTATGATGGCCATGGTATGACACCTCTTGGAGGGAGGTCGGGTAAGTCTTTGGGCCCTGCTTGAGAATAAGCTAGCCAAGTGCACCGGACGCATAGGCCCAGAGAGTGGCCAACAAAGCACATACCTTCGGGGGTAATAAAGCTATATATCACCAGAAGTGGGCTTCTGTTCTTCTATCAAATACCTGAATCTGGGTTGGTTCGGGACTTCAATTATAACCAGAAGTGGATTTCTGGTCTACTGTTAAAATACCTGGATCTGGGTTATGGTTCGAGACTTCTATACCAGATGTGGATATCTGGTATTTTGTCAATACCTGGATCTGGGTTATATTTCGGGACTTCTATTAAATACCAGATATGGATATCTGGTCTTCTGTCAAATACTTGAATCTGGGTTATGGTTCAGAACTTCTATTAAATACCAGATATGGATATCTGTTCTTCTGTCAAATACCTAAATTTGGGTTATGATTCGGGACTTCTATTAAATTCCAGGTATGGATATCTGGTCTTCTATTAAATACCTGAATCTGGGTTTCGAAGCTTCCAACTACTATCACAAGATAAGGATGCCTGGTTTTCTCTCACGGAGTTCCTAAATATGGGTTTTGATGATCCTATTTATGTCTTTAGTAAAGAGATTCCGGCCTTCCAATCAAGCACCATAATCTGGATCAAGAGACTTTAATTCTTATCCCTAGAGATGGGATTTGCTATTAATATTGTAAATGGTTACACGAGCCTATGGTCTAAAAGATTTTAAATAAAGATCATGATCTTCCACATCTCACACAGGGGGATGTTCTAAACCTAAAATGCAAAGGGTTGCATTAACCTATCACAAAAGATTTACTTGTTACTTTGTTATAACCCAAATAGGGATTTATATGAATTGAACAAATTATAATTTTTACCCAACCATTGGTAAGAGACTAATGCAAAGCATTGTGTGTTGAGTCTTATGCAGACAAATACAGGGGTGGTCCCAGGGGAGGACATTCAGGACATAAAAGGATTACACATCAGGTAATATTTACATAAATCATATAGCTAATTCGTAGTGACATTTACGAGATCACTTCATGAATGATTCAATACATCCATTGAATCCAAGCGTTGCCCTTATTATAAATTTTTGTTCCATCATACGTTTTTTTTACAATGATTGCCAAAACGTGGGCAAAGAGTTCAAAAATTATGTAAATAATTGCACCCAAAAAAGGTAGACAACAACATAGAACTGGTACCAAAAATCGAGTGCCTTCATGACCAAGTCCTTGGAAACACGATTATGAGTTGTTGGAGTAACCCTCAGGGCGAGAAACAACTCACTTAACATTATTCAATAAATTAGCACCAAGACTAAGTGTAGAGTCGAATGGAATTCTGAATCCTTTAGGAGTATAAGCATGGGACATTTACAATAATCCCATTTTCCAACCTGTGGACTACCGTAAAACCGGATCAACTTCGAATAGTATGATCGAATCACTTTCAAGAAATTGTTCTCCTCGTCGTCCAAGGAATCAAGATGAAGTCGGGGATGTGGAAGAAGCACCTTCCCAAGATCTCAAATAAAATAGTATCTTGCTAATTTAGAGGATCTAATAAGAGAGTACTTCTCGTGATAGTCTCTCTTCAATCTAACGTAGCTTCTTAGGAAGTCCCCGGAAAGTGAGCCCATTAGAGGCGAAGATGTGACGACCCCAAACCCTGTACTAACGGTGACAAGGGTAATTTTTGGAATATAACACATAAACAGATAATAGCATAACAGAATTAAATAAATACACCAAATAATGTACAATAGAATACACTGGATAAACATAATCATCAGAGTTACACAGTATACAGGATCATACTTAGTACAAATACAGTTCAGCTATACATAAATGTCTACAGCGGAAAACAAACATAATATGTACAATAGGAGCTGATCAGCATAAAAAGAGATAAATAATAGAATCCATCTTCAGCTCCAGCTATCTAGAAAGAGCCTTCTAACACCTGAAGACAAGGCTGCCCGTGTAGAAATAGGGGCACCCGAATTTGCAAGTGAAACAAACTATGAGTCAGTCATGGAACTGGTATGAGAAATCTACTTAACACATTTTATAATAGGGCCAATCACAGGACCACGCCACTTTCACGGAATGGGTTTACTCCATTGGATTGCCAGTGCTTTAAAACAAGTAATTCTTTTAAACATCGCAATGCTTTTTATAAAAATGAAGCCATTATAAGACTTATTTCCCATCACACAATGCAACGCAAACCGGAGGATAGAGTTTTACCTTATAATGACCAAAATATGCTTGATACGAATAAAACAAAAGAATTTGATATTATTACTAGTGTTTATAAGTTTCAAAAACAATTTCAATCATAACTATCAATCATAGATGGCATGGGTACCATATATCATGTCGTCATATATAGGTATACAATCAAAACCGCATAGTCACGTATTTGGATATTGGATTTCCGTCATGAACCAAGGCATAAGATAGTCCTTACCGAATTCGAGACTGTCTAGCCCGAGCCTCAGGCAAGTACTCAGTCAAGCCTTTGGATTGTCAGGGCCGTTCCACCGATGTGGATTAAAATTCCTGAACACTGCGTTTCCCCGCCCTTTGGGGCGTAAGTGAGCCAACGAATGACTCCATCGGTCCCGGATCGACAGATATATCCGAGGCGCCTCGCAACAGCAACAACCACACTGGTGAAAATAATATGAATGTCAGCCAGTTTAAGCACTGATACCACATCTAGCTAGAAAGAAACTCATGTCCTCCCTGAGGTCCTCTCCCATTTCTGGTTCATACCGGGGTGTGAGGCTCGCGAAATCACGTTATACACAAAGCTACGCCACACAGGCGGTGCTTTGATCATCAACCACAAGACTTTTCTTTTCAACAGAAGCCTTGATCACTACATCTTAGCATGCCACACAAGCAATTCACACCATGCAACTGATGGCTATCAGTCACACAGAATGAATTCCAATGTCAGACACACAGTCCATTTACAAGTACGTTCTGGGTTTGAACGAAACCGGAGGCATTATATACCTCGCATACCCATCGATCTTCACTTACGTCTGGACGATCACCAATTATTATCCATATTTCGGGATGCCTACCAATCAGGACATCAGTTACCATCCAAACGAGGTGAAGATCTCCGGTCTTTGACCACCGTCTTCATCTTCGATTTCTTATTGTCGATTAATTTATTCAAAATGGGATAAACCCGGCCTTTCTGAACAACTCGCATATATAATAAACAAGTGCTACACAAACACACATGTGCCTTATTCAAATTCATTAGTCACTAACCGTAAATTAGTAAGAGAACGATTTCCCAAATATTAACCCCGAAGGCCGAAACCAACATCAGATCAAAACATAAGAAACCATTCGACTCAGCTAACCTTCAGTTAATTTCTAAATTTCACATTCCATATCGTTTATAACATTTTATTATGATTTATCGCTATTTTTATTTATTTAAAAATAGCCTATTTATTCAAACGACGCTTCAGGCCATAACGCGGCCGTGGCGCTGTTTATCTTCAGATTTGATTTACACATATCTGGAAATCTAACCGTTGGATCTTCACAAAATTTATATCATTAGAAAGATATTTTCGAAACGGATCCAACGGTTCCAGTTTCGGGAAAATCCGACAGTCGGATCTCCCGGTACACTCGTTTGAAGTTTCGATTTCAAAATACGAACCACAGCGTCGTTATTCGATTTAATTTAATTATATTTATATATATACATATATATATATATATATATATATATATAATCGATTATGGCGCTGTTTTTCTTCAGATTTGAATTAAACATTCCAGACAATCCAACAGTTGAATCTTTACAAAGTTGGTGTCTTGGAAAGATATTTCCAAAGCGAACCCAACGGTTTCGGTTTCGGGAAAATCCGATGGTCGGATCTCACGCACTAATCGTTTGAAATCACGGTTTCAAAACACGAACTGCAACTTCGTTATTCGATTCGTTTAAATTATATTAATATATAGATATAATCTATTCTTCGATTTCAAAACCATATTTTTTTCATACCTTTGATAAAAATGATATTTTTATCCAACTGACTTCTATTTCAACACTTCACTATTTTTAACAATTCATGTATATAATAAAATTGTGATTTTCATTGTAAAACTATTTATTTCAAAACACCACTATTTTATATAGTTCATATAGATGATAAAAATATGATTTTTATTATAAAACAATTTCTTTCAAAAACACGACTATTTTATATAGTTCATATAGATGATAAAAATATGATTTTTATTATAAAACAATTTCTTTTAAAACACGACTATTTTATATAGTTCATATAGATGATAAAAATATGATTTTTATTATAAAACAATTTCTTTCAAAATATGACTATTTTATATAGTTCATATAGATGATAAAAATATGATTTTTATTATAAAACAATTTATTTTAAACACGAATACCATTCAACACATGAATTTCTATTCAACGAATGAATTTCTGTTCAACACATGAATGGGTCTCAACATATGAAAATAATTTCAACAAATGAAAATAATTCTAACACATGAATATTTTAGAAAATTTCGGCAGCATAACAGCAGGGTAGTTAAAACCGGGGCGGTCCCTAGTACGGCTCCTTGCTCTACCATAAAGCCTCACAGCTTTTGACAATGGAGATTTCATGCATCTAGTTCGCACGCAGGCGACATGTATAATTTTTTTTTTTCATTTCCACAAACTAATCCTTGTGGTTTCAACCAAATAATTCTCAACCACAAACGGGTATATTTCAACCACAATCAATCAATCTCAACCCCAAATAATTCAAATCACCCATTCGCTACCAACCAATTTTCACATCAATCACAACCAATAAATATCGTCTATGGTTTGTGGACAAGGGGCGTATATATATATAAGCATTTCACTTTTATTTCAATAGATATATAATTTTTACAACACATATACAACTTATACATCGAACGTACAACTTATACAACGCTTATACATGAGGTGTACAATGCTTATATAACTCATACATCGACTATATAATTTATATATCGTCATTTTCCATATCGTTTATAAATTAAAAATCTCATATTGGGTTCCACTCCACCAAAAATAGCAGAAAGCTCAGAAAAATATGCGGTCTCTTCTAGAACGTAGAAGACGTCCACACGAGTCCACTGTCTCTTGTTTCACTGAATTTCGTCAAGAAACGAAAAAGATATGATTTTTACAATGAAATCAAAACCGTAGCACTTTAAACTGCTATAATATAGTTTAAAATTAAATTAGCCGTACCTCAGCAGTTTCGTTCAAAACTAGGTTTCGATTTTACTCGATATCCGTGAAGCTTGAAGAGGATCGGGCTACGCGGTGTCAAAGGGGGAGGAAACGCGCTTAGGCACCGGGGGAAGTGGGCCCACTTGGTGGCGCCTGCTGTCGGCGGCGGCGGCTGAAAGCCCTGAACTTCTCTAGCTCGATTCGAGCTCTACAGGCCACGGAAAAAAAATCCAAACTTCATATGGATGTGAAGCTCGTTGATAGCACTACAAAAGTCTCCAAAGGAGCATGGTGTTTTATTGCGTGTAGGAGGAGGAATCGGAAGGGGAAGTTTTGAAGTTGTTCCGCCGTCGATCGGGGGTTTCGAAGAGAGAGAAGGGCTGATGTGGCAAATGAGATAAAAAAAATTATATTTATAAATTTTTAAATTTCGAAAATACACTCTTTCACCCACGAACCCCAATTCAAGCCCAACGACTATCGTCCCTAGCTAAATACCCCCATTCCGAACACAATGGGATATGTTTCATAGGCCCATTTGACTGTTTCAGTCAGTTTTCCTTCAAATTAAAATATAAAACATTCAATATTTGATTTGAACGTACATTTCAATTTGCCGGGGCCACATACTGATTCGAAAAATTCCCGAAAAATAAATCTATCTATTTTTTGACGATACGGTCCCAACCAAACTAGTTTCGTCGAATTCTGAGATCGTTTGAAAAATGGCCCATTTCTGGTCGATCCAATTTATCTGTAATTGACCAAAACACGTTTTCATTTGCCACGCTCACATATTAACTTCAAAAATTATGAAATTTGAACCCTAGAAATAAGTTGACATCCCGGATCCAACAAAAGTGGTTTCGTCGAATTCCGATGTCTTTTGCAAAATGGCCATTTTCACGGGCTATATAAACTCCATAACGACCTTTCTGAAAATTCGTTTGGCCATAACTTTTTCCTCCCGCTATGAAACTTCGATTTTTCAGATTCGTTAGAAAGATATTCACTAAAAAATTTAAATATTTTTGGTTTCACTAAAATCCGTTTTGTTTTGCACCTGGTACAGTCAGTCAAAGTTTGAATTCATATTTTGAAACTATCGCGCCATTTCAGGCCTTGTTTATAATTAGAAATAATTATATTCATTTTCAAATGTCGATTCAAACTTACTTTTCATCGTTATTATTTAAAATATTTATTTTAAATATTTAAAATTCATCAAAATAGCCAATTAAAAAAAATTAAATTGGTTCTGATTTTCCGGGTTGTTACAATCTCCCCCACTTAAAAAATTTCGTCCCCGAAAAGGAACAAAGTCGAAAGTGGTTTGATTAACCAACTCTACGTTCAATCTGGCTTCCATTCTCCTACTTTTCAGTTTCTGAGAATTTTCAAATTCTTCAAAAATTTGGCTAACACCCGGAATTTTTGAAAAATTTCGCCATAACCTCCTTTGTACGGGGAGGGGTTTGGAAATTTATTGGGCCGTATTAGGTGCCCAATAAATCCTATAAAGCATACACATATTTATAGTGATATATTCTGGTGTTTACAGGGGAGCGTGTATAGATCATAACTCCAGAGAATAAATTCTCGTCACCCTGTCTAAGCCTGAGGGAGTGTGTATTTTTAATTACTCCAGAGAATAAATTCTCGCCACCTCGTCCTGTGTGGGAAATAAATAATCCATGTGCCATATCTATTAACTAGAGAGACGTGATTAATGTCAACTCCAGACCCATTTGTGGGGTTTTTATTATTCTGGCAATTTATCGTTACAATTTTATATGGTCCATATGAGTCATCAGTTTAACCTGTAATATATAGTCATCGCCATAGGAGCCTCTCGCTCGTATGGTAAATCTTCAACCTCGTCACACAAGCTCCAAATGCTTATGTGGTATATGATGAAGTATGCCTATCTTCAAGAAGTATGCCATGTAGTGTAGATCAAAATTAATTGTTACTATCATATGGCGACGTTTATTATTACACACAGAACAACCAGCACTCCGCATCTAATGGCATTCACAGGAGTTGATATAATGATATAATTGCGTATCCAACTCATTAAGGTTTACCTATTTGTTGGGCACGCAAATAAATTCTTTACTCAACAACTAATCCATTTACTTGTTCAAACATATATAAGCACATGTATATATTTCTATCTATTTTTAAATCAGTTCAATACGTGATTTAATTAACTATCATTCTAATAATTTAATTAATCAAATCCACTATCACACAACACAAACAACAATCAATATGTTTTTAACTTTTCAAAAATATACTAATTGATTCATATACTCTTTTACTTTTCAGATATATATCTTTTATATATTCGAAAATTATATTTCTAAAACCAAACTATATATATAATCAAAAATACGTTATTTATAAACATATAACTCTCAACTCGTTCTGGGGCACTTCTGACCCCATCTCTAACGAGTTATTCTAATTCTGCTATACTCATACTAGGATATTACTGATCCTATCTGTATTGAGTTACCCATACTAGAACACTACTGGTTCTATCTCTAACGAGTTCATTAATGTGTTATATACCAGAGCTAAGCTTAAACAAAGCTCTGATACCACGATGTGACGACCCCAAACCCCGTACTGATGGCGACAAGGGTAATCTTTGGAATATAACACATAAACAGATAATAGCAGAACAGAATTAAATAAATACACTAGATAATGTACAATAGAATACACTGGATAAAATAATCATTAGATTTACACAGTATACAGGATCTTACTTAGTACAAATATAGTTCAGCTATACATAAATGTCTACAGCGGAAAACAAACATAATATGTACAATAGGAGCTGAACAGCATAAAAAGAGACAAATGATAGAATCCATGTTCAGCTCCAGCTATCCAGAAAGAGCCTGCTAACACCTGAAGACAAGGCTGCCCGTGTAGAAATAGGGGCACCTGAGTTTGCAAGTGAAACAAACTACGAGTCAGTCATGGGACCGGTATGAGAAATCTACTTAACACATTTTATAATAGGGCCAATCATAGGACCACGCCACTTTCGCGGAACGGGTTTACTCCATTGGATTGCCAGTGCTTTAAAACAAGTAATTCTTTTAAACATCGCAATGCTTTTTATAAAAATGAAGCCATTATAAGACTCAGTTCCCATCACACAATGCAACGCAAACCGGAGGACAGAGTTTTACCTTATAATGACAAAATATGCTTGATATGAATAAAACAAAAGAATTTGATATTATTACTAGTGTTTATAAGTTTCAAAAACAATTTCAATCATAACTATCAATCATAGACGGCATGGGTACCATATATCATGTCGTCATATATAGGTATACAATCGAAACCGCACAGTCATGTATTTGGAAATTGGATTTCCGTCATGAACCAAGGCAAAAGATAGTCCTTACCGAATTCGAGACTGTCTAGCCCAAACCTCAGGCAAGTACTCAGTCAAGCCTTTGGATCGTCAGGGCCGGTCCACCAATGTGGATTAAAATTCCTGAACACTGCGTTTCCCCGCCCTTTGAAGCGTAAGTGAGCCAACGAATGACTCCATCGGTCCCGGATCGACAGATATATCTGAGGCGCCTCGCAACAGCAACAACCACACAGGTGAAAATAATATGAATGTCAACCAGTTTCAGCACTGACACCACCTCTATCTAGAAAGAAACGCATGTCCTCCATGTGGTCCTCTCCCGTTTCTGGTTCATACCGGGGTGTGAGGCTTGCGAATTCACGTTATACACAAAGCTACGCCACACAGGCGGTGCTTTGATCATCAACCACAAGACTTTGCTTTTCAACAGAAGCCTTGATCACTGCATCTTAGCATGCCACACAGGCAATTCACACCATACAACTGATGGCTATCAATCACACAGAATGAATTCCAATGTCAGACACACAGTCCATTTACAAGTCCGTTCTCGGTCTGAACGAAACCGCAGGCACTATATACCTCGCATACCATCGATCTCCACTTACGTCTGGACGATCACCACTCATTATCCATATTTCAGGATGCCTCCCAATCAGGACATCAGTCACCATCCAAACGAGGTGAAGATCTCCGGTCTTCGACCACCGTCTTCATCTTCGATTTCTTTTCGTCGATTCAGTTATTCAGAATGGGATAAATCCGGTCTTTCTGAACAACTCGCATATATAATAAAAAAGTGCTACACAAACACACATACGCCTTATTCAAATTCATTAGTCACTAATCGTAAATTAGTAAGAGAACGATTTCCCAAATATTAACCCCGAAGGCCGAAACCAACATCAGATCAAAACCCAGGAAACCATTCGACTCAGCTAACCTTCAGTTAATTTCTAAATTTCACATTCCATATCGTTTATAACATTTTATAATGATTTATCGCTATTTTTATTTATTTAAAAATAGCCTATTTATTCAAACGACGCTTCAGGCCATATCGCGGCCGTGGCGCTGTTTTTCTTCAGATTTGATTTACACATATCTGGAAATCTAACCGTTGGATCTTCACAAAATTTATATCATTAGAAATATCTTTTCAAAACGAATCCAAAGGTTCCAGTTTCGGGAAAATCCGATGGTCCAATCTCCCGGTACACTCGATTGAGTTTCGATTTCAAAATACGAACTGCAGCGTCGTTATTCGATTTAATTTAATTATATTTATATATATAAATATAATCGATTCTGGCGCTGTTTTTCTTCAGATTTGAATTAAACATTCCAGACAATCCAACCGTTGGATCTTTACAAAGTTGGTGTCGTTGGAAAGATATTTCCAAAGCGAACCCAACGGTTTTGGTTTCGGGAAAATCCGACGGTCGGATCTCCTGCACTAATCGTTTGAAATCACGGTTTCAAAACATGAACTGCAGCTTCGTTATTCGATTCGTTTAAATTATATTAATATATATATATATATATATATAATCTATTCTTCGATTTCAAAACCATATTCTTTTCATACCTTTGATAAAAATGATATTTTTATCCAGCTGACTTCTATTTCAGCACTTCACAATTTTTAACAATTCATGTATATAATAAAAATGTGATTTTCGTTGTGAAACTATTTATTTCAAAACACGACTATTTTATATAGTTCATATGGATGATAAAAATATGATTTTTATTATAAAACAATTTCTTTCAAAAACATGACTATTTTATATAGTTCATATAGATGATAAAAATATGATTTTTATTATAAAACAATTTCTTCCAAAACACGACTATTTTATATAGTTCATATAGATGATAAAAATATGATTTTTATTATAAAACAATTTCTTTCAAAACACGACTATTTTATATAGTTCATATAGATGATAAAAATATGATTTTTATTATAAAACAATTTATTTCAAACAAGAATACCATTCAACACATGAATTTCTATTCAACGAATGAATTTCTATTCAAGACATGATGGGGTCTCAACATATGAAAATAATTTCAACAAATGAAAATAATTCTAACACATGAATATTTCAGAAAATTTCGGCAGCATAACGGCAGGGTAGTTAAAACCAGGGTCGTCCCTAGTACGGCTCCTCGCTCTACCTTAAAGCCTCGCAGCTTTTGACAATGGGGATTTCATGCATCTAGTTCGCACGCGGGCGACATATATACATATTTTTTCATTTCCACAAACTAATCCTATGTGGTTTCAACCAAATAATTCTCAACCACAAACGGGTATTTTTCAACCACAATCAATCAATCTCAACCACAAACAATTCAAATCAACCATTCAATATCAACCAATTTTCACACCAATCACAACCAATAAATATCGTCCATGGTTTGTGGACGAGGGGCGTATATATATATATATATATATATATATATAAGCATTTCACTTCTATTTCAACACATATATAATTTTTACAATGCATATACAACTTATACATCGAACGTACAACTTATACAATGCTTATACATGAGGTGTACAACGCTTATATAACTCATACATCGACTATATAATTTATACATCGTCGTTTTCCATATCGTTTATAAATTAGAAATCTCACATTGGATTCCACTCCACCAAAAATAGCTGAAGGCTCAGAAAAATATGTGGTCTCTTCTAGAACGTAGAAGACGCCCACCTGAGTCCACTATCTCTTGTTTCACTGAATTTCGTCAAGAAACGAAAAAGATATGATTTTTACTGTGAAATCAAAAACCGTTGCGCTTTAAACTGCTATAATATAGTTTAAAATTAAATTAGCCGTACCTCAGCAGTTTCGTTCAAAACTAGATTTCGATTTTACTCGAAATCCGTGAAGCTTAAAGAGGATCGAGCTACGCAGTGTCGAAGGGGGAGGAAAGGCGCTCAGGCGCCGGGGGAAGTGGGTCCACTCGGTGGCACCTGCTGTCAGCGGCGGTAGTTGAAAGCCCTGAACTTCTCGAGCTCGATTCGAGCTCTACAGGCCACGAAAAAAAATCCAAACTTCATATGGATGTGAAGCTCGTTGATAGCACTACAAAAATCTCCAAAGGAGCATGGTGTCTTATTGCGTGTAGGACAAGGAATCAGAGGGGGAAGTTTTGAAGCTGTTCTCCCGTCGATCGGGGGTTTCGGAGAGAGAAAACGGCTGATGTGGACAAATGAGATAATTTTTTTATATTTATAAATTCTTAAATTTCGAAAATACCCTCTTTCACCCACGAACCCCAATTCAAGCCCAACGACTGTCGTCCCTAACTAAATATCCCCATTCCGAACGCAATGGGATATATTTCGTAGGCCCATTCGACTGTTTCAGTCAGTTTTCCTTCAAATTAAAATATAAAAAATTCAATATTTGATTTGAACTTACATTTCAATTTGCTGGGGCCACGTACTGATTCGAAAAATTCCCGAAAAATAAATCTAGTTATGTTTTTACGATACGGTCCCAAAAAAACTAGTTTCGTTGAATTCTGAGACCGTTTGAAAAATGGCCCATTTCTAGTCGATCCAATTTAACTGTAATTGACCAAAATACGTTTTCCTTTGTCACGCTCACATATTAACTTTAAAAATTATGAAATTTGAAACCTAGCAATAAGTTGACATCCCGGATCCAACAGAAGTGGTTTCGTCGAATTTCAAGGTCGTTTGGAAAATGGCCATTTTCACGGGCTATATAAACTCCATAGCGACCTTTCTGAAAATTCGTTTGGCCATAACTTTTGCCTCCCGCTATGAAACTTCGATTTTTTAGATTCTTTAGAAATATATTCACTAACAGATTTAAATATTTTTTGTTTCACTAAAATCCGTTTTGTTTTGCACCCGGTACAGTCAGTCAAAATTTGAATTCATATTTTGAAACTACCGCGCCATTTCAGGCCTTGTTTATAATTAGAAATAATTATAATCATTTTCAAATGTTGATTCAAACTTACTTTTCATCGTTATTATTTAGAATATTTATTTTAAATATTTAAAATTCACCAAAATAGCCAATTAAAAAAAATGGTTCTGATTTTCCGGGTTGTTACAGGAGAACTCAGAAAGGGTATAAAAAAACATCAAGAAAAAGCAAATTCATTACAATAATTGTCCTTAAAATCAAATAGGTGAGGTATTAACAATTTATAACTCGATAACGTAGATATTAAGCATTAATTTGGAAATGTTAGAAAGTATAATTGATAAACATTAATTGGCACTAAGTCGATAACATTGTTATTATGTACAAATGAATATATCTTGACTTATCATATACCATATCAGAATATTTATGAATTTCTAGGTTAAGGTTCAGCTATAAACAAATGATGCAAATATCAATATGGAAAAGGATATACAACGAAGAAAATGATTTAATTAGCAAATTCTAGTTAATTGATGTAAACAGATAAATATGTCTTTGTTTATTATGTACCATATCTGGGATTTATGAATTTCAAGGTTTTGCATTAAGCTATAAATAAATGAAATATCCAAATAAAAATAGATTTACAATGTTGCAAATGATTTGATTAATTAATTCTGATTATATCAATAAGATAATCTTGTTAATGAATTAATTATTAATGGATAAAGATATGATACTAAAATACCATCGTAGCAGCTAAAAATCTAATTTATATCTTGTATGTATCAATAATGAAAATCAATATTTGTAAGTACTAGTTCGAAAATCAATTAGAGATATTAATATGTGTGTGTGTGTCTATATAAGAATCTTAACGTATGCAAAGATAAATTCAATGGAAGAGGAATAAAATATTGAAAAGTGGAATCAATAACCATTAATTTAAAACCCGTATTGTATCCATCTTACTTCGCAATGGCCTTCAGAATTGCATCTTCCAGGAATTGTAATGAGTAAATGCATAGCACAATCAAGGACATCAAAAAGGGAATTTGAAAAAAAATTGGCAAGAACCTTAGTCATACCAGAATAGAAATATTTAAACCTCATAACATAAATATAGTATTTGGTAAATATATATGCCAAATATAAATGCAACACACTCTATTCATCAATATTCACAACTCTTCCCATCCGTATACATTTTCCACTTCTCTCTCTTCTCATCTCCATTCATAATTCTCATTACCATTTTTTCCTTGTCGACACGCTTCATTGAGTTGCTCACTTTCGTTAATATTCAAATCACAGTTCCAGATTAGTGTAATTATGCCACTGAAACTATGCTTTATACTATAACCATATCTGGAACTTTTTATTAGTCTTATTCTTGACAAACATCATTGTCACGGTTGGCTAAGGCATTGAAATAGGATCTAAAAAGTCAAGAGTTCGATTCGATCAGACCCTCTTGTTATGGTACATACTATCCAAATTTGTGTATATAAGTATGCATTTTATTATTAAAAAAAAACTTCATTTCTATGACTATTACTTCTGCACTTCTCTTTTGTATTAAATAGGTAATTTGCGATTTTTAGAATTTGTTTGTATTGTTTATTTAAGTGCATTGTTCTATATACTCTCCAGATAATATCATAATTATATGTTATCCGCAATCATAAAATCAATTGATTGATGAAAATTTATTCTTTTTTCATGTTATTTTTTAATTTTAAATATGTGCAAAAATTGTGTTTTTAATAAAAAAAAGTTCAAAAATACATGTTATTATTGCTTTATGTATTAAAAAGGGGATTGTTAAAGGGACTCTAATATTCGTTAAGGGGGATTAATTTTATGGGGGCTCCTCCTTATTTGTAATTTGTTAAGGGGGGATTATATGTTAAAAGAAAGACTAAAATACCCTTGTCCACCTTCCCTACCTATCATGTGAATTGCTATAACCCTAACATTGTTGCTGAACACAGAGTCAAACAATAAAGAGAATGCAGATTCAGTTTATGTTTCAGCACATACATTTTTTATGTCGTTTATAAATATTCGACTAGAATTTACGACAATTCAAGTTCTAATTCAAATGTCCAATTCCAATATGAAATTAAGTTTAGTTTACTTACCTAATCCGATGCCTTTTTATCACCCTATGCAATTTTTCTGTGTCTTCATTGCTAACTATAGCGATTTTTATCCACTAATAAATTGTAATCATTAATTAGATTCTAGATTTTAGATTTTAAGGTTACATTAATGAGCATTATACGGTTAATACTGGAGATTTTATTAATATGTTTAAAAGGGAGCTAATTTATTTTAACCTCCCTTTAACAATTTTACAAAAAATTGATAATGTTACTCCTCTCAATTAAAACTGGAGTCCCTTTAACAATCCCTATTATAAAGCTATCATCATACACCATGATTTATTAGCCAACCAGCGGACACTCTGATAGCAAAGGTTTCTCAAAACGATGATATATTTTCAAAAGAATCTTCGACAAAAGATAGTATAATTGTTTAGAAAACACATATTAAATATTGCTATCATCAAGCACGAATGTGTACCGTAACACACACTCTCTATCTATCTCTCTCTCTCTCTCTCTCATACACACACACACACATATATATATATATACACATATATATATATATATATGTATGTGTGTGTGTGTGCATACATATATCTTTATTAATAACTTACTTGGAGGCGCAAACTTTTGGTCTGATTGTAAACTTTCAAAATTGCCCTTGATGTACTCTTTTTTAAACAATTATCATCCTAGAAAATAACATCTGAATAGAAAAACTTTACTTTTTTAAATAAATATCAACATCGTTAAAGATTAGGATCTAATAAATATTTTCTTTTACAAATTCAAAATGCATTTTCATATATTTTACTAAACTTGATATCGTATCTAACAAATAAACTTAACATACGTTTTCACATTAACTGATAACAAAAACAATTTTTTACACTAATAAATAAATAGTTGCAATCCAAAAATAAAAATTTGAACCACGTACATATAACTAGGATGCAAAAACATCGGTAAACATTTATGAAAATCATTTCTTTTAAATATGTTTATATCCATTGTCTTTTTAAATTACATTGCGAAGCGGGTGCCAACATCATGTGCGAAGTGTGTGCCAACATCACACATGAAGTGCATGCCATAACGCTCGTATATATAGTTGATTTAAAAGCGCAAATTTGTGGTTCGACCACGAAATTCCAAAATTGCCTTTTATATATAGTTTTCTAAAAATTCCCTTATTATGTATCCTAAAATGTAACATCTTCGTAGAAGCAAGTTAAACACCAGCATAATTTTTCCGGTATATGCATGAATTATCAAAAACGCACTTTATATGTTACAGCTATTAATATCCATTAAAATCAGGATCTATTCATTAATTTTTCTTTTAAATTCAAAAAGTAACTAAATTCTAATAACTTTAAAATAATTAGGTCAATTAATTGAACTTTATCAATAAATTTAAAGCGCTCATCTAAAAACATTATCATACCTTATCATTCAAAATAGCATCTAACAAACAAACAGTATTTACAAATTCCATTTTTACAGATTAATGATATAAATATATAAAATTAAACAAATAAAAGTTAGACACTGTAACGTAGAAATGGAAAATCAGACCAACTACACATGATTCCAACATAATAAAAGCGTTATTTTTTTAAAGGAAACACATTTTTGTTAAACGTGTTTTGCATATCTAATTTATTATTAAAAAAATCATGCTTGAAGAGTGTTTCATAATCACGCGCAAAGCACGTGGTGTAATGCTCGAATATACGTATATATGTGTGTATGTGTGTATACACACATGTATGTGTGTGTGTGTGTATGTATATACATATATACAGAGGGAGTGCCTATAGGGACACAAAATTATATACACAAAATCTAGGCCATAAGATTTGTTTGTCTTTATGTGTGAGACGGAATTCAAGGAGAAATCTAATGTCTCAGATTTTGTGTTTTTAATTTTATATCATCATTTTTTGACCATTTAAACTTCCCTATATACATACATATATATATGAAGAGGATTCCGTTGCACCACAAATAGTGCCACAGCCCTAAAGGCAACGTGATTTCCATTTGCATCTCATAATCATTTATTTGTCTTCCCATTAACTTCCCCCTCTCTCTCCCGCTCACTATTAAATAGACAGGTAGCTGTGGTCTGGGTGCAAAATGGATGCTCCAAAATGAGGGTGTTGTGTAACCCTCCTATGTGTATACGTATGCATATTTATGTATACATATGTACACGTGTGTGTATGAGTGTACGTGTGTGTGTATATATATATATATATATATATATGTGTGTGTGTGTGTGTGTGTGTGTGTATGTGTGTGTGTATGGGCGAATATTTGAACACAAAATTAGACACAAAAAGAGAGACACAAATTCTCAACCTTAAGGTCATTTTGTCTTTATATGGAGAGGTGGAATTCACGGGGTGATCCAGTGGTGCAAATCAATTGTGTCACCATTTGTGTTAAACTTTTGTGTCTAAATAGATTTTCCTATATATATGTATATATAATATCTCAGTATATGCATATTTTTAAATGTTAAAAATGGCGGACTCGTTCTGTAATCGTCCCCAAACTTCTTCTCCACAACAGCCTAAAGCACCATCAACATCAACCGCTCCAACTCCAACTCCAACTGCAGCGCCTAACCCTCCTCACTCCTATGCTGATGCAGTTTGTGTCTCTATTTCATCACAGTTTCCAAATCATCAAGTGAACTTTGTACAGCCAACTGCTACTCATGTCTTCTTACCAGAAAGTGTTTACAATCAATCCACCAAATCATGGACAAGTACTTTCATTCTCCACCCTATAGATTTCCGCATCTCTTATGTCAAGTTGAAGGAATATATTGAGAAAGTTTGGAAACCAGTTGCACAGTTCCAGATACATATTGATCCTACTTATCACTACGCTGTACAATTTGATTCATTATCGGATTTTGGGAGAATAACTGAAAGTTCAACACATCCATATTATCGCAAATTGCTCCTTATTGGTAAATGGTCACCAGGGTACGATTACACAAAGTTTAATTCTAAAGAAGTACACATCTAGGTAAAACTACATAATTTACAAATGGAAATGTGGAGCAATGAAGCCCTATCTCCAATTGGCAGTTACATAGGAAAACCATTATTGGTTAATATTGAAACTACAGAGAAAAAAATCACAAAATATGCTCATTTCAATTTCCATTGTTGTTAACTCTTAACTGCAGACAAAGATCCCTATTTTATTACATAACGGTTACATGCATGAAGTTTTTGTTGAATATGAATTCGTTCCTCAAAAATGAGAAAAGTATCTTACTTTCGGGCATCGGACCTCTGTGCACGATGTTCAGAACATTCCAGATTGGTTGCCCAAAGAGCCTGCAACATCCACTTCATCATCCACTATCCCTGTCAATGAACCACACACTCAAATTGATTCTGCGCTTGATAATCCACCTCCTATGCTTACTCTAAACCCAACCTAGACTGTCGAAGATTTTGATGTAGATGATCTACCATTTTGTGATGCTTATCTTCCTTCTGACCCTCAACAAGATTCTTTTAAGATTATTGCAGACATAATTGCTGAGGACAGCAAAGCAACAGAAGAAAATGATGTGGACGTTACTAAGTGTATAGATAAAAAAACAAAGTATTTACATCATGCAAAACAACTAGATGTTGATCAAGCTCCGCCTAAAAGAAAATTGAGGAGCTCCTCCTCTATTAAATGATGTTATTGACATGGAACGTTAAGGGGATGAATTTGCCACATCGTATTCGTGACGTTCTTAAACTCCTAACTCAAACCAAACCAGCAATTGTTGGTCTGGTCGAGAATAAGTTAAACCACGTTAACTTAAAATCTTTTCTTGAAAAATTACCTTCATACTGGAACTATTTTACAAATGACAATGCATCTTCTTCTGGTCGTATTTTATTGATATGGTATTCAAACATATCGGATATCCAATCACTTTTCACTTCAATGCAACACATGAATCTTTCAACTATAAATAAGGGAGGTTTCATTATGACTCTTTCGGTGATCTACGCCAGTAATAGTTTTACATAACGTCAACAGCTATGGCAAACTCTCATTCAAGAATCAACCAATATTTCTAACTCCTAGATCTTAGTGGGCGATTTCAATAATGCTTCTTCTATGACTGACAAGAAAGGAGGACTGCCGATACCATTTCATTATGTTTGTGCATTTCAGCTGTTCTTACTGCAAATTGGATCACATGAACTAAGGCCATTTGGTTTTAAATTTACTTGGAGGGAAAAGGTGGAGGAAAAAAGGCATGGCAAGTCATATTGACAAAATTTTAGAAATACTAATTGCATGCAGAAATTTTCTAATTTGAAGGCTATATCATTATCTCAGTTTTCTAATGACCATAATCCCATTGTTCTTGACCTTATCCCTAATTTTAGACCTAAAGGATTCCCTTTCCAATTAAATAATGAATGGCCTATGCTTGATGGTTATCATGACTATGTGCATAGGGGGTAGTTAGCTACTACTTGGGGTTTTTACAGTCAACTTTTTCTACACAAATTACCAGCATGTAAGGCTGAATTGAAGAAATGGAACAAAACAAGGAATATAGATAATAACGACATAACAACAGTGGAGGATCTTCTTTGCCGGATGGAAAAACTGTTGATGAAAATCTTGAAGATTTATTGCTATATGATGAAATGTTATGAAGTAGACAGGATCTGCATATGAAAAAGAATACTATGTACTGGCATCTTAAGCAACAAAGTAAGATTTCTTGGCTTTAACAAGGTGACATGAATTCAAAACATTTTTACTCCAAAATGACTTCCCGAAGATTACATAACAATATTCAAGCATCCATTAATTTTAATGGCGACCTTCTACGTCAACCAGATCACATTGAACAGGAAGCCCTTTCTTATTTTACATCTTTATTTAATGCTGACCCAATTACTCAGTTTCCACAATTTCAGCCAATCTCCTTTATTAATGAACAAGGAAAAAGGTACCTGACAGCAGCTAACACCATGGATGAAGTTAGGCATGTAGTTTTCTCCGTGCACGATGACTCCAGCCCTGGTCCTGAGGTTTCAATTCCAAATTCATGAAGCATCATTGGGATATAATAAAATAAGACCTGTTACTAGCCATGCAAGGTATATTCAACACATGTAAACTTCCCAAAGGTTCAAATCACACGTTCATCACTCTAATTCCGAAAATAGATAAGCCATCTTCTATAACCCATTATCGACCTATATCATGCTGTAATATATTTTATAAATTTTTTTTCCAAAGTCCTATGCAACATATTAAAGAACTTTTTGCTCCATCACATCCTAGAAAATCAATGCGCATTTATAAAAGTATGAAATGTTGGCAACAATATTCTTTTAGCTCATGAATTTTTAAGGGATTTTAAAAAGAAGGGGGTATCCATATTCTGCATTAAAGTGGATCTTCAGAAAGCTTATGATATGATAAGCCGCGAATCAATATATCATTTTATGCTTTGCATGGGATTCCCCATACACTTTATAGACCTTATATACGAATGTATATCCTCGCCTACTTTTTCTATTCCATTTCAGGGTGTGTTGAAAGGTTTTATACATTCTTCTAGGGGGATCCGATAAGGCGACCCGCTATCACCCTATCTTTTCACCATAACAATGTAATATTTCTCGTACCTGATGGAAGAAGCTACTGCATTGCACCTTTTCAATCCTATTTTCCGCTTACATACCTTAGTACCCCATTTGCTCTACGCTGATGATTAATGATCTTCAGTAAATCTTTCGAGTCTTTTGCATCCACTCTACAGGGTATTTTCCAGAAACTTAAAATGTATATAGAACTTAATGTTAATGCTAAGAAGACGAAGATATTTTTCAGTCAGTTTACTACCAACTCCACGGCTACTAAAAATATTCTGGGTATTGAAGAAGGAGCGCTGGTAATTAAATATTTAGGAGTGCCTTTGTCATACACTTACCTGGATTATTCAGAATGTCATACTTTAATTCATCGTATATAAATGAAGACACAAGCAGGGCATTCTAATTGTTAGAGTTATGCGGGTACAGTGAAATTAATTAATTATATCATAACTCCTATTGTTCTCTACTGGTTGTATGTCTACCAAATGCCAAAACAGACTCTTAACAAACTTCAAGCAATTTGTGCATATATTTTTTGGGGCGGCTCAAAACATAAGGTTTCCTGGATTCAATTATGTAGACCGAAACTAGAAGGAGGGATTGGTATTCGATTATTTCAAGACTTAAGAAAGGATTGCAGTTTGAAGCTCATGTGGACTTCTTTAACTAAGAACAGTTTATGGTGCAAATTGTAACACCCCACCTCCGCCAGTACCACTCTTGCAAGTGCACTGACTTTGGAGGGGCGTTTGAATCAGGTAAACATGCAAAATGATATATCAAGGCAGAACAAGAACATATGTATATATGTAAACAGAGTAAATAACATAGATAAAACAGCGGAAGATTTAAACCATTTCAAAACAAGTCTGGTACAACATAATATCAATTTTCCCAATAAACAAGTCTAGATAAAACAACATCATCTGAAAACAGAAATACATAAGTGCTATCCCCAAAATACGTGAGAACCATAGCTAGCTTCATGTAGAAAGCGTACATGTACTGAAATCCCACAAGCAAGTAATCCAAAATCCAAGCTAGGCTCCTGTATTCCCTCCCTGAGAACCGGGGGGAAAACGGAAGAAAAGAGGCGGAAGAAAACAGGTCAGTCAAAAAGACTGAGTAAGCCCTACTACAATCAATGTAAACTGATAAAGTTAACTGGTATGGGCAGCAAGGGATGAACATAAGGATAACAACATACTAGCATGATGATTAACTATCAAGCTAGATAAAGGTGTCATCGCATAATCAGGATTAAGGTTTTGCACCACAGGTGTACTAGTAAACTAACATGACTTGAATAAACGAGTATTGATCTCTTGGCCCAAGCTTTGGCCCAATAACATGAAGTGACCCCAATACGAGGTCCAAAGTGTAAACAAGAAGTGATCCCCAGGCCCAAGTTTGGCCCAACATCAAGAATGACCCAAACCAAGGTCCAACTAGCACGGTCTAGTCGATCGGCTCCCTATAAGCCTATCTCGTCAAGTGTCTGTGTCATACGGCCCAACTACGAAGTGTAGCTAAACTGTGCTAGGTCCACCCTAGGGTGTATCAAGTCCTAGGGTGTCAACCATCGACACAAACCAAGCACGCACAGTTTAAACCTACTGGTGCCCGTGCCTGCTTTTTCAACTCCGGACCATGTGCACGATCATGGCCCGCCTGAACCCACACCGGCGCACCTACTCAGCCGTCGTTTGGTCGCTTACATGGCATCCCAGTAATCGTGCCCCTCCCTAGCCTAGTCCCTAGGGTGTCATGATACAACTAAGAGGGTTACTGGTGCAAAGGACCACGCAACTAGGGTTTCCTTAATGGATTAACGTGGTTAACCCAACTCATTCAAGTACCAAGTTGGTTAAGTGTACCCAAGGTTCATGACTTAACCCTACCAACCCATCGTGTTTTCATTGGTTAAGTATTCCAGCGGTCCATGACTTCACCCTAATCACAAGGCATTAATTAATTAATGCGCCTTAACCTCTCACATTAGACTTTGTTGTGGTTACTAGTTAAGCCGGCGGGTCCGGGTAGCTTTACACCACAACTTGGTCTAACCTCGGGTTCAAGGTACAACATGACCAACTTCTCGCATTGGGTCCTATTGTTTGTAGCAACTAGTTAAGCCGGTCGGTTCCGGGTAGGTTTACGCTACAAACTCAACCCAACCTCGAGTTGGTCACACTTATCTTTTCTAAGTGTTATGTCCACCATGTTTCCAAAACACATTACAAGTTTTTCAAGCAATTGGGTAGACCTAACTTAATAGGTAAATTCCCAAGCTTACGTTTTTATGTCTTTTAAGTTTACCCAACCCCAAACGCAATCCCATCGCTTACATATCGCAATATCGCATAAAGGATAGAAAGAGGGAACTTGGCATAATCATGACATAGAGGTGTTGGAGCCACAAGTTAAACATGGTGGCATATGGGACAAAGATGTGATCATAAACTTGCATATCTTGTTATCAACTTGCAAAATATTCATAAGCATGCATAACATCATTTTAACTTGCATAGTGTTCATATGCATACATAACATGGTTTCAACTTGCATAAAGTTCATATGCATGCATAACATCATTTTAACTTGCATAGTGTTCATATGCATACATAACATGGTTTCAACTTGCATAAAGTTCATATGCATGCATAACATCATTTTAACTTGCATAGTGTTCATATGCATGTATAACATGATAACATGAACAAAATGTTCAACCCAAACTTGCATAACATACTTGCATACCATAACATGACATACTTGCCTATAAACTTGCATATTACAACATGATAAACTTGCATATCAACTTGCATATTACAACATGATAAACTTGCATATCAACCTACATAACATATGACAACTTGCATATCAATCTTGCATACGAAACTTGCATAGCATATGACAACTTGCATATCATACTTGCATAATAAAACTTGCATGACATATGACAACTTGCATATCATACTTGCATAATAAAACTTGCATGACATATGACAACTTGCATATCAAACTTGCATACAAAACTTGCATGACACATCATAGGAAACTTGCATAACACATCATAGAAAACTTGCATATCATACATTTAACTTAAAAGTTCAAGTATGAAAGGAATAGGGCTTACAATGCTTATGCGGACTCAAATGAGTTTAGCAAATGTAAGAAACCCCTTATGCAACTAATTAAACCCCAAAAATGCAAGCAAACTTGATCAAAACTCTCCCTTTATGATGCCAATAGAGAAACAAGACTTGAATGCAAGCTAATGATGATCATACAAGTCTAAAAACACTTGTATGCATGGAAAATCACTTATGAATTGATTTAGGAATTGTATGAAGAGAGTGGAGGCCATGAGAGGTTTGATTTTGACATAGTTTAGTTGCTAGAATGAATAATGAATGATTTAGGGTAGGTTAGGGTCTTATTTATAGATTAGGTGAGTGTTTTAGGCCCTTAGATTAACCCTAAATTAGATTAGGACCCTTAGATTTCGGAACCTTCCAGAAACCAGCCCTAAGACCAAGCCCAAACACCAAACTGGTGCACCCAACCACAGAACTCTCTAGAAACTGTGCAGGTTTCTTGGCTCGACACGGGCGCACGTCCCAAGTGCGCCAGTGTAAAAATGTGTTGGCGCACTTCACAAGTGCGTCAGTGCATTTTTGTGCTGGCGCACTTCACAAGTGCGCCAGTGCATTCTGGCTAGTTTTCGGTTTTTCTGCCTAACTTCATTCGTCCATATCTTCTTCATACGGACTCCGATTTTCGAAAACTCAGACTCTATTTCGCGTATTTTTCTGAGACGAACGCAATGGCATAGCCCGTTTCCCTTGATTCAGATTTTAGAATTAAATTCTGCCTCAATTTATGTTATAACAGGTTATTGAAAATACGGGTTGTTACATTCTCCCCTCCTTAAGGGATTTCGTCCCCGAAATCTTCAAGTTAGGAAGAACGTATCCTACCATCCAACATCCATCTACTCAAAACATCATCCACGAGCAATCATTGTCCTTACATGATTCTAAATGCTGGATGAACATATGCAAAGGTGTGTGTATATGTACTTATCTAATGCGAATATCATCAATGCAAATTATGTTAGTGAAATGAATCCATATGTATGCAATTCCTAACATAATGTATATCATCTATATGTGTGCGCATAACATACACCCATATGCAACATCCATGTGATAACACACAATTTTCATCCATGAATAAGCATAAACACTCATGCATATGCAATATGAGGAGTGTGTGAGCCGATCTAGTGCCTAATCGTGTATAATGCATCCACGAGTAACTACTTGCAAACACTTGCATCCACTTGCAACCATCAAGCATAACATGTTTCAAACACATGTTTCAACCAAAGGGTTTCTACCTAAGATTCTCATGACAAGATTAACACGATAAACTAGATAAACAAGACAAACATGGATAGCAAAAGATGTGCCAAAGAGATCGGGAGGATAAGCAAGATATACTCCTTTTGGATTACAAGAAATCCTTTCCTAACCCAACCCATATTCCATAAAAGCCCAAAAGGTTTAGTCAACTTAACGGACCCCTTCAAACCCTGACATGTATTACTAGCCAATAAGCCATACCTCCCGACAGAAGTAGGACCGAAAATGAGACCGAGAGGATATGCATAAAAAGATAATATGCGAGTAAGTTCCACAGGAAAACAAGGATCAAGAATATGCTCTTAAAAAGAGATATGATGCGCGTATCTAGCATTCAGTCTTCTAAGTCACATTTCCTTGAGCTTAACTCCACTGTGCTTTGACCGTCTTTTTCTTACTCTTCTATCATTCTTGGATTAAACATAACCATGACCTCATGGATTCGTGCAAGCTCTCCAAAATTCACTAGTGAATCCTGGATCTCGTCTACTTACTATAAAGTATTCCACGCAGCAGAACTTTTCTTGGAAATACCAATCCATGTTGCCAATTGCTCTTACCAACAAGATTTTCTATAACTCATGCTTGAACGAAATGGGTCATCCGCCTGCGAATGGTAGGCTGTACGTAGATTCAGTTGCTTGCCCATGACTTCCCGTAGACTATCTCAAAACTTGACTGGTGAAGATTGAGTCATGGTTACCAACTATACTTTACGGAACCTCGTGCAATCGCTTTATTTCTTGAAAGTAAACTGTCGTTAGCTATGATGCAATCCTTTCGCTCTTTACCGGAGTGAAATGAGCACTCTTCGTGAGTCTACCTACTATGACCCACATGCTCGTATTTCCTTTGCCTTGATCTAGGCGGTCCATCCACGAAATCCTTCGTGACGCTTTACTACTTCCATTGCGGGGACCTCCAATGGATGTAATGGCCCACCGGTCTTTTTATGACTTGGCCTTTAACCTGTTGGCCCAACATGCACCTTGGGACAAACTCGGCCACTTCCCTGTGTAATGTGCATCTTCAAGAGCCTTCTTTCTCTCATTGCGTCCTAGCTATCCCTTGTCATCTATAGCGAGGTGTCTTAACATCTCGCTTCGAATCAACTTGTCCATGATCTCGACTAACTACGGGTCTTCTTTCTGTGAAGTCCCTACTTGATCCAGAGGGGTAGGTCTAAGCTCAAGGGACGCTAACGAACTAATTAAACTGAGAGAACTTCTTACTTCAATTGTCCTCGTCGGAGCTTTCCGGTCTTGAACCGCGACCATTTTAGCGGGATCCACCGCTAAGCCTTGCTTAGAAACTATGTGCCCAAGAAATCTAACTCCTTTTTCTCCAAAATGACATTTGGAGGACTTGGCTTTCAACTGATGCGCTCCGAGCGTATCCATCACCTCCACGAGATGCCTTGCATGCTCTTCCTTATCCTTAGAGAAGATCAGAATATCATCTCCGAAGACCACGACAAACTTGTTCAAGAACTCCCTGAACATCCTACTCATCAAGCCCACGAAATATGCGGGTGCATTAGTCAAACCGAATGGCATGACCAGCCATTCTAAGAATCTATCTGGAGTTCTGAACGCAGCTTTGTCTATACTATCCTCAGCTACTCTGAGCTGATGGAATCCAGTAGCAAGATCAAGAGAGAATAGATGTTCCTACAAGCTGATCAATCGGATCATCGATCCTTAGTAATGGTTGTCTATTCTTCTTGTTCAACTCACGATAATAAACACACGGGCGAAGCGAACTGTCCACATTAGTAGCGAATACTTACTAGAGCACCTTCCTTGGAAATGCTTCATCGAATGGAGTTCTTCTCAAGCAACTCCTTCACTTGCTTACTTAGCTCCCGTCTTACCGGCCACATAACTGGCTTGGCATTATCAACCAGATAAATGCGGAAATCTATCTCTCGTTTAGGGGTAACCCCCTTCACTTCACCTAAGATATCAGGATATTCTCGGACCACCCTCACCGATTACAAACTATCGATAGACGAGTCGAGGGATTTAAGATAACACAACATGATGAGACTCATAGGGTTACTAGAAATCCCTAGGGTATTACCGAGGCGAGTCATGAGCCTCACAACCCTATGCTCAAAAATCAAGAATGGCTCCAAAACTGGACAACCAACCCATGGTCAAAATCAACTCATACCCCATGAAACCGAGAATACAAGCATCACACGAGAACTCTACACTAGAGATAGAGTTTTTCAAATCCACGTAGATAATAGACAAGTGGGCGAAAACCCCAATTGGATTTGAACGGGATCATAAACTAGACTAGTACTCAGGTGCAAACTTTCAACTAGATCAGATGAAATAAGCTATGCGATGCACCAAAATCAAACAAGGTACGAACAGCAAAATCAGAAATGTATACAAGGCTTTCAACAGAAATACTACCTCGATCGGGAACTGGAGCAGCATTGAGAGCATGAACTTGCCCTCTCGAAGGTCCAGCACGCTGAGTCTGACCCTGGCCTTGCCCTTGCTTCTTCGGGCAATCCTTACTGAAATGTCCAGTCTCACCGCAGAAAAAGCATTCACCATTATTCCTTTTTCTCTTCCGACAATCCTTACTAAGATGCTCAACTGAACCGCAATAATGGCACTTCCTCTTGTTGTTCTTGCCCTTGTTCTTGTTCTTATTGCCTTGATTGCTCTGACCGCTTGGATTACCCTGATTTCCTTCCCACTGGGAATCAGTCTTCTTGGCTTGAGTATCATTCATCTTGATCTCCTCCTTGTCACTCCTACTCTCTTCATTAAGTAGGGCCATATTCACCAAACTCTCGAAAGTTGCCCCCAAGGGTATATGAGTCATGGCCAAACCATGTAATGGCTCGTTTAATCCTAGAGCAAAGTATAGGGCCTTCTTCTGAGCTGTGTTAACTAAGTCTAAACCGACCTGAGCCAGTTGATTAAACTGATCTATGTATTCCCTAATAGTCATGTCCTTTTGCCTCAGTGATAGGAACCTTAGTCCAAACTTTCCCCGAAAGTCTTCCCAAGTCTCAATTGGCCTAGTAACGGTGGTGGCCACCCACCAATGTGCAGCTTCTTCCTTTAGCAACCATACTGCCAATAAAATCTTCCTACGGTCATCTATATCAAAGAAGGCAAAAAGATCTTCGGTTTCTTTCAACCAATTCCTTGCCTCCACATAAGTCTCGGTTCCAAAGAAATTCTTGCAACCCATCGCCTTAAAATCTTGGCAAATCTCTGCGAAGTCAGTTTGAGGATGCTGAGGGGAAGGAGGAAGAGGAACCTCAGCGACAGGAGGAAGAGGAACATCAACTACCGGAGGAGGAGTAATATTTGCGGGGCCGGCTTCGGTCGCCCTAGCCTCCAAAAGTCTCATATACCAAACAGGTACGTGTACTCCCTCCGGAATGGCAAAGTCATCGGCCATACTGAAAACGAAGAAAAAGATAGATTCAGAATGGAGAAAAACGAAGGAATTTTGCTAATGGCTTTTTGGGGAATAGCCTTTAAAATAAACTAGACTTTTCTTTGGAAAATACTTTATACTTGGTTTTGAAAATAGTTTTCCAAAAAGTTTTAGAAAAAAACCTTTTTGTTCTTTCTCGTAAACCATATGCTCTGATACCAAATGTAACACCCCACCTCCGCCAGTACCACTCTTGCAAGTGCACTGACTTTGGAGGGGCGTTTGAATCGGGTAAACATGCAAAATGATATATCAAGGCAGAACAAGAACATATGTATATATGTAAACAGAGTAAATAACATAGATAAAACAGCGGAAGATTTAAACCATTTCAAAACAAGTCTGGTACAACATAATATCAATTTTCCCAATAAACAAGTCTAGATAAAACAACATCATCTGAAAACAGAAATACATAAGTGCTATCCCCAAAATACGTGAGAACCATAGCTAGCTTCATGTAGAAAGCGTACATGTACTGAAATCCCACAAGCAAGTAATCCAAAATCCAAACTAGGCTCCTGTATTCCCTCCCTGAGAACCTGGGGGGAAAACGGAAGAAAAGAGGCGGAAGAAAACAGGTCAGTCAAAAAGACTGAGTAAGCCCTACTACAATCAATGTAAACTGATAAAGTTAACTGGTATGGGCAGCAAGGGATGAACATAAGGATAACAACATACTAGCATGATGATTAACTATCAAGCTAGATAAAGGTGTCATCGCATAATCAGGATTAAGGTTTTGCACCACAGGTGTACTAGTAAACTAACATGACTTGAATAAACGAGTATTGATCTCTTGGCCCAAGCTTTGGCCCAATAACATGAAGTGACCCCAATACGAGGTCCAAAGTGTAAACAAGAAGTGATCCCCAGGCCCAAGTTTGGCCCAACATCAAGAATGACCCAAACCAAGGTCCAACTAGCACGGTCTAGTCGATCGGCTCCCTATAAGCCTATCTCGTCAAGTGTCTGTGTCATACGGCCCAACTACGAAGTGTAGCTAAACTGTGCTAGGTCCACCCTAGGGTGTATCAAGTCCTAGGGTGTCAACCATCGACACAAACCAAGCACGCACAGTTTAAACCTACTGGTGCCCGTGCCTGCTTTTTCAACTCCGGACCATATGCACGATCATGGCCCGCCTGAACCCACACCGGCGCACCTACTCAGCCGTCGTTTGGTCGCTTACATGGCATCCCAGTAATCGTGCCCCTCCCTAGCCTAGTCCCTAGGGTGTCATGATACAACTAAGAGGGTTACTGGTGCAAAGGACCACGCAACTAGGGTTTCCTTAATGGATTAATGTGGTTAACCCAACTCATTCAAGTACCAAGTTGGTTAAGTGTACCCAAGGTTCATGACTTAACCCTACCAACCCATCGTGTTTTCATTGGTTAAGTATTCCAGCGGTCCATGACTTCACCCTAATCACAAGGCATTAATTAATTAATGCGCCTTAACCTCTCACATTAGACTTTGTTGTGGTTACTAGTTAAGCCGGCGGGTCCGGGTAGCTTTACACCACAACTTGGTCTAACCTCGGGTTCAAGGTACAACATGACCAACTTCTCACATTGGGTCCTATTGTTTGTAGCAACTAGTTAAGCCGGTCGGTTCCGGGTAGGTTTACGCTACAAACTCAACCCAACCTCGAGTTGGTCACACTTATCTTTTCTAAGTGTTATGTCCACCATGTTTCCAAAACACATTACAAGTTTTTCAAGCAACTGGGTAGACCTAACTTAATAGGTAAATTCCCAATGGGTAGACCTAACTTAATAGGTAAATTCCCAAGCTTACGTTTTTATGTCTTTTAAGTTTACCCAACCCCAAACGCAATCCCATCGCTTACATATCGCAATATCGCATAAAGGATAGAAAGAGGGAACTTGGCATAATCATGACATAGAGGTGTTGGAGCCACAAGTTAAACATGGTGGCATATGGGACAAAGATGTGATCATAAACTTGCATATCTTGTTATCAACTTGCAAAATATTCATAAGCATGCATAACATCATTTTAACTTGCATAGTGTTCATATGCATACATAACATGGTTTCAACTTGCATAAAGTTCATATGCATGCATAACATCATTTTAACTTGCATAGTGTTCATATGCATACATAACATGGTTTCAACTTGCATAAAGTTCATATGCATGCATAACATCATTTTAACTTGCATAGTGTTCATATGCATACATAACATGGTTTCAACTTGCATAAAGTTCATATGCATGCATAACATCATTTTAACTTGCATAGTGTTCATATGCATGTATAACATGATAACATGAACAAAATGTTCAACCCAAACTTGCATAACATACTTGCATACCATAACATGACATACTTGCCTATAAACTTGCATATTACAACATGATAAACTTGCATATCAACTTGCATATTACAACATGATAAACTTGCATATCAACTTACATAACATATGACAACTTGCATATCAATCTTGCATACGAAACTTGCATAGCATATGACAACTTGCATATCATACTTGCATAATAAAACTTGCATGACATATGACAACTTGCATATCATACTTGCATAATAAAACTTGCATGACATATGACAACTTGCATATCAAACTTGCATACAAAACTTGCATGACACATCATAGGAAACTTGCATAACACATCATAGAAAACTTGCATATCATACATTTAACTTAAAAGTTCAAGTATGAAAGGAATAGGGCTTACAATGCTTATGCGGACTCAAATGAGTTTAGCAAATGTAAGAAACCCCTTATGCAACTAATTATACCCCAAAAATGCAAGCAAACTTGATCAAAACTCTCCCTTTATGATGCCAATAGAGAAACAAGACTTGAATGCAAGCTAATGATGATCATACAAGTCTAAAAACACTTGTATGCATGGAAAATCACTTAGAAATTGATTTAGGAATTGTATGAAGAGAGTGGAGGCCATGAGAGGTTTGATTTTGACATAGTTTAGTTGCTAGAATGAATAATGAATGATTTAGGGTAGGTTAGGGTCTTATTTATAGATTAGGTGAGTGTTTTAGGCCCTTAGATTAACCCTAAATTAGATTAGGACCCTTAGATTTCGGAACCTTCCAGAAACCAGCCCTAAGACCAAGCCCAAACCCCAAACTGGTGCACCCAACAACAGAACTCTCTAGAAACTGTGCAGGTTTCCTGGCTCGACACGGGCGCACTTCCCAAGTGCGCCAGTGTAAAAATGTGTTGGCGCACTTCACAAGTGCGCCAGTGCATTTTTGTGCTGGCGCACTTCACAAGTGCGCCAGTGCATTCTGGCTAGTTTTCGGTTTTTCTGCCTAACTTCATTCGTCCATATCTTCTTCATACGGACTCCGATTTTCGAAAACTCAGACTCTATTTCGCGTATTTTTCCGAGACGAACGCAATGGCATAGCCCGTTTCCCTTGATTCAGATTTTAGAATTAAATTCTGCCTCAATTTATGTTATAACAGGTTATTGAAAATACGGGTTGTTACACAAATGGATGAGGCGTAGGTATTATTATCGTAAATATTTTTGGCTTATAGAAATAGATAATAATGCATCTATCACTTGGATGTGTATCTTGAGACTAAGGACAAATAGAAAACAGTATATTAACAAAATAATAGCAATTGGAAAACAAACTTCGTTATGGCTAGAGCCTTGGGTAAATTGTAAATTCCTAGTGGACTTGTTAGGCGTTACTCGATTTCAGGCAATTGGAAGAGAAAACGAGACTGTGGACCTTATCATACAATCCAACATTCTTTAACCCTTACTTCATCCAGCAACACGGGAAGTTGCAGATGAGATTTCTTGAGTGTCAATTCATCCTTCAGAAGTATTTGATAAATACAAATGCTGTGACGGTTTTGAATTATCTCTAATAAAGGCATGGGAGATATCCAGGGGCAAAGGACAGTATAAAACTATTTACACAGTTATTTGGCATAAGAAGAATAGTAGGCTGAATGGCTTTTTTATCGTATTTAGCAGCAGCAGATTATCTAAACACAAGGGAGAGGCTATGTAGATTTGGGATTATTACTGATAGTTTATGTCCATTATGTGAGAAAGAAGTTGAATTAACACATCATCTCTTTTTTCATTGTGAATACTAAGCATTTATATGGTGTTCGATCAAAGGTAAATTGCGCATTTCCACAAACATTTTACTGTCGCTTGAGGATGAAGCTAATTTACTTCTCTCTACATTTAAGAGGAAGGATCAATTAAGCGATCTGTCTTTTGGGCATTCACCGTACCTATTTACTTCATCTGGATCGAGCAAAATAACAGAATTTTTAACATTCGGAAATCGCATAGCATTACTACAGTACAGTAGATAATGAAGGAAATTACTTACCTGGTTTGCAATAATGGATCAAAATAAGAGAATTCCAGGTATAATCACGAGTTGCTCCAAGAATGGGGGATTGAACTCAATGACTGTGGATAGTGGTTCTTCGTGTATTTTGGCACTTTGTAATGTCTGGGCCTTGGGCTTTCAACGGATTTGATTTGTGCTTATTTTTTTAAATGTATATAACGACATTGTATTTGTTCCTTTTATTTGTAATGAAGTACCCGTTTTCATATATATATATATATATATATATATATATATATATATATATATGTATATATAGGTTTTCTTTTAATATTTCTTGAATTGAAGTACAAACAGAAAAACATAAAATACATTAAACTGAAATACAAGTATAAAAAGAGATGCTAAACAAAATAGGACCCGCGACGAGGTCTCATCTTCCATCCCTGAAGATGTGGTCCACTCAGTCCAAGCCTAATACACCGACAACGCCATTACATATCATCTCACTTTCTCTCATTTAGAATAACTACCTGTAGACTTGTAATAAGATACCACTACTAAATCATGTTTATTAACTACTATGATGCTTAAATATAGGAAATAACTATATACTAACTTCCACTCGACTATATTGTCCACATTCTGCAAATAACCAAATTAGATAAACATATGTACTTCATTATTAAGGAAATCATGTTCGCCATTGTATACAATAATCGCTTGATGCGTCAATAGTTTGAAAACCTAATAATGTGATAACATACTAGTACCTCATAAAACAAACAATCCAACATCTATAATTTTTTAACTTTGGTTCCCAAGTCCATAAACAGGTACACATGAATTCGAAGAACAATTGTAGAAAAAGAAAAACAATAGAAATGATTCTATGTTAAATTAATTAGTACATGCTTTTAGTTGATCCATAAAAAAATTCTTGAGTATTTAGTTTCATATATACCTAGAAGTTTATCAAAATAAATGCTTTCACAATTAGAATTTAAACTTAACAATGAAAACCCAAACTTCAACAAATTTCTTTCAGAATACGGTTGTACAAACTCCAAAGAAGAAGCGTTAGTGAAAAACAATTAACTGGATTTTTAGTCTATAGCCGATGAATAAAATTGAAGAATGAAAGTAAATATGTTATTAAAACAGCCAATTCAGATATCAAACTTTAAATACCATGGCTATCCAAAACAACATTCACCCAAATCATATTTTATAGAACCAATTTCAAGATTCTTACCATACATAGATCAACCCTACTTCATAACATTTGAATTTCTGATCTGTTGGAGTGATCTATTTTTGGGAAACAAATTAAAACCATTTGATGCGGTCGTTGAATTCGGCTAATGCCAGAAACCACAATGTAACGTCCCATATTTTCTATAGTTAGATATTTAAACTATTTTATTAATTTAAATATTTATTTGGAGTTATTTAGTGACCGTGCGCGGTGTACACGCATAAATTTACAGTTTGAAATAATTTAATTATAATTATTATAAAATATTGATTATAATTTTATACATTGCTTCTGCGGCCGAGTTAAATCTTGAAGTTAGTTCCAACGTAATCAATATAACGATTAGGATAAAAACATCAGTGCAGTGTATTTATTTTCGTTGATTTTGACGTTGGCGTTTACAGTGCGTGTATTTAACGGTTAACGTAAATTAGCGTTAAGATTTAAATAACCTGGTAAAACAAAACGTACCGAATGGAAGCAAAATATATAAATAAAAATGAAATCTTGGCGTAGTATATGTTCATATTTTCACAAGCCTTTACATGTCTTTTCTCAAATCCTTTGTTCAAAAATTTCAACTGTGAAAAGAGTGGGCGTATTCATAGTTAAAAGGTTGCAGCTAGAGAAAACAAAATCTTAGCTTAAAGGAAATCCATAACGTATCAGCAATTAGCATACGCAAATCTGTACATGTTTTGGCAAGTCTGTATCCAAACATTGAAGGTCTTGCTCCATTATTTCGTTCGAGCATACTGTTTATTTATAAATGCAGCCTCCTAATTCTTCTTTCAAGCCCAAACCGCAATAATATCCAAATATTTCCCTGCTTATATGTAAATTTCGGATGTAAAAGCCTGGAATTGGGTTCCTGGAGGGGCACATCACCTCCACCGAAATCTCTAGCGAGCATGGAGTGGAGGACGGAGCGATGGGTTGTTGAGGTGTGACGATTGCGCTGTTTCATGATGAAGGAACAAATGAGAAATAATGTGTGAAGGGAGAAGTAATGCATGAAGGAGGGTGTGTGTATGGGAGGGTCTGTGAACTGAGAGCGAGCTGAGATGAGGGGATACTTTGGTAGTGATCTGGTCACCGAAGGCATATGTTTTGAAAAGCAGGAGAAAAATGGTGAAGGGAAGTCGGTATGTTGCTATAGAGAGGTAGAGTGTGATGGTGAGTTCTTCATTGGGTTCTGTTCATGATATATGGAGAAGGAAGGACCGGTGTTCGTAGCAAAGCAGTGAAGACAAACTGTATCCATCGGCCATTAACAACATGTAATCAAACTAATCTTTTTTTAAGAGGATTGATAGATTAATTATAATAGTAAAATTATTATTCATATTAGTAGAAGTGAACAAGGAGATACCACGTGATGGGTGGATCGAACGGTGCATCATGCGTGGCATTGTTAAAGGATTGAAAGAAAGGAAGCAAGGCGTGTCATTGATCAAGAAACGAAGAAGCAGACCACGATGGCCTAATCTGAGTATGTAAAAAGTAATTAAGTTTATGATTAACTAATTAATGGATTTATTAATTAAATCAATTATGTGAACTTATGTTAGGTGCTGCTGCAGGTGATGAAATCAGTGAAACAAGGATCCCGCAAAGTCATAACACGAGAACAAAGACAAACTAAGAGACAGGGTACTCGGTCTGGGGCAGCTGAAGGAAATATCATAGCCAATTGGTGATTAACTAAAGTAATTAAGTTTTAAAATTTATTGGTTAAGGAATTAATAATTAATTAAAATCAGTTAAAACTTATAAGTGTCATAACTTGTGCATGTGTTAACAGAAATTAAAAATGTAATCAACATTACAGTGAAAATTTTATCTTTTTAAATTACATTAAAAATGTAATTTTGATTTTAACGTCAAATTTTTCTGTTTAATTACATTAAAATGTAATTCTTATTTTGATGACCAAACCTTATCTTTTTAATTACATAAAAATGTAATTAATTTTTTATTTATTTGCGGTGTCAATCATGTTCATTTCTAATTTAACACATAACGTCATTTCTAATTTAATACATAACAGTGCAAATAATGTCATTTCTAATTTAATACATAACGGTGTAAATAGTGTCATTTCTAATTAACATATGACGGTGTAAATATTCATTTTCAAATTAACAAAATATGACGGTGAAAATTATACTTTTCTAACCTAAACACAATGGTGTAAAATGTTCATTACTAATCTTTTAATGAATATCAATGTAATAATGTCACTTTTCATCCTTAGCAAAAATCATGTATATTTTCATTCTTTTCATTCTTAACAACAAAATGTCCTTTTTCATTCTAAATAAAAGTAAAATCTTTTAATTATAAACAAAGGTGGAATCTTTGTATTTAAGAACAAAAGTAAATTCTTTTCATTTGCAAACAAAGGTTAATTCTTTTCGTTCACAACAAAAGTTAAAATCTTTTATTAAGTTTACAAACAAAGTTTCAATCTTTTTATTAAGTTTACAAACAAAATTTCAATCTTTTTATTAAGTTTACAAACAAAGTTCCAATCTTTTTATTAAGTAACAAAGAAAAAAACTTTTTATTTTTTTAAACAAACAAAAATGAAAACTTTTTTTTATTTTATAAACAAACAAAAAGTAATCTTTATATTATTAAACAAAAGGCGAAATCTTTATATTTAACAAACTAAAGTGGAATCTTTCTTTTTACAAAACAATGAAATTAATTTTACTCTTTCTTTTAAAAATAATAACTTTTTATAATAATCAACACTACAGTGAAAATTTAATCTTTTATTTTCAAGAAGATTAAATATCTGGATTCAATGATTTTGTTTCAAACACCAATATCACAGCATCAACCAATTCACATCACAACATCAATAAATTTAAATTTCCCAACCACAAACAATACAGATTTCATAACGTAAATAGATTACAACGAAAATGTCGAAGAGGCAAAGAAGAGGAAGCATTAAATGGATTTTTAGTTTAAAATCCGAGTTCCATAAAAGAAGTATAAAAGAGTTTTGAGCTAATGTATGTTCAAAGTAAATAATTTTAGTTCATATTCGAATTAAAATAAAAGGAGGGATTTCAAGAATACAAACGGAAGTACTTATTGGGTTTGGGTAGAGAAGTCGAAAAGGGATTTAATTATAAAATCCAAAAATCCAGATTATAATATGATGTTAAGTGATTTTGGATAAACGATGGTAACCGTATTTTAGTAAACAAAGATTGAATTGTATTTAAGGACTTGAAGCTAAGAAATGGTTTTGGCCAGAATAACGTAATATACGAAGTAAGTAGAAATGGTTATAATCGACTGAAGTTTTTCCAAAGCAAGAATAGGGTTTATAAAACTATATATTTTAAAGAGTATATAAGATTTTGGGTTAATATTTGAAGTAAGTGGATTTTTAAGTTACGAATCTATCTATTCTGAGATAAGAACGTTGTCGATCAAGGTCTAAGAGGTAAATAAAATACCCTAACTTGAACGGCTTCACTATTATCAAGGGAAAGTATTAGTTTGAAACAGTAAAGAAAGTTGAAATTAGTTTAACATTTCCATAATAAGGAATATTGCAACACTGTTGGCAATATTTGAAATAAAACTGAACTGTTGAGATTTTAAACAAACAATTGTATCATCACACATTTGTTTGGCCTAAATTGGAAATACAGTTAGGTTTATAAGTTGGCTAAATATATAACGCTATTTTCTAAAAAATGGAAATGATGTGATTTGAAATACACTTGCTCCAAATAAGGAAATGGAATCAATTAATCTATGAAATGGTTTAAAAATCGAGGAAGAGTTTTAACTGAATGGTTTTAAATAATGATAAGAGCCTGAGCTGCCAATACATTTGATAATGCTATTGTGTGAATTGATAGATAAAAACCCGACTATCAATGAAATAACTTATTGAACCTTTTTGACGTGTTGTTTCGAAGTGACCGGGATGGGAACTAGACCCAAAACCACTTCGATTCAACGTTGCGATCGAAACTAAATGGAAGCAAATAAAGATGGAGCAATGAAGACCGTAGATCTTCATGAAACGGAAGGACTACTTATAATATCTGGGTAGTTCCCACAAAAAGGTACACTGTGGTTCTGTCGTGATTGGAATCTATGGATTGCAAGGACTACTCGCTACTGATCTTTAGGGTGATTCCTATATAAGGATGCGGTAGGAGTGTGCCTTCGGTTCGTCCTGTTCCTAGATGACTTGTGTGGACGAATGTCTAACAGAGTATTTCCTGAAAACTCATGTTCATTGATTTTTACAAACGTATCATAGTTGGTGGTGGAGAGGGACACTTCTCTTATCTTACCCGCTAGGGTATTTTTGTGGACGTCAATTAGTGATTTGACGGATCTGACGATGTGGCGTTCAAAGTGAATGATGGCCGGAAGTTAAACGTGACCTCAAGCCTCATCAACCGGGAAATGACAAAAATCAGGCAGGCAGCATCGCTAGGTGGGTCATTCCCAAGAAGGGTATATTGTTATCGATCTTGAGAAAATTCATATTTTTTCTTCTTTCATTTTCTGTATCTCCGCGGATGTACAGTGGGCCCTTAAAACCGTAATAGGTAACAATATATTCGATACACTCAAGCTAAATGAGTGGTCGGTCATGTGTGGGCTAGATTGCAAGACGTTCTTGTTGAACCTCGGTGTATACCCTCTAGAGTACACTGATCGGAAGGTGGTCCCATATCTTGTCATAGTTGTAATCCAATCTCTAATAAGCGCCTTGCGGTTTTTTGATTATATAATAAATATGTAGAGTGTGAGATGCAAGCGTTCTACTAGATGGTTATTTATTTGTGGTTTGATAGACACTATTATAATATCACTAGATTTTGATATATCAAAAATGGTTTGGGTTATAATAAGGTAAAAACTGTCCGTATTTATGTGTGGATTGGTCTTACTATTATCCTTTTTCTCCCAAAGGATTTTTCAAAGTTAAACAAGTTGGTTATGTTATGAATTTATCACTGATAGTATTTCACACTGATCCTGGTGAATTTTTCTTTGCCTCAAATGTGCTTGGGTCAGGCCGAGTATATTTCCAGGTTAGGTTTCGCTTGGAGTTACAGAGAAGATGTTGAAGTCGAGACGTATTCCCTATATTTACTGGTACTAGTTTATTTCTGTTGTGTGTTGCTGAATGTATACTCTGATGTTTGTACAGTTCTTTTTATAGAGCATTTGATATATTATAATTTACTCGTTCTGCTGTGAGATTCTGAACTTCTTATTCTTCTATCCTAATATTTCTTTCTTTTGTCTCTCACCCTCTAACTTCTTTCTATTAACAATCTGGGATTTGATACTTAAGTTTTGGCAAGTAATACAGAGTTATGTATTATTGTTGGAAATTCGAGCGTCGAATTTTTCCCTGGTCGTTACAGTTGGTATCAAAGCATAAGGTTTAGTGATAGCCTTGGCTCTGTGGCGTAACTCGATAGAGATAGTGTTAGTAACACCCTAGATTGAGTTTTAGTGTATATATACGAGAGCGCGTATTTGTAATTTGATAAAAATTATTTTTAAACTATTTTGATAGTACATTTTGTAAGGAGAAGAGAATAAAAATAGTTATTTTCTTAAATTATTATAATCAACTAATGTTGATTTGAATTGGAATTCAAAATGGGTTATGAAATTTCAAGTAATATATTAACTTATGTTGAGTTAAAATAAATCTCATAAGTTGGAATTGAAAACAAAATTGGATTGATGTTTGGAGAATAAAAATGAATTCCGATTAATGAAACCAAATAAAATGTTGGATTGTATGGTTGATTGCTTGGATGTAAATTTGGAAGCAAATAGATTTCGTTGGGAATAAATAAATCAATTACTTCAAATATGAAGGAGAATATTTAATTTAGCTTATGTTAAGTTAAAGGAATTATATAAGTCATGATTGGATTTGTATATTAAAATAAAATTTGGTGTAAGTCAATAGAAATGTATGCAGATCAATGAATTCAAGTGGAATGTTTGAAAATCAATCGAATTGAATAGGTGAAGTGGATAATGTGAATGATTGAACCTATATTATGGAACGGATCAAATTCATCTGAGTTAAGAATAGGCGCAGAAGAGCTAATCCATCTTTAAGCCAATTGGGTTGAGACTGGGTGCTGATTGAATCCAGTTTGTTTTGAGCTGTATAATAGTTGAGCACACTCAAGTATAGCTTGTTGCTAATCGCTCAATAACGCTCGCAAAAAGGTACGCCTACGCAAAATCTAAATTTTAGGTTTTTTTATTTGGGTATTGAATTGGATTTTTTGACCGTGTTGGTCGATGGATTTATATTGTTGAACCTGCAATATTGCAGAAGTCCACCGTACAAGGGAGACGCTGCCAAATTATTTCCAAACTTTAAGGTGTTAAGAAATTTTTGAAGATTTTCGGAAAATTTGTTGTCAAAAATGAATTGGTTTTAAAACCAATCTTATTAGTTTTGGAAATGGGATTGAAGTTTTATTTACGAAGATAATGGGTTATGGCATTCTTTCTGCCTTAGTAATTTCGGGGACGAAAATTCTTTTAAGGGGGAAGGAATGTAACATCCCATATTTTCTGTAGTTAGATAACTAAATTATTTTATTAAATTGAATATTTATTTGGAGTTATTTAGTGACTGTGCGCGGTGTACACACATAAATTATAGTTTGAAATAATTTAATTATAATTATTATAAAACATTGATTATAATTTGATACGTTGTTTCTGTGGTCGAGTTAAATCTTGAAGTCAGTTCCAACGTAATCAATATAACGATTAGGATAAAACATCAGTGCAGTGTATTTATTTTCGTTGATTTTGACATTGGTGTTTCCGGTGCACGTATTTAACGGTTAACGTAAATTAGCGTTAAGATTTAAATAACCTGGTAAACAAAAACGTAGCAAATGGAAGCAAAATATATAAATAAAAATGAAATCTTGGCGCAGTATAGGTTCATATTTTCGCAAGCCTTTACATGTATTTTCTCAAATCCTTTGTTCAAACATTTCAACTGTGAAAAGAGTGGGCGTACTCATAGTCAAAAGGTTGCGGCTAGAGAAAACAAAATTTTAGCTTAAAGGAAATCCACAACGTATCAGCAATTAGCATGTGCAAATCTATACATGTTTTGGCAAGCATGTATCCAAACATTAAAGGTCTTGCTCCATTCTTTTGCTCGAACCGCTACAACAAAAACACCATTTCACAACTGTCAAAAACAGTTGTAATAGATCTATTACAACAGGCACCCACCAGTCCTTATATCCATAGTTGTAATTGCATTAGAAACTTTTACAATTGTTTTTTTATTGTTGTAAAAGTTTTGTTTACAACTGCTTCCGACTCTTGTAAAATGCTTTTTTTACAACTGATTTTGGCAGTTATAAAAAAATTCTTTATAATTATTCTACTTGCTATGCAAATTCTACAGCTTTTTTTGGCCATGGTTCAAAAAATGCAAAAAAAAAAAAAAAAAAAAAAAAAAAAAACATCTAAACACATTCTGCAAAATAGATAAACATGAACAATGTAACAAGATTAGCAATGCAGTATAAACGAATCAAGAATTACACTAAGAAATTTTTATAACAAACAATTCCACTCTATAAATTACTTGTCTAAACTACAAAAAATCAATTTAAATAACATTCCCTACTATAAAACAACTCAAAACTACAAAAGTTTTACTGTGAAAACTATGCTCTGCTAAGCTACTTTCAATCAAGTTATGGTCGACATCTACAGATCACTTTCCTTTTGTCCATCACCAATTAGTTAGCAGTAGGAAGTGCATCATCATTAACATGGCACTCGCACCAGTCATCTCATAACAGAAACCAGGAAGTTGGGTGCCTTCAGGAATGGCTAATTGTTCAGGGGCGGCAGGCACAGAGATGTTTTCCTGTAGGAAAAGCAAAATGGAAAGCATTTCAAAAGTAGGGTAGGGGAATCTCTGTACATAATACAATACTCGTAGAAAAACAACTTGCAGTATCATTATTTTCCTCAGTTCGTTGTTTTTCCTCTTTACGTGCATTTCAAATGAATATGAAAAAAAATACGCAATAATAGGTCAAAGAGAAAATTGCACTATTTTGCAGAAAAATGCAAGTTTTGATTGGGAGGCACTATATTTTTTGATCTGAAAGCTGCAAACAAGAAAGGTGACTGCATATTTGTAACCACGATAACAAAATCCAAAGCAAAAGACAAAACAAAGATACCTGCATCGTAACCCCAGCTAAAACTGCCTAGACATTCAACCTAAAACAACAAATTAGCACGACAAACTTAAGATGAAACACCCTCATAAGCAACACCAAATCAAATCAGCAAATACATATAGAAAATTACACGTAAATCTACTAAGAACATGCCAAGACTAATAGCAACAATAACCCAAGATAGTAGCCAACATGAAACCCAACAACTACGTAAACCCTAAAAAACTCAAAGCTTTTCGAGCCATGCTCAAACCGAGGCTCACCAAACCTCAAAAGATAAACTGGTAATACTGTTATTAGGGAAAAGGAGGAGGGAATCCCTATTTTTATGCGAGAAGTCCAGGGGAAAACGGAGATCTTGCGGGAACAAAGTGAAAGCGACAGGAGGGGGACGTCGTAGAAGAGAAATAGCAGGAGTCGCCAGCAGGATACTAGAGGATGATAATGGTGGGGAACGAGGAGAACTCAACGAGTTTAGATTAAGGCCAGTGAAAGGATTGGAACCCTAAACAAGGTGATAGGGCTGTATTAGGGGGAGAAAAAGGGGCGTATGCCATGGCGGTAGAAGATGAAGAAAAACTATAGATCTGAGAAGGAAAAACCATGTGAAAAAACAAAAAAAGGGAAAGAAGGGAATATATGATGTACGGGAGAAGAGATATGGACGTAAAGGTTTGATTTGAGCAGAATAAAAACGCGGAGATCTGCGGGAAGAAGAGATTTGGATGTAAGGGTTTCATTTGAGAGGAAGGTATGGAAGCCATTTTAGATCTACGTTTTTATTTTTATTTTGGGGAGGCAGTATACTATTCCAGACCCGATAATCAAGGAGCCTAGGGAAACGGAACGATCAGATGATAAAGTGTAGTAAAAAAATAATAGTGGGTGGCGGTAGAAAACAAGCGGCATAATTTTCGGGATGGAGGGAAATTTTGAAAGGGAGCCCAATGTTAGAAAAAACAATTTGGAGGGAAAATGATAAGTTGGAGATAAAATTTCTGCTACTTAAAACGAAAGGAATACTTGTATCTACTAAGTAAAAATCATTGCTAAAGAAAACCTCGAGATGCATATAGTAGTAATAAATAACAAATAACTTTTATATTTCTCGTTTTTTTAACATTTATGAGTTTTTTTGAAATTTGAATAATAAATAAGAAATTTGAATTAACAAGCAAAAGTAATTACTAGTTATTACTTATTTACAATTAATTATTACTTTTTAATTTTATTTATTACTTATTACTTATTACAACCTAATTATAATTTAATATTTGTAACTGAAAGTTAATTATTATTTATATATTACCAACTATCAATTGTTAAATATTTAATAGCAATAATTAGGAGCTAATTACTATTTATTAATTATTAACTATTACTTATCAATAATATATTAATCAATGATAATTATTGATTTGTAAGATTACAGTTAAATATTAATTATTGTTAAACGCTAATATTATTAATAATTATTTATTAAATATAAGTATATACTATTTATTATTATTAGTATTAATTAAAAATCTTTTTGATTATTGATTCTTAAATATTAATAATGGATTGTCAAAAAATAAATATCAAATCTTATTCTTAATTACTAGTAATAATTCTAAAAGTAAATTCATATTTATTAATAATTATTACAATTTAACTATTATTTTATATTTATTGGTAATAATATTAATTATTAATTGTATTTTTTACCGATTATTTAGTTAATAATTATTTAGTATTTTTTTACAACTAACATAAAGAGTGGCAATAGACATTTATTACAAGTAGCAAAAAAAGAGTTGTTAAAAATAAACATCTTTTACAATTGACAAAAGCAGTTGTAATAGATGTCTATTACAACAGACTAAAAGAAGAGTTGTTAAAAATAAGTATCTATTACAACTGGTCAAAAAGAACAGTTGTAATAGGCCTCTATTACAACCTGCAAAATGAAAGAGTTGTTGAAAACTAATCTATTACAACCGTCTGAGTAAAACAGTTGTAAAAAATCTCTATCGCAACTGATCTTTTGTGACAGTTGTAAAATTACAGTTGTAGTAAGGTATTTTTGTTGTAGTGAACGTACTGTTTATTTATATATATAAATAAAATAAAATCATACACATCCAATTAAAGAAGCCTGGCACATAAAAATCTCTAGTCTAATATAATCAATTACCCAGCTTAACCTGCCCTGTCACAATATTATGTAGCCATCCCAATACAACCATGTGACAACTGTAAAGAACGAAAGGGAAGGAAAGATCTCTGAACGGTGATAGCAGATGCATGTGAAATCGTATCTGATCCGTATAAAAATTTCAACCTATGGTTTTCATGGGTGTAAACCTCGCCTGCCAAGCATGTGGAGCAAATTTGCGAATCGAAATCTCAGCCACATATAGGTGTTTCGTCAGTATGGCACCGAAATAAAGTATACTAAAAGTAAAAAATATCTTCTGTCTCATCCCGTCAAAAACAATGAAGGGGCATGTGAAATTTCCTGCAACCATGTGGAAATCTGCATTATTTCTCCGTATAAAAGCTGCTCGGTTGTAGCCAAACAAAAGACATAGATGAATCCAAATCTTCATAAACGCAGCCTCATGTTTCTTCTTTCAAGCCCAAACCGCAATAAGATCCAAATATTTCACTACTTATATGTAAATTTCAGATGTAAATGCTTGGAATTGGGTTCCTAGATGGGCATGTCACCTCCACCGAAATCTCTAGCGAGCATGGAGTGGAGGACGGAGCAATGGGTTGTTGAGGTTTGACGGTTGCGCTGTTTCGTGATGAAGGAACAAATGGGAAATAATGTGTGAAGGGAGCAGTAATGCATGAAGGAGGGTATGTGTATGGGAGGGTCTGTGAACTGAGAGCGAGCTGAGATGAGGGGATACTTTTGCAGTGATCCAGTCACTGAAGGCATATGGTTTGAAACCCAGGAGAAAAATGGTGAAAGGAAGTCAGTATGTTGCTGTAGAGAGGTAGAGTGCGGTGGTGAGTTTTCGTTGTGTATCGTTCATGATAAATGGAGAAGGACCGGTGTTCGTAGCAAAGCAGTGAAGACAAACTGTATCCATCGACCATTAATAACGTGTAATCAAACTAATCTTTTTTAAGGGGATTGATAGATTAATTATAATAGTAAAATTATTATTCATATTAGTAGAAGTGAACAAGGAGATACCACGTGAAGGGTGGATCGAACGGTGCATCATGCGTGGCATTGTTAAAGGATTGAAAGAAAGGAAGCAAGGCGTGTCATTGATCAAGAAACGAAGAAGCAGACCACGATGGCCTAATCTGAGTATGTAAAAAGTAATTAATTTTATGATTAACTAATTAATGGATTTATTAATTAAATCAATTATGTGAACTTATGTTAGGTGCTGCTGCAGGTGATGAAATCAGTGAAACAAGGATCCCGCAAAGTCATAATGCGAGAACAAAGACAAACTAAGAGACAGGGTACTCGATCTGCGTATTCGGGATAACGAACGTATCAATATGCTAATCAAAGTAATTTAGTTTTACGATTAATAGGTTCAGAGAGTAATTATTTAATTAATGATGAACTTATTTCGGGTGCTGTAGGTAGCGCACTGGGTCGATATGGTGGTTTCTCAGGAACAAAGAGAAGATGTTGAAAGTTTGGAACATGCGTGAATTATTTACAAAACCAATTAAAGTAATTTAATAAAAGTTATTTAAGTAATGGTTAAAAGAAGTTAATTATTTATTAAATTGTTGGCTTATATTGGGTATAACGTGAAACAGAAAAGGAACAACGGGATAGAGGCACGGTAACTAGAAAGGGAAACGAAGGAAGCATTAAAAACCATCCGTCGGTCTAATATTATAACGAGTACTTAATTTTACTAATTGCACAATTAAGGATTTATTAATTTATATGAAATGGTTGCACTTATACTGGGTGGTTCAGGTGGCATATTCAGTCGAAGCATGGCTCTGGGGCAGCTGAAGGAAATATCATAGCCAATTGGTGATTACCTAAAGTAATTAAGTTTTAAAATTTATTGGTTAAGGAATTAATAATTAATTAAAATTGATTAAAACTTATAGGTGTCATAACTTGTGCATGTGTTAACAGAATTTGACAAAATCAGGGATGTTGGAATCGAAATAGAAAATACTACGTAGTTGAGCTAATTCAGAAGGGTTCAGAATCAACTAGGATTTCGTTTAGTTTTGAACGTCAGTTTAAAATTAAATGAAATAACGCTGAAATTGAATCGAAAAACAAGGTGAGTTAGTTCTCACGCCTTCTGAATTACTGTGATGTGATTAAATTCATATAGCTATTATTTATCAGTGCTAGTATAAATTTGGTTGATTGATTACTTGGTTGATTCATGGGACATTTATTGATTCCCGACACTATTTATGTCGAACTGAATGATTATTTCAGAAATTATTATTATTAAATAATGTGTTGCAGGGAAGAACATGATGGAGGGATCCAACCGGATTCCTCAAATATTATATGTACTGTTTGTTTTTATGTACATGCACCGATTGAACCCAAATGACACTAAAACCTGTTTGAATGTGGACGTTGAATTGAAATTAAACGTTGCTGTATTTTTAATTAGTATGCGGTATTGATTGAGGAATTGGCAGTAAATGACCTGAAACACACTTGTTCATTTAATCGTTGATTTGCCATCAGGTGAATTAACGCAGTTAAGTTATAAAAATTTACTTTTATAACTGAAGTGAGGTTTTTCTATTATGATTTATAAAATCAAGTTTTGAAAATAAATCGATAATTGTACATTGGATCTATAAGTATTATAAAATGATTTTATCATAAGAAATTTACGTTAAATCGGGTTTTATAAGAAAAATAAAGCCGTAATTAATCCATGGGTTAATCAACTGGAATAATTGTTTATAAGAAAGAATGCGGTTAGATTAATTATATTAATCTATGTGGAAGAGTTTACTTAAATCAGTTAAACAAATTAACTGATGGTTTGAAACTGACTAAGTCAACTGTTTTGTTTGAAACTGATTATCAGATTAATTAATTCCCAATTAATCTAGTGGAAAAAGGTTCATCAATTAATTATTTTAAATTAATAAGATTTCTTAAATATTAATTATCTTTTTATTTAATAACGCTAAAAATGATTGTTTAACTAATGTAACTAGTTATTGTTTAATTAAGTGATTAACTAGTCTATTCTAGTTAATGGAGAAGTAAACTGTTTTTACTTCAGAAGGAAGTAATTATTACCTAATTAATGATAATTGAAGTAATTAATTCTGAAATGAAATTCATTTAAGATAATGACCGAGCGGTAATGGGATTAAATTGGATAATCATAAAGATTTTGCAAAGGAGATTTTATTATAAAAACCCAAATATTTGGAAAGGGTTTATAAAGTGAAATCAAAACTAAGGTATTGATTTAAAAGTGATGTTTTATTAAATTAAGCAAATGATTTTGATTAGAACGAAAATGTCGAAGAGGCGAAGAGGAAGCATTAAATGGATTTTTAGTTTAAAATCCGAGTTCCATAAAAGAAGTATAAAAGAGATTTGAACTTATGTATGTTCAAAGTAAATATTTTTAGTTAATATTCAAATTAAAATAAAAGGAGGGATTTCAAGAATACAAAAGGAAGTACTTATTGGGTTTGGGTAGAGAAGTCGAAAAGGGATTTTAGCCCTAGAATCCGAAAATCCAGATTATAATATGATGTTAAGTGATTTTGGATAAACGATTGTAATCGTATTTTAGTAAACGGAGATAGAATTGTATTTAAGGACTTGAAGCTAAGAAATGGTTTTGGCCGGAATAACGTAATATATGAAGTAAGTAGAAATAGTTATAATCAACTGAAGTTTTTCCAAAGCAAGAATAGGGTTTATGAAACTATATATTTTAAAGAGTAATTTTTTGGTTAATATTTGAAGTAATGTGGATTTTTAAGTTAAGAACTTCTATCTATTCTGAGATAAGAACGTTGTCGATCAAGGTCTGAGAGGTGAATAAAATACACCAACTTGAATGGCTTCACTATTATCAAGGGATAATACTAGTTTGTAATAGTAAAGAAAGTTGAAATTAGTTTATCATTTCCATAAGAAGGAATATTGCAACACTATTGGCAAGATTTGAATTAAAACTGAACTATTGGGATTTTAAACAAACAATTGTATCATTACATATTTGTTTGGCCCTAATTAGAAATACAGATAAGTTTATAAATTGGCTAAATATATAACTCCATTTTCTAGAAAATGGAAATGATATGATTTGAAATGCACTTGCTCCAAGTAAGGAAATGGAATCAATTAATCGATGAAATGGTTTAAAAATCGAGGAAGAGTTTTAACTGAATGGTTTTAAATAATGATAAGAGCCTTAGCTGCCAATACACTTGACAATGCTATTGTGTTAATTGATAGTTAAAAACCTGATTATCAATGAAATAACTTATTGGACCTTTTTGACGTGTTGTTTCGAAGAGACCGGGATGGGAACTAGACCCAAAACCACTTCGACTGCAAATAAAGATGGAGTAATGAAGACCGTAGATCTTCATGAAACGGAAGGACTACTTATAATCTCTGGGTAGCTCCCACAAAAGAGATACACTGTGGTTCTGTCGTGATTGGAATCTATGGATTGCAAGGACTACTCGCTACTGATCATTGGGGTGATTCCTGTATAAGGATGCGGTAGGAGGGTGCCTTTGGTTCATCCGGTTCCTAGATGATTTGTTTGAGCGAATGTCTGATAGAGTATTTCCTAAAAACTCATGTACGTTCATTTTTACAAATGTATCATAGTTGGTAGCGGATGGGGGCACTTCTCTTAGCTTACCCGCTAGGGTATTTTTGTGGACGCCAATTAGTGATTTGACGGATCTGACGATGTGGCGTTCATAGTGAATGATGGTCGGAAGTTAAACGTGACCTCAAGCCTCATCAACATGAAAATAACAGAAATCGGGCAGGCAGCATGGCTAGGTAGGTCATTCCCAAGCAGGGTATATTGTTACCGATCTAGAGAAAATTCATATTTGTTCTTCTTTCACTTTCTGTATCTCCACGGATGTACGGTGGGCCCTTAAAACTGTAATGGGTAAGAATATATTCGATACACTCAAGCTAAATGAGTGGTCGGTCATGTGTGGGCTGGGTTGCAAAACGTTCTTGTTGAACCTCGGTGTATACCCTTTAAAGTACACCGGACGGAAGGTGGCCACATACTTTTTCATAGTTGGAATCCAATCTCTAATAAGCGCCTTGCGGTTTTTTGATTATATAACAAATATGTAGAGCATGAGATTCAAGCGTTCTACTAGATGGTTATTTATTTGTGGTTTGATAGACACTATTATAATATCATTGGATTTTGATATATCAAAAATGGTTTGCGTTATAGTAAGGTAAAAACCGTCCGTGTTTATGTGTGGATTGGTCTTACTATTATCCTTTTTCTCCCAAAGGATTTTTCAAAGTTAAACAAGTTGGTTGTGTTATGAATTTATCACTAATAGTATTTCATACCAATCCGGGTGAATTTTGCTTTGCTTCAAATGTGCTTGGCTCAGACCGAGTATATTTCCAGGTTAGGTTTCGCTTGGAGTTACAGAGAAGATGTTGAAGTCGAGACGTATTCCCTATATTTACTGGTACTAGTTTATTTCTGTTGTGTGTTGTATTGATCTGAATGTATACACTGATGTTTATACAGTTCTTTTTATAGAGCATTTGATATAATATACTTTACTCGTTCCGATGTGAGATTCTGACCTTCTTATTCTTCTATCCTAATATTTCTTTCTTTCTTCTCTCACCCTCTAACTACTTTCTATTAACAATCTGGGATTTGATACTTGACTTTTAGCAAGTAATACAGAGTTATGTGTTATTGTCGGAAATTCGAGCGTCGAATTTTTTCCGGGTCGTTACACATAATTCCCTGATGGTTGATCCCGCATAGATCGAAGAGAACTTCGAACTTTTCAGATCCGATCAGTTGCAGTTTAGAAGAAACATATAGAACTAATTTTAATTTGCAGCAAAATAAGGCTGGAAGTTTTATTAGAGATTTATCAACGATTGAATGGGTACAGAATCTCGATACTTTGAATCCCTAGGTATTTTCACTCCCTATAGGAGAGTAAATCCGGTATAATTTATGAGGAAAGGGTGTGAGGGGTGTGTGCATGTATGTGTGTATATATATATATATATATATGTGTGTGTGTGTGTGTATGTGTGTATGTGTGTGTGGTGTATGTTATATTGTCACGTTCCTCAACTGCAATAACAAGGTTTGTATTAAAGATCGACAACTTGAATCTTTAGAGAACAACGGGTAATGATCGCCATCATCTTAATGTACATGTGTGCATATATATATATATATATATATATGTGTGTGTGTGTGTGTGTGTGTGTGTGTGTGTGTGTATTGTAAAATTTTCAAATTATGTTTTAGGGTATGGGTTTGGTTTTGAAGAGGGAAGAAAGAAAGAGAATGGTGCGGTTCTTAGTCCCACATTGTAGAAGATAAGAAGATAAGCCACTACTTAATGGGCCTTGTCATTAAGGTGTCATGCATCACTGTACCACACACGCACGTCGCTACCACCATCTGTCCGACCGAACCGGGCTAGGTGCGTGTGGTGGCGTCCTATAGCCATATTTTTGGATAGATTTTAGATGTTGTAACAAGCCGAATTTTGGCCCATTACGGACCCGAATCAATATTATAACTGGGTTTTTTTTTTCGTGTAGCACAAATTCAAGTTTTCAACTGTTTAAAAGCATTGCAAATGAAAAGGTGCGTCATTTGAATTTGCAATGCTTCAGAACTTTGCAAATGAAGAGATGTGATCATTACAAACAGTCGCGAGGCTTGGTCAACGGACGCCTTGTAACACCCCACCTCCGTTAAGGTCACTCACAAAGGGAATGCCTTAACTTTGGTGGAGCATTTTAGTAAACAGAAACATAATACTACAAGACAGATAAACAGTACTTGAAAAATTATACCTTTATTTCAAACAGAAGCTTGGTTACAACCTTTCAAATCACAATATCAGAATTCAAGTACAAAATATCAGTCTTGTACAAAAGCCTTCAGAATGCATAGTTTAAAATCATAATCCCCACAGAAGAAGACAAGCCATACTTTAAGCACTGCAAGAAGAAGAAATCTGGATCAAGCTAGAGTATTCCCTTCTACAAAACCTGGGGGGAAACGGAAGAAAGGAGGCGAAACAGCAAGGGTCAGACAAAAGTCTGGCAAGTCCAGTGATTTTCAGTTATGAACAGATAATAATAACATGACATGAAAATAAAACTGGATGAGAGATAACTGTAACAGATGTAGCAGATATAACAGAAGAACAGAATGATATAAGCTATTTCTTTACACTTCTCTGTACTAATACTAGTATAACAGAATTAGGTGTCACCCTAATGTCTAAACTGAAACAGAAACGGGTACAGAATAATTTAACCGGAACAGAATGCTAATAATGGGCCTTTACTACCCGATCAGAAACAGATTAATCCCTACGGAAACAGAATGTAGAATTAGGTGTACACTAGTAATGGGCCTTTACCACCCGAACAGACGGTACCACGTAGAAACAGACAGGTGTTACCACCCAACAGAAACAGACGGTACCAACAGAAACAGACAGAACTAAGTGTACCCTAAAACCCTACCCCAAGCGATCGGCTCCCTAATACATAAATATCCTGTGTCGGCCCCACAGTAGGGTGTATCACTCCCTAAAGTGACAACCAATTGGCACAGACCTATTTACAGATGTCCCGGCGTCTTACATCCTCAGAGGCAGACCGAGATCCATGCACGCACATGACCTGGTTGGAACGCACCATCGACACCCCTCGCCATTATCAGAATGAACCGCTTATAATTAGTTCAGTAAGCGTGCCCGGACCCTACTTACTGTTGGGTCAAAGTTTTGATACCAGAAAGGGTTACTGACTAATATGGGTCCCAAACAAAAGATGACACAAGTAATTCCCCTCCTAACCTTGTGTCCCCAGACTAACAGATTTCAGCTTAACTTGTCTACAAGTTTCAGACATACAAAATTTAGATTAACTAGTTCACAGATCAGACAATCAAGTTAACAGGTTTTCAGACTAACGGATCAGATGTTCGGATTAACAGGCTTACAGATTAACTGGTTACAGATTAACAGACTTACAGATTAACTGGTTACAGATTATCTAACTTTGTATTGGGCCTACGGATTCACGAAACGGGTTTATCAGATTCATTGGTCCAATTGGTTTAGCCTTACCCAACACGTTTTAGACATCATAATTATCTCAGATTTTCATTAATTAAATATTAATGCCCAAACCTCTCACATTAGACTGACAGTTTGCGGCTACTGGTTAGGCCGGTTGGTTCCGGGCATGTTTCTGTCGCAAACTGAGTCTAACCTCGGGTTTCAAGCACGTTATGACTAACTTCTCACATTAGAACCTATTGTTTGCGACCACTGGAATATGCCGGGCGGTTCCGGGCAGAATTACGCCGCAAACTCATTCTAACCTCGAGTTAGCCATGTTTATCTTTGCGGCCAATTAATTAATGATTCACCATTTATACCCACGCCTAATATACATGTCAATTATTCATAACTATAGCCAATTCAGATTATGTCAATAGCGGACTAATTATATCAAATCAACAGATATTGCAGATAACAGATTTTTCAGATTAGGCGACTTAACGGATTTAGCAGATTAAGCAAACTAGCAGATCAAGCATATAATAGTTTAGGCATCTTCAGCAGACTTAGCAGATGACAGATTTGGTATATGAACAGATATAGCAGATTATAGCAGAACTAGCAGATTAGGCAATATAACAGAACTAGCAAATTAGGCAATATAACAGAACTAGAAGATTAGGCCATATAACAGATTTAATCATTCCTTAAAGTTTCATAAACATATCTTGCCTAATTATAAATTTGGCCTAAGTTTGCATGCCTAAATTGTTGTCATGATTCACATTATGATCATATACCCCACGTTTGCATTGAATTTACATGGCACAGATTATGGTCATAATTTAAAATATAACACGTCTCAAATTTAGTTAAACTTGCCTAGTACAAAAGATTCACATATAAATTATACCAAATATAGCCATCGATTTCAATGCATGTCATATATTCAAAAATCTCCCACTTAGGTGTTATTCACATTTAATAGTTATCAAATCTTAACATAAATCTTCACACCTAAGTCATATTCCCTTTTTATCCCAAATCATGAATTTCTATGTAAACAATATGCCCAACAATCTAGAACTTTAAATTATAACAGATCTTTAATTCAAAAATATGCGTTATGTCCAATGTCTCAAGTCACATGTCAATATACAATGGTTCCTCTTCTTCCAATTCACAGAATATGCACAGATCTAAATCTAGTTTACAACCTATGTCCTTTTAGTAACAGATTAGCCATGTCCAATTATGCCAACATTCATTATTTATCCCAAAGTTTAACGTTCGTGCGTTAATCTCTTATGAGATTTGGCGCAGGCTCGGGGTAGCCTGGCTATAGAACAGAAAGAAGAAAGAGATATAGAATAAAATAGATCAGAACAGAACATACGCAATCTCAAATTCAGATTTACAATCATGTCACAATTATAATTAAAGTTTATATCGGAAAATAACTGCACTTGCCTTGGTTGGATTCTAAAAGAAAAAGGTGTTGTAGCTGTTCTCTTTTAATCCTAATCAGAATTGGAGGAAGAAGAAGCACAAGTCCTAGCTTAGGTTTCAGCAAAGTAGAGACGCCATTGATTTATTTATTTTTAGAGAGGAAGAGAGCAATGGAGGCTAGAGAATTGTATATGAGATTTAGGTTTAGGTTAGGGATGTATATATAGGTGTAGGAAGTTATTTAGGACCATTAGATTAACCCTGAATCATGAGAACCATTCAAATGCAAAATCTGCATTTGAGCGAATCGGCCCTTGGGATGACAGCCAAACACCCTGGATTAACCCCTAGTCGACCCAGCAGGGCTCGGGTCGACCTCAAAAATGGGCCGGTTCGGTTATTCCCCCTCCCAATTCGTTGTTTTGAACCTTTTTTGCATGTTTATTTATTTAATTTTTATATATATCTATATATATTTCTCTCATATGCATATAAACTTCAAGGCTTAATAACTTCTTCATAATTAAGCATTTTTTTTAATATTCTCAGAAAATACGGGGTGTTACACGCCTCCTCCCGCCGCCTATTAGTAGGCTTGCCGAATTCATTTCAATACAATTCCAAACCTCGTTCTTCTTCTTTCTCGCGAATTTTGCACCGCTGCCATTGCAACATCCAGAAAGTGTTGCTAATTTACTGATCTGCAACGCTTATAAACTGTTGTAGAATTCGATCTCTTCTTTCTCTTCATTCTATTTTGTAATTGCATCATCAAAAACTATATTTCTAGAGCGTTCTTGATCGGATCATAGTCATACAAACTTTGAATCTGATTTTACTGTTTCAAGGCTTTATTGAATCCTGAATGTCGATAGTTCGATAAGTCGTTTGTACCTGATGGGTTGAACTACTGTCTGAAAGAATCTATAGAAATAGATCCTTAACATCTGAAGTATGACAATCACCTTCCTCCCGCAAAATCCCTAATAAATTTCCATACAATGGTTCTATCATGGAAGGTTTGAGCACACTACAATTTATGAATTAACATTCGACTCATTTGGAGCAAGTTGGTGGTGACAATTTCACTCATTGGAAAGAGACCATGAAGTTATTTCTGATCACCGCTAAATTGTTCTACATTTTGGAAGATAGATTGGAAGTGATACCGGAAGAAACCAAAAACGAGGATGTCGCTCTGAAGGAAAAACGTGCAAAGCGCAAAGAGGACGATTTTTTATGCAGAGGGTACATCCTGAATGCATTGTCTACTTCAGTCTACAACATTCATAGGACCTTGGAAACTGCAAAGGAACTCTCGACTGCATTGGAGAGCAAGTATCGCATATCCGAGGCTAGTAATAAAAAGTTTCTTATTTGTAATTTTATGGATTTCAAAATGGTCGCCAATAAGTCCATGATTGGACAAGTGAATGAAATCTTACTGTTGGTGAATCAACATTAAGATGCCGGAATTGATCTTCCATAATCTTTTATTGTTGGATTTATTATTTAGAGACTCCCAAATTCTTGGAACAATTATAAGAAAAAATGAAACATGCTGAAACGGAATATGATTTAGACAGTTTACAACGTCATCTTCCTATAAAAGAGGAATCTCGTAAACGCGAACTAGACGGTAATCTGCAAACTGGGTCTCAATCTAAGGCAAATAATGTTGAAATTAATGTAAAATTGAAGCCTAAGTATGAGACACAGTTTAAGAAGAAAAATATCCAAGAACAACAAGACGAAGGATGCATGTTACTATTGTAACAAACCTGGCCACTATGCCCAAGATTGTCATCTTCGGAAGAAACAAAAAAAAGAGAATGTGGTCGAAGAAAAGCTTATGGTTGTTGTACAAGAGGCGAACTCCGTTAGTGGAATTGGTAATGATTGGTGGCTTGATACTGGAGAAACCATTCATATTTGGAAAGACCGTAATCTGTTCAAGACTTACGAAGAAAATAATGGAGAATCTACTGAAGTTACTGGCGCAAACAAAGTTATAAGCAAAGTTCTGGGAAAAGGCACAATTGAACTTATATTCACCTTTGGGAGAGTTCTTACATTGGTCAATGTATTTTATGTACCAGACATGTGTAAGAATTTGGTTTCTGAATACCTTCTTAACAAAGGGGGATTCAAGATGGTGTATGAGTCTGATAAGTTAGTTTTGTCCAAGAATAGTAAAATTATTGGATAGGGATACTCTTTTAACGACATGATTAAGCTGAATCTAATAAAGAAATCTTCTGCTCATATTGTTGATTCTGTTAATTCATGGCATGGTAGGTTAGGACATGTTAATTATAAATCTCTTAAAAATATGCATAAATTAGCATTAATTTCTGATTGTGATTCTGATTCTGTCTCTAAATAAGAAATATTTGTTCAAGCAAAAATACACTGGAAATCCTTTAAATCTGTAGAAAGAAAAACTGGTTTGCTTGATTTGGTATGTAGTGATGTGGGAGACTTAAAAAGTTATATCACCTGTGGTGGTAACCAATATTATATAACATTTATTAATGATTATACTAGATGTACATATGTATATATAATGAAACCTAAAGATGAGGCTTTTGATAAATTCAAAATTTACAAAGCAGAAGTCAAAACACAATTAAGAGTTAAAATTAAAATGTTACATTCAGATCGCAGTGGTGAATATTTTTCGAATGAATTTACTTTGTTTTGCAAACAACATGGTATAGTTCACCAACATACCACCCCATATACACTTCAACAAAATGGTGTTTCTAAAAGGAAAAATAGAACTTTAGTAGAAATGGTTAATTCCATGCTCATAAGTTCTAATTTACCTTATAACCTATGGGGTGACGCTATGTTATCTGCATGTTACATTTTAAATAGAGTACCACTTAAAAAGAATAATATTTCCCTATATGAAATATGGTTTAATAGAAAACCTAAACTTACTAGACTTAAAATTTTGGGGTTGCTTAGCATATGTTAAAAAACCAGATCCTAAACGACCAAAGTTAGGTAATAGGGAATGTAAGTGTGTTTTCATAGGATATTCTCTTAATAGTATAACCTGTAGGTTCCTTATTCTTGACACTTTAGAAGTTGTAGAATACGTAGATGTAGAATTCTTTGAAAACCAGACTATTGAGAATCCATTGAGACCATCTAGCCTTGAACCTACTGCAACTAATGATATTGGCGATGAATATGCTCCTGCTCAAAACAGAAAGGAAGTGTTAGTACCAGATAATAGTGCTAAACACAAGAGAAGTAAAAGAGAGAGAATGGAGAAGGACTATGTTCCTGACTTCATAACATATCTCGTAGAAGGCAATAAGGACAAAGTCCTTAATGTGACAAGATTTGAAACGAACGTCGATGACCAAAACTTATTCTAAAGCTATGGTTCCAAATATTCCAATTTTTGGAAAGAAACTTTCAATGGTGAAATGAACTCCATAATGTTAAACCAAACATGGGTTTTAGCTGATTTACCTCCTGGTGCTAAACCTATAGAATGTAAATGGATATTCAAGACAAAGTTGAATATGAATGGATCCATTGATAAGTTTAAAGCAGATTAGTTGCTATGGGATATAACCAAAAACAATGAGTAGATTATTTTGATACATCTGCTCCGGTTGCTCGCATATCTTCTATATGCTATTTAATAGAAATTGCATCAATTCATAATTTAGTTATACATCAAATGGATGTAAAGACAGCTTTTCTAAATGGAGATTTAGAAGAAGAGATATATATATATATGGAACAACCAGAAGGTTTCATAACCCTAGGCCAAGAAAATAATGTTTGTAAATTAGTAAAATCTCTTTATGGCCTGAAGGAAGCTCCTATGCAATGGCATGAGAAGTTTGATAAAGATGCACTATTATATAGATTCGTTGTTAATGATGCTGATAAATGTATTTATAGAAAATCGGATAACAACGGTTATGTTATAATATGTTTTTACATTGATGACATGTTGATATTTGGTTCCAATATATCTTGTGTGAATGAAACCAAGAAGTTTCTATCTTCTAAATTTGATATGAAGGATCTAGGAGAGGTTGATGCAATTTTGGGAATTAAAATCATTGCGAAAGCGGGGGAATTATTACTAACTCAATCTCATTACATTGAGAAGTTTCTAAAAAAGTATGGTCATTAAAATGACAAACCAACACCAAATCCTTTAGATCCAAGTATCAAATTAGAAAAGAACATTGGACATACCTTTTCTCAACTGGAGTATTCTAGTGTTATTGGGAGTTATGTATGCTATGCATTCCCCTAGACCAGACATCGCACATGATATAAGTGTATTGTGTCGATTTATGAGTAATCTAGGTTTCGAACACTGGAAAGTTATTTCTAGAATTTTAGCTTATTTGAAAGGAACCATTAACTATGTTTTATCTTATAAAGGATATACTATTGTAGTAGAAGGATATAGTGATACAACTTGGAACAACGTAGAATCCAAATCCTAGTCTACAACTGGATGGATATTTACGTTAGGAGGCGCTGCTATGTCTTGGGCTTCCAAGAAGTAGATCGATACATCTAACTCAACTATTTTGTCAGAATTGATTGCATTAGCAGATGCATGTAAGGAAGAGGAATGGCTTAGGAATTTGTTAATGGAAATCCCATTATGGAAGGAGCCATCACCAGCTATCTTGATTAATTGTGATAATCAAGAAACGATATATAATGTGTCTAATAAGACATATGATGGGAAGTCTAGACATGTGAGTCTAAGACATCAACTGGTAAGACAGTTACTCAAAAGTGGAGTTATAACCGTTGAATAGATAGAAACAAAGAAAAACTTGATTGATCCACTTCTAAAAGGTCTTCTTAAGGCAATGGCTTCTATAAAGTCAAAAGAAATGGGACTAAGGTATGTGGATGAATATTGATCTTCCTTAACGGAAACCCAACTTGTGTCTTGAAAAGGATAGACAAAGTTCAACAGGTACCAACAAGTTAAGAGTATGATTATGGAACACTAAATCAGTAATCCCATAATATTTGTTGTTGGATTTCGCAAGAACAAAGGATGGATAAATGTCCTTAATAAGTCTAGAAAACTTAAAATATGTATCGCATAAACACCTTCAAAGACTTACCAATATGAGTTTGGAAATCGGGTCGTTTCCTAGGAAAGTAAGACCCTTTCTAAAGTAAACTCATGAACCGGGATTAAAGCACATAGCTATTAACGTGTTAAGCAATACAGAACACTATGACAAAGGAAATCAACATGTGGGATTAAAAGGTGTACCACATACGCGCACGCCGACGCCGCCGTCCGACCGACCGAACCGAACCGGGCCAGGTGCGGGTTGCGGGTCCTGAGTCCGATAGCCATATCTTTGGATAGATTTTATATACTGTAACGGGACGAATTTCCGCCCATTACAGACCCGAATGAATAGTATAACTGAACAGGTTTTTTATGCAGCACAAATTCAAATTTGCAACGGTTCAGAAGCGTTGCAAACGAGAAGACGCATCATTTGAATTTGTAAGGCCTCAAAACGTTGCAAACGAAGAGATGCGACCGTTACAAATGGTCATGATGCTTGTCCAACGGACGCCTCCTCTCACCGCCAATAAATTGGCTTGCCAAATTCATTTCAGTATAATTCTGAAACTCATTCTTCTTCTTCCTCACGAATTCTGCACTGCTGCCATTGCAACATCCAGAAAATGTTGCTAATTTACTGATTTACAACCTATGCAATGAAAGCCCCGCTAAAGCCCCGCAAAATCCTCGCTATAGCCCGTAGCACCCTTTAATCGCTATGCTATTTCTATTTAGCACTGATGAACAATAGTTCTGCTTCAAGCCCCTCTATTTTCCGCTGCACCCGCTAAATCAAAGCTTTTTAACACCCGCTTTAGCAATATTAATATATGAAACTTGATTTGACTAGTTCTCTTTTAAAACAAATGCATAATGTTAGTGTACAAAGATAATTTTAACACTAAATGTCTAATATATGTTAGAAATCTATTATAGTAATCAATTCTAATGTGTGTAACCATGATATTCTTTGATTTTATTTTATATGTTTAATAGATATTACTTTATTCTACCCAAATGATGTGATAATGATAATAAATTAATTTTAAAATAGTTATTTTTACATCTAATGTACTTTTTTGCACTTCCGCTATAGCCCTGCTATTTCCCCGCTTTATCCCTGCTACACCTTTTTGCACCTTCACCGCTGTAGAACCGCTAAGAGCTTTAACTACACAGTTTACAACGCTTATAAACTGTTGTAGAATTAGATCTCTTCTTTCTCTTCATTCTATTGTGTAATTGCATCATCAGAAAATATATTTATAGAATGTTCTTAATCGGATCAAAGTTGTACAAACTTTTGAATTCAATTTCGTTGTTCCAAGGCTTTATTGTATCCTGAAAGTCGATAGTTCGATAATGTAACAACCCATAATTTTGAAGAACATTAATGAACTATAGAATACTTAATTTAATATTAGGAATTAATTAAAATGGACTACACCATTGCGTTCGTCTCAGAATTATGGTTCAGGTAGACTCCAAGTTTACATAAAACGGACATCGTATGAAGAAGATATTAAGGTTAGAAGTTTGTATAAATATAAGAGAAATATATATGGAAAAAATAAAACTATAATTTCAAAAATATTCAAAATCAAAGGCGGGAGTCGAACACGGGATCTAGACCCGTTCGGGGTCGACCCACGCCCCAAGGGGTGGACCCATGGGTCGACCCACTCAAGGGTGTGTCGACTGTAGGGTCGACCCCGGGGTCGACCCACCCCAGATCCAGCTAGGTTCATTCCCTAAACCTGGACTTTTTTCTGGGCGAGATTCATTGGAAAAAAGTCTATATAAGGGCTGGCACTTCTATTTTTTATACACCTAAAACAATGGAGATAAGGAGATGCTGCCTCAGCTAGGATTGAATTAGACTATCTTCTTCAACGACAGCCTATACGTATACAAGAATCTCTTCTGCAATATCATCATACTATTCTCTGTTCTTTAGATCCAATCTCTGTGAGTTCATGTTGCCTTTAGATATAAATATTTAATAGTAATCTTGACATGTTAATAAACCAGATCTAAACCTATGCCTGTTAAGAAATTGATTAATATTTAAACAAATCTGCTATAATGACATGAAATTTTCTATGCACCTATTATGTTATTTAGTTATTGATATATGCCTATTTCTATGCTTATTTATGCTATATATGCCTATATATGTTCTTCTTCCTCCCTCATTCCTTTTTTATTTCTATGCGCATGAACGAAATTGGGATTAATTGGGGATGATTGGGAATGAGAATTTGGGGGCATAATTTACTATGTATATGACTGGGATTTAGGGGCATAACCTATATTATGAATTATGACTGAAATTTGGGGTGTATGAACATGTAAACCTATAGGCTTAATTTAAAGGTTAAGTGGAACATGCTAATGAAACTGTATGTCACCTGTGTAATTTGTTTAATCTATTAGGGGTTAAGTAAAATTGTTATTCTATTGGGGTTGTATGGACATTATTGACCCATGTAAAACTTAACCTGTGGAAATCCTAGTTGATTGGGGACACAAATTTAGGGGTTTGACTTGTGTCATCTATTTTATGGGATCCATATTAGTCAGTAACCCATTTCGGTATTAAAAGGGGACCCCGCACTAGGCAAGGGTCAGGGCATGCTTACTGAGCTAATTATAAGAGGTTCATCTGGGATGGGGTGTTCTGATAGTGCGTTCCAACGGGGTCATGTGCGTGCATGAGTCTGGTCTGTCTGGGAAAATAAGACGCCATAATACCTGTAAATAGGTCTTTGTCCTTCTGGTGGTTGCCACTTTAGGAAGTAATACACCCTACTATGGGGCCGACACAGGATATTTACATGGTAGGGAGCCGATCGCTTGAGGGTAGTAATTATGGTACATCTAGTTTTGCTTGTGTGCCTGTTTTTTCTGTTTGGGGTAACACCCGTTATTTCTGTTTAGGCACCTGTTATTTCTGTTTGGGGGTAAAACCCATTGCTAAAAGTACACCTAAGTCTACCGTTTAGGTTCTGTTGGGATCATTATGTTTCTGCTAAGTAATTGGGAAACACTTAATTCAGTATACTAGTATTAGTGTAGAGAAAATAATTGAGAAGCAAAGTTTATCCTATTTATTATGTTTATCACATCCATCCTGTTTATACATGTTATATGATATAGTTATCTCTAATCCAGTTTATTTACAGTCTTGATACTTTTATCTCTTTGTATGCTAAAAGTCATTGGACTTGCCAGACTTTATGTCTGGCCTATTTTGTTTCCTTTCCTCTCTCTTCCTCCTCCTCAAGGTTCTCAGGGTGGGAACGTTCAGGCTTGATTAGGAATCTCTCTTCTGTTTCTGCTTGGAGCTTCTTAGATGTACCGCTTTGACTACTTGTCTACTTTGGTATGGCTATTTTTGGGGACCATAATTTTATATTTCTATACTTCGATGGTTTTAGTACAAGGCAGATACTTTTATTTGATGTAATTGGTTTTCGGTATTTCAGACTGATGTTGTAACTGGATTTGGACCATAATGTTTTCTTTTGGAAATTAAAGTTTTAAATTTCCACTGCTATTTTATATCTGTCTTGTCAAATTCTGTGTTTGTTTACCTTTAACGCTTCATGAAACATAACGCATTCTGATAAAGAGTGACATTAATGGACGTGGGGTGTCACATTTTGTATCAGAGATGAAGGTTACATGATTGGATAAAAGCTTTAAAATTGTTTTCAAAAGAAAAATATTTTCAAAGAAAAGTCTTTTTTTGAAAAACAAATTCCCCATGGCCATACAAAATGTCTGGGAACCGAATCTTCCCTAGGCCGTTCAGATACCGGCTTGGTTTCATAGATATCTTGAGGCTACTGTGCCTATCGGAGGCCAAGCAGATGCCCATCCCCCAGCTGCAGCCGCTGTTCCTCCTCCTTGTTGAGCGAATAATTTCTCTAAGATATGCAGGGACTTCTATGCTTTGGGAGGGAAACAATTCCATGGAATTGAAAGCTTTGTGGAAGCACGGAATTGGCTTAAAGAGAAGGAGGATTTTTTGGGATTTTTGAGGTTGACGACCGTAGGAAGATTCAGTTGGCTACATGGAAACTGAAGGATGAGGCTTCATTCTGGTGGGAAGTGACGCAAGCAGGGCATCTAGTAGAGACTTGGGCTGATTTTCGACAAAGATTCGAGATGAAGTTTCTTTCTCAGATGGAAAATTTTCTGGCACTGAAGCAAGGGGTCTTGTCTGTTAAAGAGTATGTTAATAAGTTCAATTAGTTGGCAAGGTTCTATCAGGAGCTGGTGAGTACCCCACACAAGAAAGATTTAAGGTTTGCGAGATGATTGAATCAACTTATACAAGCATTGGCATGATCTCACATACCTATGGGGGCTAATTTTGAGAGATGGGTTGATATGGCACTGATGCACGAAGATGGTAAAGATGAGAAAAAGGAGGCTAAGACCGAGGAGACGGAAAGCAAGAAAGTGTGGCCTAAGAAAGAACAACAAAAGAAAGATGGAAAGAACGACAAAGTTTAGAATAAGAAAAAATGTCATGGTTGTGTAGGCTTGGGTCATGTGGTCAAGGATTGCGGAAAAAGGAAGAATTCTTATTACAGCTACGGTGAAACTGGACACTATAGTAGGGAATGACCGAAGAAGCAAAGACAGGGGAAAAGGGAAAGACCTTTTGGAGGGCAAGTGCATGCTCTCAAGGCTAGCAGACCGGACAGAGGTAGGAAAGTTTCTGTTGAAGGTTTGATTTCTCTTTCCGATCATCAAGTTAGGACTCTTTTTTTATTCTGTTGCTTCTCATTCTTTTATATCTGATTATGTGATTGAGTCTCTACACCTTAGTTCTAGTAATGTTTCTGATCCCATTATTTTCTCAAACTCCGTTGGGGGCACGACTCATCTATCTATGATTTGTCGGGGTTTGAGGATAACTGTGTTGGCCATCGAGTTTGAGTGCGATGCATATGTCCTTGGTTTTATGGGCTATGGTTTGATTCTGGGGATGGATTGGCTAGCCATGTATGGTGTCATTCTAGATTGTGAGAGGAGGGTCGTTAGACTTTTGACTTGCCATTGGAGGACTCTCAAGATTTCTTGTGACCCAAGGGGTCTGTTATGCTTAGTTTCCTAGAGACACTTGATGCTTCTGTCGATGATTTGCAATCTTTACCTGTAGTCTATAAGTATCCAGATGTTTTTGATGAGGTTAGGGGCTTACCTCCGAGGCACGAGATTGATTTCCGGATATATTTGGTGGACAATGCAAAGCCAATCGCATTGCCTGTGCGCCACACGGCTCCTGGGGAAAGGAGGGAACTCAGCAAGCAAGTATGGGAGCAACTTGAGAAGAGGTTTATTAGGCTGTGTATATCAGAATGTGGTGCTCCAGTCGTTTTTGCAACTAAGGCGGATGGATCATTCACCTATGTGTTGATTACATGGAGTTGAATAAGCTCACCAATAAAAATAGGCACCCACTCCCAAGGATTGACGATCTATTTGACCAGCTTGTTGGTGCATCTGTTTTCTTGCAAGTTAGATTTGGCTATGGGGTTCCATCAGTTGACGTAGTCGAAGATAGTATAGATAAGACTGCTTTCATAATTCCAGATTGTTTCTTTGAGTGGTTAGTCTTGCCTTTTGGTTTGACGAATGCACCCGCATATTTTGTGGATCTGATGAGTAGAGTGCTCAGGGAGTTTCTAAATAAATTCATTGTGGTATTTGTGGATGACAATCTAATTTTTATCGAAGAGTGAAGAATAGCATGCCCAACATTTAGGAGAGGTCTTGAGGACTCTTAGAGTACATCAGCTTAAGGCAAACTTCTCCAAGTGCCCCTTTTGGAGAAAGGAGCTGAGATTTTTTGGTCATGTGGTCTATAAGGAAGGGATTGCAGTGGATCCCGCAAAAGTAGTTGTAGTTCAAGATTGGAAAGTTCCAAAGAATGCAACGTAGGTGAGAAGTTTTCTTGGTTTAACGGGCTGCTATAGGAAGTTTATTAAGGACTTTGCAAGGATATCGGCCCCACTCACTAGACTAACAAATAAAAATCCGACCTTTGCTTGGAATATTGATTGTGAGGACGCTTTTTAGCGATTAAAGAGGGCTCTGACAATAGCCCCAGTTTTGACATTGCCTGATGGGAGCAAGGTGTTTACAGTGTATACTGATGCATATGGTACAGACCTCAGTGTCGTTTTGATGCAAGAGGGAAGGGTAGTATGCTATGGAAGTAGATAGTTGAAGGTTCATGAGAAGAACTACCCCACTCACGATTTGGAATTGGCTGCTATAGTGTTCGCACTTAAGTCTTAACGACATTATCTACTTAGAGAGAGGTTCGAGTTATACATAGATCGTAAATCTCTCAAGTATCTGTTCTCACAAAAGGATCTCAATTTGAGACAACAGAGATGGATGGAGTTCCTAGGATCCTATGACTTTGAGATTGCTTATACCCTCGGCAAGGGTAATGTATTGGCGGACGCATTGAGTAGTCAGAGGATGACCTTGAGTCCTATATTCGTAGAGAGGTAGTGTGACGACTGCCCATAACCCCTGCACTAAAAAAGAGGAATAATGCACTGAAAAGTGTGCCAAGCAAATATGGACGATCATCATAGTAGGTAAACAACATTGGAACCTGTCGCATAACTCACGGCGCAAGGATAAAATATAATAGAACATATACAACAGGCAATAGTAGTGAAGCATCATACGACAACTTTTCAAACTTTTACAACATCCTGAAAGATTATCCGAACATCATAGGAAATATCAAGTATGTATATAAGGCCTCACTACAGCACTCATAGAGCAACTCAAATAGCAGAAACAGAAATACTAGATAGTAGTAAAGATAATACGCCAGCCTCCCGCTCGCCATCGATCAACATCATCGTCCTCAATAAAGCATCACATGTCACCTGCTACTCAGTCTGCTCATCCACAACCGGATGAACAACCCAAGGTAATAAGAGGAAACATAAAACCTTGAGTCAGACAACAGTCTTAGTGAACGATAAAACAACTAACAAACTTTATCAATAAAGTATATGAGAATGGATAGATAAATATACTAATCTACCCACAACACCAGAGAAGAACTCAACCCTATCGTCCCCACATCGGACAATGATAGCCTTTACGATAATATTTCAACCATACATCCATGAAAACCAGAAAACTCATTCAATCATGGCAAAGCACTCAAGATATCCAAATTATATATCTCATGTAAACCATTCTAATTGAATTCAACATCCCTCAAACACAAGCCCCATAGGCCTAAACTAATATCAGACAAGCACCCAAGGAACATCTCCTTCGATATTGTTGGACAATCTATATAAGATGGTACAAACAGAACAACCAATCATCTATGATTGGCTCTGGCTATCACCGCCAATCCTGTTTTGAAACCATCGTTAATCGTATGACGGAAAACCTTACCATATGTCAAGGGCTAATGGTAACCCCAGTTCCAGCATAAACTCCATACGCCTTTCAACGATATGTATGTATGTCCAACCTTGACAGCTAGGCCTTCCAACGATACCCAGGGTACTCGACCTACAACCGGTCTTTTAGGTGCCCCTATCGTACCCCTGCTTTGAGCCTGCTAGAACTTACGACAACGATAATCTCTCGGCCTTCGTATCTCTAGTCATCCAACTCGACGATTTTTCATAGCCCAAGCAACCTTCTCGAGCAAGCATTATCCACCAACTCACGACCTTTGAGTTGTCACCTCATTCGATTTTTCACACTGATCAATGAACACCTTTCAACACTTCGAATCTTCCTACTTGAATTTATTTCGAAGTCACACTATCACCGAGCCAATTACATTACTGCGCTGCGGCTAGGGTTTGGGGTGGTTGCCCCCGAAAAATATTTTTCTAGACTCTTTTCTTCAAATCCGGGTCGCACCCAAGAATATAAATTTTCAAAAATGACCCTTTGCGACCGACCAGATCCTGGTCGAACCAACATGGTGACAAACAGAAGATAAGCTCGACTGATCGATCCCAACTTCCGAAGTCACGACCAACACCATTGTCCAGACAGAGACCGACCAACCAGCTCGCTGGTGACCGACCTCTTATGCTCGAACCCCCTCCTTGGTGATCGACCTAACCCATGCCCAACCCATACATGGTGCAACCCAAACGTGCACGACCCTAAGGTTTGTTCGACCTTGCGCATGAACAACCCGGTTTTAGGGTGTACGTCCGACCCGAATGTGCACTTCTGCTCGTCCGACCAGTACACGAGCTACCTGACTGACCTCCCTGCTCGAGCCAACCTTGCTCGACCCGTATACTCTCACTCGACCGACCTTGTACAAAGCTCGACCGACCCAATTCTTTTCCTCCAAGAAAACCTACCCATGGTTCAACCGACCAACCATGTTCGACCCAAAACCTACATTCTCCAGTGCAACTCCAATTTCGACCAAAACTTCGCCAAAATAATTCGTTTGACGAAACCAACTCATCTAATCATCCAATATGACCACAAAAGTGATATGAAGTCAACAATAACACCAATACGAAAATTCCGTCAATAATTGTAACGGTCCGGGGGATTTGCGACCTTGGTAATCGACATAAACTCAATGTCGACTATCCAAGCATCGGAAATACCGGGTAGTTATTAATAAAAAGAAGTTGGAGGGTGAGAATAGATAAGATAGAAAATTAGAATAGAAGAAAAAGAAGACAACTACAGCATCAGAGTAAACACGAATTTCACCGCGGAATGAATAAAATATATTATATAACAAAACTTTGGAATAAAACAGTATTGATATACAATACTATTATCAGAGTACAACACTTACAACACAGCGGAAATAACAGTAGCTATATAATCCTGAAGCCTTCTGGTCCAGCTATCCAAGTATATGTAAAGTCCCGACTACTTGACTGCCCGTACAAAATTGGGCACCCAAGAGTTTAGGGAAAACAAAACAAAATAAACTTTGGGTCAGTCATGTGATTGGTGTGAGTAAACTCCAACCATTTGTTTAACTTTTAAAATCCTTTTAAAAGAAAGAATATTCGTAAGACCGATCCACACATAAACACGGATGGTTTTTATGTTATGATAATCCAATACATTCTTTTAAAATTAATATTCTTTTGATATTATAATAATGTCTAATACAAGTAAATATCAATCTAGTAGAACGCTTTCATCTCACGCTCCACATATATAATATACAATCAAAAACTGCGGGCCCTTATTGGGTAATGGATTCCAACTATGAAAAGGTACGGAACCACCTTCCGATCAATGTACTCTAGAAGCGATACACTAGAGTTCAACAAGAACATCTTGTAACTCAGCCACGCATAACCGGCCATTCACTTCGCTTAAATGTTCCAAATATATTGTCACCTTACGGTTGGTATACCAACATAACCGTTCCCGAGAGATACAGAATTGAAAGAAGTAACAAATATGAATATTTTCTAGATGGTGACAATATACCCTAATTGGGTGCGATCCACTTAGCCATGATGCCTACCTGATTTCTGTCATTTCTCTGTTGATGAGGCTTGAGGTCATAACGTATCTCGACAGATCACTCCTTTATTTACTTTGAATGCCATGTCATCATACCCGTCAAATCACAAATTGATTTCCCCAAAAATACCATGGGTATAAGCTAAGAGAAACGAATTCCTCCGCCACCAATGTAAATACGTTTGAAACGATCAACTTATGCGATCGACCAGATATACTCTGTCAGACACTCGTCCACTCATGTTGTTCTAGAACAGGATAATCCAAAGGAATTATTCTGTAAATCCATCTTAGGCAATTTCTACCTAGGATCGCCAGAATAAACCTTGCATAAACTCCGTCATCAATTTTCTTCGATATATTTGATTCGAAACGATAATGCCCATACGGAGTGGTTTTCAGATAATATATCTGATCCTAGTCTCTCCTTATTGACAACGGAAATGGTCAAAACTTGATAGTCGGTTATTTAACTATCAAAGGAAACATGTGTACAAGCAATGGTCATATTATCAAATGGAAATCTTACCGATCAATCATCATTTCATTTCCCAATTTCCCATTTATCTTTTCCATGCATTCATAAATTCCTTATTTTCTAAAATTAGTAAATATTCGTTATTAACTTTGGAAACATTTCCATTTCTGACTCACGCATCAATATCTTCCCACCTCTATCAGTCTCTAACTGTAAACTAGTAAGAGAACAACTTCCCAAGTATAAACCCCGAAGGCCGAAACCAACATCAGATCGGTACCCAGAAAGCCATTCAACTCAACTAATTTCCAATCAGTTTCTAATTTCAGTAATTCCATTTAAATTCTTAATTCAAAACCCCAAATTCCTTAATAATATTTTATTTGCAAAATATATACCTTAATCTAATTTTTCGCATAGAATGTGAATAATATTTCTTTATATAATCAAAACAGTTTGATTTCGTATTTAAAAACAATATCTCAAACCCAAATTCTACTTATATTTTTATTTGCAGAATTATTCATACAAATCTTATTTCATTTCCAACATTTATAATCTCATTGCAAATTTCCTTTATGACTATACGTTCACATTCCATTTCAATTATCGGTGTTAAAACCGATTTTACTTCTCTATATAAATTCAGATTTATATATTCAATTTATCAAATGATAAATATTTCCTTAATTTATAAACATCGTTTAGAAATTATTCTCCTCGGTTTATCTGTTAAAACAGATTTCTATTAAATATTTACTTTAAATCAGTTTCCAATAATTCTTTTATATCTCGCCAAATCCCTTTTATAATCCAATTTATTTTTCCAAATATTTCCTTTTATAATTCTATTTATTTTCTAAATAAATATTCATTTTATAATTCAATTTATTTTCTAAAGTTCTTTATTTACTTCTTATTATTTCCATTGTGCATTTTAACCCAAATCGGTCTTCTAAACTTCCATATAGCTGTTGTTAACTTTATACAAAAGTGTCTTATTTAATTTTCAAATATCTCCTTTTGTAAAATCCATTTGATTTTATAAAATTCTAAAATTCAATATCCACTTCACAAATTCCTTTTTAAAAAATCCTTTGATTTAATAAACATTTTTATTTCATTATACACTTTGAAATTTCCCTTTTTACAATCCATTATTTCTTATGGTATTTAAAATACCAAATAACCATGATCAATATCATCCAAACACACATAATCAACAATAGATTATATATCACATCATATATCATAATATGTGAAAAACAAACAGTATTATAAATATTGAGGAATCCAGTTGGATCCCTCCAATTTGTTCCCCTGCATCCACAGAAGTTAAACAATATAATTAACATCAATTTCATTTCAATATGAAATATTCTGATAAAAAGAATCAATATACAATTATCGATATATATATATCGTTATCTATCCAGTTTATATTTTTTATAACGTATTCTTAGTATTGATAAATGTTGGTTATATTATATATATATATCGTTATCTATATTTTCAATCAACTTGTAATTAAACCAAACAATCAACACATAGCAATCAACCAACATTTATCAATACTAAGAATACATTATAAAAAATATAAACTGAACAGATCGGTGAGATTTACTCACATTGGACGATTATTGTTAAATAACGATAACTATCGGTTGATTCAGACAGACAATTTATTTCACTATAAATTGTAACGAGCTCCAAATCACTACCAGTCAGTTCCATTGTGTAGCGCTTGACCGTACGATCCCAACGTGACCAACCGTCCATAAAACTGACAACGTACGGACGAGATGTGAAAATTATAAGTTCGTACACTTATTTGAATTCAATTAAACATATGTATATTCAAATATTGGGCTTTACCCCCTTTGTATTCCTAAGCCCATTTAGAAAATATCCCAGCCCGCCAAATACTTTACTTCTTCCTCCACGAGTTCAAAGCTCACGGTCCATTCCATTAAGCCATTTCCACCCGTTCAATCCCTTATTCCTCCGTGATTACTCTACCATTTCAAAAATTGCAACCACCGAAGTCCTTCTCTTAGAAATCTCAATCTTCCTAAACTAATTTATCAAAGCTCGAACACATTTCCAAAACGCGATTCCAGACTTTCCTTCGAGCTACCACATACAGGTCTGAACCTTTTCGAGTTCGAATGTCCAGAAAAATTACACACAACCTTCTTTTCAATCCCTCAATTCAAATACAAACTTGATTCTGCAAACAGATGATTACAACCCACACAAACTCGAACCCTAATCCACTGTAATGTCGCTGGGTATTTTGCAGTGAACAAAAATGTTCGAGAACCCCCCAAATTGCATATATTTGTGACAAGCATCCTAAGAGGAATCTAAATATATAATTATGGTGATTTTAGGAATTATTTCTGAATTTGTAGGAACTTATAAACTCATGAATATTTGTTGTAGGTGACGGCGGAATAATTTTTGACCAAAGAATGAATTTTAGGGTTAAAGGGACTAAAGGGTGTATTTATAGAGGTGGTTTAATAATATAAAAATTAATTATTTTATACATTTTAATTGCATCGCAACTTACATTATTGTTTAAAAATTCCTACGATCACATACAATATCCAATTTCGATGAAAATGGACATGCAGCTACAGTTCGACATTACGGGCCCAACGAAACTTGTTTCGTTGAATTCCGAGTCTGTTTGCTCACACAGCGTATTTTTAAAGTCAAATTATTGACTGTTTTTCACATTAAAATCCTGTACGGCCACATACTGACTCCAAAAATCACGGAAATTAAAATCTAGCAATAATTTAATATTTCATATTCAACAAAATTAGTTTCATCGAAAACGGAGGTCGTTTGTAAAAATGGCTATTTTTTTAAAGCTCTAAATAACCCATTTAAATATAAATATTTTTAAAAATTATTAAATTTAATATTAATAAATTAATATTATCGTATATATTCACATAGAATATCATACAGCTCGAAAATAATTCTATTTGAATTTATAACTCGACATTTCAAATCCTGATTAAATCAGTATTCAATTTATATAAAAAATCCTTTTATAATATAAATAAATCGTTATAAATTATAAAGGAATTCCACAGCGACTTTTCGAAAATTTTATTTGGACATAACTTACAATCTACATGACGAAATCCCAATTTTTCTCTTCCATTAGAAAAATATACTTCACCAGCTCCGAACGTTTCTTGTTTCACAGAAATCCGGCTTAAAACAGATTCTGTATATTAGCTTGAAGCTCGAATTGCCAAATTACGAACTACCGCGCCATTTTGAGCTAGATTATAATTATAATATAAATTATACATTCAGATGACATTTATAAATAAATTCGTCAATATAATTAAATTCTAAACTTAATTATATATTTTAATTTGTCCAATTCACACAATATCGTGAATTCTATTATTTCCGATTATTTCAAAAATAAATATATTATTATATTATTTATATTAATTAAATATTCAATATTATTTAATTAAACAACAATTTAAATATCTAAATCATTATTTAAATAATTAAATAAATAAATTATTATACCGTAAAAATACGGGACTTTACATTCTTCCCTCCTTAAAATAATTTCGTCCTTGAAATTGCTAAGGCAGAAAACAAACCCTATTAACTGGGTTAAAAATTATTTGTGTACTCTTTAATTTCAGTTTCACTGAACCAACTTATTTCAGTTAAAATATTAATTCACTCCTACTAACTAAAATTTCCGGAAATCCTGGAAAAAAATTAACACCTTAAATTTTCGAAAAATTTCGACAGCGCCTCCTTTGTATTGGTCAATCGGTACAACTGCAACTCGCCTCTCTAGGCCACTCCCAATACAAAAGAAAATCAAACAGCCAAGCGGCTTGCCAATTTGGCTCATCAAAATCTCATACCCAATATAAAATAAACTTGTACCTTTTTGTCGGGCATATTATTATATCCTTCTCATCTGCTACCAAATCAACATATACCAATATCATTCCAATCAAATACGATCAATTTTATCCTCAACCCCAATCATTCGCTCATATCCAAGTCGAATTCCATTCGAACTTCGATATCAAATTCCAAAATCTTAACTTATTAACTCAATTCCATTCCAGATTATTCTCTAATCAAATCCAGTTTTATTTAACTTGGTTCAAGTTAAATTCTAATTTACTTATTATTATTATTTTGCCATCTCGATTTATTTAACTTAATAAGTTAAGTTTAAATTTCAGGATTTAAATTCCTGAGATTTATTTCAAATCAATTTGAAATCATAATAACAATTCAAAACCTTTGAATTTTTGAACAACTTGTTTCCTCAAAACAATTCAAAAACAAAAAAAATTGGTCGTAATCCATCACTTAGAAACCCGAAAATGAACACTGATGATGTCCGGATCATCATCGGAATTATTTTCCAGTGACCGAAGTGAGTTCAATACTATATCACTTTTCAAAACTCATATTTAAAATTTCCATTTAGAATTTTTTTCAAAATATCCTTTTCATTGTTCATAAAATAATTTAAAATCTCCCAGGATTTTAAAATTTCCGTATATTTAGTCCAAATCCATTTACAAACACTTCTCCAACTTTTAGGAATTTTAATTCCAAATCTGGTTTAAATTTTAGATTTAATTCATCTTATTTCATATATTACACTTATATGAATTCTGATTGGTTATTTATAATCATTTCAATTATAATCTTGTTCGATTATAATAATGACCAACACATCAAATATAATAATTCTAATATATATACTTCTTTATATCAAAATATATTTTGGGTAAAATTATTTCATTTACCTTTTTTTTAAAACATACTGTGTCGGTCCACCGTATTCAAGTGTTTATATACCCCTATCGATACAGTGGATCAAACTGATCGACTAGAACCCATAAACAACTCAACCAATAAATCACCATAATATAAAACAATATTTATAAAATCTACACATACGCTCTCTTGTATATATACACATAATTCTATCTAGGGCATTACTAGCCCCATCTCTACAGAGTTACGCCACAGAGCCAAGGTAATTACTTAACCTTCAGCTCTGACACCACTGTAACGACCTGGGGGATTTGTGACCTTGGTAATTGACATAAACTCAATGTCGACTATCCAAGCATCGGAAATACCGGATAGTTAATAGAAAGAAATTAGAGGGTGAGAATAGTTAAGATAGAAAATTAGAATAGAAGAAGAAGAAGAAGACAACTACAACATTAGAGTAAACACGAATCTCACAGCGGAACGAATAAAATATATTATATAACATAACTTTGGAATAAAACAGTATCGGTATACAATATTATTATCAGAGTACAACACTTACAACACAGCGGAAATAACAATAGCTATATAATCTTGAAGCCTCCTGCTCCAGCTATCCAAGTATCTGTAAAATCCCAACAACTTGACTGCCCGTACAAAATTGGGCACCCAAGAGTTTAGGGAAAACAAAACAAAATAAACTCTGGGTCAGTCATGTGATTGGTGTGAATAAACTCCAACCATTTGTTTAACTTTTAAAATCCTTTTAAAAGAAAGAATAATCGTATGACTGATCCACACATGAACACAGATGGGTTTTACATACAATAATCCAAAACATTATTTTAAAATCAGTAGTTTTCTGATATTATAATAATGTGTAATATAAGTAAATATCAATCTAGCAGAACGCTTTCGTCTCACGCTTTCAATCTTCTTAAACTAATTTATCAAAGCTCGAACACATTTCCAAAATGCGACTCCAGACTTTCGTTCGAGCTACCACATACAGGTCTGAACCTTTTCGAGTTCGAATGTCCAGAAAAATTACACACAGCCTTCTTTTCAATCCCTCAATTCAAATACAAACTCGATTCTGCAAACAGATAATTACAACCCCCACTAACTCGAACCCTAATCCACCATAACGTCGCTGAGTATTTTGCAGTGAAAAAAATGTTCGAGAACCCCCCAAATTGCATATATCTATGACAAGCATCATAAGAGGAATCTAAATATATAATTATGGTGATTTTAGGAATTATATCTGAATTTGTAGTAATTTATAAACTCACGAATATTTGTTGTAGGTGAAGGCGGAATAATTTTTGACCAAATAATGAATTTTAGGGTTAAAGGGATTAAAGGGTGTATTTATAGAGGTGGTTTAATAATATAAAAATCAAATTTTTTTATACATTTTAATTGTATCGCTTCTAACATTATTGTTTAAAAAATTTCTACGATCACATACAATATCCAATTTCGATGAAAATGGACATGCAGCTACAGTTCGACATTACAGACCTAATGAAACTAGTTTCGTCATATTCCGAGTCCATTTGTTCACACAGCGTATTTTTAAAGTCAAATTATTGACTGTTTTTCACAATAAAATGTCGTACGACCACATACTGGCTCGAAAAATCATGGAAACTGAAATCTAACAATAATTTAATATTCCGGATCCAACAAAATTAGTTTCATAAAAACCGGAGGTCATTTGTAAAAATGGCTTTTTTTAAAGCTCTAAATAACCCATTTAAATATAAATATATTTAAAGATAATTAAATTTAATATTAATAAATTAATATTATCGTATATATTCACATAGAATATCATACAGCTCCAAAATATTTCTATCTGAATTTATAACTCGATATTTCAAATCCAGATTAAATCAGTATTCAATTTATATAAAAAAATCCTTATATAATATTAATAAAGCATTATAAATTATTAAGGAATTCCATAGTGACTTTTCGAAAATTTCATTTGGACATAATTTACAATCTACATGACGAAATCCCGATTTTTCTCTTCCATTGAAAAAATATACTTCACTAGCTCCGAACGTTTCTTGTTTCACAGAAATCCGGCTTAAAACGGATTCTGTGTATTCGTTTAAAGTTCGAATAGCCAAATTACGAACTACCGTGCCATTTCGAGCTCGATTATAACTATAATATAAATTATACGTACAACTGGCATCTATAAATAAATCCGTCAATATAATTAAATTATAAACTGAATTATATATTTTAAATGGTCCAATTCACACAATATTGTGAACTTTGTTATTTCCGATTATTTCGGAAATAAATATATTTTTCTATTATTTATATTAATTAAATATTCAATATTATTTAATTAAACAACCATTTAAATCTCTAAATCACTAATTAAATAAATTAATTATTATATCACAAAAATATGGGACATTACAATAATCATGTAAAATTCACCAAAATCACCATAAGTGTAGATATGAACAAAAATCATGGATTTAACTTGCACATTCACATGAAATATCATAGAAATGACTTATCTAAACTTGCTAAATTAGATCATAAGGTGATTTAAATGAAAGTGGACTTCCCAATGCATAGATCTATGGAAAAACACTTGCACTTGATGAAAAACATGAACAAACTCTCATATGCTTTATTGAATCCATGTGAGAGATGCATATCACTCACCGATTCTCCAAAACGAGCTAAAATTGATGAAATAGGAATCCGAGCAACAAGCACCTCGTACCAAACCTCTTGACCCGATGAAATCTTGCTTCAATTGATGTAGATCTAGACTCCAATGGTGTAGATCTATGATTTCCCTCCTTTGATTGTGATTTTTAATGGTGGAAAGGTGTTAGAGGAAGAAGGAGCACAAGGCACCAAATGAGAAAATGGAAAACTAAAACCATTTCCCATATCCCTTACCCCCTATTTATACTCTTCTAATAGCCCACCAATGGGCCTTCCCAAACCAGCTCATTGTGGCTCTCCAAACCTGAACAACCAACTGAAAAACCTTAAAACAGCGATTCCTCCCAAACCGTTGAGCCAAATCTTTAATGTAACCACTCTACGGAAAGGAAATCATCAATTCCTTACCAATGGCTCAGTTCTCACTCTATGAGTCGACCTGAGTCAAAAGTTAAGCCATGTATAAGGCTGACATGGGCAAAATGGTCACAAACAAAATCGGTAAAACTATGGACATGTCTCACATCCCCATAAGCAACATATCAAAAGATGAGGATGATCCAACCCTCAGGGAATGAAATAAAAATATTTTATGATCCTTCCATACATAAAATGCGGGCTGTTACATTCTCTCTCCTTAAAAATTTCGCCTCCGAAATTCCAAGTAAACATAGGAAACCACAATAATTCTACATGTCTATCATCCATGAGAAGCCAATTCTATCATCCAAACTAGCAACCATCAAGCCATGCATCCATAGTCTTATCCTAGCACGCGGAATTCTAACAAACAACAATAAGGTACAATGATATAACAATGATACGATCAAAGGGTCCTACCAATGAAGAGTTCTGGACGAGTCGCCCTCATGCTCTCTTCCGTCTCCCATGTACAATCATCGTCATCTTCACTCCATTGTACCTTGAGCTTAACCGTCTTCCTCCTAAGCTGTTTCGTGTCATCCCACACAACATGGAGTGGCTTACGAGTTCTCGTAACTACAGTCTCCACTTCAAGGCCTTCGTACTGCTATGGAGGTACCACCACATTCGAATCATGCACAAACATCTGTAGAAATGACACATGGAACACATTATGCATACTCGACATCTTCTCAGGTAACCCCAATCTATATGCGAGCTTTCCAATTCGCTCAACTATCGGAAATAGTCCAACGAACCTTGGAGTTGACTTTCCTTTGTTTCTGGATCAAACCACATGCTTCAACGGTGAAATCTTCACAAAAACCATATCGCCAACGTCGAATTCCAAATCCTTTTGATGCTTATTGGCATAACTATTTTGATGATCTTTGGCTGCCTTCATTCATTGCCGAACGATCTCGAAACAATCTGAGGTTTCTCTAATCATCTCTGGCCCAAGTATCAAATTATCTCCAGTTTCTAACCAACAAGCTAGAGAATTGCACGGCCTCCCATATAATGCCTCGTATGGTGCCATCCCAATGCTGGATTGGTAGCTATTATTATATGCAAACTCAACTAGATGTAGATGGTCTTCCCATGATCCTCCGAAGTCTAACACCCAAGCCCTTAAGAGATCTTCCAAAACTCGATTGACTTTCTCGGTCTAACCATCAGTTCGGGGATGGTAAGCCGCACTCAAACATAACTAGGTTCCCAAATCTTCTTGCAAACTCTGCCAAAATCCTCTCGTAAATAATGGATCTCGGTCACTTACTATACTCTTTGGCACACCATGGAATCGAACTATCCATTTCACATAAAGTTGATCCAATTTCGATGTTGTCCTACTCGACTTGACAGTAATGAACCTTGCACTTTTGGTCGAGCGATCCACAATGATCCAAATTCCCTTGTTTCCTGCCCTAGTTCTAAGTAGTCCATTGATATCTGCTTCCACTTCCATGTAGGAACTTCCAATGGTTGAAGAAAACCACTCAGCTTCTTCTATTCAGCTTTCACCAACTGACAGTTCATGCACTTGGAAATGAACTTTCCAATATATCACTTCATCCCCGCTCAGTAGTAGACTCGCTTCATGTCCTGATACGTCTTATTGCCACCGGGTGAATCGTCAACTTCGAGTGATGACATTCTCTAAGAACCTCATCTCTCAATCTGCCGATCTCAGGAACAACTAATCGCCCTTGCTTTCGAAGTCAACCTTATCAATCGACCTCGAACTCTTTATCTTTTGGTTCTAGCTTCTCGATAAATTCGGCAAGCTTCACATATCGCTTTTGGCTCTCACCAATCCTTTCGTTAAGTGTAGGTCTTATCGATAAGCTTGCCAACATTCAGGTTCTAGCTCGCATCTTGGCCTGAAATTGAACCTTGCCAAATACTCAAGGCTCTTCCATTCCGAAAACATTGCTCCCAAACTTGTGTGTCTTCAACTCTACGCATCTGCGACTGCGTTACCTTTGCCAGGAGTTTAAGCTATATTAAAATCATACGGCGCCAAAAATTCTAACAATCATTGCTGCCGAAGATTCAAATCCTTTTGGGAGAAAAGACACTTCAACGACTTGTGATCCATAAACAACTCGAATCGAACTCCCAATAGGTAATGTCTCCATGTCTTCAGAGAAAAGACAATCGCCGCCAACTACAAATCATGAGTTGGGTAATTCTTCTCATGCGGCTTTAGCTGTCGACTTGCCTAGGCCACAACTTTATCCTTTTACATTAGCACTACTCCAAACCCAGTACCACAAGCATCAGTGTATACCACCTTCTCTTCATTCCCACTTGGAATGGTTAGCACAGGTTCACTCGTCAATTTCTCTCTTTTAGGATCCCAAACACTTGTTCACATTTTGCATCCCATGTGAACACTTGGTTCTTCTTCGCCAATCCTATCAGCGGTGCAGCTACCTTGGAGAAATACATGATAAACCGTCAGTAATATCCTGCCAACCCTCAGAAACTCCGAACAACTGTCACATTCTTAGGCATATCCCAGTCCTGCATTGCTGCTACTTTAGCTAGGTCAATAGCTATCCCATTTCCAGAAACAATATGGCCTAAGAACCTCACTTCACTCTTCCAGAAGTGAAACTTGAAAAACTTAACCCTCAGTTGATGCTTTCACAAGATTTCCAACACAACTCTCAAGTGTGTCTTGTGTTCTTCCTCATTCCGAGAGTAAACCAAAATACCATCCATGAACACAAGCATGAACTTACTCAACCGGTCTCTGAAAACCCTATTCATAAGATCCACAAAATACGCTGGTGCGTTAGTCAACCTGAATGGCATCACCAACCATTCGAAGAAACCGGATGGTGTCCTAAAAGCAATCTTTGGCACACTATCCTTTGCCACCCTCAACTGGTAAAATCTCGTTGCCAAATCCATCTGAGAAAACACTTTGGCTTCGTGAAGCTGATCGAACAAGTCATCTATCCTTGGCAATGGATACTTGTTCTTTTTAGTCACCCTATTCAGCTCACGATAGTCCACACACAATCTTAACGAGCCATCCTCCTTGGTTGCAAACACGAACGATGCACCCTATACGTATACACTCCTCCGAATGAATCCTTTTCCTAAAAGGTCACGAACTTGCACCTCCAACTTTCGTTGTTCCTTAGGCGCTGTCGGCCTAAGAGGCATAACGATTGGTCTAGCACCCTCGACCAAATCGATCCTAAACTCGATCTCACGATGCAGCGGCAACCCTTTGACCTCGTCTAAGACATCCTCATACTCATTAGCTATCGGCACTGATGACATGTCTTCTTGTGGAATCCCAAGCGAATATAGATAACTCACAAAGACACCTTCTTCGCGCTTACATCTAATCAACTCCTTTCGCCCTTCCACATCCCCGACCCTCACCTCTAGCTTCTTGTAATCCACCTTTGTCGCATACCACATGAGCCAATCCATGCCCAAGATGATCCCAAACCCAGCAAAGTTAAGAACAAAGCAATCACACACAAAAGAGCAACATGACTCGACAACACTAGACCACGACAAATCATGCACATATTGGATGAACCCCCAACTGGATTAGTCACGATCAATGGTCTATCACAAATCTCGTGTTCCAAACCCAAGCGACACGCAAGCTCATTGCAAATGAATGAATGTGATGCTCCAGTATCAAAAAGCACACAAACTGGAACACCATTAACAGAAAGAGTACCTTGCACCACGACACGCTTTCGCTTCTCCTCTACAGTAGGAGCTCTTGAAGAAGTTGGAACGGCTTCCAAAGCATATGTCTTCACAACCTGCTTGCCCTTAGCTGATTTTGAACAGTCTTTCTTCTCATGCCCAGGCTTCCCACACTTGAAGCAATTCTTCTCAGCTTTGGGATTCTTGCACTCATCAGCAAAATACCCTTTCTATTGGCAGTTAAAGCAAATTACCTCAGTCTTAGGCTTCTTTTGGCCATCCTTTCCTTTCTATTGTTGTTGCTTCCTCTTCTTATTATTACCACCATACTGTGGGTTTTGTTCTTCTTTAGGTGCAACAATAGACATCTTCTTAGGAAACAGACTTTCATGCCTCAAAGCTTTCTCGACGATCTTCTCAAAACTATCGTCGTGGTGATCCACAAGTTAATTCCCAAGATATTCATCCAATCCCAGGACAAACTTCTCGTTCTTTTGATAAGGAGTATACACATATGAACGAGCATACTTCGACAAAGCCTCAAAGTCAAAAAATATAACCAAGAATTGGTCGACCATTCTGTTTAAGCTCCACGAAACTCTTGAACAAAATTGAGTTTTGCACGGTGGAGATAAACTTTGCTTCAAACTTAGTTTGGAACTACTCCAATGAAATGTCCTCTTGAAGGGTATCAAGTGTGACAGAGTTCCACCAGTCCATTGCTCTGCCCTCTAACTGCCTTGATCATGATCCCATCTTCACTAATGATTTCTGTAAGAGCCTGCAATAGGCATTAGGTACACAGTTGTGTTTGAGCACCGCATATCACCCTCAGATTGATGGACAGACTGAGAGAGAATAAATAGAGTTCTTGAGGAGCTTTTGAGGTTGTGTATCCTAGACTTCAGAGGGATTCGGGAGGAGCATCTTCCATTGGTGGGGTTCTCCTACAACAATAGTTATCAGACTAGTATTGGCATGGCACCCTTCGAGGCACTCTACAGACGACCTTGTAGATCCCCGACTAGTTGTTGGGAGTCAACGAGACGATTAGATATACTTCAGAGAAGATTATCTTTTCCATAGACGGATGAAGACAACTTAGGACAGGAAGAAGTGCTACACTGATAAGAGAAGGACTGACATTAAGTTTGAAGTAGGAGACATGGTTTTCATCAAGGTATCATAGTTGAGAAATGTAGCTCGCTTTGGATCTATAGGGAAACAAGCGCCAAGGTTTGTAGGCCATTTCCCATAGTAGAGAGAATAGGTTAAATAGCCTACAGGGTGAGATTACCATAGAGGTTGGCTGGTGTTCATGATGTTTTCCATGTTTCCCATTTTAGGAAATGCCTGCATGATACGACAGAAGTAGTTGAGCCGAGCATGCTTGAGGAAGTAGAGGTAGAAAGGGGGGGTGATAGTTAGACGAGTTCCTACCCGCATACTTCGATCGGAGGTTAAGAAGCTACGTAACAGAGAGGTCAAGTTGATGAAGGTACAATGGGAAGAAGACAATGAGGATGCAACATGGAAAACTGAGGACAAGATTCACGCTACGTACCCTTTTCTTTTCAAGGGCATGTTCTTAACTTCTTTTTCCAAGCTTTTATTAGTACTTATTTCTATCATTTATACGTATCGTATCGATCGAATATTCAACCTTTTGGTAGAGAACCAATGGGTGTAAACATGTGGTTGAGACATGTTATATTTGATGGATGCAAGTGTTTGTTAGTGGTTTCTCATGGATGCATCAGCACACACACTAGGCACTATATCAGCTCAATCACTTACATATTGCATATGGATGCGTATGCATTAGGATTTTATATGGATAAAAATGGATGTATCATCATATGGATGTTGCATTCGGATGAATGATTATGCACATATATAGAACTTACATGTAATACTAGGATTATTTGCATACATTTTGGTTACATGGCACGAATATAAATTGCATTAAGGAGGTCAACTGAATCAGTCAACCGTGTGATTTTTCACATTAGTGTAAGGACATATACATACAATATTGCATACGTTCATACAGGCATCAGAAATTTTTTATGGATAATGGATGCTTATGGATTATGGATGAGTAGATGGTTGTGGTTTTTAGGATAATAACATTCTTCTTAACTTGGAGATTTCGAGGACGTAATCCTTTGGGTAGAGGAGAATGTAACACCCCAAAATTTTAAAGAACATTAATAAACTGTAGAACACTTAATTTAATATCGGGAATTAAGTAAAATGGGCTATACCGTTGCGTTCGTCTCGAAATTCTGTTTTTGATAGACTCTGAGTTTGCGTAAAATGGACATCGTATGAAGAAGATATTAAGGTCAGAATTTTGTATACATATAAGAGAAATATATATGAAAAGAATAAAACTAGAATTTCAATAATATTCAAAATCAAAGGCGGGAGTCGAACGCGGGATCTGGACTCGTTGGGGGTCGACCCATGCCCAGAGAGGTCGAACCATGGGTTGACCCACTCAAGGGTGTGTCGACACTAGGGTCGACCCCGAGGTCGACCCACCCCAGATCCAGCCAGGTTCATTCCCTGAAACAGGACTAGTTTCTGAGCGAAATTCATTGGAAAAAGTATATATAATGGCTGGCATTTCTATTGTTTTATACACCTAAAACAATGGAGACAAGGAGATGTTGCCTCAGCTTGGATTAAATTAGACTATCTTCTTCAACGACAGCCTATACGTATAAAAGAATCTCTTCTGCAATATCAGCATAGTATTCTCTGTTCTTTAGATCAAATCTCTTTGAGTTCATGTTACTTTAGATATAAATATTTAACAATAATCTTGACATGTTAATAAACCGGATCTAAACCTATGCGTGTTAAGAAATTGATCAATATTTAAACAGATCTGCTATAATGACATGGAATTTTCTATACACCTATTATTTTATTTAGTTATTACTATATGCCTGTTTCTATGCTTATTTCTGCTATATATGCCTATTTATGTTCTTCTTCCTCTCTCATTCCCTTTTAATTTTTATAGCCTAGGATTCCTTCGAGCCTAGGTCAATACCGCTGAAATATGCGTATGAATGAAATTGAGATTATTTGCGGATGACATGGAATGATAATTTGAGGGCATAATTTACTATGTATATGACTGGGATTTGGGGGCATAACCTATAATGTGAATTATGACTGAAAATTGGGGTGTATGAACAAGTAAACCTGTAGGCTTAATTTAAAGATTAAGTGGAACATGTTAATGAAAATATATATCACCTATGTAATCTGTTTGATCGGTTGGGAGTTAAGTAAAACCGTTACTCTGTTGGGGTTGTATGGGCATTATTACCCATGTAAAACTTAACCCGTGGAAATCCTAGTTGATTAGGGACACAACTTTAGGGGTTTGACTTGTGTCATCTGATGTGTGGGACCCATATTAGTCAGTAACCCATTCTGGTATTAAAAGGGGTCCCTGCACTAGGTCGGGGTCAGGGCATGCTTATTGAGCTAATTATAAGAGGTTCATCTAGGATGGGGTGTTCTGATTGTGCGTCTCAACGGGGTCATGTGTGCGCATGAGCCCAATCTGTCTAGGAAAATAAGACGCCATAACACCTGTAAATAGGTCTTTGTCCTTCTGGTGGTTGCCACTTTAGGAAGTAATACACCCTACTGTGGGGCTGACATAGGGTATTTACATGGTAGGGAGCCGATCACTTAGGGTAGTAATTAGGGTACATCTAGTTCTATTCATGTACTTGTTAATTCTGTTTGGGGTAACACCCGTTATTTCTGTTTAGGTACATGTTATTTCTATTTGGGGTAAAACCCGTTGCTAGAAGTACACCTAGGTCTACCATTTATGTTCTGTTGGGATCATTCTTTTCCTGTTAAGTAATTTGAAAAACACTTAACTCGGTATACTAGTATTGGTGCAGGGAAAGTAATTGAGAAGCAAAGTTTATCTTGTCCATCTTGTTTATACCTGTTATATGTTACAGTTATCTCTAGTCCAATTTATTTCCTGTCTTGATACTTTTATTTCATTGTATGCTAAAAGTCAGTGGACTCGCTGGACTTTATTTCTGACACGTTTTGTTTCATTTCCTCTCTCTTTCTCCCCTTAGGTTCTCAAGGTGGGAACGCTCAGGCTTGATTAGGAATCTCTCTTTTCTTTCTTCTTGGAGCTACTTAGATGTACCGCTTTGACTACATGTCTACTTTGGTATGGCTATTTTTGGGTACTATGATTTTATATTTCTGTACTCTGATAGTTTTAGTACAAGACAGATACTTTTATTTGAAGTAATTGGTTTTTTGTATTTCAGACTGACGTTGTAACTGGAATTTTGACCATGATGTTTTCTGTTGGAAAATAAAGTTTTCCGCTGCTATTGTATATCGGTCTTCTGAAATTCAGTGTCTGTTTACCTGTAACGCTTCACAAAACTTAATGCATTCTGATAAAGAGCGACATTAATGGATGTGGGGTGTCATAGATAATCCATTTGAACCTGGAGAGTTGAACTATTGTCCGAAAGAATCTATTCTATAGATCCTTAACCTCTTAAGTACTACAATCATCTTCCTCCAGTAGTCTCAAACCGCAAAATCCCCAATAATATATATGGGAAAGTCAATTTAGACGTAAAAGTTTGACACAAAATCTGAACCATAGGATTACCCCATGATCTGCACCCCTCACATAAACACAGTAATCATGCGATTGAGATTTTGTGTCTTCTGATTTGTGTCAAAAAAATTGTTCATATTGACGTTCCATATATATATATATATAAACATGCATGCATTTATGCAGTTAAGTCCCCGCTAAAGCTTCACAATATCCCCACTATTGCCCATAGTGCTCTTCAACCGCTACGCTATTTCAATTTAGCACTGATGAACAGTCGACCCGCTTTTGTCCCCTCTATTTTCCGCTGCGTCCGCTAAATCAAGGCTTTTTATCATCCGCTTTAGCAATATTAATATGCAGAGGTTGATTTGACTAGTTCTTTTTTTTCTAATTCAGTAAGGTTGGCGTAAATGACTAAATTTAAGGCATAAGTGCCTGTACGGTAACAATCAATTACACTAATCAAATTTAGCATGCGTAACTATAACATTCCATGATTTTTTATATAGAATTAATTTACTATTAATTTCTTTACACATATGATGTGAGAAGATGATTAATTAATTTTAAAATATTTGATTTACATCTAATGAACTTTTTCGTTCCTCCACTATATCCCCGCTATTTCCCCGCTTTATCCCCGCTACACCTTTTTGCACCTCCGCCGCTATAGAACCGCTAAGCGCTTTAGCTGCATAGGCATGCATGCATACTTTTATGTTCATTTAGCATGAAATTGGATATTTTGAAATCGCTTCTACCTGCACAGTTTTTGCAGTTTTTTAATGAATTGCAAAACAAACAACAGAATGGTCAAAAGTTTGATTGTTCTAAAATTGATATATCTGCTAGTTAATTTGCATGGGTGCTTTTTGATCACATAGTTGTTATTTATTTGACTGATTGTTAAATGGCTTCATGATTAAATAATTTCCATGGATAAAACCAGGAATTCGTTCAAGGGGACAGATTCCAGATTCAAAGGAGGGACAATTTTTTTTAAATACTTATTTACCCTAATTTTGTTTTAATTTAAACCTCTAGTGTCAGATATTATCAAGTTTTAGACAAAACGTTGAAAATTTCTTTAAAGCAGAAACTTCTATATTACGAAGCTTAAACCGACCAGAAAATATATAATAATATCTGAAAATCAAGGGAGGAGGGGGTCCTAGCCCCTACTTGCTCCCCTTTTGGTACCATCCCTGATTTTTTCAGTACCTTTTAAAACTAGTAAAAATTAGGGGTGTTAATAGGACATGACAGTCCGTTTTACGACTCGATTCGAAGGGGTAAGATGTTTGGTCCATGTCCGTAGGATTCCCATTTAGGACATGATTTAAGACAAGAAAAAATATATGAAAATATGTCCATCCGACAATGTTCGATGTTTTCCTATTGTCGGAACCTTGCCCATCCGTTGTCCAGCTTGTACGAAAAATGTCCAAGCCAATTCCTCATTCGGTCCATGTACCGAAAGTCTTAAGGACATGACACGAGCACCCCTCTATTCGGTCCGGTCTAGTCCATCCGATTAACACCCCTACTTAAAATTGAACTTGCATAAAAGTAACGGATACGCTTACTCGGTTATGCATTTCTATTGATAAAGTTCAAATGGTAGAAACATGTCGTTTATCAAAGTCACATTCACAGATCTTCGCCATAGTACTATACTGGAAATACACGTAGTTTTCAATAGTATTCCATTAGATCCATACTATTTTATCAAACGATATAATATCTTTGGTGCCATTTTTTTTTGTGTAACATAAACTACTAAAAATGCTCCTTTATAGATATTCTTAAAAATATGATCTAGTAAATAAATTTCATTTATAAATTCAAAATGACTCCCAATAAATATTTTCAAAACTTAATACAACTTAAAATAAACTCTACAAATTCATATTTTTTTATTCGTTGACTGTACACATGAAATTTTAAACATGAAAATAGTGTGATGGATAAAATTCATCAGGTTTTTAATCTTAAAGACATACTCTCAAATTTTTATCGAGAAAGACAAAAGTTTCAAATGAATATGCCATAAGGACAGAAATTTGTTGAGAAAGACAAATGTGCATGGTATCAATTTTGCATAAAGTTTTACATATAATAATACTATATAGTTTCATTTTATTATGATGTCCTTATGAATAAATTTTGAAGAGCCTGTCATTATGTTTGAAATTTTTTGAAACCTTGTTGTTGACGTCAAAAGTTGGTCTAATGACAATCAACCCCAAAAGTGCGTAATCCATACACAATCACAGTCACAAAGTACAATAATAACAAATAAGTACATGGGACACACAATAATTTATAGTGACTCAGCTTCAACCAAGCCTTTGTCCACTTTATAATCTCTGTTTATACCGTCGATTACAAGTTACGGTTGCTTTGATTGAAAGAAAGTAGAAAAAGAAGTGATTTATACACAAAAATCCTTGTGTTTTGAAGTTGAAGAATCGAATTGGATGGTGGGCTATTTTTGGAGTGCCAATCATGAACTTTTCAGGAGAAAATCCCAAATCATTTCCATTTTAGCAAATGGTGTATTTATATGCAAAAAAGGCGAGCCGTTTGGAGTGCCACATGGCATTTATCCTACCCGGGTTGGCCACGTGCTATTCGATCCTAAAAAGTAGCTATAGGTGGCGGGACCCAGTCTCCTACGGAATAATAGTTCTCCTCGATAATCACGGTGTATGTGGAGCTCGAGATATGGTGCATGAAAAGCAGTTCATGAAAATCTGACCGAATTTGTGGCCTTGGGAATAGGACTTTATCTTGTAGCACAAGGATTGGTCCAACATTCGAGGGGTTGATTTGATTGATCAATTAGCTTGACTTTAGAAGTTCATGTCGAATTTGAGGAGGGACTTCTTCGCCTATTGTAAGGTTAATTTGGGTCGAACCCTAGTCGATTGTTCTCAAATTAAGGTCGATCCTGGGAATAGGAAGTTGATGTTGTAGAAAGCTGAGAACGAGTCTTGATCATTTTGAGTTGTGACGGCTTTTACCAAAAAGCTGGTCAACACTTTGCCCCCCATAACATATCCTTCTTGATAAAGAAAGGTATGTTATGGATCTTCCTGAAAATGATGCATAGAAATCCAATACATAGGAATCCATAAAGCCATGGTTACGCCGAACCATATTATATGAGGGCCAAAAAACCGATGATTGCTTAGGATCGTATAAAGGCCGATAAAGAAATAAGAATACCAAAAGTCCAACGATCGTATAGGACCATTCATGGGAATGACCAGGAAGACCAGGATTTTGCTGAGCCGAGCTAGTTATGAGGGTGACCTGTACCTGCAAAGTTTTTAAACCAGACAGACATGTCAAATCCTGACGATGTCGTTCGATCTTCATAAGCATGAGCCATGCCTGAATGTATGTTAGGGGCATAAACCATACTCAGTTAGTGATCGAGTTTTCTTATCAAATCCTGACAAGGTAACTTAGTTCTTCAGGTATAAATCATACCTGGAAATCTAAAGAGGGGCATAAACCATAACCAAATAATTCAAAGAGGGGGTATAAACCATACCCAGAAAATGTAATAGTGTTTTCCTGTCAAGTCCTGACAAGGCAGTGGGACTCACCCAAGTATAATCCATATCTGGGGATTCTGGTTCGAGTATAATCCATACTCGTTTTGGGAAAGAGTTTGTCACATTCTGACAAGTGGAGTTAAGCATAGGTATAAACCATACCATCGGTAGAGGAATGAGTATAAACCATACTCGTTTTAGGAGAGAGAACTTTTTGTTCGCCATGCCCTGACGAGTGGGTTGTGTGCCTAAGTATCAACCATACCTTAGGGACGAGTGTAAGCTATACTCAGTTTTGGATTGAGGACCCTGCCACATCCTGGCAAGATACTTACACTCGTCAAATATAATCCATGTTTGAAAAATAAAATTTATTATTGCCTAAAATTATTACATAACCAAAACAAATTTTGATCGATGTATGGTTGAATCCACAGCACGCCTTAGGATTATATCCTAATCCCGTACATGCGTACTTCAACCCAACCATTTTATTCATAGAGTAGTTTTACTGTTGTGGATGTGGTAAGCTTGAGAGTTAAATCCTAACACTCTTGCTTACATGAGTCAACATATTTGTTGGAAATCTTTAAAGAGCGGTGCATTTCTTGTATCCTAAGAAAGGCGGTAGATTCAGAATAATCTAATCCAGATCAGTTGATGATGGTGTCGCGATTGTTAAGCTTGGGATCTTTTCAATTCCGAGGAGCATGGGGACCATTCTGAGGAGTATGGGAAGGTAGCAGTGACGGTGCAGATGCTGCATATTTCTTAATGTACTCAGGTAGCTCTCCACGTCTGACCCGTTCTTCGATGATATCACACAAGTGCCTACAGTTATTGGTACCATGACCTGCCATATCATGAAACATGTAGTGCGTTCCTGATTTGCGTTCTCTTTGAGTTGGCTTCCTCCTGGGACTTAGTGTATCTGTCATAGTTAGGCTCTCTCCGGAACTGCACATTTCTGTCGTTATTTTCCGAGGCTTTCCCCTTTCCTTTGTTTTGAACGACAGTAGTTGGTCCCCTATCCTTCATAGCTAGTACTTTGATATTTCCATCTCGATATTATTATTCTCTTGCCGGAGGAATATGTCCGCTTAAGATTAGAAGTCTCCAATGTCTCTATGAGGGTCCCTTTGAGGGAGACCTTGAAATCTGTTCGATCCAAGACACCCGCAATGGCGACCATGAGCACCATTGATGGTTCAGGTCGACCGACCGATGCTTCAACCACTATGAATCTTCCTAGGAAGGAGCGTAGGGTCTCGCCAGACCGTTGCTTGATGGATGTGAGAAACATGACATTCTCGGGTCGGGATTTGTGATCTATAAATTGTTTAATGAAGCGAGTGACCAACATATTTCAGTTGTTGATCGATTCAGTCATTAGCTGTCGAAACCACATGGCAGCAATGTTGGTTAGGTAGAGAGGGAAGCATTGACCATGACACCAATAATGATAATAATTTCATGTCGTGCAAGTAGTGCAAGAGATGTATGGTGGGATCCCTTCTACCATTGTAGGGTTCCAAAACTGGAAGCTTGAAGTCCGATGGATTGCGAGAGTTCCGGATTTCTCGTGTGAAAGGGTCGCGATGGACGTTATCCACGTCCTGTTAAGAGGTGGCACCTCTAGTGAAGCGCTTAATGATGCTGGCTATCTGATCCCTGTCCTCGAGTAGTTGTTGCAACGAGTCCAATTCTGCACTGGTGGATTCAGCGAGGGTCGTAGTATGGGGTGGAAGTATGCTTCGGGTTCTTGAAGTCGGTTCAATGCGGCCCACGAGTGATGGGTGAAGGTGATCACCACCTTGTTTGTGGGTTCGGTATTGATTGGGACCCCTCGGTTGGCATATGTGTTGGGTAAAGCCATGATCATGCTGGTAGGATTGGACCGACTTAGGCAAGCATTACCAGCACGGGATTCGACATTGCCCCCGCCTGGGGCGATATCAGAGTGGTTTACAGTAGTGCTTCCACCCGTTCTGTCAGGAACTGGTATGGTAGAGTGATCTTGGAGAGACAGAGTGTTGCTTCCCCCAACCTTGTTGTGATCGACATGCATGGAAGGCTGAGTTGGAGGCGGCACAAGTCTGGTTTGTGGTAAGATGCCAGATTGGGCCAGAGGTCGCACCGAACCATGATTAGGTCAATCTGGAGGTTGCATCGATTGATCTGACCTAAGATTCGATTGATCAAGAAGAGAAGTTGATCTAGGTAGATATAGAGCAGTAGACCGATCTGGGGCTTAAATCTCATCGACTCGAAGGTTAGTTGTTACCCCAGCTTCGATTGGTGCACGAAGTGATACTTGGTTGCTCGGCTTTCCTTCCATCCGAACAAAGAAGTTGTTCATCATCTCCTGCTGTTTTTTGAGGAGTTCATCTTGGTGCACTATATATGCTTTGAGTTCAGCTAGAACTCTATCCATCTTGTCCCCAGTTAAGTATCGGGACGGTTCTTCTTGAGAGGAAGCCTCTAGGCTTGCCCCTACTGCTGTGCCTGCTGCACCAGCGGTTTGGTCATGGGAAGTTGTTGCATCCTTCTTCTGCTTTACCATCGTACCTTCAACGAGTAGCAATCCAAATCCTCAAGCTTAGAAATTGCTGAAGGTGGTTGCACGGACCCCGTCCCTAGCACGCCAAAATGTTGGCGTCAAAAGTTGGTCTAATGACAATCGACCCCCAAAGTGCGTATCCACGCACAATCACAGTCACATAGTATAAAAATAACAAATAACTACAGGGGACATGCAGCAATTTATACTGGTTCAGCTTCAACCAAGCCTACATCCACTTTATAATCTCTGTTTATACTGTGATTACAAGTTACAATTGCTTTGATTGATAGAAAGTAGAGAAAGAAGTGATTTATACACAAAATCCTTGTGTTATGAAGTTGAAGAATCGAAGTGTACGGTGAACTATTTTTGGAGTGCCAACCATGAACTTTTCAGGAGAAAATCCCGAATCCTTTCCATTTTAGGAAATGGCGTATTTTAGGCAAAAAGGACCGACTGGAATGCCATGTTGCATTTATGCTATCTGAGGTTGGCCACGTGCTATTCGATCCGAAAAATAGTTGTAAGCGGCAGGGCACGGTCTTATCACTACACCATAGATGACTTAATGCAACGAAAATCCAAGGTATTGCTAGCTACAATGTTGTCATAGTTATGCTAATTTTTGTCTTTGACAACGCACACTTCAATGTGTTAACATAGATATCAACCATGTGTTGCAGTAGCTGCGTGAATAAAATTATCAACCCGCATCAACACGATCAAACGGTCCAAATTAGTGATCCGCATGTAACAATGTTTAAGGCGGGAAGCAAAAACAAAGCGGCAAAACACTTAGCAAAATATTGAAGGGTCTTAATCGAAATCTTAACAAAATACTCTGCTGCTCAAACTCTCAAACACTCACTCGCAGGTTCAAGTAGGGCTAAAAGCTCAAGTTTACAAGCTTAATTGGGGTTCAGTTTGGGAAAATTCGAGTTCAAATTCAAGTAGGGCTTCGGTGTTTTAATTAGGTCTTTAATTGGGGTTTGTTTGGGTTTAAATTTTAGTTAGGGCTTCGATTTAATCTGCTGTTTAAGGTACCACTCGATGTATATTTCAATTTTTCGAATTTGATTATTGTGTTACCTAATTTAATGATTTACTTGTGTGTTTAGGTGTTATCATGTTCCTGATTTTATTATTCTGTTTGTCTCTGTCCTTATAGTCATTGCTAAATGATTTTGTTTATGTTATTTATTTGTCAATTAGTGATGAACGATGAGGAAAAACTATAGGCAGAACTTTGTAAGTTCAATGAAGGATATATCAGTGGAGTGAAACTTTTTATTCGAAATAATCTTTATAGATTCGCAGTAGGTGATGAGATTACATGCCATTGCAAAAAGTGTCACAATCGCAAGTGGCATCGTCAAGAGATTGTCTACGACCATACGATTTAGAATGGTCCATCTGAATAATACGTTAAATGGATTTGTGAGGTTTCCTGTTTAGATCCTAAAAGCAGCGATAATGATATGGATTGTGAAGCTCGATAAGATGTTGCATCGTACTTGTGGAAATATGCAGAGCGATGATGGATCAAATGGAATAAATGTCGATGCTAGGAAATTTCATCAACGTGTTGAAAAGGGAAATCAACCATTATATCCTAGGTGTACTAAATTTTCGTGATTAAGTTTCATTATCAGGCTTTATTCTTTACAGTGCCTACATAGAACCACCGAGTCTGCATTCAATGATTTATTAGAGTTGATAAAAGAAGCTTTTCCATAAGCCCACATCCATTTATCTTTCAATGCTACCAAAAATATCATTAAAGATTTAGGCTTCAATTACCAAAGAATACATGCATGTCCAAATGACTGCATGCTAAATTGGGCAGAAAATGTAAAGGAAAATAACTGCAAAACTTGTGGTTTTTCAAGGTGGGTTATACCGGAAAAGAAAGCGGTTATTGATAATGCTCTGGAGAAGCGAATTCAGAATGTACCAGCAAAAGTAATGCATTATTTTCCATTAAAACCAAGGTTGCAAAGGATGTTCATGTCCAAGGAGTATACAGAAATTATGTTACAACATGTAGTGGGACGAAGAAATGATGGCAGACTTCGACATCCAGCCGACGATGAGGTTTGGAAGATGATGGATGCCAGTTATCCCCATTTTTCATCTGAAAACAAAAATATCAGGGTAGGAGTAGCATATGATGGATTCATTCCTTTTTGTGCAATGACTACACAGCACAACATATGGCTAATGGTATTGGTAAACTATAACCTTCCGCCTTAGTTATGCATGAAGGCAGAAAATTTGATATTTTCAACCCTTATCCCTCGTCCAGAATCTCCTAACAATTACATTGATGTCGACATGCAGCCCCTTATCACAGAATCAAAAAAATTATGGGATCTTGGCATACAAACGTATCATGCCTTCACTGGTGATAATTTCATATTACGTGTAAGCATTTTATGAGCAATCAATGACTTTTCGGGCTATGCAATGTTATCCGATTGGAGCACAAAGGGTTATTTAGCTTGTCGCGTATGTCATTTCGAGACTTCTTCAACTTACTTGAAATATAGTAAAAAAATGTGCTACATGAATCATAGGAAATTTTTAGACCCGGGACATAAGTGGAGGTTTGATAAGAAAAGGTTCTATGGTGAAATTGAAATGGGAACACCTCCTGGAATTTTATCTGGGATAGACATTGAAGAATTATTGGTTGGTTATGAAAATATTTTTGGGAAAAAAGAGATCAAGAAGCATAAAAAGGAATCTCCTTTTAAAAAGAAGTCAATATTTTTTAATTTACCATATTGGAGTCAAAATGTATGTCGACATAACCTTGATGTTATGCACATAGAGATAAACATTATTGATAACATTTGATGTTATGCACATAGAGAAAAACATTTGTGATAACATACTTGGTACTTTACTAAATATTGATTGGAAGTCGAAAGACCATTTAAATGCTCGGTATGATTTACAAGAGATAGGCATTAGGGAGGTCCTTCATCCAGTTTTATCAACTGATGGGAATTACCTTGAGATGAGGGTTGCCATATTTGAAATGACGAACAAGGAGAAAGAAATATTTTGCTCCGTATTAGAGAATGCTAAACTTGCTTATTGTTGTGCAGCTAACATCAGCCGGTATGTAAACAAGAAAGAGAGGAAAATTGCAGGGTATAAGAGCCACGATGCTCATTTTCTTCGCCACTACTTATTGCAGTTTGCTATGAAGAAATCTGTAAAACCTAAAGTTTTGTAAGATTATGTACATTTATAAGAAGTCTTTGGAGTAAAATTATCGATTTGGCTGATCTTAAGAGGGTACAAAAGGAAATTGTGGAAATTATTTGTCAATTTGAAATGATATTCCCAAATGCTTTCTTCGATACAATGGTGCACTTTCTAGTGCATTTATGCAAGGAAATTGAATATGGTGGACCTGCACATGTTCGTTGATGTTTTCTATTGAGCGTTATCTTTGTAAACTGAAATCATATGTTTGCAACAAAAGTAAACCTAAGGCGTCCATTGCTGAAGGTTACCTTGTAGAAGAATGTTTGATATTATTTTCAAGGTTCTGAGGTGGCGATGGAGCAGAAAAAATGCAATTTGAAACATGTCCACAGAATTTGGAATATCCTATTGGCACAAGAAGAAACAAAGATGGAAAAGCTATTCATCTTAAAGATTCTCGATGGAAGGAATGTCACCGTTACATTCTATTCAATTGTGGTAACAAGGAAACAAAGAATTTACTTGAGTAAGTTTTTAAGTTTTATTTTTATTTTAGTAAGTATTGAAGAATTAGAAATTTTGTTTCTATCTTTTATTAACCAGATCTTTATTCTAGGGAACATCGAGCTTTAATTGATAGTCATGCATCATCAAAAAAACATAAAAGATAGAGAGAACACAGTGAAGAATTTTGGAAGTGGTTAAAGGAAGAGGTTGGGAAAAAGGAGGACATTTCAAAAAAAAGTACAACTACTTGCAATGGGCCCTCTTCTGGCAGCTAAGAGGTTTACTGGATATGTTGTCAGTGGATACATATTTTAAACAAGGTTCAAAGATGCCAATTATACAACACAAAACAATGGTGTTGTTAAACCCGTTAATATAATGCAATTTCAGAATCGATCACTGTGAGTTTGACGGATCGTGTAACACCGGTCGAGCACCACTGGTCGAACACTGTGACTCGAACACCATTGTAACAACCCGGAAAATCTGGGCCAGTTTAAAATTTTTATTTTGGCAATTTTAGCGAGTTTTGATTATTTAAAATGAATTATTTTAAATAGAATCGACGAGAAAATTTATTTTGAATAGAATTCGAACGTATATATTATACGCGTCGTCGATAGAATATAAATATTTATATATAATTATAAAAGGAATTGAAAATGGCGCGGTAGTTCGAAAATTCGATTTCTAATTTCAAATGAATATACAGAATTCAATATAAGTCAGAATTGAACGAAACAAGAAATATTTGAATCTGTATAACTATATCTTTGTAACGAAGTTAACAAACTGAGATTTCATCTTAGAAATGATAAGATATGTCCAGTTTAAAATTAGAAATAGTCGCTGTGGAATTTATATATATTTTTATATATATAAGGCCCTTAAAAATAGCAATTTTGCAAACGACCTTGGATTTCGACGAAACCAGTTTTGTTGGGTCCGTGATGTTAAATTATTGCTAGATTCCAAATTACATAATTTTTCGAATCAATATGTGAGCGTGGCAAAGGAAAACGCGTTTGACCAGTTTCAGTTGATTTTAATCGACTAGAAATTGGCTATTTTTCAAACGGTCTCAGAATTCGACGAAACTAGTTTTGTTAGGACCGTATCGTCAATACGAAGCTAGAAAATATTTTTCGAGAATTTTTAGAGTTAGTATGTGACCACGGTAATTTGAAATGTGCGTTTAAAATTCAATATAGTGATTTAAATGAAAATTAAAAAGGAAACTGATTGTAATGATCAAATCAGCTTAGGATACATATCCCATTGTGTTCGGGATGGGGGTAAAACGCTAGGGGCGTCAGGCGTTGGGTTTGATTTGGTATCCGAATGTAAAAAAACCCTAATTTTCAAATTAAATAATATAAAAATTTAATATAAAACCCCCAGCCAATCAAATCCTTTCTCTCCTAAACCCTAGTGTCAGCCGCCACTTCGAATACGCGGCTCCCAGCTTCAGAGTTGGAGGCGATTTTCTCCACGATCGTCACGAATTAAAAGATGGAATCCAAACAAAAATTAGAGTGCTTCCTGAGAGCTTCGAATCCACGGTGGTCTGATGGGTTATAGTTTAGTAATCGGGGAGATTTTCGAGGGCAAAGTGGCGAACTTCGAAGCGGGTTCTGGGCCGCCACAGACCACCGAGTGGGTGGCAATCGAGGGGGGAGGTGCGCCTCACCTAGGCGCTCCTCGTGGAAGCCTCAGATCGGAGGTCAGCCGCCTGTGGGTGGTGCGGAAGTCGAGGGAGGGTTTTGAGCTGGTGGCGGCCTCGTTTCAGAAGGAAGAAGAAAGGTTTTTAACTCTCTTTTTTTTTATTTTTTTATTTTTTTTTATTTTAGCATTATAGTTTAAATCTGAAAATTATTTTAGCATTATAGTTTAAATCTGAAAATTATTTTAGCATTATAGTTTATTAAATCTGGAAATTTATATATATATTATAGTTTATTAAATATGAAATTTATATATGTTGGTATCGTTTAAAATAGAATTTTTATATATTGAACTTCGATAGAAAAATAGAATTTTTATATATTGAACTTCGATAGAAAAATAGAATTTTTATATACTGAACTTCGATAGAAAAATAGAATTTTTATATATTGAACTTCGATAGAAAAATATGATTTTTATATATTGAACATCGAAGTAAAAATTCGATTTTTATATATTGAATAGCGAAGTAAAAATGTGATTTTTACGTATGTAGTGAAAGCAGCAACGAAGGTGACAAAAAGGCGAAGACTTCTGCAAATGAAGAGCCGTGGAGCTAGGATAGCTATATGTGAGAATTTCTCACCTTTCAATTCTTTTCCTAGTTATATATATATATAATAGGATGCAGACGGTGCTTAGTAGCACCCGACACAATCGTCCACAGACCATGGACTTGTTTGTTTGGTTGCATAGATTAGTTGAATTATTTGTTTGAATTGAATTGTTGGGTGAGATGAAATTGATTTGATTGATGTGTGAATGGCGTGGGCCTTCACTAGACTGGGGATAAGGCTAGGCCTTGTCCCGTTTCTAGTATCGTGCCGTTATGCCGCCGAAATTTTCTAAAATATGTTAGAAAAATAAAAATATCATTTTTATTGAAAAAAATGAATTGAATAGAAATTCATATGTTGAAATAAAATGTTTTGTCGTTAAAAATATAATTTTTAACGTGAATGTGAGTAAATAAATATTCATTTACAAACCAGACGGTTTGTTTATGTACACTTATTTGAATGACATTGATTGGGACGATAAATTTTACACATTGCCCAACTGCATAACTAAAATCAGTGTTTGATTGTTTGAAACCCCACACGGGTGTTGGGGTGAAATTTGAAGTTCACTCATCCTGATTGATTAAATATGTCGATCGATTGATTGACAGGCTGTTATAAGCGTTAGATATTTATATTTGATGCTTATACAGTGTAGTGCACTTTGGTTGATGGTTGATTATTTTTCAATGCTATGATACATGTGTTGTATGAAAATCCATATAATTAATTTTATATGGAAATTGATTGGGCCTCATTCCAGTTTTAAAAAGAAATATTTGAAATAGAATATTTGAAAATAAAGGAATATATGAAGCCGTGTTGATTAGATTGACGCCATTTTGACGTGAACGATATTTATATCGATTTTATTCATTTCGAAATGAAATGAATTGAAACGATTTCGAAATGAATTGAATTGAAAACGATTTCGAAATGAATTGAATTGAAAACGATTTCGAAATGAATTGAATTGAAAACGATTTCGAAATGAATTGAATTGAAAACGATTTCGAAATGAAATGAATTGAAACGATTTCGAAATGAATTGAATTGAAAACGATTTCGAAATGAATTGAATTGAAAACGATTTTGAAATGAATTGAATTGAAAACGATTTCGAAATGAAATGAATTGAAATGATTTCGAAATGAATTGAATTGAAAACGATTTCGAAATGAATTGAATTGAAAACGATTTCGAAATGAATTGAATTGAAAACGATTTCGAAATGAATTGAATTGAAAACGATTTCGAAATGAATTGAATTGAAAACGATTTCGAAATGAATTGAATTGAAAACGATTTCGAAATGAATTGAATTGAAAACGATTTCGAAATGAAATGAATTGAAACGATTTCGAAATGAAATGAATTGAAAACGATTTCGAAATGAATTGAATTGAAAACGATTTCGAAATGAATTGAATTGAAAACGATTTCGAAAGGAAATGAATTGAAAACGATTTCAAATTGAATTGAAAGCGAATTGAAATGAATTCAAATTGAATTGAAATTTGAATTGAAGAAATGGATTTTAAAACGAATTTATAAAGAAGAATTCAATCTTGATTTGAATTGAAATGGAAGTTGAAAATGTTTTTGAAACGAATTCAAAACTATTTATATAATTCGTTTTAAATAGTAATCGACGATATATATATTATATATATTATATATATAATATAATGGCCTGAATAGAACGCGCCGCGCCGCGGCAGTTCGCGAATTTCGACCATTTATTTCAAACGGGCATTACGGGAGATCCGACCGTCGGATTCTCCTAAAACCGGAACCGTTGGGTTCGTATCGAAAAGAGCTTTCTAACCAATATTAGAAATTAGAAATCTAACGGTTGGATTTGGAATTAGGTCCAAATCAAATTCGAAAAAGGTCGCTGTAAGTGCAGTTCGATGACCGTTGATGGAAATCGACTGTACGGGCCTTGATAAAATTATTAAAAATAGTAATAATTTGTGTAAAATCATAAGAAATGATTTGGGAAGAATTGGGATGAAAAACTCCATATTTGAAAGATAAAAATAGATTTTTATCGAAATGAACTAGTTTTGAACTTGAATTAAAATTCTATTTATTTTTAAATAAATAAATTGAATTAGAAAAGGGTTTTAAAAATAACCAAAATTTCCAATGATTGCATTGGAGTGGATTTGAATCGAAATTGTCTTCGGAATATTTCGATGTTGGAATTCGTGATTATACAGGTGTTGTTATGGAGATTTGAAAGATATATTTATATCGTTATTTCCAATACGACATTTGTTAGTCGTAGAATTCGATATTGAATATAAGCCGATATATTTTCTATTCAGAGCCTTGTATTGAATATCGAATGTGATTTGGGTTTGTCGTGAATGGTGTCTTCACTAACACTGTTCTTGAACCCAGTTGAGAAAAGATTAAATCTTTTTATTTAGATTTAATGAAGTTTACCAATTAAATAATATTTAATTGGAATAGAATTGATATTGATTTTTGGGTTTATCGTGAACAGTATTTTAAATAACACTTGTTCTTTAACCCGATAATTAATGGAATGTGATTTTGGGTTTATCGTGAACCGTGTTTTAAATGACACTGATTCTTTAACCCAGTCAAAGATTAAAACTAAGTGGAGTTTTAATGAATCTTTAATTAGATTGAAAAGATCGAAAATGGAGTATCACCAGTTCTTGTTGCTGGCCCTGTGTGGGCTGGGTACGCGTGATAGGGGGTTCTCGCTTCGCAGTTTGGTGGCGAACGGGAGACTCTTACCCCTACATGTCCCTTGTGGTGGGGGTTGGTTCGCCAGTGGGCACGAGACTCGAGAGGGTTGCCGTAAAACAAGTAACTGGGGGACCATGTGAAAGCCACGGTGGGTTTTACCTGCTGCTTGGGGGATGAAGGGAATGTGAAGACCCGCAACTTCCCCGTAAAGGAAAGCGTCGGATAGTTCGAGAACAAGCCACAACAGAACGCATACAGAAGAACCTTTCATTGTATATTACAACAATGCATCAGATTACAAGAATATACAGAGTAACAATGAATATTACACAGAAATATCAGAGATTTAAATTACATTTAAATACATAGCAGCGGAAAATAATACAATACACAACTAGAAGTAGATATACGGATTCAAAGCTTTCCGGATATCGTTCCAGCTGTAAACCAGGATCCTGTGAATATAAATCTGCAAAACCAAAACTACTAGCTGCCCGTGTCAAAATAGGGGCACCCAGAGTTTAGGTTAAAACAATAAACTCCAGGTCAGTCATGGGACTGGTGTGAGAACTAAAATAGTTATTAATCTTTATTTTCAAGTGAGGTAAATCAAGGGACCACGCCGTATAACACGGAACGGGTTTCCTCCCAAGAATACCAGTGCATAAAACAAACAGCGCAATGCTAAATAAAGAAAAATGAAGCTGTTATAAGACCCAGGTCCCATCACACAATGCAACGCAGCCGAGGATAGGGTTTTCCCTTATAACAGCCAAAGAATGCTTGATACGTTTAAAACAAATCATTTGATACTATTATAAGTGCATAGTGCATAAAACAACTTCAAATCATAAGTATCAATCATAGGCGGCATGAGCGCCCCATCCCACTATGTCGCCATACTAGGTTATACAATTAAAATCGCAAAGTCACGTATTTGGAAATTGGGTTTCCATCTATGAACCGAGGCAAAAGATAGTCCTCAACCGATTCGAGACGCTCTAGCCCGTGTCTCAGGATCAGAGCTCGAGTGACCCTTGGATCCTCAGGGCCAGTCCACCGATGTGGATTAAACTTAAACCCTGAACATGCGTTTCCCCACCCTATGGGGTGTAAGTCTGGTCCGTCTGCCGACCAGAATGCATCGGCCGAAACCGATATAACCGAGGCGCCTCGCAACAGCAACAACCACATAAGTCAAACTCGTCAGGGCGTGTAAAACCACTGACGCTACTTCTAGCTTGAAAGAAACGCATGCCCTCCCTGACGTCCTCTCCCGTTTTTGGTTCACAACCGGGGTGCGAGGCTCGCGAATTCACGTTACACAAAGCTGTGCCACACAGGCCGTGCTTTGATCATCACCACAAGACTTTGCTTTTCAACAGAAGCCTCGATCAATTGCCACTTAGGCATGCCACACAGGCAATTCACTCCATGCGTTTGATATCCATCAATATATAACCCCTGAGCTCGTACGTCTCAGAGAAGGGCGTTAAGCAAGAGAATAAATCCTCCGCCGCCAAACAGATATATATTTAATAGAGATCAATCGCACGGACTAAAATCCAATGTCAGACACACAGTCCATTTACAAGTCCGTTCTGGGTCTGAACGAAACCGGAGGCACCTAGTACCCCGCATATCCTTCGATCTCCAAGCACGTCTGGACGATCACTAACTGTTTCCATCTTCTTGGGTGTACAGCCCAATCAAGATCATCAGTGATTACCCAAACGACGTGAAGACTTCCGGTCTTCGACCACCGTCTTCATCTTCGACACCACGTCGAATCAGTTATTCAGAATGGGATAAACCTGGTCTTTCTGAATGACTCGCGTATATATTATAAAAGTGTTACACAAACACAACATACGCCTCATTCCAATTCAGAATATTCTTTTATTCAAATATTCCTATACTTTGGGAAAAGTTCCCATTAATTTTATCCAAGATAAATTCTTTAAATTTATTCTTTAATCTCCTTTGAATATCAATTCAAACTAGTCGGGATTAGCGAACCACACCGAAGTAATCATTTATTTTATTTCCCAATCCCAACCTATTCATCCCATGAAGTAAAACTGGTAGTACTTCATATCTAACACCACAGTGTTATCGGTAATTCAATTACCATTTCACGTTCAAATCTAATTAAAGATTTAACCATCGCCTGGAGCAAAACTGGTGATACTCCATTTTCGATCATCTCAATCTAATTAAAGATTCATTAAAACTCCACTTAGTTTTAATCTTTAACTGGGTTAAAGAATCAGTGTCATTTAAAACACGGTTCACGATAAACCCAAAATCACATTCCATTAATTATCGGGTTAAAGAACAAGTGTTATTTAAAACACTGTTCACGATAAACCCAAAAATCAATACCAATTCAATTCCAATTAAATATCGTTTAATTGGTACACTTCATTAAATCTAAATAAAAAGATTTAATCTTTTCACAACTAGGTTCAAGAACAGTGTTAGTGAAGACGCCATTCGCGACAAACCCAAATCACATTTGATATTCAATACAAGGCTCTGAATAGAAAATATATCGGCTTATATTCAATATCAAATTCTACGACTAACAAATGTCGTATTGGAAATAACGATATAAATATATACCTTTCAAATTTCCATAACAACATCTGTATAATCACGAATTCCAACATCGAAATATTCCGAAGACAATTTCGATTCAAATCCACTCCAATGCAATCATTGGAAATTTTGGTTATTTTCAAAACCCTTTTCAAATTCAATTTATTTATTTAAAAATAAATAGAATTATAATTCTAGTTCAAAACTAGTTCATTTCGATAAAAATCTATTTTTATCTTTTCAAATATGGAGTTTTTCATCCCAAATCTTCACAAATCATTTCTTATGATTTTACACAAATTATTACTATTTTTAATAATTTTATCAAGGCCCGTACAGTCGATTTCCATCAATGGCCATCGAACTGCACTTATAACGACCTTTTTCAAATTTGATTTGGACATAATTCCAAATCCAACCGTTAGATTTCTAATTTCTAATATTCGTTAGAAAGCTCTTTTCGATACGAACCCAACGGTTCCGGTTTTAGGAGAATCCGACGGTCGGATCTCCCGTAATGTCCGTTTGAAATAAATGGTCGAAATTCACGAACTGCCGCGGCGCGGCGCGTTCTATTCAGGCCATTATATTATATATATAATATATATAATATATACTTCGTCGATTTCTATTTAAAATGAATTATATAAATAGTTTTGAATTCGTTTCAAAAACATTTTCAACTTCCTTTTTCAATTCAAATCACAATTGAATTCTTCTTTATATATTCGTTTTAAAATTCATTTCTATTCAATTCAAATTTCAATTCAATTTGAATTCGTTTTCAATTCAATTCATTTCGAAATCGTTTTCAATTCAATTCATTTCGAAATCGTTTTCAATTCAATTCATTTCGAAATCGTTTTCAATTCAAGTGATTTCGAAATCGACGATTTCGAAATGAAGTGAATTGAAAACGATTTCAAAGTGAATTGAAAACGATTTCGAAATGAAGTGAATTAAAAACGATTTAGCTGTTATAAGGGAAAACCCTATCCCCCGGCTTGCGATTGCATTGTGTGATAGGACCTGGGTCTTATAACAGCTTCATTTTTCTTTATTTAGCATTGCGCTGTTGTTTATGCACTGGTATTCTTGGGAGGAAACCCGTTCCGTGTTATACGGCGTGGTCCCTTGATTTACCTAGCTTTAAAAATAAAGATTAACTGTTTTAGTTCTCACACCAGTCACATGACTGACCTGGAGTTTATTGTTTTAACCTAAACTCTGGGTGCCCTTATTTTGACACGGGCAGCTAGTAGTTTTGGTTTTGCAGATTTATATTCACAGGATCCTGGTTTACAGCTGGAACGATATCCGGAAAGCTTTGTATCCGTATATCTCCTTCTAGTTGTGTATTGTATTATTTTCCGCTGCTATGTATTTAAATGTAATTTAAATCTCTGATATTTCTGTGTAATATTCATTTTTACTCTGTATATTCTGGTAATCTGATGCATTGTTGTAATATACAATGAAATGTTCTTTTATATAAATTCTGTTGTGGCTTGTTCTCGAACTATCCGACACTTTCCTTTACGGGGAAGTTACGGGTCTTCACAGTTGGTATCAGAGCTTTGGTTTACAAAGCTCAGAGAACAAGACACATTAGAACCCTACGAAAGAATTCATCAGATATTGGATTAGTAATATCCAATTAGAATGGCTCGTTAGAGATGGGATCAGTAGTATCCTAGAACGAGTGTGAAGAGTATATTTTTAACGTGAAAACAAATTTTGTTTTGAAAATTTAAATCAATTATTCGTATTTGATTATCTATTTATATTGAGTTGGACAATTCAATATATATAGATTTTGCGTATACGTCTGATCCGCGTATATTCGAAGTTTTAATATACCGGGTAGATATAGAACCGCACTCTAGTAGCCCGACAATGTTCTGATGGTGGTTCGAAACATCATCAGCATTTATTTTCGAGTGACGAAGGTGTGATTTCTATATATTTCCATTAGACTGGTGTGAGAACCAAAACTAATATAGTTAGAATACATTGTTGTGATTTGGCATCAAAATTTGATTTTTGTATATGTATCAAAATTATGAATTTGAAACTCTAATTCACTAATTGATTGATGTTTGTGTTGTTTGTTTAATTGTTTGATAATTTTGAACCATTATACCTAATGGAACCAAATATTGAACTATATTGAAAATTGGTTGCATTTGCTTGCATATACATATATATCTTTGAACAGGTCATAGCAAGGAGGCTAGAGCAGAGAATAAAATTTGTTTGCCCGACAAATAGGTACATGTTTACTACATAATTTACTGTTTGTTTGGGTGATGATGATTTTATGAGCCTATTGGCTAGCCGCTTGGCTTTTTCTTTTTCTTTTTGAGATCTGAAGGACCGGGGAAGCTATTTGAAATTCCCCGATGCTCCCGGTGCAGGGGAGGTTATGGCGAAATTTTTCAAAAATTTAGGGTGTTAGCCAAATTTTTGAAATTTTAGAAATTCTCAGAAACTGAAAAGTTGGAGAATGGAAGCCAGGTCGAGCGTAGAGTTGATTAATCAAACCACTTTCGACTTTGTTCCTTTTCGGGGACGAAAAGTTTTAAGTGGGGGAGATTGTAACAACCCGGAAAATCTGGGCCAGTTTAAAATTTTTATTTTGGCAATTTTAGCGAGTTTTGATTATTTAAAATGAATTATTTTAAATAGAATCGACGAGAAAATTTATTTTGAATAGAATTCGAACGTATATATTATACGCGTCGTCGATAGAATATAAATATTTATATATAATTATAAAAGGAATTGAAAATGGCGCGGTAGTTCGAAAATTCGATTTCTAATTTCAAATGAATATACAGAATTCAATATAAGTCAGAATTGAACGAAACAAGAAATATTTGAATCTGTATAACTATATCTTTGTAACGAAGTTAACAAACTGAGATTTCATCTTAGAAATGATAAGATATGTCCAGTTTAAAATTAGAAATAGTCGCTGTGGAATTTATATATATTTTTATATATATAAGGCCCTTAAAAATAGCAATTTTGCAAACGACCTCGGATTTCGACGAAACCAGTTTTGTTGGGTCTGTGATGTTAAATTATTGCTAGATTCCAAATTTCATAATTTTTCGAATCAATATGTGAGCGTGGCAAAGGAAAACGCGTTTGACCAGTTTCAGTTGATTTTAATCGACTGGAAATTGGCTATTTTTCAAACGGTCTCAGAATTCGACGAAACTAGTTTTGTTAGGACCGTATCGTCAATACGAAGCTAGAAAATATTTTTCGAGAATTTTTAGAGTTAGTATGTGACCACGGTAATTTGAAATGTGCGTTTAAAATTCAATATAGTGATTTAAATGAAAATTAAAAAGGAAACTGATTGTAACGATCAAATCAGCTTAGGATACATATCCCATTGTGTTCGGGATGGGGGTAAAACGCTAGGGGCGTCAGGCGTTGGGTTTGATTTGGTATCCGAATGTAAAAAAACCCTAATTTTCAAATTAAATAATATAAAAATTTAATATAAAACCCCCAGCCAATCAAATCCTTTCTCTCCTAAACCCTAGTGTCAGCCGCCACTTCGAATACGCGGTTCCCAGCTTCAGAGTTGGAGGCGATTTTCTCCACGATCGTCACGAATTAAAAGATGGAATCCAAACAAAAATTAGAGTGCTTCCTGAGAGCTTCGAATCCATGGTGGTCTGATGGGTTATAGTTTAGTAATCGGGGAGATTTTCGAGGGCAAAGTGGCGAACTTCGAAGCGGGTTCTGGGCCGCCACAGACCACCGAGTGGGTGGCAATCGAGGGGGGAGGTGCGCCTCACCTAGGCGCTCCTCGTGGAAGCCTCAGATCGGAGGTCAGCCGCCTGTGGGTGGTGCGGAAGTCGAGGGAGGGTTTTGAGCTGGTGGCGGCCTCGTTTCAGAAGGAAGAAGAAAGGTTTTTAACTCTCTTTTTTTTTTTTTTTAGCATTATAGTTTAAATCTGAAAATTATTTTAGCATTATAGTTTAAATCTGAAAATTATTTTAGCATTATAGTTTATTAAATCTGGAAATTTATATATATATTATAGTTTATTAAATATGAAATTTATATATGTTGGTATCGTTTAAAATAGAATTTTTATATATTGAACTTCGATAGAAAAATAGAATTTTTATATATTGAACTTCGATAGAAAAATAGAATTTTTATATATTGAACTTCGATAGAAAAATAGAATTTTTATATATTGAACTTCGATAGAAAAATATGATTTTTATATATTGAACATCGAAGTAAAAATTCGATTTTTATATATTGAATAGCGAAGTAAAAATGTGATTTTTACGTATGTAGTGAAAGCAGCAACAAAGGTGACAAAAAGGCGAAGACTTCTGCAAATGAAGAGCCGTGGAGCTAGGATAGCTATATGTGAGAATTTCTCACCTTTCAATTCTTTTCCTAGTTATATATATATAATAGGATGCAGACGGTGCTTAGTAGCACCCGACACAATCGTCCACAGACCATGGACTTGTTTGTTTGGTTGCATAGATTAGTTGAATTATTTGTTTGAATTGAATTGTTGGGTGAGATGAAATTGATTTGATTGATGTGTGAATGGCGTGGGCCTTCACTAGACTGGGGATAAGGCTTTGTCCCGTTTCTAGTATCGTGCCGTTATGCCGCCGAAATTTTCTAAAATATGTTAGAAAAATAAAAATACCATTTTTATTGAAAAAAATGAATTGAATAGAAATTCATATGTTGAAATAAAATGTTTTGTCGTTAAAAATATAATTTTTAACGTGAATGTGAGTAAATAAATATTCATTTACAAACCAGACGGTTTGTTTATGTACACTTATTTGAATGACATTGATTGGGACGATAAATTTTACACATTGCCCAACTGCACAACTAAAATCAGTGTTTGATTGTTTGAAACCCCACACGGGTGTTGGGATGAAATTTGAAGTTCACTCATCCTGATTGATTAAATATGTCGATTGATTGATTGACAGGCTGTTATAAGCGTTAGATATTTATATTTGATGCTTATACAGTGTAGTGCACTTTGGTTGATGGTTGATTATTTTTCAATGCTATGATACATGTGTTGTATGAAAATCCATATAATTAATTTTATATGGTAATTGATTGGGCCTCATTCCAGTTTTAAAAAGAAATATTTGAAAAAGAAATATTTGAAATAGAATATTTGAAAATAAAGGAATATATGAAGCCGTGTTGATTAGATTGACGCCATTTTGACGTGAACGATATTTATATCGATTTTATTCATTTCGAAATGAAATGAATTGAAACGATTTCGAAATGAATTGAATTGAAAACGATTTCGAAATGAATTGAATTGAAAACGATTTCGAAATGAATTGAATTGAAAACGATTTCGAAATGAATTGAATTGAAAACGATTTCGAAATGAATTGAATTGAAAACGATTTCGAAATGAAATGAATTGAAACGATTTTGAAATGAATTGAATTGAAAACGATTTCGAAATGAATTGAATTGAAAACGATTTCGAAATGAATTGAATTTAAAACGATTTCGAAATGAAATGAATTGAAACGATTTCGAAATGAATTGAATTGAAAACGATTTCGAAATGAATTGAATTGAAAACGATTTCGAAATGAATTGAATTGAAAACGATTTCGAAATGAATTGAATTGAAAACGATTTCGAAATGAATTGAATTGAAAACGATTTCGAAATGAATTGAATTGAAAACGATTTCGAAATGAATTGAATTGAAAACGATTTCGAAATGAATTGAATTGAAAACGATTTCGAAATGAAATGAATTGAAACGATTTCGAAATGAAATGAATTGAAAACGATTTCGAAATGAATTGAATTGAAAACGATTTCGAAATGAATTGAATTGAAAACGATTTCGAAAGGAAATGAATTGAAAACGATTTCAAATTGAATTGAAAGCGAATTGAAATGAATTCAAATTGAATTGAAATTTGAATTGAATAGAAATGGATTTTAAAACGAATTTATAAAGAAGAATTCAATCTTGATTTGAATTGAAATGGAAGTTGAAAATGTTTTTGAAACGAATTCAAAACTATTTATATAATTCGTTTTAAATAGTAATCGACGATATATATATTATATATATAATATAATGGCCTGAATAGAACGCGCCGCGCCGCGGCAGTTCGCGAATTTCGACCATTTATTTCAAACGGGCATTACGGGAGATCCGACCGTCGGATTCTCCTAAAACCGGAACCGTTGGGTTCGTATCGAAAAGAGCTTTCTAACGAATATTAGAAATTAGAAATCTAACGGTTGGATTTGGAATTATGTCCAAATCAAATTCGAAAAAGGTCGCTGTAAGTGCAGTTCGATGACCGTTGATGGAAATCGACTGTACGGGCCTTGATAAAATTATTAAAAATAGTAATAATTTGTATAAAATCATAAGAAATGATTTGGGAAGAATTGGGATGAAAAACTCCATATTTGAAAAGATAAAAATAGATTTTTATCGAAATGAACTAGTTTTGAACTAGAATTAAAATTCTATTTATTTTTAAATAAATAAATTGAATTAGAAAAGGGTTTTAAAAATAACCAAAATTTCCAATGATTGCATTGGAGTGGATTTGAATCGAAATTGTCTTCGGAATATTTCGATGTTGGAATTCGTGATTATACAGGTGTTGTTATGGAGATTTGAAAGATATATTTATATCGTTATTTCCAATACGACATTTGTTAGTCGTAGAATTCGATATTGAATATAAGCCGATATATTTTCTATTCAGAGCCTTGTATTGAATATCGAATGTGATTTGGGTTTGTCGTGAATGGTGTCTTCACTAACACTGTTCTTGAACCCAGTTGAGAAAAGATTAAATCTTTTTATTTAGATTTAATGAAGTTTACCAATTAAATAATATTTAATTGGAATAGAATTGATATTGATTTTTGGGTTTATCGTGAACAGTATTTTAAATAACACTTGTTCTTTAACCCGATAATTAATGGAATGTGATTTTGGGTTTATCGTGAACCGTGTTTTAAATGACACTGATTCTTTAACCCAGTCAAAGATTAAAACTAAGTGGAGTTTTAATGAATCTTTAATTAGATTGAAAAGATCGAAAATGGAGTATCACCAGTTTTGCTCCAGGCGATAGTTAAATCTTTAATTAGATTCGAACGTGAAATGGTAATTGAATTTACCGATAACACTGTGGTGTTAGAAATGAAGTATTACTAGTTTTACTTCATGGGATAAATAGGTTGGGATTGGGAAATTAAAACAAATGATTACTTCGGTAAGTTTCGTTAATCCCGGCTAGTTGAATTGATATTCAAAAGTAGATTAAAGAATAAATTCAAGAATTTATCTTTGATAAAATTAATGGGAACATTTCCCTATGAATGTGAAATTTAGAAACTAACTGTCGGTTGGCCAAGCAGAATGGTTTTCTGGATATTGATCTGATGTTGGTTTCGGCCTTCAGGGTTAATATTTGGGGAATTATTCTCTTGATTAATTTACGGTTAGTGACTGATGAATTGGAATGAGGCGTATGTTGTGTTTGTGTAACACTTATTTAATATATACGCGAGTTATTCGGGAAGACCGGGTTTATCCCATTCTGAATAACTGATACGACGATAAGTCGAAGATGAAGACGATGGTCGAAGACCGGAGGTCTTCACGTCGTTTGGGTGATAACTGATGATCTTGATTGGGCTGTACACCCAAGAAGATGGAAACAGTTGGTGATCGTCCAGACGTACTTGGAGATCGATGGATATGCGGGGTACTAGGTGCCTCCAGTTTCGTTCAGACCCAGAACGGACTTGTAAATGGACTGTGTGTCTGACATTGGATTTTAGTCCGTGTGATTGATCTCTATTAAATATATATCGGTTTGGCGGCGGAGAATTTATTCTCTTGCTTAACGCCCTTCTCTGAGACGTACGAGCTCAGGGGTTATATATTGATGGATATCAAACGCATGGAGTGAATTGCCTGTGTGGCATGCCTAAGTGGCAATTGATCGAGGCTTCTGTTGAAAAGCAAAGTCTTGTGGTGATGATCAAAGCAAGGCCTTTGTGGCGTAGCTTTGTGTAACGTTTACCTCGCGTGTTTCACACCCGGTATGAACCAAAAACGGGAGACGGACCTCAGGGAGGGCATGCGTTTCTTTCTAGTTAGAAGTGGCGTCAGTGGTTTTACACGCCCTGACGAGTTTGACTTATGTGGTTGTTGCTGTTGCGAGGCGCCTCGGTTATATCGGTTTCGGCCGATGCTTCTGGTCGGCTGACGGACCAGACTTACACCCCATAGGGTGGGGAAACGTAGTGTTCAGGCATTTTAATCCACATTGGTGGACCGGCCCTGTCGCTCCAACGGTCGATGCGCTCTGACCCTGTGGCTCGGGCTAGAGAGTCACGAATCGGTTGGGGACTATCTTTTGCCTCGGTTCATAGACGGAAATCCAATTTCCAAATACGTGCCATTTGCGGTTTTATTTGTAAACCTGTATATGGCGACATAGTGGTATGGGGCATTCATGCCGCCTATGATTGATACTTATGATTTGAAGTTGTTTTATACTCTATGCACTTATAATAGTATCAAATGATTTGTTTTAACCGTATCAAGCATTCTTTAGCTGTTATAAGGGAAAACCCTATCCCCCGGCTTGCGATTGCATTGTGTGATAGGACCTGGGTCTTATAACAGCTTCATTTTTCTTTATTTAGCATTGCGCTGTTGTTTATGCACTGGTATTCTTGGGAGGAAACCCGTTCCGTGTTATACGGCGTGGTCCCTTGATTTACCTAGCTTTAAAAATAAAGATTAACTGTTTTAGTTCTCACACCAGTCACATGACTGACCTGGAGTTTATTGTTTTAACCTAAACTCTGGGTGCCCTTATTTTGACACGGGCAGCTAGTAGTTTTGGTTTTGCAGATTTATATTCACAGGATCCTGGTTTACAGCTGGAACGATATCCGGAAAGCTTTGTATCCGTATATCTCCTTCTAGTTGTGTATTGTATTATTTTCCGCTGCTATGTATTTAAATGTAATTTAAATCTCTGATATTTCTGTGTAATATTCATTTTTACTCTGTATATTCTGGTAATCTGATGCATTGTTGTAATATACAATGAAATGTTCTTTTATATAAATTCTGTTGTGGCTTGTTCTCGAACTATCCGACACTTTCCTTTATGGGGAAGTTACGGGTCTTCACAACCATGGGTCGAATACTATGGCATGTACACCATGGGCCGAACACACGCCAGCTCGGATCGGTCGGCTTCACTTAACTCCAGTGCAATGATTGAATGAGATGTACAAAGTATAAATCATCTTGCATGGATCAACGTGAGAACATATTCGAATATAATATGCTTTGGATAAGCATGCATGAATTGGTTATGAACACAACACGTGGCAGATACATATATAAGGGGTACACGTATGGAATGCGTGAGATCCTAGTACATAAAGCATTCACGTTACAAAGCTCCAGGAATTATGATCCATGCGAACAGTGTAAAGGCAATGTTTTTTACGTCAGCATACTAATATACATGTGGTCGGTCTTAATATCATTAAAACATGTCGTCCATGTATTTAAAGTAATAAACCATACGCAAAAATGACATGGCGGGAGAAACCATGTAAACGTCATATGGGTCGAGCATGCCACCATATGTCCAGGGACGAGCAGGTCATTAAAATAGGTCGAACACCCTCACGGTCGAGCAGCATCCATAGAAGTGCAGGGTCAAGCATGTATGAAATTGAATGAACGGATGTATATAAAGAACCAATGGCAAAGTTATGGTAGAATTGGACCAGTCTTGCTTAAAATATAATGTGCAGACCAGCTATCAAATATTGGGTCGCTTAGAACTTAAAATTATACGGGTCGGCTACTATAAAAACTCCATGTGGACTAGACTCATGAGAAAAAATGGGATTGGAAAGTGCACAATTTTATAATGCACCAGTCACCATGCAATAAAGAGCATGTGGTGAAATTACTACAAAATGGATTGGCATATAAGGAAGCGGGATCAAGCAACATAAATCTGGTATGGTCAGTAGACCATATATCTGGGTCGGTCAGTAGACCATGTATTTGGGTCGAGCAGTGAAGGGTCCAGCGGCAAAATCGTAATATTTGGGTCAGGCGAGATAGCTGTTCACAGTTGGCTCCAGCTGTCCAGTGGCAGTTTCGTAAATACGTGTATGCTCGACCCAAACCATGAACACCATAATTACAGAATTGCCAACTGGTTCAAACTTCTCCTATAAATAGCCCATTTCACCACACTTCAAGGGACCGATCTATGCCACCCCGAAGGGCTATCATTTCGATTTTCCACCATTCTAAAGCTTCTCAAGCTCCATTAATGGCTTTCTAAACTCACTCCTTCTTCCTCCGACATCAAGTGGATCTCATCTTCTCCAAACACCATTAATTCTCACTCCAATTCAATCCAAATGATCTCCAACCGCCATTGTTCCTCTTTAAAGTTCGAACCTAACACCATTTTCATGATGGAATCAAGGAAAATTATCTAATCACAAGATCTAATCCGTTCCTTCTCAAATTCAAGTTAGATCTAAAGCGGAAAGAGAGTAAAAAGTGGAGAATCATTGTAAAGAGTGAACACGTGTAATAAATGAGATGCATGAGATGATGCTCTGTGTAAACTTCCTCATGATAATGAAACTCACTTCAAAAGTGGACGTAGATCTTTCCTAGATCAGAAAACTATAAAAAAACCTTGTGTTTTTACTTACTTTTACACGTTTATTTTGCGATTATGGCTCCTTTTAACTTCTAACCATATTGGTGAAGTATGGCTCACGTAACTTTAGTGTTGAGATCCAATTTGGGTTTTAACATGTGTATTTTTGACAGCCTTGACTATTAGCTTTGAAAGTTTGAAAGATCAAAATCCATTGGTTAGTGAAGTTAATTACTATGGATCAATTGAAGAAATATTAGAACTAGATTACTGGAGAGAATTTAGTGTGGTTTTATTTAAGTGTTGTTGGTACCAAGAAAAGAAAGATTTATATGGCTGACCCGTGTCAATTTTATTCGATTGAGCCAGAAATCTTATCCTTATGTTATGGCTTCACAAGTATAACAAGTGTTTTGTATAGAAGATCCAATTGATAAGATGTGCCATAATGTCATCAAGAAATTGCCGAGTGACTGGTGTGATATCGAAAGAGAAATATGAAAACTAATATTTGAATGATATCCAACCTGCTTATGGAATGGGAAATCAAGATATTGATGTTCGTTGGTGTAGAGATGATGTCCCAATAAGACGAATCCATCTTCCACCTAGCAAGGTGAAAGACAATGCTTCTTAATTTCTGTGTATCAGTATCATATTTATTTATGTAACCGATGTACCCAATTTAAGTAAGAAAATGTTGTTTTTGCCTTGATTACATTTTAGTGTAGCGACTTTTTTATTTTATAAGTAACTGATGTATCATATTTGTGGCTTCTTTTTGTAATTGATGCCATTCTAATGTTAATTCCTCCATTTTGTGTAAGCCAGACAAATTCCACTTGAGGGTTTCAAAGTACTCTTGATGTTTCAGGGAAATGAAAAAATTCATGTATAATTTTAAGTTTTATCACATTCAAATCAAGAAGATAACCATCTTATTTTCATGTTATTTTAGTTCATGGCCCTTAAAAATTCTGCAAATCGGAGAACGTATACTGACACACACACTCCTGGTATGTATTTTTGCTTATTTTATGGTTGGCTGGAGGTATACTTTAGTAATGAACTATAGAATTTTTACAATTTCCGCTTGCTGAAACATCAGTCTAATTCTTACAATTATGTATTTCAATGCCGGTATGTAACTGATCGTATACAAGACTGATGCTTCAGTAATGAACTATGGAATTTTAAGAGTTTTATTTTTCCCTCAATCAGTAATGATTGTGTTAGTTTGTAGTTGAAGCAATGGTTGAGTTTGTACTTGAACGAGCCGTGGCATGTCTAAATTTTTACTGAAGCAAAAAAGAGGCATTGCCTCAAATTAGATCACACTGAAGCAGTGACTTAGTTATACTACAGCATACTATTGCATTCTTTGATATCATTCGTGCTTTGAACAAATTGAGTCATTGCATCAATTTGCAGCCGAGATATGCAGGCTATAGATTGTGCTGAAATGCAACTCAGTTATGCAACTGAAATGCAACTGAGGTATGCAGACCATAGATTATGCTGAAATGTCTTTGTGATGAAATGCAACTTAGTTATACTATGACCATAGTTTGTGCTGAAATGCAACTGAGGCATGCATGCCTCTCATTTTGTGTTGCAATGTAAACAGGCATTGCCTCAGTTTGTAACCGAGGCATGCATTACTTTGGTTGTGCCGAAATAGTGTATTCATTTTGAAAGCATTAGTTGTACTAAAAGCACTACTGAAATGCATGAATTTTGAAAATGCATTATTTTGTAGGTGAAGGAGGCAGTGCTGAAGTTGTTCAAGAAATTGTTACTAAAGGCACTACAGGTACTAGAGGTAGTAGAGGCATTGGAGGCTCGCGCTATATTTTCAAACTGTTTTAATTTGATGTAAACATGAACTTAGTACTGGCTGTGTCTGTAAGTGCTCTGTAAAACTGAATTTATTGGCTATGTTTTGTTATTTTGTAGTTGACTAAGTAGTACTTGTGTTGCTGGTAAATTTGAAGTGAAAAGTTCTTTGTTAATTTCATTGTGTGATGTTAATTGCTTTTATGTTTCAGTATGTTATATAATTTTGTCATAGCTATGATATAATATTGCAGTATGTGATGTTAAATGTTGCCAAAGACATGGTATAGTGTTGTCATTGGATGGCTAAATAGATTAACGCAAGTGGGCCCAAAATTGGGCTACAGATTTTATAGGCCCCACATGTTGGGGGTCATATTGTGGGGCCCACATTTTTATAAAATTTAGTACCTGGGGCAACATCTGTATTAATGTTGCCTTAGGGTCACAATGATGTTGCCATTGACTCTAAGGCAACACGGCAAAATGCAACACCAAGAAGGTGTTGCTTAAAATGAAATTCTTTTTTCTCATTGGATTTCATTTGAACCATTTAGTTTCGCCGTGTTGTAACAGAGACACGAATGAGATACTATATTCTTGCTTTTATGTTAGAAGGTGCTAAATCAATCGGTGCCGGAGCTGCTACAATTGCTTCACAGATCATTTTTGGCTTATAACAACATTTTTTTTGGCACTTTCTATATCACTTCTCTGGTGTTGTAGTATGCAATCTGTGGCGTAGTGTTTGCTGAGGAATAGTTCTCGTCGAGAATTATGGCATACGTAGAGCTCGAGATCAGGTACATGAAAAGTTGTGCAGGTCAAAGCTAGCTAACTCTGTTGCCTTGGGAATATGACTTTATCTTGTAGTGCAAGGTACGATACGGTATTCCATGGTTGATTCGATCGATCGATTAGCTTCACTTCAGAAGTTCATGTCGAATTTGAGGAGGGACTTCTTCGCCTATCTTAAGGTTAGCTTGGGCCGAACCCTAGTCGATCGTTCTCAAATTAAGGTCGATCCTGGGAATAGGAAGTCGACGCTATAGCAAGCTGAGAATGAGTCTTGATCTTTTTGAGTTGTGACGGCTTTTACCAAAAAGCTGGTCAACACTAGTCCTTTAAAATAAAACTTCCAACTTTAAACTAAAAAAAACTTGATGTTATAGAATATGAATAAAAATTCAACCTCACTATAGGTAATTTCAACTTAAGAGTTTGTATAATTCTTTTAAATATGTTACATGAATAATTTGTGAAAAGACAATTTATGCCTTATGTTGAAATCAAAAATTGATCACAACACCCCAAGGTGTTTATGTAACACTTCTCAAAAGTAGGATTTGAAAATATGGAGCCACAAAATATAAAAGCAAGTAAAGGCAGGAAAATTTTAGAGCGGTTCGGCTCATGATTTGATTCATTTCACTCCTTTTACTCATTTCACTCTTTTATAAGGATCTCCTTTTTATTCTCTCTTTTTTTTCTCCTGATTTCACTTGAATTCATGAAGCAATTGGCGAGATCTCTTGACTTATGATCATTGTTGTGTAGATCTTCAATCACTTAAATATTTAGATGATCTTCATTAGTTCCATGATGATTTTATGTTGAATCTAGGCTTGACAGAGAATTAATGGAGATTAGAGTAGCTTGAATTGAACTTCAGAAATCTCTAGTGGAGTTTGGGGAAGACTTGATCAATTTGCCATTGGAGAAAGATAGATTGAGCTTGAAAAGTCACTAATGGAGGTTGGATAAGTTTAGAGTGGTGGAGAAATGATTTGGATAGCACTTCGGGGTAGAAAAATCGGTAATCTTTCAAGTGTGAAGTGTAGGTATTTATAGGTTAAGTTACTGTGGAACGGTAGTGTCGTAATTATATGTGTACAGTTGTATACAGCTGCTACCAACGATCCATTCTTAACCCGTTAAAACGACTTGCTCTCGTACTTACAACCTGAATGAGAACGACTTGCAGTATGTTTAAATTGGAAAACTTTTCCTTAAATCATGCTGAATGACATTACCTGTAAGGACCCGAAACTTCCCCGGTCTCCGAGGAGAAGAGGAAGAACAGATTTCCTTGAGGACAAGACGAATCAGAACACAAACAGGAGAACATTTCATTGTTAATTACAACATTTCCATCAGAATACAAGAATATAACACAGTATAAATAAATATCATACATTCGATAAATATCGGAGATTTACAATTTACAATGCAACGGAAAAATAGTACAAAACATAACTGAAAAGAATATACGGATACAGAGCTTTTCGAATATCATTCCAGCTGCATACCAGGATCCTGTGAATATAAATCTGCAAAACCCAACTACTAGTTGCCCGCATGGAAAATAAGGGCACCCAGAGTTTAGGTTAAAACAATAAACTCCAGGTCAGTCACGTGACTGGTATGAGAAATAAAACAGTTATTAATCTTTATTTTAAAGTTAGGTAAATCCAGTCACCACGCCGTATCACATGCAACGGGTTTCCTCCCAAGAATGCCAGGGCATAAAACAACAGCGCAATGCTAAATAAAGAACAATGAAGCTATTATAAGACTTAGGTCCCATCACACAATGCAACGCAAGCCGGAGGATAGAGTTTTTACCTTATAATAGCCAAGAATGCTTAGTACGTAAAATTTCATGTTTTATTATTACTATAAGTGTATAGTGTCAAAACAATTTCAATCATAAGTATCAATCATAGACGGCATAAGTGCCCCATACCACTATGTCGCCATATATAGGTTTACAATTAAAACCGCAAAATGTCATATTGGAAGTTGGATTTCCATCTGTGAACCAAGGAAAGGGATCGTCCTTACCGCTTCGAGACAATCTAGCCCATGTCTCAGGAACAAACGCAACTGCACCTTGGATCTTCAGGGCCGGTCCACATGGAGTGGATTAAAATGCCTGAACAATGCGTTTCCCCGCCCTATGGGGCGTAAACTGGTCATATCCCGACCAAACTATCGGCCCCGGAACGACCGATATAACCGAGGCACCTCTCTATCCATCCTCCACATAAGTAAAATGTCAGGGCTTGCAAAACGCTGACACCACTCCTAGCTAGAAGGAAACGCATGTCCTCCCTGCAGTCCTCTCCCGTTTTTGGTTCACACCGTGGTGTGTGGCTCGCGAATCAACTCTATACAAAGGTACGCTATATGTAACGAATGGGATTTTTGACTCCGAAAATCAACACAAAACTACCATGTTGACTATTCAGACATCGGAAATTCTTGATCATTAATAGAAAGAAGTTAGAGGGTGAGAATAGATAAGATAGAAAATTAGAATAGAAGAAAGAAGAAGATCACCACAGAACAGAATCAGAATAATACGAACCTCACAACGGAACGAATAAAATATAATATATAACATAACCTTGCAATAAAACAATATATATATATAATAACATTATCAGAGTACAACACTTACACACAGCGGAAATAACAATAGTTATATAATCCTGAAGCCTCCTGCTTCAAGCTCCTCCAAGTATATCTATAAAGACCTGAACTACTTGACTGCCCGTACAAATTTGGGCACCCAAGAGTTTAGGGAAAACAAAATGAAATAAACTCTGGGTCAGTCATGGGACTGGTGTGAGTAAACTCAAATCATTTGGTTTAACTTTGAAAAATCCCTTTTCAAACGAAAAGATAATCGTAAGACCAATCCACACATAAACACGGACGGTTTTTACCTTACGATAACCCAAAACAGTTTTGGAAATCAATACTTTTCTGATATTATAATGTGTCTAATCGCAAGTAATTAACAATCTAGCAGAACACTTGCATCTCACGTTCCACATATATAGTATACAAACAAAACTGAGGGCGCTTATTGGAAATTGGATTCCGACTATGACAAGGTATGGGACCACCTACCAATAGTGTATCTCTAGAGGCGAATACACTGGGTTCAACAAGAACGTCTTACAACCCGGCCCACACATGACCGACCACTCATTTCGCTTGAGTGTATCAAATGTATACCACCAATGGTTGGGAGCTACGCACCATCTCCCGAAAAGGGACAGCATCGAAATAGATAAAAGAATGAAATGGATTTTCTCTAGATATGCACCCTAATGGGAGCGACCCACCTAGCCATGCTGCCAGCCCGATTTCTGTCATTTCCCGGTTGATGAGGCTTGAGGTCATAACGTATCTTTGATACACCTGACCACCATTCACTTAGAATGCCACATTGTCCTACCCATCAAATCACGAATTGATTTCCCTAAAAATTCCACGGGTATAAAGCTAAGAGAAACGAATTCCTCCGCCACCAAACGTAAGTACGTTTGAAGAGATCAACTTACGCGATCCGTTAGATATACCTTGTCAGACATTCGTCCATTCACGTTGTCCTGGGACTGGACAAACCAAAGGCACTATTCTGTAAACAGGATGGCCCTTGCATAACTCCCTCTTCAATTATCTTCATCATATTTGATCGCAACGCTAACGTCCATACAGAGTGGTTTCAGATAATGAATCTGATCCCGGTCTCTCCGTATTGACGACGGAAAAATGGTCAAAAACTTCGATAGTCGGTGATTTAACTATCAAAGGAAAATAGGTGTACAACCAACGATCTTATTTCCAGATAGGAATTTTATCGATCAATCATCAATCAGCATTAATCTCCTTTAATTTAATTTATCATTAATTTATTCATTTCCCATTTCTATATATTTGTAAATTCCTGTTTTCTAAATTTAGAAAATATACTTTATTAATCATTTGAAAACATCTCCATACTTACTTCCATTTCTTGTTTTCTAAATTAGAAAACATTTCTGATTTCTTTTATTTGGAAAACACTTCCAAAGTTCCTTCATTGGATTTAAATAGATGTTTAAATAAAACATCACTAAGCCATTTCAAACCATTACACTCATTAACTAAATTCATTTAGCCAATTTTCACTATCGAACCTTACCCATCCATTAGTTAAAAACGAAGTCAATCAAGTTGGGTATAATTACCTCTCAGACCTCAACTGAACAACATTTCTAATCTCGAAATAGACAAAGTTCACCCTTTCAAATCTTTTAACCAACTTCCTTACATAACTCGGATTTTATTTATGAATCCACTTCTTTATTTTAAAACATTGATTATAACTATAGCGTTATAATCCCTTCCTCTTTAATATCCAACTTCAGATTATAACTTTTATTCGTTAATTTAACTAAATAACTAAACCACAAATTTATTAATAAATAAGTAAATCTTGATTGAAAATGGAAAGTAAATATGACTTTCCCCAATTCGATATAATCGAATTCATCGTATAATTCTCTTTCGAATAATCTCTATTAGATAACCCCTTTTCGAATAAACTATATTCGATAACTCTTTCTTCGAATAACTATATTCGATAATCTCTCTTCGAATAACTATATTCGATAATCTCTCTTCGAATGATTTACATTTGATTAACTCTCTTCGAATGATTTACATTCGATTAACTCTCTTTGAATGAACTATGTTTGAATAACTCCTTTAATTCTATTCGAATAAACTATATCGAATAACTTCTTTGATTTAACTCATTTAGATTAACTCGGTTTGATTAACTCATCTTAACTAACTTAACTCGATTAACTCGACTTGACTAACTTAACTTGATTAACTTACTTACTTAACTCAACTTATTTAACTCCTATCGAATAACTAATATTCGATTAACTTATATTCGAATAACTATGTCTGTTTTAACTTTATTTTGAATGGCTAATATTCAATTTAACTCCATTCGCTTGACTCTAGATCGTAGCGATCACAATGGTTACGCCTGATTCCCTCAGGAAACATCCGACTGTCGTAGGTTATCTGCAGCCCTGCGAATTACGCTAGCAGTCATACGAAATGGCAACTCATCCTGAATAACTATGTTTGACTAACTCTATCTCAAATAACTATATTCGATCAACTCTAATTGAATAACTAACATTCAATTAATCCTAATTCGATTAATTATGTTTAATTTACTCCATCTGGTTAACTCTAACTGGTTAACTCTATCTAATTAACTCTAACTGGTTAACTCTAACTGATTTCTTTAATACGATTAACTCTAATATGATTAACTCCACTTGATTAACTCTACATCCATATTCTGTTTCAATTATCGATGTTGAAATCGATTCTTACTTCTCTATATAAGTCTCGACTTATATATTCTATTAATTCAATGATAAACATTTCATTTAATTTATAAAATATTATTTATAAATTTATCTTCTCAATCTATCGATTAGAATAGATTCTATTTAAAATCTTTGCTTTAAATCCATATCATGTTATACCCATGTGCGAAGCACGGATCTAAACCTTTCAAATATAAAATTCTCTTTTATACTATTCTAGTCACTTTTCAAGTATTTCCTTTTTATGATATCTTATTTATTTTCTAAATAAATATTCCTTTTTAGTCTATTTGTAAAAAAAAATTTACAAATATTTCCTTTTCAATTCTATCTATTTGTAGATGTTTACAAATATTTCCCTTCAATTCTATCTATTTGTTTAACGAATAAATATTCCTTTTTAATCTATTTATTTTCTAAATAGATATTTTCTTTTTATAAAATCTTTTGATTTTATAAATATTTCTTTTTCAATATAACATTGAAAATTTTCTTTTTAACATTCCAGTATTCATTATGGTATTTAACATACCATATAACAATAACCGGTATCATTCAACCATACGAAATCAACAACAGATTTCATATCACACCATATAACACAATATATGAAAAAAACAGTAAAATAAATGTTGAGGAACCCAGCTGGGTCCCTCTGACCTATTTCCCTGCATCCACAGATGTTAAACAATAAAATTAACATCAATTTCATTTCACTATGAAATTTTCTGCTAAACAGAATCAATATTTGATTAACGATTTATATTTATATCGTTATCTATATTTTCAATCAACTAACTAGTAGTCCAACCAAACAGCCAATACACAGCAAACAACCATTATCTATCAATTATAAAAATACGTTATAAAAATATAACTGAGAAGAGTTAGTGAGTTTTACTCACATTGGACGATCATCGTTAATAACGATAACCATCGCCTGATTCAGACGGACAATTTATTTTGCTATAAATTGTAATGAGTCCCGATTCGCTCCCAGTCAGTTCCATTGTGTAATGTCCGTCCATAAGATCCCGATAGATCTTGTTTCGTCGGATTCTGATCACGTATGATAAAGTTAAGAGTTATACAAGTAAACGTACATTTTTAATATTATTAAAACAAGGATATTAAATTAAATGGGCTTAACTTTTGAACTAAGGCCCAATACCCAAAATGAACAGTGCGTCTCCCTCAACCCAAAATCCCGTCATCTACTCCTTCTTTATTTGCCATTACCGATCCTTTACCAATGCCATACTCCTTCACCGTATCACTAAAAATCAATCAAAATCACTGATGAACTTCTCATCACATCCTCTACATTTCCATCACAATATATTGCAATTTGATACCCTCAATCACAATCTGTTCTCCATCCCTGAACGTAAACATCATGACAACCATCGACGCTTTTTCACCCAGATGTCCACCAGAATTTCTGGAGCGATGTTAAAATCCACGCTAAGACCAACTAAAACTTCCATTTCATCACTCGGCGCTCAAAAATCCATAATACCAAAACCCTAGGTACGCTGAAATGAAACCAGCGACACAACGAGATGATCGAACCCTGAAAAACGCATACGAAATCGAAGCTTCCTTAATGCTGAGTCAAACGAGATTTATCCCATGAATTTAGGATTTTTCTTCAGTTTGTTTTCTATTTTACAACTCTTGTTTTAAACTTGGAGAAAGAAAAAGAAGCAGCGACGCATTGATCAGAGAGTGATTTAGGGTTAGGCTAGTTAACGATGTTATATAGGAGAGTCTTAGTAATTTTATATTCGAATTTTATATTGATTTTTAAGCAACCGCGGTTGTATTTATTATTTAAAAATCCTCATGATCACACACGGTGTCTAAAAATCATGAAAACTAGCATGCAGCTACAGTTCGACATTTCGGTCCCGACGAAACTGGTTTCGTCGAATTCCGACTCCGTTTGCTCACATAGCGTATTTTTAACTGTCAAAATATCAACTGTTTTTCACATTAAAATCCTGTATGGCCACATACTGACTTCAAAAATCATGGAAATTGAAATCTAGCAATAATTTAATATTGCGGATCCGACAAAATTAGTTTCATCGAATTCTGAGGTCATTTGCAAAACTGGCGATTTTTTAAAGCCCTAAATAACCCTTTTAAATATATAAATATATTTAAAAATAATTAAATTTAATATTTAAAAATAAATATTATCTTATATATATTCACACTGAATATCGTATAGCTCCAATTGGATTTATAACTCGATGTTCAAATCCCGATTGAATCGATATTCAATTTATATTGAAAAATTCTTTTAAAATATAAATAAATCGCTATAATTTATAAAGGAATTCCATAGCGACTTTTCGAAAATTTGATTTGGAAATAAATCAAAATCTACACAATGAAATCCCGATTTTTCTCTTTCATTAGAAAAATATACTTCACCAGCTCCGAACGTTTCTTGTTTCACAGAAATCCGGCTTAAAACGAATCCTGTACATTCAGTTGAAGTTCAAATCGCTAAATTACGAACTACAGTGCCATTTAGTGCTCGATTTTAATTATATTAAAATTCTACGTTCAATTGTCGTTAAAATAATATATTCGTTATTCTAATTCAATTTTAAACTGAATTAAGTATCACAGATGATCCAATTCACACCATTTTGTGATTCCACTATTTCTTACTATTTCAGAAATTAAATATATTATTATATTATTTATTTTAATTAAATATTCAATATTATAAAATTTTGGTCATTTTAAATAACCAAACCATTATTTAAATAATTAAATAAATTATTCATATACCGTAAAAATACGGGTCGTTACACTATATCTAAGCCGTGCTTTGATCATCAACCACAAGACTCTGCTTTTCAATAGAAGCCTTGATCATTTGCATCTCAGCATGCCACACAGGCAATCCACACTATGCAACCGATGTCTATCAATCACATAGAGTGAAATCCGATGTCAGACACACATCCATTTACAAGTTCGTTCTGGGTCTGAACAAAACCGGAGGCACCTTACTCCTCCCCCATATGTCCAATATAAGGGAGAGGTCCTCGCATATCCGGTCGATCTCCAAGTACGTCTGGATGATCACCACTTATTACCTTGTCTTGGGTATACAGCCCAATCAAGACATCAGTAATCATCCAAACGATGTGAAGACCTTCGGTCTTCAACCACCGTCTTCATCCTCGACATATCGTCAAATCAGTTATTCAGAATGGGATAAACCCGGTCTTTATGAATAACTCGCGTATATAATAAAAAAGTGCTATAATTATACAACATACGCCTCATTCCAATCTAGAATATTCCTTTATTCAAATATTCTTATACTTTGGGAAAGGTTCCCATTAATTTTATCAAAGATAAATTCTTAAAATTTATTCATTAATCTTCCTTTGGATATCATTTCAATCTAATTAAAGATGCATTAAAACTCCATTTGGTTTTAATCTTCCCAAGAATGAACATTAACGATTGTTTAACTTGGGAAATCATATCCTGCCTTTAACTGGGTTAAAGAACCAATGTCATTTAAAATACGGTTCACGATAAACCCAAAATCACATTCCATTCCATCACCCTTTAACCGTAAATTAGCAAGTGAACAATTCCCTAAGTATTAACCCCGAATGCCGAAACCAACATCAGATCAATACCCAGGAAACCATTCAACTTAACTAATCTCCAGTTAGTTTCTGATTTTCTTAACTCCATTGGGTCTAAGAACAGTATTATTAAAGATACCATTCACGACAACCCAAAATCTTATTCCTGTCTTTAACTGGGTTAAAGAACCAATGTCCTTTAAAGCACGGTTCACGATAAACCCAAAATCACATTCCATTCCATCAGCCTTTAACCGTAAATTAGCAACTGAATAATTCCCTAAGTATTAACCTCGAAGGCCGAAACCAACATCAGATCAATGCCCAGGAAACCATTCAACTTAACTAATCTCCAGCTAGTTCCTGATTTTCTTAACTCCATTGGGTCTAAGAACAGTATATTAACGATACCATTCATGACAACCCAAAATCTTATTCCATTGTTAATCTGGTTAAAGAACAAGTGTTATTTAAAACACCGTTCACGATAAACCCAAAGACCAATTTCAATTCAATTCCAATTAAATATCAATTAATTGGAATATTTCATTAAACCTAAATAAAAAGATTTAATCTTTTCTCAACTGGGTTCAAGAATGGTGTTAATAAAGACACCATTCACGTTTCCCAAAATCACATTTGATATTAAATACAAGGCTCTGAATAGAAAATATATTGGCTTATAGTCAATATCAAATTAGGGAATCAACAAATACCGTATTGGAATAACGACATATATATCTTTCAAATTCCTCCACAATATCTGTATCATCACGGAGTCCAATATCGAAATATTCCGAAGATAATTTCGACTCAAATACATTCCAATTCATATATTGGAAATTCTGGTTATTTTTAAAACCATTCCAAATCCAATTCATTTATTTAAAAAATATTGGATTATAATTTTGGTTCAAAACTAGTTCATTTCGATGAAAATATATTTTTATCTTTTCAAATATGGAATTTTTCAGCCCAATTCTTTCCAAATTATTTATTATGATTTTACACTAATTATTGATATTTTCAATAATATTATCAAGGCCCGTACAGTCGATTTCCATAAACGGCCATCGAACTACACTTACAGCGACCTTTTCCAAATTTGATGTGGACACAATTCCAAATCCAACTGTTAGATTTCAAATCTCTAATATTCGTTAGAAAGCTCTTTTCGATACAAACCTAATGGTTCCGGTTTTAGGAGAATCCGACGGTCGGATCTCCCGTAATATCCATTTGAAGTCAATGGTCGAAATTCACAAACTGCCACTGCGCGGTGCGTTCTATTCAGGCCATTATATTATATATAATATATATTTCATCGATTTCCATTTAAAACGCATTTTATAAATCGTTTTAAATTCGTTTTCAAAACGATTTAAACTTCATATTCAATTTCAAATCAAAATTGAATATTCGATTAATATATAAATGATAATATGTTCAAAACATTAGATTTTGAAATCAATTCCTTTTCGACATTCATTATAAAAATGAATAAAATCGATATAAATATCATTCACTTTATATATTTTTATATATTCGTGTCCATCACAAATCAGACATCAAAATCAGATTTTGATTATTTTCTGAATATTATTTTAAAATAATCGTTATTTTAAAATATTCATTCCTTTCTGAACTGGAATTAGACACAGTCAATTACCATATAACTTGATTTATATGGATTTCACACACACATGTACACAACAACAACCAAACATGGTCAACTATCATTCAAAGTGCATTCTACATTGCATAAGCATCAAATATAAATATTTAACGCTTACAACAGCCTGTCAATCAATCGATCGACATACAGCTAATTATTGGGAATAGTGTATGTCATATATCATCCCAATACCCGTGTGGGGTTTCAATCAACAAATACAGATTTATTTGTGCAGTTGGGCGATGTGTAAAATTTATCGTCCCAATCAATATCAGTCAATTGTGTGTACATAAACAAATCGTCCGATTTGTTTATAAATTTTTTTTTTTTCACATACACGTTAAAATTATATTTTAAAGTATATAAAATATTTTATTCCTTTCCGCATCACACAATCAAATTTCACAACACAATCAAACAAACAAACAAGTCATCCATGGTCTGTTGATGATAGGTGTCGGGTGCTGCTAAGCACCGTCTGCATCCTAGTAAGTATTTTAACTAGAAAATAAAGAAAAAGTGAGAAGTTCTCATCTAGAAGCTAAACCAAAAGCCGCGACTCTGCATATAGAAAATCTTTGTCGCGTTTCCAACGAGATCATGCGGTATATGTTAAAAATCATGTTTTTAACATCGTTATATATAAAATTAAAAACCACATTTTTATCCAGTTACTATATAAATAAAAAGTACATTTTTAGTCTAACGTTATATACATAAAAATCATATTTTTACTTCACTATTATATGATAAAAATCATATTTTCTTATAGAGCTAAAAATTGAATTTTTATATGACTAAAAATCAAATCTTTTGCTACAACATACCTTTACATCGCTATTCAAGTAACGAAATTCATATTTTTTAAGACTATGTCATTCATATAAAAAATCACATTTTTATAAGTTCACTTTCATGTTGAAATTAAATCTTCCCGTTTTCAAAAATTGAATATTTTTGTTTTCAAAAATCGAATCTTTTATCTTTTAAAAATCTAATCTTTTATAGTTCAAAAATCTAATCTTTTATAGTTTAAAAATATAATCTTCTTTCTATGAAAAATCAAATCTTTGCTTTCATAAAAACCAAGTCTTTGTATGAATAAAAATCATGCCTTCACCTATATAAAAATCCAATTTTTATTTCAAAGTTGTATGACTCTAAAAATTGATTTAAAGATCAATCCTTTTTTTAATTAATCTAAACTAATTATTTTAAAATAAACCGAAATAAACACTTATTGTTATTTGAAGAGGAGAGGCGGGGACTGTAGATGGCCAGAGGGGCGCTGTGGGGGTTGGGCGTCGGCCTCAGGCGGTGCTGGAGGCATTGGGTTGTGCTCAACGTCGGAGGTGGGTTTGGGGTTCTCGGGTTTGGGATGGGGAGGGAAACCGAAGGGCTGGAGAGAGAGGGGGTCGAAGTTGCGATGGGGAGGAGGAAGGGGACCGGAGGTCGTCGGCGGCGCCAGCCTGGGGCGGCGCGATGGCGTAGGGGGGGGGAGGGGGCGACGGGGTTTCTTCAATCGTGTTTTTTTTATTTTTTTAATTTGTTCTGAAGTGAAGAACGACACAGGGGGGTGAGATAAAAGGGCGTTGACCAATAATTTTTCTTTATTTAATTATTTTATTTTCTCCATTTGATTTCAAAAGATGTTTTTATTTCTAACTCCAATTCAAGCCCAACGACTGTCGCCCTTAGCTAATTACCCCCATGCCGAACACAATGGGATATGTATCATAAGCTTGTTCGGCTGTTTCGATAGGTTTTCGTTAAATTAAAATATAAATCAGTGTATATTGAATTTACACTAACATTTTAATTTACCGGGGCCACATACCGACTCCAAAAATTCCAGAAAAATATATTTGGCTTCGTTTTGATGATACGGTCCTAACAAAACTAACTTCGTCGAATTTGGAGACGTACGAAAAATGGTTATTTTCTGGTCAATCCAAATTGACTAAAACTGTCAAAACACGTTTTCCTTTGCCACGCTCACATATTGATTCCAAAAATTATGAATTTTGGAATCTAGCAATAATTAGACATCTCGAATCCAACAAAAGTTTTTTCGTCGAAACGGAGGTCATTTACAGAATTTCCATTTTAAGGGCTATATTTTCCATAGCGACTATTCTGGATTTTCAACTGGGCATAACTTTTTATTCCCGCTATGAAATTTCAATTTTTCGGATTCGTTGGAAAGATATTTTCAAGCAGATTCTAATATTTTTTGTTTTGCCAAAATCCTGTTTATTTTGAATCCGGTACATTCATTTGAAATTTGAAATCGAATTTTCAAACTATCGCGCCATTTCCAATTCCTTTTATAATTAAAATAATTATTTTATATTCTAACGTGGATTCAAATAAATATATACCTTCTAATTCTATTCAAAATAAATTTCTTGTCATCATTAGTTAAAATAAATCATTTTAAATATTCAAAATTCATTAAAATTGACAAAATAAAAATTTAAATTGGTTCTGATTTTCCGGGTTGTTACGATCTCCCCCACTTAAAATCTTTTCGTCCTCGAAAGGAACGAAGCTGAAAGTTGTTTTACTAATCAACTCAACTTTCATTATTTTAATTATGGCTTAAGTTCTTCAACTTTTCAGTTTCTAAGAGCTTTTCAAATTTTTCAAAAATTTGGCTAACACCCTAAATTTTCGAAAAATTTCGCAATAACCTCCTTTGTACGGGACCACCGGGAAAATCCCCAAACCGCCACACAGGCCTCTCCAATAAAAAAGAACAGGAAACAGCTGAGCGGCTAGCCAATCGGCTCATAAAATCATCAAAACCCCAAGAAATACAATAATCATGTACCTTTTCGTCAGGCAAACAATTTTATTCCTCTGCTTAGCTTCCCTGCTATGACCTGTTCAATGTATATACATGTACATGTATGCAATTTCAAACAATTTTTAACATAGTTCAATATTTGGTTCAATTTGGCCTAAGTTTACCTTACATTCACATGTTGGTTTAAATAAATAATCACATAACACAATCATCAATCAATTAGTTGATTATCATTTCAAATTCATAATTTTGATACATATACAGAAAATCATGTTTTTGATGCCAATTTACAACAATAATGCAATCTAGTTTTGGTTCTCACACCACTCAATTGGAAATATATAGATATTCCACTTTCGAAACTCGAACATAAACTACTGATGTTGACATGTCAATCACCAGTATCACCAGAGTCATCTTCGGGCGACTAGAGTGTGATTCTGTATCTATCCAGTATATTTGAGACTTCCATTACACGTGGATAAGACGTATATTAAAATCTCTATATACTTGATTGTCCAAATAACTTTAAAATAAATATTAAAATACAAATAATAAAGTTTAAATTTTCAAAAGAAAATTCGTTTTCATTTTTATTTTAAAAATATCACTCTCCACACTCGTTCTAGGATACTATTATTCTATCTCTAACGAGTCATTCTCATTGGATATTACTAATCCAATCTCTGACGGATTCTTTCGTTTTGTTCTAATGTGTCTTGTTCTCCGAGCTCTGTAAACCAAAGCTCTGATACCACTGTAAGGACTCGAAACTTCCCCGGTCTCCGAGGAGAAGAGGAAGAACGAATTGCCTTGAGGACAAGACGAATCAGAACACAAATAGAAGAACATTTCATTGTTATTACAACAATTCCATCAGAATACAAGAATATAGCAAAGTATAAATAAATATCATACATTTGATAAATATCAAAGATTTACAATTTACAATGCAGTGGAAAAATAATACAAAACACAACTGAAAAGAATATACAGATACAGAGCTTTCCGAATATCATTCCAGCTGTATACCAGATTCCTGTGAATATAAATCTGCAAAACCCAACTACTAGCTGCCCATGTGGAAAATAAGGGCACCCAGAGTTTAGGTTAAAACAATAAACTCCATGTCAGTCATGTGATTGGTGTGAGAACTAAAGCAGTTATTAATCTTTATTTTAAAGTTAGGTAAATCCAGGGACCATGCCGTATAACACGGAATGGGTTTCCTTCCAAGAATATCAGTGCCTAAAACAACAGCGCAATGCTAAATAAAGAACAATGAAGCTATTATAAGACTCGGGTCCCATCACACAATGCAAGGCAAGCCGGAGGATAGAGTTTTTACCTTATAATAGCCAAGAATGCTTGGTACATAAAATTTCATGTTTTATTATTACTATAAGTGTATAGTGTCAAAACAATTTCAATCATAAGTATCAATCATAGATGACATAAGTGTCCCATATCACTATGTCGCCATATATAGGTTTACAATTAAAACCGCAAAATGTCGCATTGGAAGTTGGATTTCCATCTATGAACCAAGGCAAGGGATCGTCCTTGCCGCTTCGAGACAATCTAGCCCATGTCTCAGGAACAGCCGCAACTGCACCTTGGATCTTCAGGGTCGGTCCACATGGAGTGGATTAAAATGCCTGAACAATGCGTTTCCCACCCTATGGGGCGTAAACTAGTCATATCCCGACCAAACTATCGGCCCCAGAACGACCGATACAACCGAGGAGCCTCGCTATCCATCATCCACATAAGAAAAATGTCAGGGCTTGCAAAACGCTGGCACCACTCCTGGCTAGAAGGAAACGCATGTCCTCCCTACAGTCCTCTCTCGTTTCTGGTTCACACCGGGGTGTGAGTGTAACGACTCGTATTTTGGTCGTTAAATATTTAATTTAATTTATTTTTTTAAATATTATATTTATGGTATTAATGAATTTTAATTCGTTAATAAAAACGATATTTGATCGTTAAATTTATATTTAAAATAAATCGAGCTCGAAATGGCGAGGCAGTTCGTAATATTGAATTTTGAACTTTAATTGAATGTACAGGATCCGATATAAGTCGGATTTCTGCGAAACGAGAAACGATGGAACCGTGTTGATGATAATTTTCATATGAAAGAGAAAAATCCAGATTTTGTGTTGTAATTTGTTAGTTATGGCCAAATCAAATTTTGAAATAGTCGCTGTGGAAATCATTATTTAAAATATACGCGTTAAAATAGCCGTTTTTCAAACGGACTCAGATTTCGACGAATCCAGTTTCAGTGGGACTGTAACGTTAAATTACTATACAGTGTTGAATGGCGTGGAAAACCAATGTCGTATGTGACCACAACAGCCATAAACGCTCGTTCAATTTCAATAGTGCGCAATTAATTTAATAAAGGGTTATTTGGGTATAACTTGAACATACGATCGAATTAAGCCACGAAATCAGTTCCGTTGAGTTCGTATCGTCGATTAGAGTTAGAATATGTATATAGTTTGTTATTTTTGGAAACCAGCTAATTTGGTGTCAAAAATGGCATTGCGGTGCGCATAAAAAAATAGCCTACCGGGGAAACAGTCTCAGAATGCGACGAAACTAGTGTTGTTAGGTTCGTATCAATAAATTATTGTAGGATATTGTAACAACCCGTATTTTCAATAACCTGTTATAACATAAATTGAGGCAGAATTTAATTATAAAATGTGAATCAAGGGAAACGGGCTATGCCATTGCGTTCGTCTCGGAAAAATACGCGAAATAGAGTCCGAGTTTTCGAAAATCGGAGTCCGTATGACCCAGTTAAGGCCCATTGAAGTTTGCAGAGAATTCCTAAGTAAAAACAGATTTAAATTTTAAATTAAGAAACTAGGGTTAGGGCAAACTGGGCAGGCGGGAAAAATTCCCGCCCAGGACCCCATGTCGACAGGGGTCTTAGCATGTCGACTGCCCTGTCGACAGCCCTGTCGACAGGGGGTGCCCGGGCTGTTTAGCCTGGTGCACCATTTCTGATTAGGGCTTGGTCTTGTGGCTTGTTTCTAGAGAGTTCCGAGATCTGATGGACCTAATTGAATCTAGGGTTAATCCTATGGTCTAAATCACTAGCCTAATCTATAAATAAGACCCTAACCCACCCTAAATCACTCATTATTCACTCTAGCAACAAAACTATGGCAAAATCAAAACTCTCATGGCCTCCACTCTCTTCATACAATTCCTAAATTAATTCCTAAGTGATTTTCCATGCATACAAGTATATTTAGGCTTGTATGATCCTCCTTAGCTTGCATTAAAGGCTTGTTTCTCTATTGGCATCATAAAGGAGGAGTCTTGATCAAGTTTGCTTGCATTTGGGGGTTTTAATTAGTTGCATAAGGGGTTTCTTACAATTGCTATACTCATTTGAGTCCGCATAAGCATTGTAAGCCCTCTTACCTTCATTTTAGAAACTCTAAAGTTAATATGTGATGAAAGTTGGGATCTTTGCAAGTTTATTTAGTTATGTATGTTTATGCATGTACACTAAGCCATGATTTGCAAGTTCATTGAGTTATGCATGTTCACTATGCCATGTTTTGCAAGTTTATTGAGTTATGCATGTTTATGCAAGTTCACCATGCCATGATTTGCAAGTTAAATGAGTTATGCATGTTTATGCAAGTTCACCATGCCATGGTTTGCAAGTTAAATGAGTTATGCATGTTTATGCGAGTCCACTATGCCATGATTTGCAAGTTAAATGAGTTATGCATGTTTATGCGAGTCCACTATGCCATGATTTGCAAGTTAAATGAGTTATGCATGTTTATGCAAGTTCATTATGCCATGTTATGCATGTTTAATAAGTTATGCATGCTTATGCAAGTTTAAAATGACAAGTTGTGCATGTTTGACAAGTTATGCATGCTTATGCAAGTTTAAGATGACAAGTTGTGCATGTTTGACAAGTTATGCATGTTTATGGTAATATGCAAGTTCACTATGCTAAGTTGTGCAAGTCTAACATGTTATGCATGATTGTTGTGCAAGCTTATCATGTATGTTGTGCCAAGTTCCCTCTTCCTATCTTTTATGCGCTATTACGAATATGTAGGCGATAGAATGACGTTGGGGGTTTTGGGGTGAACTTAAAATACATGAAAATATAAGATTGGGAATTTACCTATTAAGTTAGGTCTACCCCTTGGGAATTTACCTATTCAGTTAGGTCTACCCAAGTATTTGTTAAACTTGTAATTATGTTTTGAAATAAAGTGGACATGACACTTAGAAAACATAAGTGTGGCCAACTCGAGGTTGGGTTGAGTTTGTAGCGTAATTCTACCCGGAACCGACCGGCTTAACTAGTGGCTACAAACAATAGGACCCAATGTGAGAAGTTGGTCATGTGGTGCCAAGACCCGAGGTTAGACCAAGTTGTGGTGTAAAGCTACCCGGACCCGCCCGGCTTAACTAGTAACCGCAACAAAGTCTAATGTGAGAGGTTAAGGTGCATTAAGTTAATTAACGCCTCATGATTAGGGTTAAGTCAGGGTCCACTAATACTTAATCCACTTGGGGATTAGAGGGATTGAAATGGGGTTAAGTGTGAACGGTTGGTTACACTTAACCAGTTTAATCCAATTGGGGGTTCGAGGGATTAGAATGGGGTTAAGTTACACTTAACCAATTTAATCCATGATTAGTGAAGGGTTAAATCGCACTTAACCCTCTTAGAAAACCCTAGCAGCGGGTCTGTTCCGGCAGTAATCCCAGTTTGGTATCATCACAACCCTAGAGGACTAGGCTAGGGCGGGGCACGATTACTGGACGGATGTAAGCGACCAAAAGGCGATGGCTGAGTGGTACAGCGGTGCGGGTCCAGGCGGGCTACGGACGTGCACGTAGTCCGGTGTTGGACAAACTCGAGGCACGGGTACCAGTAGGTTAGGGCTGTGCATTATTGCTTAAGTGTCTGGGGTTGACACCCGAGGGCTTGATACACCCAAAGGTGGACCCAGCACAGTCTAACTACAACCATATGTGGGCCATATGGACACCAACACTTGACGTGTTAGGTTTATAGGGAGCCGATCGACTAGACCGTTGGGCTGGACCTTATATTAAGGTCACTTCATGTTATTGGGCCAAAGTTTGGGCTGAGGGATCAATACCTGTTATGTTGGTTTGCTGGTACACCGTGGTGCAAAACTTAACCTTGTTTATGCGATGACACCTCTATCTATCTTGTAGTTAATTTACCATGTCAGTATGTTGTTATCTATGATCATCTCAGTTTCCATCATGATGTTAACTTTATTAGTTTATAGACTGATCGTAGCAGGGCTTACTCAGTCTTTTTGACTGACCTGTTTTCTTTCGCCTCTTTTCTTCCGTTCCCCCCCCCCCCCAGGTTCTCAGGGAGGGAATACAGGAGCCTAGCTTGGATTTTAGCTGCTTCCTTGGATAGCTCAAGTACGCTTTGGACTTGAGCCCGCTATGGTTTATCACTCTTATTTGGGGATAGTACTTATGTATTTCAGTTTATCAGATGATGTAATTGTCTAGACTTGTAATTTTGGGAAATTGACATTTTGATGTACCAGACTTGTGTTTTGAAATGGTTTAAAAATCTTCCGCTGTTTTATCTACTTACTCTGTTTATTTACATATATATATGTCATGTCCTGCCTTGCTATATCATTATGCATGTTTACCTTATTTAAAAACGCCCCACCAAAGTCAGAGTCGCTTGCAAGAGCCACCCTGGCGGAGGTGGGGTGTTACATTTGGTATCAGAGCATAAGGTTTACGAGAAAGGATAAAAAGGTTTTTTTTTTTTTTAAAAAAAAAAACTTTTGAAAAACTATTTTCAAAACCAAGTATAAAGTATTTTCCAAAGAAAAGTCTAGTTTATTTTAAAGGCTATTCCCCAAAAAGCCATTAGCAAAGTTCCTTCGTTTTTCTCCATTCTGAATCTATCTTTTTCTCCGTTTCCAGTATGGCCGACAATTTTGCCATTCCGGAGGGAGTACACGTACCTGTTTGGTATAGGAGACTTTTGGAGGCCAGGGCGACCGAAGCCGGCCCCGCAAATATTACTCCTCCTCCGGTAGTTGATGTTCCTCTTCCTCCTTCCCCTCAGCATCCTCAAACTGACTTCGCAGAGATTTGCCAAGATTTTAAGGCGATGGGTTGCAAGAATTTCTTTGGAACCGAGACTTTTGTAGAGGCAAGGAATTGGTTGAAAGAGATCGAAGATCTTTTAGCCACCTTTGATATAGGTGACCGCAGGAAGGTTTTATTGGCAGTATGGTTGCTAAAGGAAGAAGCTGCACGTTGGTGGGTAGTCACCACCGCTACTAGGCCAATTGAGACTTGGGATGACTTTAGAGGAAGGTTTGGACTAAGGTTCTTATCACTAAAGCAAGGGGACATGACTATTAGGGAATACATAGATAAGTTTAATCAACTGGCTCGGGTCGATTTAGACTCAGTTAATACCGCCCAGAAGAAGGCCCTACACTTTGCTCTAGGATTAAACGAGCCATTACATGGTTTGGCCATGTCTCATATACCCTTGGGGGCGACTCTCGAGAATTTGGTGAATATGGCCCTACTTCAAGAAGAAGATAACAATGACATGAAAGAGGTCAAGACGAATGAGTCTCAAGGCAAGAGAGTAAATTCCGGGAAACGGGGCAAGAATAACTATAACCGCAAGGACAAGCCAAGAGAGAATAGGAAATGCAACTTCTGTGGTAAAGTTGGACATATATCCAGGGAATGTAGGAAGAAGAAGAGAAAGCGGGGCGAATGCTTTCATTGTGGTGAGTTTGGACATCTCAGCAAGGATTGCCCAAGGAAGCAAGGGCAAGGTCAGACTCAGTGTGCAGGACTATCTGGAGGGCGAGTTCATCCCCTCAACACCGTTCTTCCAGCTTATGATAGAGGTAGTGTTTCTGTTGAAAGTCTTGTTTACATTTTCTGATTTTCCCTGTTCGTACTTTGTTTGATTCTGGCACATCGCATAGTTTTATTTCATCTGATCTAGTTGAAAGTTTGCACCTAAGTACTAGTCTAGTTGATGATCCCGTATGTGTTTCAAATCCAATTGGGGGGTTCTGCCCGTTTGTCTGTGGTCTGAGTGGATTTGAAAATTTCTATCTTGAGTATAGAATTCTCGTGGGATGCTTATATTCTCGGTTTCAGGGGATATGGGTTGGTTTTGGGCATGGAATGGTTGTCCTGTTTTGGAGCCATTCTTGGTTTTTGTATATAGGGTTGTGAGGCTCATGACTCGCCTCGGTAATACCCTAGGAATTTCTAGCAACCCTATGGGTCCCGTCATGTTATGTTATCTTGAATCCCTCGACTCGTCTATCGATAGTTTGCAATCTGTGAGGGTGGTCCGAGAATACCCTGATATCTTGGGATAGACTTCCGTATTATCTGGTTGCTAATACCAAACCAGCTTCGTGGCCGGTTAGGCACATGACCTCACGAGATGAGAGTTAAGAAAGCAAGTCAAGGAGTTGCTTGAGAAGAACTTCCTGAGACGAAGCATTTTCGAGTAGGGTGCTCCCGTAGTATTCGTTACTGATGGGGACGGTTTGCTTCGCTTATGTGTTGGTTATCGTGAGAAGAATAGACAACCGTTACCAAGGATCGATGATTTGTCTGATCAGCTTGTAGGAGCATCCGTTTTCTTTTGATCTAGCTACCGGATTCCATCAGCTTAGGATGGCTGAGGATGGAATTGACAAGACTGCGTTTAGGACTCTGGATGGGTTTTAGAATGGCTAGTCATGCTATTTGGTTTGACTAATGCACCCACATATTACGTGAACTGGATGGGTAGGGTGTTTAGGGAGTCCTTGAACAAGTTTGTCATGGTCATCATAGACGATATTTTGATCTCCTCAAAAGAACGAGGAAGAACATGCTATACATCTCAAGAAGGAGATGGATACGCTTAGAGCCACCAGTTGAAGGTCAAGTTCTCCAAATGTCACTTTGGAGGAAAGAAGTTGGATTTCTTGGGCATATAGTTCTTAAGTAAGGCTTAGCGGTGGATTCCGCTAAAGTGGTTGCGGTTTAAGACCGGAAAACTCTGAGGAGGGCAATTGAAGTAAGAAGCCTCCTCCGTTTGGCTAGTTAGTTAGCATTCCGGAGCTTAGACTTACTCTTCTGGATCAAGAAGGGGGTTTCACAGGAAGAAGACCCGCGGTGGGTCAAGAACATGGACCAGTTGATTCGAGGCGAGATGTTAAGTCACCTCGCTAGATATATTATAGATGACAAGGGATGACTAAGGCGCGATGAGACATTATGTGTTCCTCGAGTGAAAGACTTGGTAAAGAAGGTTCTTGAAGATGCGCATCACTCGAGGAGGTGGCCGAGTTGGCCTCAGGATGCTTGTTGTGCCACCAGGTTAAGGCCAAGTCATAGAAGCCCAGCGGGCCATTACCTCCATTGGAGGTTTCGCAAGGGAAGTGTGAAAACATCTCGATAGATTATGTGGGTCATAATAGGTAGACTCACGAAGAGTGCTCATTTCAGTCCGGTAAAGAGCGAGAGGACTGTGTCATGGTTAGCAACGGTTTACCCTGAAGAAGTTGGCCAGTTTTGAAATAACCTACAAGAAGCCATGGGTAGGCGACTGAATCTAGGTACGGCCTATAGGCGGATGGTTTATGTCGATTAAGCCTGAGTTATCACGTTTATAAGGGCAATTGGCAACGGGGATTGGTATTTTCAAGAAAAGTTCTGCTGCGTGTAATACTTTATAGTAAGCAGACGAGATCCAGGATTCCCTAGTGAATTTTGGAGAGCTTGCATGAAATCATGAGGTTATAGTATGTTTAAGCCAAGTATACAGAAGGAAGAATAAGTGGAAAAGAAAGACGAGAGGCGATAATGAAATGAGTTCCAACTCGAATTTGGGAAATAGGAGTTAGGGAGCCAAGGAATCATGAAGTGAAAGATAGTCAAAGCACAGTGGAGTTAAGCTCAAGGAAACGTGACTAAGAAGAGTGAAGACTAGATACGCGCATCATATCTCTTTTTAAGAGTGCATCCTTGATCCTTGTTTTCCTGTGGAGCTTGCTTGCAAGTTATCTTTTGTATATATCCTCTCGGTCCCATTCTCGACCTTATTTCTGTTGTAAACTCCATAAGGGGGTTGAGACTCATCGGTTAGTACTATATGTCGGAGTTTGAATGGATTTCTTGTAATCCAAAAAGGATTTTATCTTGCTAAGATCTCTTTTTAGCATATTTCTCTGTCCATGTTTATCTAGTTTATCGTGTTTATCTTGTCATGAGAACCTTAGGTAGAAACCCTTTTGTTGAAACATGTGTTTGAAACATGTTATGCTTGATGGTTGCAAGTGGTTGCAAGTGTTTGCAAGTGGTTGCTCGTGGATGCATTATACACGATTAGGCACTAGATCGGCTCGCACACTCCTCATATTGCATATGCATGAGTGTTTATGCTTATTCATGGATGGAAATTGTGTGTTATCACATGGATGTTGCATATGGGTGTATGTTATGTGCACACATATAGATGATATATATTATGTTAGGAATTGCATGCATATGGATTCATTTCACTAACATAATTCGCATTGATGATATTTGCATTAGATAAGTACATATACACACACCTCTGCATATGTTCATCCAGCATTTAGAATCTTGTAAGGACAATGGTTGCTCGTGGGTGATGTTTTGAGTAGATGGATGATTGGATGGTAGGATACGTTCTTCCTAACTTGAAGATTTCGGGGACGAAATCCTTTAAGGAGGGGAGAATGTAACAACCCGTATTTTCAATAACCTGTTATAACATAAATTGAGGCAGAATTTAATTATAAATTGTGAATCAAGGGAAACGGGCTATGCCATTGCGTTCGTCTCGGAAAAATACGCGAAATAGAGTCCGAGTTTTCGAAAATCGGAGTCCGTATGACCCAGTTAAGGCCCATTGAAGTTTGCAGAGAATTCCTAAGTAAAAACAGATTTAAATTTTAAATTAAGAAACTAGGGTTAGGGCAAACTGGGCAGGCGGGAAAAATTCCCGCCCAGGACCCCATGTCGACAGGGGTCTTAGCATGTCGACTGCCCTGTCGACAGCCCTGTCGACAGGGGGTGCCCGGGCTGTTTAGCCTGGTGCACCATTTCTGATTAGGGCTTGGTCTTGTGGCTTGTTTCTAGAGAGTTCCGAGATCTGATGGACCTAATTGAATCTAGGGTTAATCCTATGGTCTAAATCACTAGCCTAATCTATAAATAAGACCCTAACCCACCCTAAATCACTCATTATTCACTCTAGCAACAAAACTATGGCAAAATCAAAACTCTCATGGCCTCCACTCTCTTCATACAATTCCTAAATTAATTCCTAAGTGATTTTCCATGCATACAAGTATATTTAGGCTTGTATGATCCTCCTTAGCTTGCATTAAAGGCTTGTTTCTCTATTGGCATCATAAAGGAGGAGTCTTGATCAAGTTTGCTTGCATTTGGGGGTTTTAATTAGTTGCATAAGGGGTTTCTTACAATTGCTATACTCATTTGAGTCCGCATAAGCATTGTAAGCCCTCTTACCTTCATTTTAGAAACTCTAAAGTTAATATGTGATGAAAGTTGGGATCTTTGCAAGTTTATTTAGTTATGTATGTTTATGCATGTACACTAAGCCATGATTTGCAAGTTCATTGAGTTATGCATGTTCACTATGCCATGTTTTGCAAGTTTATTGAGTTATGCATGTTTATGCAAGTTCACCATGCCATGATTTGCAAGTTAAATGAGTTATGCATGTTTATGCAAGTTCACCATGCCATGGTTTGCAAGTTAAATGAGTTATGCATGTTTATGCGAGTCCACTATGCCATGATTTGCAAGTTAAATGAGTTATGCATGTTTATGCGAGTCCACTATGCCATGATTTGCAAGTTAAATGAGTTATGCATGTTTATGCAAGTTCATTATGCCATGTTATGCATGTTTAATAAGTTATGCATGCTTATGCAAGTTTAAAATGACAAGTTGTGCATGTTTGACAAGTTATGCATGCTTATGCAAGTTTAAGATGACAAGTTGTGCATGTTTGACAAGTTATGCATGTTTATGGTAATATGCAAGTTCACTATGCTAAGTTGTGCAAGTCTAACATGTTATGCATGATTGTTGTGCCAAGTTCCCTCTTCCTATCTTTTATGCGCTATTACGAATATGTAGGCGATAGAATGACGTTGGGGGTTTTGGGGTGAACTTAAAATACATGAAAATATAAGATTGGGAATTTACCTATTAAGTTAGGTCTACCCCTTAGGAATTTACCTATTCAGTTAGGTCTACCCAAGTATTTGTTAAACTTGTAATTATGTTTTGAAATAAAGTGGACATGACACTTAGAAAACATAAGTGTGGCCAACTCGAGGTTGGGTTGAGTTTGTAGCGTAATTCTACCCGGAACCGACCGGCTTAACTAGTGGCTACAAACAATAGGACCCAATGTGAGAAGTTGGTCATGTGGTGCCAAGACCCGAGGTTAGACCAAGTTGTGGTGTAAAGCTACCCGGACCCGCCCGGCTTAACTAGTAACCGCAACAAAGTCTAATGTGAGAGGTTAAGGTGCATTAAGTTAATTAACGCCTCATGATTAGGGTTAAGTCAGGGTCCACTAATACTTAATCCACTTGGGGATTAGAGGGATTGAAATGGGGTTAAGTGTGAACGGTTGGTTACACTTAACCAGTTTAATCCAATTTGGGGTTCGAGGGATTAGAATGGGGTTAAGTTACACTTAACCAATTTAATCCATGATTAGTGAAGGGTTAAATCGCACTTAACCCTCTTAGAAAACCCTAGCAGCGGGTCTGTTCCGGCAGTAATCCCAGTTTGGTATCATCACAACCCTAGAGGACTAGGCTAGGGCGGGGCACGATTACTGGACGGATGTAAGCGACCAAAAGGCGATGGCTGAGTGGTACAGCGGTGCGGGTCCAGGCGGGCTACGGACGTGCACGTAGTCCGGTGTTGGACAAACTCGAGGCACAGGTACCAGTAGGTTAGGGCTGTGCATTATTGCTTAAGTGTCTGGGGTTGACACCCGAGGGCTTGATACACCCAAAGGTGGACCCAGCACAGTCTAACTACAACCATATGTGGGCCATATGGACACCAACACTTGACGTGTTAGGTTTATAGGGAGCCGATCGACTAGACCGTTGGGCTGGACCTTATATTAAGGTCACTTCATGTTATTGGGCCAAAGTTTGGGCTGAGGGATCAATACCTGTTATGTTGGTTTGCTAGTACACCGTGGTGCAAAACTTAACCTTGTTTATGCGATGACACCTCTATCTATCTTGTAGTTAATTTACCATGTCAGTATGTTGTTATCTATGATCATCTCAGTTTCCATCATGATGTTAACTTTATTAGTTTATAGACTGATCGTAGCAGGGCTTACTCAGTCTTTTTGACTGACCTGTTTTCTTTCGCCTCTTTTCTTCCGTTCCCCCCCCCCCCCCAGGTTCTCAGGGAGGGAATACAGGAGCCTAGCTTGGATTTTAGCTGCTTCCTTGGATAGCTCAAGTACGCTTTGGACTTGAGCCCGCTATGGTTTATCACTCTTATTTGGGGATAGTACTTATGTATTTCAGTTTATCAGATGATGTAATTGTCTAGACTTGTAATTTTGGGAAATTGACATTTTGATGTACCAGACTTGTGTTTTGAAATGGTTTAAAAATCTTCCGCTGTTTTATCTACTTACTCTGTTTATTTACATATATATATATGTCATGTCCTGCCTTGCTATATCATTATGCATGTTTACCTTATTTAAAAATGCCCCACCAAAGTCAGAGTCGCTTGCAAGAGCCACCCTGGCGGAGGTGGGGTGTTACAGATATCAATGTTTCAAGTTAATCAAATTTATCTGGTGATTGTAGAAAATTAAAACGCGTATTTATTTCTGGTTTTATAAAGGAATTTTTTTCATACGACCTCGGATTTCGACGAAACTTGTCCCATTGGGTGTGGAATATCTTTTTACATCAAGATTAGCCTTTTTATCAGTTAACAGAGATCGTTTGTAGGGGTTTTTTATCAACTACTTCACCGCGAAGTTTCATTTTTAATTAAATAATAATATTTCTCTTATATAAATATAACTTTATACCTACACCTCCGGTCAAAAGAAATTTCACGGTCAACATTTTGTCTTTCCGCCTCCACCCTTCAATGAACGAACGAAAAGAAAAATTCAATCTTCCTCCCTTTTTAATCTCGAAACCTAAGGATATGTACTCAATGCTCGTAACAACGGTGATGATGGGATTTTATGCTTTGAGGTGGCTGTAATTGAAGGAGGCGGGCCTATCAGTCTTTGGGTTACTGGCAGCAATTGACGGAGGCTGAAGATCTGTCGAGTGGAGGAGGACCCGAGGGGACCAAGGCGCTCTGACTGCCGGCGTTGGATGGAACTCCGGTGGAGGCTAGTCGGCGCGGTGGGTGAGGATTCAATGGAAGGGGTTTTCGGAGTCTGCTGTGTGAAGGAAACGAAGTGGAAAGGGGAGCAGCGTACAAAGAAAAGGAGGCGGTTTTGTTCGAAGTGGGTAGGTGCGGACGGGACTGTCAAATGCAAGGTTGGCTAACGGGATTGACATGAATAAGTGTTGAGTGTCAGTCATGTTTCGAAGGGGCATTGTGGTTTTGGGTTTCACAGAAAGAAATAAACAACGATTGCTGATAATCGAGTAATTAAGTTTGCTTTAAACAATAACCAAACTAATAATTAACCTTACTACTATTATATTTGTTGTTAAACGATATGCAGTTGGATGATGGGGTTCGAATATTAAAAGCAGCTTGTGGACTGAGGTGTTTGTGGAAGTGAAAACTATTTCGGTTACAGATAGAAAATCAAATGGCCATTGCAGTTTTTGGTAATACAAGGGAAGTGGAACAGCATTTGATTTCCTGGAAGCATTTCAAGTGGACCGATTTATGCCTATGTGGTGAGAAACAATAAACCTTAAAATGTAATTAGTTAGAACCTTATCCTAAGTAAGGAATTAATTATATAATTAGTTAATTATAAAACAAGTGATTAGTAAAGTAAAACGAGATTAAGGAATAGGCTAGTATTGCTAAACAAAAATGAGCTAGTTTTGATTAGCAAAGTAGTTGACTGTTTAGAAATTTTAGACCGTAATTAATTAAATTAATTAAAACAATTAGGAATTTAATTAAAAATTAATTAACTTTGGATATTTATAAGTTTCTCATATTTTAACAGAATCGGACAAATCATATGCTGTTGGACTCGCCTCGATGAGTACTATAATATGGGACAGATTCGAACGCATGTGGAAAGACCGAGATTTTTAATTAAATTAAACACCTATTTAATTTAATTGAAAACCTACAGTTTCAACGATAAGTTAAATCAGGTGAGTTAAGCTCACTCAGTATATTTTTCCCATTTATCTTTTATATAAATTGGGTTTTTATTTTGTGTGCTCTATTTGTTATGGTTGACTGTTCGCTAGTTTATATCTATTTATTTATTTAACTGATGAAATTAAACCGTCGTTTAATTTCAGTGAAATACCAAATCGTTACTCTAACGATTGGTCCCAATAAAGGTAACTTACCTTATTGGTCACATTTACCTATAAACGTGTTTGATTATCTAAATCGTTTGAATTGTTTGATCTGATTAAATTGGTTGGAAAATTGGTTGATGTGAAATTTTTGTTATTTACTATTATATATCAGTTAAATGGAATTAACTGATCTACTCGGAGATAACCAATTGAATACAGGGAAGGACAGGTTGGAGGAATCCAACCAGATTCCTAAAATATATTATTTATTCTCATACTATCATATATGGACTATCCTGTTTGGTGTGATGAATTTGATTATTGATCATTGATTTGAAAGCCAACTTGTGTTGTGTTTTAACCAGTGGGCTATATTGGTTGAGTAATCGGCAGTAAATGGCCCTAAAGAAATGATATCAATTTACTGTCAGGTAAATCGATAGAACTGAATTTATAAAATTTATTTTATAAATAAAGATAGACTTTGAAATATATATTTTAAATAAAAACTTATTTAAAAGGACATAAATATTTATGTTTATAATCAATTGTAAATTGAATTTTATAAAGTCAAACTGATGTTAATCAGATTTGTAAAGGTGAGAATAAGAAAGTTAATGTAACGATTAAATTTGGATAATTGTGTTGTTGAGAAACAATTCAATGAAATTATTTAAATTAATTAATTATATTATTAATTAATGTAAAAGAGGAAACAAATTGGCATCAATTAATAAGATAATCGTGTTTTGAGTAAATAAATCGACTCTTTAACTGGATTGATTTCTAAATTAGTATGTTCTGAATAGAAAATAGTTCATGAATATTGTTAGATTATAATAAGATTTTAAAAAGGGATTTACTAGTTATTTTAGTTGATAAAGAAATTAACTACCTATGTGGTTAATGGTTGAAATAAATGGTTACTGTAATTAATAATAATTTAGAAAATTACTTTTAATGGGAATTTATTTAAAAGTAATCCAAGTTAAAAAGGAAAGTTTTAAGCAAATATTCTAGCTTAAAATAAATGTTACTTAATTGTTTGAATTAAGTAAAAGGAAATTCAGATGAAAGAGTTTGATGATAAACCCAAGTCATATAAAAGAGATTTGAGCTGTCATATCGTTAATTCTAAATTAACGTTATTTAAGAATGTGATTAAGTGGGGGAATTGAAATAGGATTTCCAAAGCATGAAAACATTGAATAGACGTGAAAGGAGACTGGTAAATGCGAATGTGGTTAGAGATAAGGGTCATAGGATTTGATAACCAAATCTGAATTATAAAGGAGTTTGGTTAAAGAGGTCAAGATAAAAGGGGTGTGTTATAAAGAAGTTATTTAGTTGAATTGAGAAATGATGGTGTTTTAGAAAAGGAGATTTTTTTTATAAAAAGGATAATAAGGTTTATTAAACCGTATTGTGAACTAAATCGTTAAATAGAATCTGAATCGATTTAGAATGAAATATTGGGTTTTGGATTACAACTCGTATCTGTTTGAAGATATGAACGTTGTTGGTCAAGGTTTGAGAGGTAATTAGAATACCCCAACTTGAACAACATCAGGATTATCTGAAGATGATATTTGTTGGTAATCGTAAAAAAGGTTAGTGATAATTTATTATTTCCATTAAAAAAATAAGGCAACGTGTGGTGAAAACATGGAATATATATATATATATATATTTGGATTTCCAAATTAACGGAATAGAAAAAGGGAGTTGAGTATATAGAGTGCAAATTCCCATAGTAACGAAAATAAGAAAATTAGAAGATATATATATTTACTTATATAACGATATTCCAAAAGAAAAAGGTAATGAAAAGGGTAAGTTTTTGGAATGAGCTTACTCTAAGAAGAGATATTGAATATTGTTTTCAAATAACAATGGTTTACATGAAATTGGTTAAAAACAAGGTTGGGAATATATATATATATATATATATATATATGAATTCTAGTGTATTTGAAATAGTATTGTAAAATAAAAGTCTTGTGTCAAATAAAGAAGCGAGAAACTATATTTATGATATCGAAAGGTTTAAAAGATTTAAATTTACATTTATTTTCAATTAAAAGGCCAAGTGATGCTGAATACCGAACCAGTGAACTCATTGGGTTGTCGTGTTTGAAACACTGTCTATTTTGATAGTTAAATCACCGACTATCAAATCTGTCCAATATGATTGTTGGTACGGGAAGACCGGGATCAAATTTATATTTGAAACCCATTTCAACCAACAAATACGTGAAGAGATCAAGAGATGATCGAGATGGAGCGTTGAAGACCGTAGATTTTCATAAACGGAAGAGCCACTAAATTTCTCTGCCTTGCAAACAGAGATATGCTGTGATTCTATCGTGATTGGAATCTACGGGTTGCAAGGTCTTCTCGCTACTGATCCATGGGGTGATTCCTATGTTGGATGCAGTAGGAGAGTACCTTCGGTTCATCCGGTTCCTGGATGACTTGTATGAGCGAGTGTCTGACAGAGTATTTCCAAACGGTCACGTATATTGATTTCTTCAACTGTACCAAGAGTAGAAGCGGAGAAGGAAACTTCTTTTAGCTAACACATAATGTATTGTTGAGGATGTCAATCAGTGATTTGACGGATCTGACGATGTGGCATTCGAAGTGAATCTGGTGTGATGTTAAAGCGTAGCCTCAAGCCTCATCAACCGGGAAATGACAAAAATCGGGCAGGCAGCATGGCTATGTGGGTCGCTCCCATTAGGGTGTATAATCACCTATCTAGAGAAATTCCATTTTGCTTATTTAATCTATTGATGTTGTCCCTTTTCGGGAAACAGTGGGTCGCTCCAACCCGTTGGTGATATACATTCGATACACTCAAGTGAAATGAGTGGTCAGTCATGTGTGGGCCGGGTTGCAAGACGTTCTTGTTGAACCCAGTGTATTCGCCTCTAGAGATACACTATCGGCAAGTGGTCCCATACCTTGTCATAGTCGGAATCCAATCTCAAATAAGCGCCTGCGGTTTTGATTGTATACTATATACGTGGAGCGTGAGATGCAAGTGTTCCCTAGATTTCTAATTACTTGTATTTAGACATTATTATAATATCAGACAAGATATCGATTTCAAAAGTGTTTTGGGTTATCACAAGGTAAAAACCGTCCGTGTATATGTGTGGATTTGGTCTTACGATTATCCTTGTCTTTGAAAGATTTTAACTTTAAAATAAGGTTGTGTGATACCCTTAACACTGTGCGAGTTTTTCTCGCTCTGGTTCACCAGACTGACCAGGTGTTCTATAAACGCTCGGGTTAGCCCGCAGTGTACAGGTTCAGGTTATCGAATGCTATGAAGAGACGAGCTGGAAGAGTCCAATTATTCTCATGTCTTCCTACCTTGTGCATGTTTTTGCTTGCCTCTCCCCTTTCAAAAAATTCTGTAGGTCACCCCAATTATTCTCATGTCTTTCTACCTTATCTTCCTTTTTTTCCTTTCTTTTTTATGGTTGAGCGAGCAAGTGGCCACACAAAACAAGATTTCCATGCAGCTCTGGTGTCATCATGCATCACATTCAAATAGTGATTTCTCTATCCACACGACCAGAGGAATGGATCAAGACAAGTCGCATATCTTTTCAAAACCAATGATATCATATTTTCAATGTATAATTCTCTTGGTCGCTAGCTTTGCTATTTTATTTTTTTTCCATTGAACCTCCTAACGCTACACGGATTGTGTAGCTAGGTGCATCTACAAACGCGAACAGGTTGTTATAACTGTCCCAGTGTGTGATGTACTCTGATATTGTAAGTATTTTTAAAGCTCTCAGTAAAGATTTATTTCTGCATTATATTTTGTTCCGCTGCGTTGTGAGACTCTGTGTTGTGTTGTTTCTTCTTCTTCTTCTATTCTAATATTTCATTCTTTCTTATCTCACCCTCTAATTTATTTCTTATAACTATCCAGTGTTTTCGGTGTTTGGAAGGTCGGCATGAGTTACGGAAAAGGTATTTATGTCGATTTTCGGGGATGAAAATCGTGGGTCGTTACAATGGTATCCGAGCTATTGGTTTAGTGATAACCTTGGCTCTGTGGTGTAACTCGATAGAGATTGGGTTAGTAATACCCTAGATCGAGATTGAGTGTGTGTGTGTGTATATATATATATGCGAGCGTATTTGTAAATTTTATACACAAATGTTTTGTATTGTGTTTGTTGATCGGTTCAATTATTGAGAAGCGTTGAACTGGCCATGGATACAATATTGTTTTGAAAAGAGGGTAAATGAAATAATTTTACCAAATTATATTTTTATATATAAATGAAATAATTTTATCTAATTATTGCGATATTACCATGTTTGATTGATTTGAATGAATTCAAATTGGATTGAAAGTTTGAATTTTAAACTTAACTTTGTTAAGTGTAACTAAACTAAGAATGATATCGAAATTAAATAAAACATATATGGAAATTGGAATTTTGAATAGATAATAATCAAAAGAAAATCAATCGGACATAAATTGATTGATGTTCAAATATTAGAATCCAAAATGAAATATTGATATTGAATGCGAATTCAATTAATTTGACTGATTGTTATGTATTGGTTGTTGTTTGTGATTGTTTGTTATTGGATGACAGTTGTTTGAATGAATCAACGATTCAATGAAATTGAATGGATTATAAATTAAAGAATAATTTCCGGTATAATTAAACTGGAATAAAACTGCATAAGAATTGAAATTTATGATTTAACCCGGTATTTGATAGTGAATTGATGTTGTGTGTTTGACTTTGCAATTGGTGTAGTTATACCAGTTGATTAGTGAAATATTATCTCAGGATTTCATATATCTATTACTGATATGTGAAATAAGTTGAGTACAGGCGCCATATGGCTTTCGAGGATCAGATTTAGATTGAGTAAATCGTGATAAATTAAATAGCGCTCGCAAAAAGGTACGCCTACGCGAAAATTAAAATTTTGGGGTTTTTGATTTTTTTTCTTTTTCCGACCGTTGGTCGATGTATATATATTATTTGTTCCTGCGATATCGCAGATGTCACTTCGTGCAGGGGAGACTCTACCGAATTTTTCCGGGAATTTAACGTGTTAGGAAATTTTCGAGATTTTTAAAAAATATTTATTTATGATATTGAATCGGTTTTCGATTTATAATAAATCAGATTTGAAAATTAATGGGTTTATAACGTTTTTCCTACCTTAGCAATTTCAAGGACGAAATTATTTTAAGGGAGGAAGAATGTAATGACACGTATTTTGTTCGTTAAATATTTAATTTAATTTAATTTTTTAAATATTATATTTAGAGTATTAATGAATTTTAATTCGTTATTAAAAACAATATTTGAATGTTAAATTTATATTTAAAATAAATCGAGCTCGAAATGGCGCGGCAGTTCGTAATATTGAATTTCGAACTTTAATTGAATGTACATGATCCGATATAAGTCGGATTTCTGCGAAACGATGGAACCGTGTTGATGATAATTTTCATATGAAAGAGAAAAATCCAGATTTCGTGTTGTAATTTGTTAGTTATGGCCAAATCAAATTTTGAAATAGTCGCTGTGGAAATCGTTATTTAAAATAAACGCGTTAAAATAGCCCTTTTTCAAACGGACTCAGATTTCGATGAAACCAGTTTCATTGGGACCGTAACATTAAATTATTGTACGGTGTTGGATGGCGTGGAAAACCGATGTCATATGTGACCACGACAGTCATAAATGCTCATTCAATTTTTATAGCGCGTAATTAATTTAATAAACGGTTATTTGGGTATAACTTGAACATACGATCGAATTAAGCCACAAAATCAGTTCCGTTGAGTTCGTATCGTCGATTAGAGTCAGAATAAGTATATAGTTTGTTATTTTTGGAGACCGACTAATTTGGTGTCAAAAATGGCATTGCGGTGCGCGTAAAAAAATAGCCTACCAGGGAAACAGTCTCAGAATGCGACGAAACTAGTGCCGTTGGGTTCGTATCAATAAATTATTGTAGGATATCAAGGTTTCAAGTTAATCAGATTTATCTGGTGATCGTAGAAAATTAAAACGTGTGTTTATTTCTGGTTTTATAAAGGAATTTTTTCATACGACCTCGGATTTCGACGAAACTTGTCCCATTGGGTCTGGAATATCTTTTTACATCAAGATTAGCCTTTTTATCAGTTAACAAAGATCGTTTGTAGGGGTTTTTATCAACTACTTCACCGCAAAGTTCATTTTTAATCAAATAATAATATTTCTCTTATATAAATATAACTTTATATCTACACCTCCGATCAAAAGAAATTTCATGGTCAACGTTTTGTCTTTCCGCCTCCACCCTTCAATGAACGAACGAAAAGAAAAATTCAACCTTCCTCCCTTTTTAATCTCGAAACCTATGGATATGTACTCAATGCTCGTAACAACGGTGATGATGGGATTTTAAGCTTTGAGGTGGCCGTAATTGAAGGAGGCGGGACTATCAGTCTTTGGGTTACTGACAACAATTGACGGAGGCTGAAGATCCGTCGAGTGGAGGAGGACCCGAGGGGACCGAGGCGCTCTGACTGTCGGCGTTGGATGGAATTCCGGTGGAGGCTAGGCGGCGCGGTGGGTGAGGATTCAATGGAAGGGGGTTTCGGAGTCTGCTGTGTGAAGGAACCGAAGTGGAAAGGGGAGCAGCGTACAAAGAAAAGGAGGCGGTTTTGTTCGAAGTGGGTAGGTGCGGACGGGACTGTCAAATGCAAGGTTGGCTAACGGGATTTACATGAATAAGGGTTGAGTGTCATTCATGTTTCGAAGGGGAATTGTGGTTTTGGGTTTCACAGAAAGAAATAAACAACGGTTGTTGTTAATCAAGTAATTAAGGTTTGCTTTAAACAATAACTAAACTAATAATTAACCTTACTACTATTATATTTGTTGTTAAACGATGTGCAGTTGGATGATGGGGTTCGAATATTAAAAGCAGCTTGTGGACTGAGGTGTTCGTGGAAGTGAAAACTATTTCGGTTACAGATAGAAAATCAAATGGTCAGTGTGGTTTTTGCTAATACAAGGGAAGTGGAACACCATTTGTTTTCCTGGAAGCATTTCAAGTGGACCGATTTCTGCCTATGTGGTGAGAAACAATAAACCTTAAAATGTAATTAGTTAGAACCTTATCCTAAGTAAGGAATTAATTATATAATTAGTTAATTGTAAAACAAGTGATTAGTAAAGTAAAACGAGATTAAGGAATATGCTAGTATTGACAAACAGAAATGAGCTAGTTTTGATTAGCAAAGTAGTTGACTGTTTTGAAATTGTAGACCATAATTAATTAAATTAATTAAAACAATTAGGAATTTAATTATAAATTAATTAACTTTGGATATTTATAAGTTGTTCATATTTTAACAGAATCGGAAAAATCATATGTTGTTGGACTCGCCTTGATGAGTACTACAATATGGGACAGATTCGAACGCATGTGGGAAGACCGAGATTTTTAATTAAATTAAACACCTGTTTAATTTAATTGAAAACCTACTGTTTCAACGATAAATCAAATCAGGTGAGTTAAACTCACTCAGTATATTTTTCCCATTTATATTTTATATAAATTGGGTTTTTATTTTGTGTGCTCTGTTTGCTATGGTTGACTGTTCGCTAGTTTATATCTATTTATTTATTTAACTGCTGAAATTAAACCGTCGTTTAATTTCAGTGAAATACCAAATCGTTACTCTAACTATTGGTCCCAATAAAGGTAACTTACCTTTTTGGTCACGTTTATCTATAAACGTGTTTGATTATCTAAATTATTTGAATTGTTTGATCTAATTAAATTGGTTGGAAAATTGGTTGATGTGAAAATTTTGTTATTTACTATTATATATCAGTTAAATGGAATTAACTGATCTATTCGGAGATAACCAGTTGAATACAGGAAAGGACAGGTTGGAGGAATCCAACCAGATTCCTCAAATATATTATTTATTCTCATACTATCATATATGGACTGTTCTGTTTGGTGTGATGGATTTGATTATTGATCATTGATTTGAAAGCCAACATTTGTTGTGTTTTAACCAGTGGACTACATTGGTTGAGTAATCGGCAGTAAATGGCCCTAAAGAAATGATATCGATTTACTGTCAGGTAAATCGATAGAACTGAATTTATAAAATTTATTTTATAAATAAAGATAGACTTTGAAATATATATTTTAAATAAAAACTTATTTAAAAGGACATAAATATTTATGTTTATAATCAATTGTAAATTGATTTTTATAAAGTCAAACTGATGTTAATCAGATTTGTAAAGGTGAGAATAAGAAAGTTAACGTAACCATTAAATTTGGATAATTGCGTTGTGGGGAAACAATTCAATGAAATTATTTAAATTATTTAATTATATTATTAATTAATTTAAAAGAGGAAACAAATTAGCATCAATTAATAAGATAATCGTGTTTTGAGTAAATAAATCGACTCTTTAATTGGATTGATTTCTAAATTAGTATGTTCTGAATAGAAACTAGTTCATGAATATTGTTAGATTATAATAAGATTTTAAAAAGGGATTTACTGGTTATTTTAGTTGATAAAGAAATTCACTACCTATGTGGTTAATGGTTGAAATAAATGGTTACTGTAATTAATAATAATTTAGAAAATTACTTTTAATGGGAATTTATTTAAAAGTAATCTAAGTTAAAAAGGAAATTTTTAAGCAAATATTCTAGCTTAAAATAAATGTTACTTAATTGTTTGAATTAAGTAAAAGGAAATTCAAATGAAAGAGTTTGATGATAAACCAGAGTTATATAAAAAAGATTTGAGGTGTTATATCATTAATTCTAAATTAACGTTATTTAAGAATGTGATTAAGTGGGGGAATTGAAATAGGATTTCCAAAGCAGGGAAACATTGAATAGACGTGAAAGGATATTGGTAAATGCGAATGTGGTTAACGATATAGGTCATAAGATTTGATAACCAAATCCGAATTATAAAGGAGTTTGGTTAAAGAGGTCAAGATAAAAGGGGTGTGTTATAAAGAAGTTATTTAGTTGAATTGAGAAATGATGGTATTTTAGAAAAGGAGATTTTTTATAAAAAGGATAATAAGGTTTATTAAATCGTATTGTGAACTAAATCGTTAAATAGAATCTGAATCGATTTAGAATGAAATATTGGGTTTTGGATTACAACTCGTATCTGTCTGAAGATATGAACGTTGTTGGTCAAGGTCTGAGAGGTAATTAGAATACCCCAACTTGAACAACATCAGGATTATCTGAAGATGATATTCGTTGGTAATCGTAAAAGAGGTTAGTGATAATTTATTATTTCCATTAAAGAAATAATAAGGCAACGTGTGGTGAAAACATGGAATATATATATATATATTTGGATTTCCAATTAACAGAATAGAAAAAGTGAGTTGAGTATATATTATGCAAATTCCCAGTGTAACGAAAATAAGAAATTAGAAGATATATATATTTACTTATATAACGATATTCCAAAAGAAAAAGGTAATAAAAACGGTAAGTTTTTGGAATGAGTTTACTCTAAGAAGAGATATCGAATATTGTTATCAAATAACAATGGTTTACGTGAAATTGGTTAAAAACAAGGTTGGGAATAAATATATATGAATCCTAGTGTATTTGAAATAGTGTTGAAAAATAAAGTCTTGTGTCAAATAAAGAAGCGAGAAACTATATTTATGATATCGAAAGGTTTAAAAGTTTTAAATTTACATATATTTTCAATTAAAAAGGCCAAGTGATGCTGAATACCGAACCAGTGAACTCATTGGGTTGTCATGTTTGAAACACCGTCTATTTTGATAGTTAAATCACCGACTATCAAATCTCTCCAATACGATTGTTAGTACGGGAAGACCGAGATCAAATTTATATTTGAAACCCATTTCGACCAACAAATACGTGAAGAGATCAAGAGATGATCGAGATGGAGCCTTGAAGACCGTAGATTTTCATAAATGGAAGAGCCACTAAAATTCTCTGCCTTGCAAACAGAGATAAGCTGTGATTCTGTCGTGATTGGAATCTACGGGTTGCAAGGACTTCTCGCTACTGATCCATGGGGTGATTCCTATGTTGGATGCAGTAGGGGAGTACCTTCGGTTCATCCGGTTCCTGGATGACTTGTATGAACGAGTGTCTGACAGAGTATTTCCAAACGGTCACGTATATTGATTTCTTCAACTGTACCAAGAGTGGAAGCGGAGAAGGAAACTTCTTTTAGCTAACACATAATGTATTGTTGAGGACGTCAATCAGTGATTTGACGGATCTGATGATGTGGCATTCGAAGTGAATCTGGTGTGGTGTTAAAGCGTAGCCTAAAGCCTCATCAACCGGGAAATGACAAAAATCGGGCAGGCAGCATAGCTATGTGGGTCGCTCCCATTAGGGTGTATAATCACCTATCTAGAGAAATTCCATTTTTCCTCTTTAATCTATCGATGCTGTCCCTTTTCGGGATACGGTGGGTCGCTCCCAACCGTTGGTGATGTACATTCGATACACTAAAGCGAAATGAGTGGTCGGTCATGTGTGAGCCGGGTTGTAAGACGTTCTTGTTGAACCCAGTGTATTCGCCTCTAGAGATACACTATCGGCAGGTGGTCCCATACCTTGTCATAGTCGGAATCCAATCTCCAATAAGCGCCTGCGGTTTTGATTGTATACTATATACGTGGAGCGTGAGATGCAAGCGTTCCACTAGATTTCTAATTACTTGTATTTAGACATTATTATAATATCAGACAAGATATTGATTTCAAAAGTGTTTTGGGTTATCATAAGGTAAAAACCGTCCGTGTTTATGTGTGGATTTGGTCTTACGATTATCCTTGTCTTTGAAAGATTTTAACTTTAAAATCAGGTTGTGTGATACCCTTAATACTGTGCGAGTTTTTCTCGCTCTGGTTCACCAGACTGACCCAGTGTTTTGTAAATGCTCGGGTTAGCCCGGGATGTACAGGTTCAGGTTATCGAATGCTGTGAAGAGACGAGCTGGAAGAGTCCAGACGTATGATATTATATAGTTACTATTCCGCTGTGTGTTGTATATGGGAACAGGTTGTTATAACTGTCCGAGTGTGTGATGTACTCTGATATTGTAAGTATTTTTAAAGCTCTCAGTAAAGATTTATTTCTGTATTATATTTTGTTCCGCTGCGATGTGAGACTCTGTGTTGTGTTGTTTCTTCTTCTATTCTAATATTTCATTCTTTCTTATCTCACCCTCTAATTTCTATCTTATAACTATCAAGTGTTTTCGGTGCTTGGATAGTCGGCATGAGTTACGGTAAAGGTATTTATGTCGATTTTCGGGCTGAAAATCGTGGGTCATTACAGTGAGGCTCGCGAATCAATGCTACACAAAGCTACGCTATATCTAAGACGTGCTTTGATCATCAACCACAAGACTCTGCTTTTCAACAGAAGCCTTGATCATTTGCATCTCAGCATGCCACACAAGCAATCCACGCTATGCAATCGATGTCTATCAATCACACAGAGTCAAATCCGATGTCAGACACACATCCATTTACAAGTTCGTTATGGGTCTGAACAAAACCGGAGGCACCTTATTCCTCCCCCATATGTCCAATACAGAGGAGAGGTCCTCGCATATCCGCTCGATCTCCAAGTACGTCAAGACGATCACCACTTATTACCTTGTCTTGGGTGTACAGCCCAATCAAGACATCAATAATCATCCAAACAATGTGAAGACCTCCGGTCTTCAACCACCGTCTTCATCCTCGACATTTCGTCGAATCACTTATTCAGAATGGGATAAACCCGGTCTTTCTGAATAACTCGCGTATATAATAAACAAGTGCTATAAAAACACAACATACGCCTTATTCCAATCCAGAATATTCCTTTATTCAAATATTCTTATACTTTGGGAAAGGTTCCCATTAATTTTATCAAAGATAAATTCTTTAAATTTATTCTTTAATCTTCCTTAGGATATCATTTCAATCTAATTAAAGATGCATTAAAACTCCATTTGGTTTTAATCTTCCTAAAAATCAGTATTAACGATTGTTTAACTTGGGAAATCATATCTACCTTTAACTGAGTTAAAGAACCAATGTCATTTAAAACACGGTTCACGATAAACCCAAAATCACATTCCATTCCATCAGCCTTTAACCGTAAATTAGCAAGTGAACAATTCCCTAAGTATTAACCCCGAAGGCCGAAACCAACATCAGATCAATACCCAGGAAACCATTCAACTTAACTAATCTCCAGTTAGTTTCTGATTTTCTTAACTCCATTGGGTCTAAGAACAGTATTATTAAAGATACCATCCACGACAACCCAAAATCTTATTCCTGTCTTTAACTGGGTTAAAGACACAATGTCCTTTAAACCACGGTGCACTATAAGCCCAAAATCACATTCCATTCCATCGGCCTTTAACCGTAAATTAGCAAGTGAACAATTCCCTAAGTATTAACCCCGAAGGTTGAAATCAACATCAGATCAATACCCAGAAAGCCATTCAACTTAACTAATCTCCAGTTAGCTCCTGATTTTCTTAACTCCATTGGGTCTAAGAACAGTATTATTAAAGATATCATTCACGACAACCCAAAATCTTATTCCATTGTTAATTGGGTTAAAGAACAAGTGTTATTTAAAACACCGTTCACGATAAACCCAAAGACCAATTTCAATTCAATTCCAATTAAATATCAATTAATTGGCATATTTCATTAAATCTAAATAAAAAGATTTAATCTTTTCTCAACTGGGTTCAAGAATGGTGTTAATGAAGACACCATTCACGTTTCCCAAAATCACATTTGATATTAAATACAAGGCTCTGAATAGAAAATATATCGGCTTATATTCAATATCAAATTCTGGAATCAACAAATACCGTATTGGAATAACGATATATGTATATCTTCCAAATTCCTCCACAATATCCGTATCATTACGAAATCCAAAATCGAAATCTTCCGAAGATAATTTCGATTCAAATCCATTCCAATTCATATATTGGAAATTCTGGTTATTTTTAAAACCATTCCAAATCCAATTCATTTATTTAAAAATATTGGATTATAATTCTAGTTCAAAACTAGTTCATTTCAACAAAAATATACTTTTATCTTTTCAAATATGGAATTTTTCAGCCCAATTATTTCCAAATCATTTATTATGATTTTACACTAATTATTGATATTTTTGATTATTTTATCAAGGCCCGTACAGTCGATTTCCATAAACGGCCATCGAACTGCACTTACAGCTACCTTTTCCAAATTTGATTTAGACATAATTCCAAATCCAACTGTTAGATTTCAAATCTCTAATATTCTTTAGAATGATCTTTTCGATACGAACCCAAAGGTTCTGGTTTGAGGAGAATCCAACAGTCGGATCTCCCGTAATATCCATTCGAAGTCAATGGTCGAAATTCACAAACTGCCGCAGCGCCGCGCGTTCTATTCAGACCATTATATTATATATATATATATATTATGTATAATATATATTTCGTCGATTTCCATTTAAAACGTATTTTATAAATCGTTTTAAATTCGTTTTCAAAACGATTTAAACTTCATATTCAATTTCAAATCAAAATTGAATATTCCATATCATTAATGTATAAATGGTAATATGTTCAAAACATTAGATTTTGAAATCAATTCCTTTTCGACATTTATTGTAAAAATGAATAAAATCGATATAAATATCGTTCACGTCAAAATGGCGTTAAACTAATCAACATGGCTTTATATATTTATATATATTCGTGTCCATCCCAAATCGGACATCAAAATCAGATTTTGATTCTTTTCTGAATATTATTTTAAAATAATCGTTATTTTAAAATATTCATTCCTTTCTGAACTGGAATCAGACACAGTCAATTACCATATAGTTTGATTTATATGTATTTCACACACATGTATACAACAACAACCAAACACAGTCAACCATCATCCAAAGTGCATTCTACACTGCACAAGCATCAAATATAAATATTTAACGCTTACAACAACCTATCAATCAATCGATCGACATACAACTAATTATTGGGACTAGTGTATGTCATATATCATCCCAATACCCGTGTGGGGTTTCAATCAACAAATACAGATTTATTTGTGCAGTTTGGCGATGTGTAAAATTTATCGTCCCAATCAATATCAGTCAATTGTGTGTACATAAACAAATCGTCCGATTTGTTTATAAATATTTATTTTATTCATATACACGTTAAAAATTATATTTTTAACTATATAAAATATTTTATTCCTTTCCACATCACATAATCAAATTTCACAACACAATCAAACAAAAAAGTCGTATATGGTCTGTGGACGACGGGTGTCGGGTGTTGCTAAGCACCGTCTGCATCCTAGTAAGTATTTTAATTAGAAAATAAAATAAAATTGAGAAGTTCTCACCTAGAAGCTAAACCAAACGTCGTGACTCTTCATATGTAGAAAATCTTCGTCGCGTTTCCAATGAGATCTGTTTCACGCGATATATGTTAAAAATCATGTTTTTAACATCGTTATATATATAATTAAAAACCACATTTTTATCCAGTTACTATATAAATAAAAATCACATTTTTAGTCTAATGTTATATACATAAAAATCATATTTTTACTTCGCTATTATATGATAAAAATCATATTTTCTTATAGCGCTAAAAATCAAATTTTTATATGACAAAAAATAAAATCTTTTTGCCACAACATACTTTTACATCGTTATTCAAGTAACAAAAATCATATTTTTAAGACTATGTCATTCATATAAAAAATTATATTTTTATAAGTTCCCTTTCATGTTAAAATCAAATATTTCCGTTTTCAAAAATTGAATATTTTTGTTTTCAAAAATCGAATCTTTTATAGTTTAAAAATCTAATCTTTTATAGTTCAAAAATCTAATCTTTTATAGTTTAAAAATCTTATCTTCTTTCTATGAAAAATCATATCTTTGCTTTCATAAAAACCAAGTCTTTGTATGAATAAAAATCATGCCTTCACCTATATAAAAATCCAGTTTTTATTTCAAAGTTGTATGACTGAAAACTGATTTAAAGATCAATCCTTTTTTTAATTAATCTAAACTAATTATTATAAAATAAACAGAAATAAACACTTACTGTTATTCGAAGAGGAGATGCGGGGGCTGTAGATGGCCGGAGGGGCGCTGTGGGGGTCGGGCGTCGGCTTCAGACGGTGGGTTGTGCTCGACGTCGGGAGGTGGGTTTAGGGTTCTCGGGTTTGGGTTGGGGAGGGAAATCGAAGGTCTGGAGAGAGGGGGTGGGGTCGAAGCTGCGATGGGGAGGGGGACCGGAGGTTGGCGGCGACGCCAGCCTGGGGCGGCGCGATGGCGTAGGAAGGGGGCGACGGGGTTTCTTCAATCGGGCTTTTTTTATTTTGTTCTAAACTGAAGAACAACGCGGGGGGGGGGGGGGGGGGGGGGATGGAGATAAAAGGGCGTTGTCCAATAATTTTTAATTAATTAATTATTTTATTTTCTCCATTTGATTTCAAAAGATGTGTTTTTATTTCGAACTCCAATTCAATCCCAACGATTATCGTCTCTAGCTAATTACCCCCATTCCGAACACAACGGGATATGTATCGTAAGCCAGTTCGTATGTTTCGATAGGTTTTCGTTAAATTAAATTATAAATCAGTGTATATTGAATTTACACGTACATTTTAATTTACCGGGGCCGCATACCGACTCCAAAAATTTCATAAAAATATATCTGACTTTGTTTTGACTATACGGTCCTAACAAAAATAATTTCGTCGAATCTGGAGACCGTCTGAAAAATGGCCATTTTCTGGTCGACCCAAATTGACTAAAACTGTCAAAACACGTTTTCCTTTGCCACACTCACATATTGATTCCAAAAATTATGAATTTTGGAATCTAGAAATAATTAGACATCCTGGATCCAACAAAAGCAGTTTCGTCGAAAATGGAGGTCGTTTGCAAAATTTCCATTTTTAATGGCTATATTTTTCATAGCGACTATTCTGAATTTTCAACTGGGGATAACTTTTTATTCCCGCTATGAAATTTCAATTTTTCGGATTCATTGGTAAAATATTTTCAAATAGATTCTAATATTTTTGGTTTTTCCAAAATCCGGTTTATTTTGAATCCTGTACATTCATTTGAAATTTGAAATTTGAAATCGAATTTCAAAACTACCGCACCATTTCCAATTCCTTTTATAATTGAAATAATTATTGTATATTCTAACGTCGATTCAAATAAATATATACGTTCTAATTCTATTCACAATAAATTTCTTGTCGTCATTAGTTAAAATAAATCATTTTAAATATTCAAAATTCATTAAAATTGCCAAAATAAAAAATTTAAATTGGTTCTGATTTTCCGGGTTGTTACATTACCTCAAGTCATGATGAACGACTTGACATACCATGTTGTGTAAATGACCTAATTTTGTACATCTTGGCAACAACTAGCATGTTATTCCTTCTGTATTGTAATTAACGTATGATCCAAGCTTATGCGAATAATCCTTTTGTGCGTCCACACAACATGAACAACCAGATCATCGCATGCTGACGCGTTTTCTGGAATAACCTACAACATGAATGGTTTCAGCGAACTGTTCCAAGTCATATTAACAATATCTTCCAAGTCGTATGAACGACATGATTAAAGTCGCCAACACGACATGATAATGCTTTAACAGTCCAACGACCTACATACAAGTGTGCACAACTTGATATAAAATAGCCTTTACATTACGTAAGCACGTCCCCCCCCCCCCCCCCACACACACACACACATATATATATATATATATATATATATATATATATATATATATATATATATATTAGGCTATATGTTATCACTGCCATGTTATGTTGTTGTTCCATAATTCATGTCGTGGATACCAACTGATCCATTGTTGGAAGAAGAAATGACCCATGGTTGTACTTTATAGTAACCGACTTGACCACGTAAACAAGCTGGCAATTCATGTTTTTACTTTAACGATCCAAGTTGCACCACATGGCAAAATATATATTCTTGCGGCTTGAAAGCATACAACGATCTGATGAAGTGGACGAGCCACCTTAGGTCGTGTGCACGACTTGCTGTATGCATATATGACAACGACTTGGTGCATGCATGCTTCACGACTTGGCATGTGAAACGACCTGCTATATTGGTTGAGTTGCTATACTGAACAGGCTGATGTAAACAACCTGCTATGTTGGTTGAGTTGCTATATTGAATGGTTGACCTGCTATGTTGGTTGAGTTGCTATACTGAATGGTTGACCTGCTATGTTGGTTGAGTTAGAGAAGATCACGATTTTTATTTGTTTACTCATTGACGATCTTTTTTCTTTTCGGGGTGGAGACCCGATTATCAGAAAAAGTGTCGGCCCAAGGATTTCTCTACCCAACCCATTTTTTTTAAATACAAATAAAAAGCTAATTCATGTATACAAGTTTTCAGGTAAAAATAAATATAAGATAGCATCGGGATCCAAACTCATGTTGCCCTGCAGCTCCAATACTGCATTCACCACTGCACCACACCCATTTACAATTAAATTTCAGAATATACATTATTTTTTATTCTTGCAGCACTATCTTTCTACCAATATTGCCCTGCCCCAGTGGGCTGCTCATCCTTAGGGTTTGGTGGGCTGCCCTCACCAAGCCCTATGGCCGGCTCTGATTAGAAAACTGCTTAGTCGGAAATAGGATTTCGAAGTCCTTTTAGACGAATAAGTTTTTTATTCTTTAATAATTGTCTGTGTGCTAAATGGTTTTCTGAAAACCGTTCAAAAGAAGAAAAAAACTTAAATGTTTTTCTACACATTATTTTTGGGTATAGTTATTGACACTCCAAATATTGTTAAGGAGAGACCAAATTTTTTTCTTTTACAGAAAATTTGTTAAGGAGAGTATCAATGAGGGAAGTATCCCCTTATAACAAATAAAGGTAATTTTACCTTAGTACCCATTTAGGCTTAATTTCACTCTTATGTTCATTAATCTAATTTTTAATGGTTAATTAACACCATTAGTTGTGGAGAAATCAAAGCCTAACCAAAAAACATATCGAACAAGAAAACAACATGATATTGACACAGGAGGTGAGCGTTATGTTGGAGTTGATCAGAGCGATGAGATGGTAAGATCTAATTTCAGTTTATTCAATCGTATGCACATGTTGTTAGAGTTAAAATCTAATTTTAGTTTATTAAATCGTATGCATATGATATCAACTATTACCTAGCGGTATTTGGAGTTAAACGATTTGTGGAAATTTATAAAAGCAAGGGTAAAAGTGTAAGAAATTAAAAAAAGTTAGCTACTTACATTGATCTCCCCTTTCATAAACAATTTAAAAAAAAATGTAGTATCTTAAAATTTGGTATCCTCTTAACATAAATTGGAGTCTCAACGACAAATTAAAAAAAAAAATCGTTTGCTATTAGGTAAACGTGGGTTCTCTTTTATTCCTTCTTGCTCTTCGCAATTTTTGCTGCTCGCTAGAGATGCTCTTAGAGTCAACTAGAGCGCAGATATCAGTTGGCGACAAGCGTTAATTGCCGTAAAAGTTACCTTCTGTTTCAGCATGTTTGATAGTTGTATCGCTCTAATACCAACCGTAAATAGCGGATAATTTGGGAACCTTGAATGTACTGTGCCGAAGGCCCCACGCTACTTATCTGTGACAACCGTGGTTGGTGGCCGTCCGTTTAATCATTTCATATGTTAGGAGTGGAGAGAATAAAGATGTTAAACAACTCGACCTTCTTCTCCGAATACCCCAATTGTCAATGGATACCTCCAAATTTATGCTTAAAGCTCATGTAGCCTTGGCTACGGTTCAATTAGTCCATGGAGGATACCATGTAATCACTAAAGTTGCACTCGACTCTGGCGTTAATCAAATTGTTTTTTGCTTGCTTAGAGATATTTGCGCAATTTCTGTTCTTGCACCAGTTGCCTTCTTTCGTGAAAGGTAACCATTGAATTTCCTTGATTTTAGTTCCTAGTTGAATTTTATGACTGATACGTCAATGGATATTTCCAATTTTATACATTTGTGAGAGAGAGGGAATTGTATATTGGGTGCTAGGAAATTGTTTGTGAGAATTCATTTTTGAAATTGATGGGAAATATTAATGCTTGTGAAATAGAAATCTAGTGTATAATCAAAGAAATAGAAGAAAATGACAGTTTTGAGTTTGGGGAATGTTGATATCATAGTTTTTGTGGTCGGAGTTGAGCCGTGAAGACTTAAGAACCAAGGTTTCAACGGTTCAACCAAGTCACTTTTAAAACATGTTGTTTTTTTTTTTTTTTTTTTTTTTTTTTTTTTTTTTTTTTTTTTTTTTTTGAATTTAAATTTCTTTTCTTTAACAAATTTAAGTACAAGTTATACGCTACATATTAAAAGTGTGTTGCTAAGTGCATCTTGTTTTCTTCTTTTTAATACAATTACCAAAACATACCATGAAATATTATTTTCACTGTTTCTAATACCAAACCTTTCAAGGAGCTATCAATATTTATTTATTTTTTACACGTGGTGAACAACCTTCGACCAGTATGGTCTTCCACGGCAATCAACCATCGAACAACAACAGTTCGGTGGTTGATGGCCGTGGAAAACGGTGTTGATCGGCGGTTGCTCGCCGTGCACAACCGCCGCGCAAACTGATTTTACGCGGTGGTTGATTGTCACATGAAATGTCTTGGTATTTGGAAGTATATAAAATTCGTTGTATTTATCAATTTTATCTATGGTATTAGGAAGAGAAACCCATGTGTGCCATTAGCAACACACTTTAATAGAAATGCTAAGCAAGGAAGTCATAGAGCATTTTAAAGGTCTGCAGCCGAAATTTTGTACTATTGCAGTGCATAACTACTCCAACATAACTGCAGTTGCGTACACAGCAGCACTATATAATGAAAGTCGATAGAATTGAGCAACGGCGTTTTCGACGAAGCTTGCAGTGGTTTTGAAGGAGCTTGCAGTGACCAAGAACGAAGTAGTGAAGTTTGTCATTTAGATTTTGGAGTGACAATGATTTATGGAATGTCTATTTATTTATTTTATTCAAAGCAATACAGTGGACGAGAATGAGGCAGAATGATTGCGTGAGAAAGTAGGGGAAAATAAAAGAATGTTTAATTAGGTAAAGTCTATATCATTTGTTTGAAGGTCTCACATTCGTGCACAATGGACGTTTGTTGAGTTTGAGACCGAAATTGTCTACGGTTTAGGGTTATTCCTGGTCAAACCTCCATTAAGTATGATCATGAAAACATGGGTTGGTATTGTTAGTTGTTAAATGCATCCTTTTCTCATTTAACGATCCATGATATGATAATGAGCAATTCTTAATCAACTAATATCTGGTCAAGCAACGACATTTCCAGTTAATGTGGGATGTGAATCACTATAGCTGTCAACGGATATTCAAAAATTTAAAATATGTCATTGTTCGTATCTAAAAGATGAATAAGTATATGATATCGAGAAAAGTGAATATGCATCCGAATATGAATGCATCCACATGCGAAAAATTCTTCTTTCGATTTTTGTTAAAATGTTACTTTGTTTTGTGTGTATTTTAGTACTATGGAATATATGTATTGTATTTATTATCTGGTCGGTCAAGTTAATAGTTTATATTACATGAACTTAATGCATTTTTACTATTTAGGCTATTCGTTATTGTCATAGTTGCTGATATTGCATACATCTAATATTTAATATAATTGGAGAAAAAATTGAATCATAATTTTCTATTTATGCTTCTTGATTTATCATTGATTAACAGATAATTAATTTGATATTCATTTGTGTTCGTGAATGCGGACATCCGATATTCGGAAATTATTTCGGATTCAGATGCGGATGATCCTATCTGCATCCAAACTATCCATTGATAGAGCTACCAAACTGGATATTCCATGTGTGGGTTGGCCCTTCACTAATTAATTGTCACGTAATCAATAATTCTGCAGAAAGATTCATACCACAAAGTTAAAATGGACTTCTTTTGCAAAAAAATAATAATCAAGTGAGTTGTTTGGAGGGACATGGGCCAGAACAGGAAGATTATGTCTAGGTGATTCGACCTAAAAGTTGTTATCCGTAAGCATGAAGTATATTAAAGGAAAATGCTATTTCTCCTGGATTTTCTAGGAATAATATGAGGCGAGGGAGTCAATAGCTATGTGGGCCCTATGGCCCACATGACACCCTTTGTTGTTGCATTTATATACTTCTCTAATTTTTGAGTTGTATAGCAAAGTCCTAGGTTAAATGGTTCTTGATTCAAAGAAACTATGGAAATGTTTACATTTATCGAGTGGACACACATTAAAATTAATTATCAGGGGTAGTTGTGAGTTTGTGGCATTTAATATTTTGTTTTGCAATTAGTGCATTTTGTTAACATGACCTATGAAACTATGCTTTGAGGGTGCAGACATATGTAGTATGCACAGTTTCTTACTGATTACACAGATTGTTAAAATCATCTACTTGATTTGCATGTTGGAAATACCTTTGAACAGAATGTCAAAATCATTTAAGGTTGGCTGGTTCGTGATTTGTGACTCATGAACAAATAGTTTGGTTTCATTAATCAGGCATAACAGTTAAACCCCATTAAAGAATAGTATGTAGCATGTACCTCTTATATTTTCTCAGCAAGCCAGCAGCGGCTGCCACCTGAACAGAATATAAAGTTTGGAATTTTACTAACCATGTGACTTTGATATCTCTTGTTCGAAATATTTTTGAGAACTATATAGCAAAATGATGTCTTTATAGGCCACAAAAATACTAATGCCTAAACCTGCTTCTCAACTAATCACATAGATACTGGGCACCCTGTACCCAAATTCCATGTTTCCAAGTTTCTACAACTTTACCGTTTTGTTATTATAATTTCGTCAAAATTACGAAATATCAAAGCATTGAATAATGAGATGGAGCTGTAGACATAGCAGACGGAACCAAATTAAAATAATGATATTCGAGATAAAATTGGAGTTGCACCAATTGAAGAGAAGTTAGTCTAACGTCACTTAAGATGCTTCACGATACACCTGGACGCGTTAGAATTATAAACCACACCAAATGTTCAAAGAAAGGTAGAGATCGACCAAGGGATGACTTGAGAGAAAGTAGTAAAAAAGGTATTGGGAAATTGAAATATATCTGAAGAGCTGGTATCGAATATGAGCGAATTGAAATTAGCGATCCATATAGCAGAACATTGAGCTTAGGGTCTAGGGAGAGTAATAAATGTTAGATTATAGGACTAGTGAATAGATGCATAAGACGTCGTGTTGGTTTCTTATATCTGACGTCGTGTTGGTTTCTTATATCTATTATTATCAACACCACCACCACCACCACCATCATCATCTTCATCATCGTCACCACTTTCGTTTTTTATTCATTCATTATTATTACTACTGTTATTATTTATTTAACTATTTTACTTTATTCTATTTCATTTCTATTTAAGTTTTCACCTTTAAGTCATTTGTTATTATTATTACCTTTAAATTGACTTTGTCATTTGGTTTTGAATTCAATCTCTAACCAGCTTTAACTTGTTTGGGATTAATGACTTAGTTGTTATTGTTGCACCAAATAATGAGATTGACGGACACATAGAGGCATCGATAGAACATTCATACTGCCTATTTATCGCGAACACGTAGCAGCTTACAAGTTACATCTCTAATTAAGAAATGGCTGGCAAAAACTTTTTTTTCCCTCTTAAAAAGTAACAAATAAGTTGATAAGTCATAATCAAATATGTTTTATTTTCAAATATTGGCTCAAAACTCCTCCTGACCTGAACATAACTTCTAATACATTGCAGGCATGTTCGTCCTCCACTGACACCTCTCTTGCTAGCAGCTTTTATTGTTCTCGGGCTGACTGGGTAAGCGCCACAATCAGAAACCACTTAAAACTTATTTACTTTTCTCTTTTTATGCATGTATGTATATTTTCTAATTTTTCATGCAACAAATGATATACAAATATCAGGATGTTTGCCAACCAGCTTCTATTTATCATTGGTCTTAACTACACGAATCCAAGTTACGCTGCTGCTGTTCAGCCTGCTGTTCCCGTGTTTACGTTTATATTTGCTGTACTTATGCGGTTAGTCTTGGGTTGCATTGCCAAATCTTATAGCATTTGGATATACTCGAGTTAATATACTTCGGAAATATCTCCACACTGTTTCAAATCTTGTTTATCTCATCCTAGATCCTGATGAAGATCATTTTCAAATTTGAGCGAGATGAGATTCAGCGAAACAGGACATAGTATTGTTTATACATTATTTGATACTCGTCTTGTTCAATATATTGAGATCTCAAGGGAAATTTGCACTAAGATCTCATACAAAGTGTTTCTTTTTTCTTTTCATTTACATATTTCTTTTACATCTTTTATGGGTTAGAAAGAGATTCCTCTCTGATTAATTTATGCTAGTTTCCAAATTATGTTTTTATTTTCTATCGGTAAGTAAAAATAAAAGACTTTTTATTTATTATTTACATTAATATTCACGTAGGTAGAATTAATTCAATCAATACAAAATCTATCATGCTACCATTATCCTCTAAAAAGAAATTTATATTATTTTTTATATATGGTACATATTTTAATTTTTTTATCATTAGTTATTATAAAAAGATTTCTAATGTCGATTACATATGCTTAAGTTACCCAAGATAGTCCCGAGATGGACTTTAAAATCCAAGATTTAAAACCCTATATCTCAGCAGTATTGATACCCAACTGTTAATTTGTACAAAAATATTTTAACATTCCACTAAGTAGGTAAGTATTTAGCTATGTCGCTGAAAAATAAGCAAACAAGAGAACGACCATATTTGAATTCTGACTCGCTAATATTTGGTCACAGATGTAAACATTGTTTTTAATCCTTTGTCTCAATCCTCTTGTTTTACTGTAATAAAATATGGAAGTTTACTACACTGTATTCAGCATTGAGAGGGTCAGCCTATTTACAGTGGAAGGATGCTCGAAGGTTATTGGCACACTTGTTTGTATGTTTGGAGCAGTCTTTATGGTTTTTTATAAAGGGCCCTCAATTTTTGGAAATACAAGCATTGACTCATCATATCAAAATGCGACAAGTCAACCAGAGCATGTTGCGTTGTTTGCATCTCAGTTAGCTCAGCTTGGCCTTACTCCATGGAATATTGGTGTTCTGTGCCTTATAGGAAATTGTGTTTGTATGGCAGCTTTTCTAGCTTTGCAGGTACTGCATAGTCAAATCTTTATTTGAAGCCGTATACAAGAGGCATACTTCATATTTTTTGTTTTGGGATTTTTAATGTTCACAGACAGCATGATTAATCGAAACTTGTGCGTTCATAAAAAATAATGGTACTACGCTATTACTACGTGCATGAATTCATATGAAATAACTCCATCTGATGTCAGGAAGATTCCGCCATGTGACATGGTTGTGTTCCTTTGCAACACATGGTTGTGCTTGTAACGCGATCCTTGCTTTTTCATCCGATTTGGCATTGCTTTTTCATCCGATCACTACTAGATGCATGAATTCATATGAAAACCTTTTTGTAATAACCATTGTGCTATCAGTTCAAAATTCTGCAAAATGCATAATCTTTTAATATGATATTAGTGATTTACCTCCTAATATCTGGTTTTATGGTGCATTCATTTACAACTCGACATCACCAACTAAAAATATCGTTTTCAGGTATGTATATATAAATGAATGAAAACGGATTGAAATTAGGTGACTTATTCCAGTGGTCTTGGATGAAATAAAACAACAATTTTGGGTACCACAAAGTAGTAGGCTTATTGTGGAATTTTGAATGAGCTAAAGGGGAGGAGGGTACTAAGTATTCTAGAAGTAGGCCAAATAAAAGGTTTTTAACTGTTCAATCTGCTAATTAGTTACTGCATCAATTTATGATTTTCAGGCTCAAATTTTGAAGAAGTATCCTGCCAGCCTATCATTAACAGCATACTCGTATTTATTTGGAACAGCGTTCATGATGTTCTCAGCATTACTTGCAGGCAGAACCCATGAGGATTGGATTCTAACAAAATCTCAAGTCATTGCTGTGCTATACACAGTAAGATTTTTGGACATTCGCTATTCTTATTGACAGTGTATGCTATATACCATAAAACAGACAGCATGTTACATTTTGTTTGTTAAGTGGAATTCTATGTCACAGACGTCTTGAAGACAAATGCGCCCTTGTTTATGTACAGTTTATGTACTTACTACCATCGTGTATGTTGTGGAATTGATTTCGAGCAAACATATGATACGACTAAAGTCAGTTTTATAAGAGTTGGGAATCTATGATATACATCACAAGTACTTTATTCTGCTATGCTTTTGGCTGAAATTTGTCTAATGTATTTATCCCCTTGCTGTTTAAAAGTTCCTTTTTCTACCACAGTATGTGTATTCTTCATGTTCTTTGGTAGCATGGATTAACTAAGATCACATTTTATCAGAATAGTCATGCTCTATAAAAAAGTCCGGCAGCAAGTAGGAGCATAAAGGTTGTCTATTTGAGCTTCTGCTTTAGTTAGACCCCATTGTTGTTTTATGTTGAAGGGCTAGCTTTATCATCACCCAACAATTTTATCCACCCTACATCATCACCCAACAATTTTATCCAACCTATTATTTCACAACTGTCCATATAACCCCATTCCCATTTATTTTTCTTTACTCACCTTAAGTTCCAATTATACATTTCTTCGTCATCGTCTCCTTCATTAACTTAATCTAATCATTTGCTCTTGTTTATATTTACTTCAATTTAATTGCATTTATTAAAAAATAAAATTACATGGTTTAATTTCCACATTGTTTTATCAATGTCTGTTTGCTTCACATATCTCGTTTTCTCCTTCATGGATCAAGCTTGCTGCATATATTTTTATCAATTACCAAAGCAAGCTTTAGGCAATGATGGAAATCATCTTCCACGTATTTGGTTTTGAATCCACATGTACATCGAAAAAGAAGAAACAGCCTTCCATTTATGGTAAAATATATGTCGTCCTTTCAACTGGTTTTTTGTTTGTATTTTAATCCATGCAACTGCGATTTACTGATACGGCCCATTAGAATAACGCACCTATAACACACCCTCAAAAGCTAGCTCATAAGGGGAGAGTGCCTAATGAGCTGTATACTAGCATTATATCTTGTATGATATGGGACAATATCATTTCACCGTCCTTCGAAAGTTCGATGTCCGCGTCGGCCTACTCTGTCGACACTGATCCGACTGTGGTCTTTTTCTCTTTGGACGGCTTCACTCACTTTCAGTATTATAATCCAGCTTATAAGTCCTCCCTTCTCATGGCTCGAACTTCCGTCGAGCGGCTCTCTGTGAAAGCACCAAATGATACGGTCTATTAGGTAGAACTCACCCTTGAAAGCACCAAATGATACGGTCCTCCCAAAAAAAATTTTTTTGGCAGTGGTGATGTTTATCTGTGTAATTGGTTTTTCACAGCAGCATGTACATTTATTTATTCTGCTTAACCATCAAAAGGGGAAAAAAAAATGTTTAGTGATGTTTGTGGATTTTATTTACCATTGCGGTTACAAAAGTATTTACTATGATACCGGGCCATTTTCTTTTGGTCCCTGGCTTTTGAATTTGGAGGACCAGCCCTCCTATAAATATAAGTTACTGAAATTGATTATTCTGTTGTTTTTTAGGGACTTTTTGCATCTGCTCTTGGTTATGGACTGATGACTTGGTCAAATAAAATTTTAGGGCCAGCTTTAGTTGCTCTATACATACCACTTCAACCAGCATTTTCATCTTTCTTATCGGCAGTATTTCTCAGCACACCCATCTTTCTTGGAAGGTATGATTACACTGTTTTTTCTATTTCCATAAGCATATTATTATTGATTTTCTTTTCAGACATTTGTACGATTAGTTTAGGATGGCTCTGTCATGACTCCACAATTAACACCTTAGGTTCACTAAACATTGCAACCAAAAGAGGTTACAAAAATGGTGGCTTTGGTAAGCTTTTAGCCATCTCTGAAAGACTATCAATAATTTCGCAGACCGGTTTGATTACGTTCTTCTGTAGACCTATATGGTTGGATTTTACATCGGTACAAGTGCATCATAGACAGTAATGATAAAATTTTCCAAGTGCATCTTTTCCTAGTTTCACTGTATTTTACAACAAATTGAACTCTTTCTTTGATCAGCATCGTAGGTGGAGCTTTGATCCTCTGCGGCTTATATATTGTCACGTTTGCTCGCTATAGGGGAACCGAAGTGTTGACAGTAACTGATCAAGATTGCGAAACTGAACCTCTGCTTCATGATGCTGACTACCGTGGAAACCAATAGTTTGAGATCATCTGTACTTCTCTTTTGCTTGTATAGCCTCAAGCCATGGAAACTAAACAAACACATCATTTTGTGTTAAGGATACAGCAAATCACAGTATTGGACTATACTTGGTGCACAGTATTATCAATTGTACATGTGTGGAAAATAGAGTGAAATGTTTGAGAAATACAAAATGCTTTTATTTATTTATTTATTTATTTGCTTTTTAATGTTAATTAACTGTTGCAACAAAAGCATTATAAAAGTTGTTACTACAAAAGTTTTTGTTTAACATCTCACGGAGTGGATAAATGCATCATTTTATGTACACACTGAACGGTTTTACCTTTTCTTCATGAAAATTAGTATATCCTTGTTTATCCGATCATGTATATACTTGCAGGTAAATTGTCACAGTTTCCTGTTTTGTTGGCCTGTTGCCACTTATTTAAAAGATAACTAGTAGGTCGGAAATTGTTGCTTTATGTTGGAGAAATCTTAAATAAGATGACCTTGATTATAACAATGGTTCTTCTTGATGAACTTCTGCAAATGATGAGAAGTTGGGTAATGGTTTTGCTACGTGCAATGTAAAGAAGGTACCTACGTTCAAGGTTTATGGTACATATTTGAAAAATATCAACCACTTTATGGTTTATTTAAGATTCTAAAGCAGCAATAATAAGTGAAATAGAGCAAGTCTTGTAGCCATAAGTGAAAAACGATCGTTTTACAAAACGAAGTTAACACACAAAACCAAAAACAACTTTTATCATTTTTCATTTTTTAAGAAACAACGGAAGAATGATAACAAATTCATCCATCTATCGTTCTTCCGTCTCATTCGTCATTTCCTTCGTCATTGATTCATTACCTCCATTATACTTCAAATCTTCGCAACTCTCATAACTAATGCTGAAAACTCAAAACAAAAAATAAACCGAACGCTACCTAAACTTCAGACAATGTAGAAAATGTGAACAGCATAGATGAGGCAAAAGAAAAACAGGTTCCGAGAAATCAACAAAAACTTGAGTTTTAATCGAATTAGCCTTGATCTACTCTTGAAAAACGAAGTTCTGATAAATCCGATCGACATTTTTATTGTCACAATACGTATAATTAGGATCTGAAAGAGGCACCCATGTATCTAGCAGAAATCCATGCACCAAAACAATCAATTTGATAACAGATGTTATGGCATGATATTATACTTCTGTCGAAGAATGAAAACAGAAATTTTTTTGGGGATTGTTATTGACACTTCAACTATTGTTAAGGGAGGGTCAATTTTTAAAAAAGAAAGAATTTAGTAAGGGGAGCACCAATGCAGAGAGCACCCCCTTAACAAATAAAGATTATTTTATCAAATTAGCCTTCTTAGCAATAATCTCTTTTTTAGTTGTTAATATATATATATATATATATATATATATATATATATATATATATATATATATATATATATATATATATATATATATGGTATATTAATCGAACTGCATCAGTTTTTTTATACCAAATTACAATAATTTCATTTATCGATATGCATCGGATCAGATGTAAAAATATCATTCATAGGAAATTGATATACATATATCAAACATTTTTCTTTATACATTATCCCACCGCCGAATTTGTGATATACCTCATTTTCTCCACTTCGACAATCCAACAACGAAAACAAATTTAAAAAACGATGAACAATGTCGAACAAAAATATATAATACGGCAGACCTATGTCGTTCATGTCGTTATGTAGTAATTCACATATTTCTCCCCAAACAATTGCTTTTTTTTTTTTTTTTTGAAATAAATTAAAGATTTGATTTTTTTTGCGTTTGAGATTAATTGGGATTTGAGATTGTAAAGGTAAAAAGGGAACGTAAAAAATTAAGTACGTGACACCCCTAACAATTTTTTATTATTGAAGTGTTTTTAAAATATGACCTTCCCTTAACAATACTTGGAGTGTCAATATCAACACCCAATTTTTTTTTTTTTTTTTTACTCTTTTAAATATAAGCAAATCATCAAGAAAGATACAAAAGCAAGTACCGACTTGCGATTTGCGAGTAGATGTGCAATTCCAAGGCTGAGGTGGGTGAAAATTAGGGGTGTAAATTGGTCGGACCGGACGGAACGGGGGTGTATTCAGTTTCTGTCCTAAATAAAATCGGATAGGAAACGGACTAAACAAAAAAAAATTCTCCTAACTCGTGTCCTAAATGAAATCGGTCAGACACGAACATGTATTTTTCAGATATGTACATGAACGGATCCGGTCGGAGATGAGTATTTACGTTAAATTTTATATTTTTTACAAGATTTTTTTTACTTATATACGGAGTTACGTGGAATTCAGACGAATTCGAACGAACATGGACCGAACAAGATTTCTTCTCGTACAAATTTTGTTGTCTTAAGTCGTGTGCTAAATTAAAATCGATCAGACTCAGACGGACATATTTCGGTCACGGACACGAATGAGCGTCGGACATTCATTCCAAATTTATAGCACTAGTGAAGATAGAATATTATATGATGAAATAGTACTGGAATATGCCTTAAAATACGAATGATGGGTGCCCAGTGAATTATTTAAGGGAAGCTACAAAACTACTAACAACTGGAACGTATAATATATTTGGACGAATGATGGTACCGTAAATCAAACTTTATCAATGATATACTATAAAGTAGGAACCGACAGTGGTATCCTATTCGTATAAAGATTATTTTGCATTAGCTTCTAATAGGAATGACAATGACCTCATTGTCAGTAAGTCTATCTTTCTCATGAATATCCGTGAAATATGTTTAGTGAGAAAAAAAATTACACCTTTATTTCCTAAGGAATATTTAAAGGACCTTTTTTTTTTTTTTTTTTTTTTTTTTTTTTTTTTTTGCTAACTACTTTTTAAGGAAGAAATGTTGTGCATGTCCTCTTCTATGATAATCATTTTACATTAGCCAACTTTAACTAAATTAAAATTCGATTTATACATGTACATGTGTAATTAAGTTATTTTAATAATTGAAATAAGATAATATATAATATGTGCACTTATATATTAACTAACTTATTTCAGTTATGTATTTTATTAAACTTGTTATTTCTTTAACGCTGAAAATAATTTATTATTTCCAAACACTTTGAAAACTAATGTTATATCATGACTTGTATAATGAAGATATTCCATTCTAACGTTAAGTTTCATATTAAAACGTTGATCAATTTCCGAAACATTTTAAAAATTAACCCAATGCTCAATTCAAATTTGAACATTGTCTATTATGGGCAACCTTTGACACACAACACCTTTAAGGTCAGACTGGTGATCAGTTAGAACATGACGCCTTATTACTTAATGCTAAAAGTTACCTTTTAGACATCGTACTAAGTGGATAAACTTAATTAGTTAGCTTTAGCATGACTAATTTAAAACGCATAAGCTATTGGTCTGTGATATCATTGCTAAAACTAGAGATAGCAAAAAAATCCGTATCCGCGGTTATCCACGGGTAAAATCCGTCATGAATACGAAACGGATAGTTAAATTGGGTATCCGTGGATAAAATAAACGGGTATTTTTAATATCCATTAATTAATAGAACAGGTACGGATAACAAGATATCCATGTCCGTGGGTACCCATGCAAGTATTGAATGTGATTTACAATAGTCAATACAAAAAACATTGTTGTTGGCTGTTCGGTATTTATGTGCATGCTTTTACTCAACAATTTATAGTTGGAGTTGATATTTTGAGGATACTTCTGTTGTTGTCTCTTCTTTTTTGGATGTTGGTTTAAATATGTATTGGTATTTTAAGGTTAGCATTTGGGCATTGGTTTAGTTTGTTTTTTTTACCAAATGTACTTTTGAATAATTTCAATAAACGGCTAAAATATAAATTGAATAAATATAATGGATACCCACGAATACCCGCCATTACCCGCAACCTGTTTAAAACCCATTTAATGGGTACCTGTAAGGGTGTGAAGTGGGTGGGGGCAAAAAATCACCCAACAGGGCAGGTGATGGGGTGGTACTACCCGCGCCTGCTCCGCCCCATTGTCATCCCTAGCTAAAACTGGATCAATCTGCAGTAGAAATAAAGAGTAAATTAAGAAGAATCCTTTATAGGAATTTTTATTGAACCTATGAAGCCTAATCCCTTGAAAATTTCTAGATTTTATTTTGAATAAAATTGATATTTTAGTTATATATAAGGGTTAGTATATGATTTTTATTATAGTTTGGGTGTGCGAATCATATATACATATGCATGTGTTCGCATGCGAGATAAAATAATAATAATGTGTTGATAGTTTAACATGTTTGTGTACAGATGCCGAGATTTACACTGCAGTAGACAAGCTACCCTCTTCAGTAATTCATCATGTTGTCTAAACAAAATATACGTTTGCGTCAAACTAATGTGTGTGTGTGTGTGTGTGTGTGTCATTTGTATATATATGTGTAAAGAATTGATAATTATAAAATTATAGTAACTTATACAAAATATATATGAGCATACAAATATATATTATATGTTGCGTGCGAGCGTGTAAGTAAATATAATTAAATCATGAAATTATTTAATAATTAATATAAAGTAGTTTCAGATGTAAAATTTGTGTGTATATTATTATAGCAAACCAGAAATAAAATAATAATTCTATATATATATTTATATATATAAGTCAAAATAATAAAATACTTATAACTAGACAAATGTATATATGAATATATATACATATATGCACCTAATAAAATTTATGTTATATATGTATGTATAAAATTTAATATATTTTATATATAACTGTAGGCATAAGAAATAAGTTTTTTAACATATATATAAGTATTTATGAATGCACAAATATATGTGTATATAATAATAATTTTTTTAATGAACTTACAACAAGACCTCGACTCATATAAAAATTTAAGTATAATATCTTTTATATTTCATTTCAAAAATAATTTTTAAATAAATAATTCATAATTAGACATAAAACTTACTTCCAAAAATATTCAAAATAGTTTTGAAATCAGAATTTTTTTGTTTTATTGCTATATATAATTTTATGTTTCATTCATAATTTTTTAAGATATAAATTTTTGTTTGTTTATGTAGTTAATATCTAGTTAGGTAATTGGTTATACTAACATCTAAATATTAAATAAATATAATATACACAAAATTGAATAACTTATTGCAACCAAATTATAATTGTATTAAAATAAAATTTTATAAATCTTAAAATACTATTATATAATCTTAATCTTTAAAAAATGATTATTATTTAACGAATCATATTTAATTTAATTTTTTTTTTACATTAGGCAATGAATCAAATGCTTGTATAAAACAATAAAAAGGAATTAATTTATACATACATGCACTGTTGTGTTTTCAAACATCAAATATGTGGTAGGATACCGTTAAACTAGATTTGTATAGAGTTTTTTATTCAAACATCAAATATGTGGTAACAAATCCCAATGTGTGTTTCTATAGCGTTTTTTATTCAATAGCGTTTTTGAAACGCTATTGCCTATAATACTAATATTATAAATTTATTTATTATGGTTTTAGCTTATTACATATATATATATATATATATATATATATATCTCTGTGTGTGTGTGTATGCACTTATATATTAATTAACTTATTTCGCTTATGTATTTTATTAAACTTGTTATTTTCTTTAACATTGAAAATAATTTATTATTTTCAAACACTTTGAAAACTTATTTTACGACTTCTATAATTTAGATATTTCATTCTAACATTAAGTTTCATATTAAAATGTTAATCAATTTTCGAAATATTTTTAAAATTAACCCAATGCTCAATTCAAAATCGAATATTTTCTATTATGGGTAACCTTTGACACACAACACCTTTAAGGGTAGACTGGTGATCAGTTAGAACATGACACCTTATTACCCAATTATAATGATAAAAGTTACCTTTCTAGACATCGTACTGGATAAACTTAAATAGTTAGCCTTAGCATGACTAATTTAAAACGCATAAGCTATTGGTCTATGATATCAATGCTAAAACTGGATCAACCTGCAGTAGAAATAAATAGTAAATTAAAAAAAATCCTTTATAGGAATTTTTATTGAACCTATGAAGCCTAATCCCTTGAAAATTTCTAGATTATATTTTGTGTAAAATTGATATTTTAGTTATATATAAAGGTTAATATATGATTTTTATTATAGTTTGGGTGTGCAAATCATATATACATGTGCATGTGTTCGCGTGCGAGATATAAAAATAATATTGTGTTTGTTAACCCCATTGTTAAAATGTTGTTCAGAACTAAGATGTGTTCACGAACGATGACACGGAGATACTAATGTAAACGTATAATATGTACCATATATGGAATGGATATGTGGTCGTACACTGACTTTATACTCTAGTCGCATACTCAATCAGCTCGTACATCCAGTTAGCTCGCTCGCTCGTCTCCATTTAGCATGGGTCGAGCAAGGAACAGATTGACAAGTCGAGCACCACACTCGAGCACCGATAGTCGAGCAGCCACCTTACATGGTTGGTTGAACGTCACCACATGCATAAACAAGTCGAGCTGTGAGCATCATCAAACCGGTCATTCGGGCGGCCCTTAGTCGAGCAGCATTATAAAGTTGAGTGGTCGAGCAGTATATTAGAATAAACATGTAGTTTATGTGTACAAGTGTCATGGATTTGTTGTTATATAATAAAGTGGATTAGTCAGAAAAAGCTTGCGTACGGTTTCAACAAATGCGTATGGGTTGGTTCTAGTAGCCGTATAAAACGTGTACATATGGCTTCATGAAAAGGTGGCTTCATGTCATGATGCACATGAAGTGTGGATCACTCCTCCTTAATATAACAAGTGAAACACATCAGTGGACACGTCAGTTCACACAAAGCAAATATTACAAAACAAGGCAAGGACCAAACAATGTTATTCATTTACATAAACAACACTCACGCTAAAGACATGCAAAACATTAAATAAAGGAAAAGGGGGTATTGTGTTTTGATACATGATACAGACTAGAAGAACGTAAAGTATACAAAAGCGGATCGGTCATCTGGTAATATATATGGTCGGTCATCTAGGCTATTGGGTCGTTCATCACTGATATATGGTCAAGCAGTACAGTGAAAAACAGGGACGAACACGTATAAGATAAGTGTGCAGGACCATGTATATACTTGTGGAATGCTGAACCATGTACGAACGAGAATAGTGAACACGTGAGGATAATGGCCTTATATTACAAGGGTAATTGACATACGTGAAGTGGAAAGCTTTACTGGTAACGTGACATATGCATATAGACATTTGCATGGAACCGTTGTGAAGCTTGTGCATCTACTATATAAATTATGGAGTACACGAAAGCAAGAGGCGGCATGGCATGGCTCGCGCAGTAAAGCTTTTGCATGGGTTGAACAGTGCCTAAGTTGAAGGGTCGCTTACCCTTAAACTAATGGGTGTGTGCAGTTTTAAATATACAAGAGGAAGGCTCGTTCATATATAATAACATGAACGTGGAAAAGATATGAAAATGCAGGTCAGTTATAAAGTTTTGTACCCATTTATATGAGCTTTAATTGAAGACAAACTATACGGATTGATATGCCAACGATTGAAGTTTACACATGGCAAAGCTTGAGCTAACTGATAGATGAAAAACACAAATAGTGGTCAGTCACGTGTACAAAAAGTATCGCTCGCTCTTGTTTAATATATATGGGTTGCTCGCTCCTGTTTAATATATGTGGGTCGCTCGCTCAACACTTGGACAGTCGCACGTTCATATATGCCAACTGGATACAGCTGGCTCCAGCTGTGTACAGATGTCTAGTGGTTGTTCCGTAAATACTTATATGAACGGCCCTTACCCTGAGCACCATAATTACAGAATTGCCACCTGGTACAAACTTCGCCTATAAATACCCCATTTCATTACCATTCAAGGTACCGATCTAAGCCATCCAGAAGGGCTGTCATTTTGGTTTTCCACTATTCTCAAGCTTCCTAAGCTCCATTAATGGCTTTCTAAGCTCACTCCATCTTCCTCCAACATCAAGTGGATCTCATCTTCTCCAAACACCATTAATTGTCACTCAAATTCAATCCAAGTGATCTCCAACCGCCATTACTCCTTTTTAAAGCTCGGATCTAACACTAATTTCATGATGGAATTAAGGAAGATCATCTAATCATGAGATCTAATTCATTTCTTCCCGAATTCAAGTGATATCTAAAGCTAAAAAAGAGTAGAAAGTAGAAGATCATTTTTAGAGAAAGAATGAGTGATATACGTGAGATGTATGGAATACTGCACTTTGTAAATTTCTCCATGATAATGAAAATTCTTGCCAAAGTGAGCATAAATCTATTTTAAATCGAACAACTATAAAAATCCTTGTGTTTTTGCTTACTTTTTGTGATTGTGGTCTCATTTTCTTTTACTTACCATTGGTAAGTACGGTTTACGTACCTTTAGTGTTTGGACCATTTTTGGTTTAAACATTCGGCACCTACCATGAGGCCGCATTCGCACTTCCTTCTCTCACACTTCTCTCAAGCCTAAAAGCCTTGCATTAAAGTTCTAAACCACCTCTTTCTCCGAAATCATGAATAAATCTAAGAAAGCTTCAAGCAAAACCGTTGGAGGAAACGATAATGTTGCTAATGAGACTATGCCTCTTACTAATCGTTTCGAAGTTGGCGAAAACTCAATAGGTGGAGCCGGAATAACTAAAGCTGAACTAGATGTCGTCGTTGCCAACATGAACCAACGAATGGATGCCTCTACCAAAGCTATGATGGAGAAACTTGATGCCATCCTTAATGCTCGCCAAATCCAACTCCTCAAAAGGTCCATGTTGATATTGACGATAATGCTAATTCATCCTCCTCTGATCAAAACCGCAATGACTACATGGAAGATGATAATGACTGGTTGAGCGACAAGGACGAAGCTAACATCAAAGACTTGAAACCAAAAGCTAATGATCATTCCGAAGTGAACATCCAAAAGGTTACTAATCATTCCAAGGGGTTACCTCCTTGCCGTGAAGGTAAAGTACCTAAGTTCTCTAACCAAGACCGCTTGCCTAGACGAACATTCGGTAAAGAGCTCAGCTTCGCGGAGAGGCATAACACTGAAGAATACATCTCAAATATGATAGAGCAAATCATGAAGAAGAATCAAGATGGCAATGGCGATGAAAGAGAATGGGAATTCTCTCCCTGGGACCTCGTTCACTGAAAGAATCATTGGAGCAGAGTGTCCAAAGAAGTTCATTCCTCCACCTTTGCCTCCATACAACTGCTTTGTTGATCCTAACTACTTTCTATTTAGATATGAGTGGCATATGAGTGTGGCAAAGGCAACAGATGATATGAGATGCACATACTTTCCTCTCTACTTTGAAGGAGCTGCGTCATTATGGTTCACAATTGTAATGATTCAGATTTCACCCAGACCTAATCGATCGTTAAATCGACCAAGATCATTCAAAACCCGCGTACGCTAACTCTGGGCATACAACACATCAGAACAAATAACAGAAGACTTTTATAAACATCATAATAATGTTACATCAGAGTACATAATATATTAGAGTACATCGAGTTATATTACAGTGGAAGATTAAATTACAATAAACTTAATACAACACAGCGGAAAATTATCAATGCTCTGGACACAACTCTAAGCTTCAATCCAGAATCTAGCTTAGTATATCTGCAAAATAAGCTACTCGACTGCCCGTGTGGAAAAGAGGGCACCCGAGTTTGCAAGTGAAACAAACTACAGGTTAGTCATGGGACTGGTATGAGAAATCTTACTTGCTTATCTAATAATAAGGCTAATCACAGGACCACGCCGCTAACGCGGAACGGGTTTACTCCATTGGATTGCAAGTGCATGAAATAAAGTAAATCGTTAAACAATGCAATGCTTTTTAGAAAAATGAAACCATTATAAGACTCAAGTCCCATCACACAATGCAATGCAAACCGAAGGATAGAGTTTTACCTTATAATGGTAAAAAATGCTTGATACGATAAAACGGATTTGATATTATTATTAGTGTATATATGTTTCAAAAACATTTCAATCATAATATATCAATCATAGACGGCATAGCTACCATATACTATGTTGCCATACTAGTTTTATATTCAAAACCGTACGGTGTCGTATTGGAGGTTGGGTTTCCATCATGAGTCAAGGCTAGGGACGATCTCCTTACTGATTCGAGACACTAGCAAATTGTTGGATCTAGATTAACCCTAGAGGGGGAAGGGGTTGAATATGGTTTATTGAATTTTAGAGAATTATTAAAAAATTCGCAGATCACAGAATATAGCAGAAATAGAAATGCAGAAAGTAAATGACACAAGATATACCCAGCTTCAGCAAAATCCTTCCAACTGCTGCATTCCTAAGGTTTCTACTAGGAGTTAACAATAGATCCTGCTTACAGACACAATAAACTCAAACTCCCTGCTCCTGTACTAACCCTACGCTCAAAACCCTAGACTGATCGATATCCACTCGACCAGATTTTCCCAATTACAAGCCCGTAATCCGTAACCCTATATTTTATAGAATCTAGTAAACTGCCAGCTAAACCCTAACTGGATTCCCTAGTATTCTACAAACACTAGAAACTAATTGAATCGTTTTACAAATCAAATTAAAATGATATACAACAAAAATAAAGCAATCCCTAGTTTATATGACCCTAGAATTTAAACAAGGGTCATCCCCTTTTAAAATATGGCCGGTCCACTTTGTTTATTTATTGAGCCCGTGTGTGTCCCTTTCTTTCTGAAGTGATAATGGCGGCCAATGAAAAAACTAGGGCTTTGAGGAATACCCAAATCAATTTCGAATGGTTGCTGTATGATTTTGATTCTCTGTAGCTCCGACTCTCTATCAATGATTTGGCTGTCCTCTTGCGATCAAAAAAACCATGGTGAGTAAATTCTGAATCGATTTGATTTCTTCTCTTTTTGATTACTGGTTTGGTTTTCGATTAGGATAATATTTGCCAGTGATGAAGTTGTGTTAAATAGGATTTAAAAATCCTAATTTTGCTCTCTGATTTCATGATGAATGGCTTGAAATGATTTCGTCTGATATGGCTCGGTTTCCCATTTCGATTTTGCTTTAATGGCACTTGTGTGATTGACTCTCCTTGGCTCTTTTATTTGAATTACATGATTGGAACACTGCCTTGAATAAAAGATTGATTTCAGGGAACAAATTTGAAATTGAAAAATGATTTCCTGAGTTTTTGAAACCGATTAATCCTTGCCAAAAACAACATGCTATTTCTTAATTTGTTGAATCCGGGAAAAACATTAAGCATTTGTCAAACTTGAATTTCTGAAAACATGGAAACAGTGTCGAACTGATTCTCTCGTGTTTCCTCTTTTCGATTTGGCTTGAATGAAACTGATTCCTTGGCTTTGTAAAAGAATATGTTAATTGTGGAAAACATTAAAATCTTTCCACATGTTTTCTTGTGCGATTTGAATCGTGTCATGAATAAAAACTCTAGTTCCTCTGTAAAAAAATTGCCAAAGAATGCTCGCTTCATTTCTGGAAATTAGAATGAAATCTTTTCCAAAATTTTCTGCATTGGTCTTTTAACAACACTGTAATTTTGGCAAATAAAAACTATAAAGAATTTTAGAAATTCTTTGTGTCGATTTTATTCAACTAGCTAATTCTGGAAACTTTTTTAAACCTGATTGCTGAATTTCTGGAAATAATTGAATTCTTGCCAAAAGATGATTTAAGCAATTCTTGGAAGATTACCTTGCCATAAAAAAATTTGTCTAATAGTTTTACTCAAATTTGCTCTACTATGTATTCTGAGAATACCCTTTCTGCTGTATGCATTTGTCTGAAATTTTCACTTGTGTGAATGCATTTGAGTATGTGTAAATCTGCCTTGATCATTTGCCTTGTACGTGTGTTCAATTTGTGACTTTCCTTCACCATGCTGATTTGTTGGCTAACTTGTAACTTGAACTTCATATTGGCTAGATAAGACATGTTGCCTTATTGCTTGAGATATGTTCACTATTTTGCCTTCACCATTACTTGTAGTTGTATCATGTCATCTGCTGTAGCTCCTTTGAGAGCTGCACCTTTCTGTTTGATTTTGAAGTACACACCTGTCCTGAGTATCCATGCTGAAATGTATTTGTGTTGTTCCTCGACCACTTGTGTCTGAGATGTTCATGCTTCAACTTTTTTTCTTGAGTGATCTTGCTAATTTGATGTGAGCCATTTTGATATGTATGTGTTGTTATGCCTCGTTTATGAGCTCGACCATGCTGACTTATCATCTTGTCTCATGTTGACACACCATACTTGTATATGTGCTGACTAATTATGGCTTCATTGCTGAGCAGTTCATATTGGCTTGGTCGTGTTTGTTTGAGTTGAGCCATTCATGTTTGATCAACCACTTTGAATTGTTTTCATGTGCATGTTGACCATATATGTGAGCTGAGTCGAGATGGTCCACGTGGCTACTCCTTAGTTGCGCGCTGATTGGCGAGGCAGTACACACGTGTATATTTGTACACGTGTGTATATGCAGCCATCAGTCAAGTTTTCTTGTCCCTACATCGTATATACATACTGTCTGCCTTGTGGTATTTACAGTGTATCACTGTGAATATCACAAGTTGTTTAGACACAGTCGAATCAGATCGAGTCATGAAAAATGATGAGAAACACACCGGAAATCTGAGGCAAATAAAATTTTAAAATTAAAATTTATATTTACGTGTATACAGTTTTATTTCTATTGCAGTGTACTGTGTGTGTGTTTCATGTGTATGACAGGTATGCAGACTAGATTGAGCTGTGAAGACAGAAGATTGAAGACTACAAGACAGTGTTGATTGTGTATATGAGTGAATGTATATATAACTGAGTGTGAGTGTTGTACAGAGGAACTATGTACTGGAAAAGAATGTATTAAAATGTATATGAAATTGTATATCAATGAATGTATACAAATAGCGGAGTTGTAAATCTGTATTGTTTTAAATATTGAAATAAAATATTATATTTAAACAAAATACTGTGTAGATATTTGAATTTCTGTATAGATGTATTCTGTTTGAATATAAATATTATATTCCCATCTTTGATGAATATATGAAACAATACAATAACAAACACAATTATAATAATATATATTTGGTTGTTATCATCGAACAAAAATCATATAATTGTGTATACAACATCGTTATATACAAAAATCTCCCCCTTTTGATGATGACAAACAAATATTAAGATTTTGAACACAGTAAATGTGTTTGATAGTGGAGAACAGAACTCCCCCTATTTAGATGCTCCCCCTACAACAGAAACTCCCCCTATAACTGTGCATGAGTGAATAGGGTGTTTAAAAAGAAAATTGGAATTTTCAAAATTAAAATATTTATAAAATATTCACTCATAAATCAAAATCTCAACCCCATTCTCCCCCTTTTGTTATCATCAAAAGGAAATAGAATTTAAAATATAAATGAAAAACGACCAAAAATTATAATTTCAGCTTAAGAGGAAGAATGGTCATCATAAATCTCAATCAGTCAAATAAAAATCATTATGAACTGAGAACTAGTGGCATATTCCACATTATAGAGGATGACAAATTTACGATGAAATTTACATATAATGGAGAGAGTTCAAAAATTGAATTCCAATTATTTTCAAAAAGATTTTAAAAAAATGAGGCACAAAAACATTGATGAATTTGGGCTATAATTAATAATTTTATTTAAGTGATAAAGTCGTGTAATCTCAAATCCCAATAGCTATCAATCAACAAATCATAATAAATCATAAATTTTCAACACATTTCACAAGTTAGAATATGGATTGATAGGTTGGTTTTTTTTATACACAAAGCAAAATTTCAGATTTATTTCAATTTATAACACATTATTTTCTTTTCTTTTCTTTTTTGTTTAAGAGCGCACTGACCACGCATAACTAGATCTTGGATTTTTAAATGAGATCAGTTGCAGCATAAATATAAGTAATCTCATAATCATGCATAACCAGAGCTTGGATTTTTAAATGAGATTAGAGAAACACTTATGAATACTATATTTTTATTATTTTTAGTTTCAAAATGAAAAACTCCTCAGTATATAAAACTAATATGGATGATAGAAATGTGATAGGTACAAAAATGGTTTGTGAAATAAATTTATAAATTAATCATATTATGAAATATGATCAACTGTACCGAGATTACTAAAAAAAATTAATTATCACTAATTCTGAATAATAATGTAAGCACAATTCCATCACAAATATTTTCACTGTTTATCCAAGATGATCATTTTTAAAAAAAATTAATAATAATATTAAACTCTGCACATTAATATAAATAACATGATGAATGGAAGAATAATTAATGGTAGATAAAAGAAGATGGTCGTGAAATAATTGCCAATTCAAAGATATTATAATAACTGTTCAACCATCATGAAAGTCTAAATAAAATCTCCTCTTTTTGTGAAATATATTGCAGTCATAACTCATCACAATTTCAAATTCTGATAACAATTTTGATGAATTATAAATACAACACAATTTGGTAATTGATTTCAATTTCTGAATGAATAATCAATAAATAATTTAAAATTGAAAATCAATTACAAGTGGAATTTAGAGAGATACGAAAATCTACACATGCCAAGAGGGATAAAAAAATATATACATAAAAAATATTCGGCACTTCTAAACTGATACCACTTGATGTCTCTATTAATGAGGATTTTAACGTGACACTGGAGGCGAACAAGGATAACTCAGAAAACAGAATTTTTATTCATAAAGCCCAAGCAGACAAGATTAACAAGTCAAGCATATTTATCAGAGCAACAAATAATTTTACTCAAAACAAGAAGTTACCAGACAAATTATCAAAGCAGTACCAAAATCAGTTCAAAGCAGACTTGCCTAGAAGATGTTTCGCAGATATTCCCAATGGTCACAAAAGATATTCCATGATCCAAGATTATAGAATATATTTTTAATTTAAATCATTTGAAGAGATGTAAAAATATCAGGATTCAATGAATCAGCCACACCAAATTATAAATTTTAGATCCAAGATATGTGTGTGATTCAATAAATCAATAATTTCAAATGATTTTGAACAAAACAAATATTTAAATCAAATAACCATGAAATAACAGAGAGACTTAAGATCGTATTTTCAAAGATTTTTTATAAGAATTTCTGACAAGCACAAGAGTAATTTCAGATCATTTACATCAGACTTGAAAAATATTCATGATCCAGAAAATTAAAATAATTTATTTGAAATCACTTGAATCTATGTCAAGTTTTGAGATATAATGAATCAGTCACACACGATTGATAACTTTAAACGTAAGAGGTGTGTGATATTCAAAACATCAATAATTTCATATGATTTTAAATAAACAAATTTCAACCATAATGATCATGAATAAAGATGAATTTCAAGAAGTATCACTAATTCAAGACATTCAAAATTTCCAAGCCAATCTGGAAAAATAATGAAATCATCACAACTGATAAATATTGGTGTGCTGTAATGGGTATATTATTTCAAGCTTTCCAAAATGAATTAGAAGAAAACTCAAAACAGCAGAGGTGTGCGAAATTCCATTGAACTTTCAGATCATCAAAAATTTAGAATTCAAATCAACAGTGTTCAAGATATGACAAGAATGCATCAACACTGTTATGAATTCAGAAAAACAGAAAATAAACTTCAAAACAATTACAGATATTTATGAGTTTAAATTCAAGATCTGGAAATGATTGAAACATAAGAGTTTTATTCAATTGAAGCGAATTTCCAAAAAATCATAAATTTTGCAATTTGAAGTTAAGAAAGCCCAGAATAAAAGAGAATGATATGGCAGTGACAAATCAAAAACAAAATACTCTAAAGAAAATAAAAGAAAGAGTAAAAAGGACAAAAAAGATAGGAAGAATAAAAAACCAGAAATATACAAAAGAAATTGTGAGACTAGAGATTATACCTGAAAATGATGTAAGCAAAAAAATCTTTGTCTCAACAGACTTGGCCAAGGAACTTCAAATGATTCAATGGAATGAGGCAGTTTGATTTTAGATTCTCTTTCGCAAAACAGTTCCTCAACCTTCCCCGGTACCTAGCAATTTAGCGGATCGAGTGGTTTAACAAAAAATTTAAAACCACTCACAGTTTTGTTTATGACTTTAGGTATCAAATATATCTTTGTGCCTTTGGTAACCCAAATCTGTTTGAACTTAGTCAACATTGATTTTGTAGATTTAGGGGACTTCATTTGTTTTAATGGATTGTTATTAAACCAATATTTGTTTTTATTGTGGTTGGCCTTTCCACAATGCAAGCAATTTGAAGAAATTGATAATTTTTGAGAAGTTTGTTTTTCAGTTGAAAATCCAAGTCCTTTCTTGTTTTCAAAAGAGGAATTATTTTTCAACAGAGCATTCAAAGAATTTTGACTATTTGAAAACTTCTTAAATTTCAGCTCAAAAACATTTGCTTTGGAATTCAACAAGTTATTCTCATTTATAAGCTTTTCAATTTTTGCCTTAGACTCAGAAATCTCATATTCAAATTGATTACTTTTCTCAATTTCAAGTTTTCCAAATCCCTTGAGTTTTCAATTTCTTTTTCCAAGTCAAAATTTATTTCAGAAATTTCAATCTTGTTGTTTTTCAAAGATATATTTTCATTTTCAAGGAGCTTGGACATCTCTTTTATTTCAGTTAATTCTTTTTGAAAAGATGTGCATTTATTGCATTTGAGATTTCTGATTTTATCGGCTTCAATCTTAAGCTCTTTCAGAACTATTTCAGTTTTCAACAAACTTCCTTTTTCAAAAAATTTATGCTTGGAATTCTCAGCTGTCTTAGTTTTATCCAACTACTTTCGCAAAGCATTGTTTTTATGAATTATCTCATCTTCACGATTTTTCAAAATCAAAATTTCATTTTCAAGCTGGTTAAAATTTTCATTAATATGAGCAAATTCTTTCTCTAGATTTGAATAATTTTTGCAATTGGAGTTTTCAAATCTCTTAACATTTTCTAATTCCAAAACATCAATTTTTCTACTCAACTCAAGATTCTCAGATATAAGATGTTTATTTTTTAGCCTGAGACTCTCAACAGATTTTCTTAAATCAGTACAAAGATGAATTAAATCTTCCTGTGAAAAATTTCCTATTGAGTCTCCATTGTTATCATCATCTGTTGAATCTTCATCTATGACTTCTGTTAAGCACACATCTGAGTTTGAGTTGGAAATTGAGGGTTCTGAGCAGTTGTCTTCATTTCGCCCATAATTTGCATTGAGAGTAATCCAAATATCCTGCGCAGTAAAACGGTGGGATATGAGATTAAGTTGATTATTATTAAGATAAAAATAGAGAATATGCATAGTACGAGCATTGGTAATTTTATTCTTCTTATCTAACAAATCTCCCAAATTTTCAATAATATTCCAATATTCTAAATTAACAGATTTTAAATAGGATTCCATTTCTGGTTTCCAAATTAAAAAATCTGTTCCATTAAAAATAACTAGAATACGACTGGACTGACTCTCACAAGGCTGACAACTAGGAATCACCATTTCTCTATAGTTAACAGAATACCTGCTCTGATACCACTTATTGGATCTAGATTAACCCTAGAGGGGGGGGGGGGGGAGGGGTGAATAGGGTTTATTGAATTTAGCGAATTATTAAAAAATTCATAGATCACAGAATATAGCAGAAATAGAAATGCAAAAAGTAAATGACACAAGGCATACCCAGCTTCGGTGAAATTCTGCCTACTGCTGCATTCCTAAGATTTCTACTAGGAGTTAATAACAGATCCCACTTACAGACACTGTAAACTCCCACTCCCTGCTCCTGTACTAACCTTACGCTCAAAACCCTGGACTGATCGATATCACCTCGATCAGATTTTCCCGAATTACAAACCCGTAATCTGTAACTCAAGATTTTACAGACTCTAGTAAACTCCTGATCGTCGCTAATCTATGAATTAGAAAAGCGCGACATTTGTAATAAATTCTGCAAGCATACAGGTTGTAGCATACAGGTCGAACACAGGGAGGTGAATTAAATCAAATTATTTATCTAATCTCTTGGGCGAGTTAGACAAAACTTTGGAGGTTGATTTTGAAAATAAAACAAAACAAAATTAAAACTGTAATTTGATTCAGAACAGATCTAACTGAACCGACGATCAAATCACAATTTCAATGGAAAAGCAATGAAACTATGAATCAGATTCAAATCTAATCAAATCCAATTTAACCTATGAACGCGATTAAAATACAGAAAATAAAAGTGCAGAATATAACTAACAACAGGAAATAAAATTAGGATTACCGCTGAATCTAATCAGACGGTCAATCACTAATGAAAAGAAATGCAAAATACAAATAGTGTTCTACCGAATCTAATCGTGTAGACACCACTAATTGCTAAGAAATAGAAAATTGCATAAGATAAAAAGAAAAATGAGTTTTATTAATAAAGAAGAGAATAGAATGAGATATATGATAGGATGGTGGCTACAATGATATTACAGGGGTATATATAGGGTAGATAGCCAAACCCTAACCCTAATGATAACTGGGCCTTGTCATTACATCACTAATTAGTTTACAATGAGAAACATAAATGGGCCTTAGATAAATAAAGCAAAATTTGGGCCTTTTCTCTTTTCCTCTTGCTTCCTTGACACTTCTTCATTGATTTGTGATGTGCAAAGCCTTTTTATCAATCCTTTTCTTGTCCAACAGCAACTAGATGTGAGATCTTCATATACAATTCTTCAAAATGCAAACACACGGCAAATTGAACTCTATTTCTCTACATTTCCGATTGCATGCGGGCTGGGTTGGAATATCTGTAAAAATAACAAAACAATACCCAAGTAATATTTATTAACATACAAAAGATAAGATATAAGAGCATAAAAATAACACATTTCTATGTCAATCAAATACCCCCACACTTATCTTTTACTCGTCCTCAAGTAAAACAAAAATGAAAAACTAAACTAGATAGGTCACACTTTCGTAGGAAACACGATTGCATTGAGCGTATGCAACAAGCCGTTAAACCTCTAGGTGTCCCTAGTAGGACGAGTGGTGTCTCGTGAGGGTTTTCAGCGGATACTACCCACAAAATCCAAATGTAGTATGCTATGATTCTAATGAAACTACATGAATGCCATGGACATATGCAAATAAAAACGAAAAATGAAAACACGACTTGTTTTAGGAAAGTGGTACAACAAATTAAGTTAACAATTTCTAGTCAGTTGATTGTACTTTAAATACCTCAACTTGTCACAAATTTTCAATATAAATCAAGTTTTCAAATGTTAAATTCCAGTTTGGCCAGTTAGTTCGGTCGATAACATAGTGCAGCCATGAAATAAATTCTTAGTTTGCTTGGCACAGTTTGCAAAGTGGTATTCTAATTTTCTCATGTATGGCTAGTCAAATCAATAAGGTCAAGAAGTGTTTGGGTATCATCGCTTATTCTTTATTCTATAAAATTTTAAGATTTATGATTAAGTACATACACCTAACTTAGAAGACCAAGGTTTACCACCCATGCACTGCCTCGCGGACTAACGGAGAGTAGGTAAAGAGCTTGGCGGATTGTGCAAGCTGACTTTGACTTTGTCAACAACGTGTCGGTAATCCTTAGGTGTCCAATCTCATAAAATGAGACCAAGATATTCCAACGCTGACTTTGTCAACAACGTGTCGGATAGAGCTTGGTGGGTTTGCACACCAACGCTCGATATACAAGCAATGTTGGATACCCTTGGATTACTATTATTATTATTGAATTTATAAGCACAAAAAGAGAGTTACGCGAATTCAACTTAACACAACTTAGTTTTAAAGATTTGACAAGCCATTATAAGTATTTTAAGTCCTCCACTTATTTAAACAAAGTCTACAATGTAGAATAGATTTCATGGCCATCACCTAAGAATCTCCCTATGTACCGGTTACACTATTATCCCTCAAAATTAAACTTTTCATTATATTTCTTATTCGATCTAAGTTGAGAGAAAAAAAATACTACCAACTGGCTAAAAATTGTAAACTTATTTTGTTGTATCAATTGAAAATGAGTCGTATTTAAAAAAAAATATGGTATGTTACTACGATATAAAATGTATGATGGTCCTACATGAAAAGAAAGAAAAATTAAAGAAAAATCAAAAGAATGCAATGCATACTCCCCCCCACACTTGATTGAGACAGTGTCCACACTATAATTTTTTTCTAAATTTGAAAGATCGTACCCAAAGGTGGATTAGATGCAAAATTATTTGCAGAATGAAATGCAATCTAACTATATGTAAGAATGGATCATATATACAATGATATATGTGTTTGTGATGCACGCGATGCAAAGAATACCACCATCTTTTCCCCCCACACTTGGTTCTTGCCCTATGAGTCTCATTCCCACTGTGTCTAGACATGTTTTCTAACAAGCAAGAGTTTTTGAAAACCATATCATCTTTAAACCTAGATTTATAGTCCAGGAGATAAATATCCAGGGTCGTCCTAACATGAAGTTTTTCAACCAAGCCAACATTCCAAAGATAATTCATGTGTTCAACAAATTAATCAGTGTAATTGTTCAAAAATTTATGATCGTATATAAATTCAGTGAAATTTGAAATCCGAGTGTTGTTCAAGACTATGTGATCACATTTCTCAATTGACAATGTTTTTTCGACACTGACAATTCCAAGATCGTTTGAAATTTTCTCAAAGTTAAAATTTTCGAACTCGTGACGTGAATCCACTTCTTCCTCGTTTGGCAATTCTTCCTCGAACAATCCAAAAAATTCCTGATCATTAAAATCCATTTCCAAATTTGAATTGAAAAATTCAACATTTTTATTCTGTTCAATTTCAAGTTTTTCACAGCCTGAAAGAGGAAGATCAAAATCTGAGTTTAAATCTTTTTCCTGAAAAGAATTGAAGTCTAAATCATTTGCTGAATTGTGAACAACTTCATTTAGATCGTTATTCTCAATCTCCAAAGTTGTAATCTGAAAAGTTTCAATGTCAATAGAAATTGGATTATTTTCTGATTCATCGCTTGTTTGAATTTGATTTTCTTGCTCTCGTTGTTCTTTCAAAGATGTCAATAAACAAAGAAGTTCATCGAGCTTTTTATCTCGCCTTTCCGCCCTCTCATCAAAATCACATTCATCAGAGTCGTTGATTTGAGAGTTCTCCTTTTGGATTTCTTGATTATCAAAATTATAGTCCACATCAATTTCACAATCAAAATTATTTCCAATGTGGTAGTTGTTTGAATTTTCAGAAAACTGACAATGATATTGGAAATCATTTTGATCATAGAAATTTTGTTCATAACCAAAACTGTTAAAATTTGAGAGAGAATTGCAATTTTGGTTATTTTCAAGATGTTGATATGGGCTATAATTTTGAAAATTTTGGTTTTTAACCCCATAATGATGTGGATCAAAGCCATATTGAGATTCAAAGTTATTTTCATGTGGATGTGGCCCATAATCGAAATTGTTGAAATTTGAATTGAGGTCGTCATTTCGATCATAACTTTGAAAATGTTGGCCATTTTGAAAATTTTGAAATTTTTGACATTAGTTTCACCAAATTTTGGGAAATCTTGCTTCATGAGTTGTATTTCATATTCATACTCTTCAAGAGGACGTCTACTTCGATTATTATCCCACAATTCCCTCAAGGATTTTTTTGAATCAGACATTTTAAAGAAGTCACGGTAAGACAGAAATTATTCTTGCTTCAAAATAATATAAAATACTAAGCTGTGCTCTATTAATTAACTGACTCAATTAGAAGGGGGAAGAGGGTCTTATGGCCGTTCACGTATAGTATAAATACTAAGGGATACGACCAATGTTTTATGGGTAGTATGCAACCTCTTTTGCTAAAAGTTCAATAAATTGAACTAATATATATCCGCGATCCAATTATATGAGACAGTCAACTTCACAAAACACCACTTTTCAATTATTTTATTTTGAAATCTCTAATCTGATTTATTGTTGAAATACGACGAGAGATGATTTTGGTTATGGAAATTCGTTTTTCACAGAAAGAATCAGAAATTTCAGTAGCAGAACAGTCACAGAGCAGAAAATTAAAATACTGTACAAGCAAGCCGCTGCCCCTGCAGAAGATTTTTACAGACAATTTCTATATTTTTTTCAAAGAAGCGGAGCACCTGTAGAGTTTAGAAAATTTTACAGAGCGAGGTATGACAGTCTTCCCAGCGCAATTAGGTGGCTTTGACAATCCAAATCAACTGTTTGCAACTGTTTGGCTGTTGAATTCCTGGTCGATTGTTTGAATGCCTTTCTTCGCCTTGGCTTTTGAATTTGGTCTCTTTTTTTTTCTTTTCATTCTTCTTCTTTTTTTTTTGAAAAGGAAATAAAACAAACAAAAGAAAAACAAAACTAAATTGAAGAGAAAAAAAAAATATTAAGCTAACAAACGGGTTAGGCTAAAAAAATAAAACAAGCAAACTACTTGGCAGAAAAAAAAACAAACTCAAATATAAAACAAGCTGAAATAAAATTACCTAAGAGAAAAAGGAAAAAAATGAAAAATGAAAAACAGAATTAAACTCAAAGAACCATGAGTCAAAACTCGACTCGACCAAACCCTAGAACTAAACTTAACAACTAAGTTAAGACTCAAGAGAAAGAACTTAAAAAAAAAAAATGAAAAACAGAATTAGACTCAACCCTGTATTAAAACAGGCCGCACTCAATTGTGCTTTGCGTTCACCAAATTCAGATGCCACTGACTTGTATAAGAATACGCATAGACTCAACAAATCCCGGAATGTTTCTTCACAAATTTGAGTCCTCCAAAATTACAAATCGATCCCTCTCTGTATCAGGAAACAAATCCCCTAGTTTATTTTTACTTTTCAGATTCGAAGCCGATCTGAAGTTCGATCCAGGCCCTCTTTTTTCTTCTTCTTTCAAATCGGGTTCGCCTCCCTCTTTTCTCTATTTCTGTTTCAATTTGAGGCAGTTCGAATTGATCAGGGTTTTCTTCGAATCGGATTTTGGCGAAGGGGTTTTAGGGTTGCGGCTAGATTGATTTGCGGTTTGCTGTTTTGTGGATGAACTTTGTCTGAATGGTGGAGACGGTCGTTGAATGGTGCGATTTGTGAAGGACTGTGGTTGGACTTGTTGTATCAACTTGGTTCGAATTAGGTTGGGTTTTTGCTTTCCGATCCGTAGGAGCGATGGGTGTTGATGAAGGTAATTGTTTGAAGTAGTTGGGGATTCGGGTTATCGAATTGCTGTTGGGTGTATCGATGGTGTATGGCAATGTTTGTAGTTCGCGAAGGGTACGGTGGAAGGCAGAAATTTGAGACAACAGGGGGCTCGGTGATGAAGGCGGGGGGTTTGCTTGGAGTTGGATAAGAGGGTGAGAGCTGTACTGATTTGAGGGGCTGTGAGGGTTTGTAAGGTTGGTGACTCGAATTGTGGTTTGAATAAAGGCGATTTGTGGTGCTGCGTTTTGGGGTTTGGGCGTGTGTACTTTGGCTTGGTGCTGTGGTTATTCAGATTTGTTGGATGATACAGGGAGTTGGTTTTTGATCGATGTTTGGAGTATGGGTCTGGGGGTTGAAGGAAGGGATTGTGACTGGTGCTTGGTGGAGAACAACGATGGAATTGTGGATGCTAGCAGGTGAAGGGTCTTAGAGGTGAGGCTGATCTGAAAGTGTTTGAAGTTGAGGGTATGGACGTTTCTGAATGGTGCGACTGTCAAAAGGTGTATGTTTGAAGAGATGGCGGTTTTGAGGTGTTGAGTGGTGGTAGAAAAGGTAGGAAATGTGGTGACTGTTCTGAGGGATGGTCACTTGGGGTTGTGTGGGACGTGGAGCAAACTGAATGTAGAATTGTGGTTTGTTGTTTTGGTGTGAAGAGTGAAGATGAGGTCTTGTTTATAGGTGGAGGCGTATATGGCTAGTGAAAAAGGGGGATTGAGAAGAGGATGGTGTGGCAAGAACGTGGTAGGTGGTACTGTGGAGTGGTTTTAGTGGACACAGAGGGACTGTTGAAGATGGACGTTGTGCGGATGTTGGTTTTGTAGATGAGGTGGACTTTGGTCTGGAGATGGTTGATGACACTGTTTGAATGATGGATTAAAGTGGGGGACTGGTTTGCGGTTTTGTTTGCTGATGAGGAGTGAGCAAGAAATAGAAGCAAAAATGAGAATAAAGGAAACTTTTTTTTTACCTGTTGAAAAGAGAGAAGGAAAGAAATGTATAGAAAACAGGAATGAAATAAACGGAAGAAATCAGAAAATTTGACAATTTTTTTTTCTTTTTTTCTAAAATTTGTAAAGAAAGAAAAAGGAGATATTTTGTATAAGAAAACAGAGGAAGAAAATATATGAAAACGGGAAATAAAATCACGGAAATTTGGCAAGATTTTTTCTCTTGTTAGGAAGATTACGGTATCATTGAACAACACCAAATCTATCCAATCAAGATTTCTTTTTTTCTATATATACAAGAAAATAAAAAGGAAACAAAACTAAAAACTAAAACGAATCAAAAATTAAATAAATAATAAAATTTAATTGTTACCTCCCCGGCAACGGCGCCAAAAACTTGATCGTCGCTAATCTATGAATTAGAAAAGCGCGACATTTGTAATAAATTCTGCAAGCATACAGGTGTGTAGCATACAGGTCGAACACAGGGAGGTGAATTAAATCAAATTATTTATCTAATCTCTTGGGCGAGTTAGACAAAACTTTGGAGGTTGATTTTGAAAATAAAACAAAACAAAATTAAAACTGTAATTTGATTCAGAACAGATCTAACTGAACCGACGATCAAATCACAATTTCAATGGAAAAGCAATGAAACTATGAATCAGATTCAAATCTACTCAAATCCAATTTAACCTATGAACGCGATTAAAATACAGAAAATAAAAGTGCAGAATATAACTAACAACAGGAAATAAAATTAGGATTACCGCTGAATCTAATCAGACGGTCAATCACTAATGAAAAGAAATGCAAAATACAAATAGTGTTCTACCGAATCTAATCGTGTAGACAACACTAATTGCTAAGAAATAGAAAATTGCATAAGATAAAAAGAAAATTGAGTTTTATTAATGAAGAAGAGAATAGAATGAGATATATGATAGGATGGTGGCTACAATGATATTACAGGGGTATATATATAGGGTAGATAGCCAAACCCTAACCCTAATGATAACTGGGCCTTGTCATTACATCACTAATTAGTTAAGAATGAGAAACATAAATGGGCCTTAGATAAATAAAGCAAAATTTGGGCCTTTTCTCTTTTCCTCTTGCTTCCTTGACACTTCTTCATTGATTTGTGATGTGCAAAGCCTTTTTATCAATCCTTTTCTTATCCAACAGCAACTAGATGTGAGATCTTCATCTACAATTCTTCAAAATGCAAACACACGGCAAATTGAACTCTATTTCTCTACATTTCCGGTTGCATGCAGGCTGGGTTGGAATATCTGTAAAAATAACAAAACAATACCCAAGTAATATTTATTTACATACAAAAGATAAGATATAAGAGCATAAAAATAACACATTTCTATGTCAATCAACTACTAGCTAAACCCTAACTGGATTCCCTAGTATTTTACAGACACTAGAAACTGATTGAATCGTTTTACAAATCAAATTAAAACGATATACAATAAAAATAAAGCAAGCCCTAGTTTATATAACCCTAGAATTTAAACAAGGGTCATCCTCTTTTAAAATATGGCCGGTCCACTTTGTTTATTTGTTAAGCCCATGTGTGTCCCTATCTTTCTGAAGTGATAATGGCGGCCAATGAAAAAACTAGGGCTTTGTGGAATTCCCAAATCAATTTCAAATGATTGCTATATGATTTTGATTCTTTGTAGCTCCGAATCTCTATCAACGATTTAGCTGTCCTCTTGCAATCAAAAAAAACCTTTTTTAGTAAATTCCGAATCGATTTGATTTCTGCTCTTTCTGATTATTGGTTTGATTTTCAATCGAGATAATATTTGCCAGTGATGAAGTTATGTTAAATAGGATTTCAAAATCCTAATTTTGCTCTCTGATTTCGTGATAAATGGCTTGAAATGATTTCGTCTGATATGGCTCGGTTTCCTGTTTCGATTTTGGTTTAATGGCACTTGTGTGATTGACTCTCCTTGGCTCTTGTATTTGAATTGCATGATTGGAACACTTCCTTGAATAAAAGATTGATTTCAGGAAACAAATTTGAAATTGAAAATGATTTCCTGAGTTTTTGAAACCGATTAAACCCTTGCTAAAAACAACATGCTATTTCTTAATTTGTTGAATCCAGTAAAAACATTAAGCATTTGTCAAACATGAATTTATGAAAACATGGAAACAGTGTCGAATTGATTCTTTCGTGTTTCCTCATTTGGATTTGGCTTGAATGAAATTGATTCCTTGTCTTTGTAATAGAATATGTTAATTCTGGAAAGCATTAAACTCTTTCCACATGTTTTCTTGTGCGATTTGAATCATGTCATGAATAAAAACTCTGGTTCCTCTGTAAAAAAAATGGCCAAAAAATGCTCGCTTCATTTCTGGAAATTAGAATGAAATCTTTCCCAAAATTTTCTACATTGGTCTTTTAACAACACTGTAATTTTAGCAAATAAAAACTATAAAGAATTTTAGAAATTTTTTATGTCGATTTTATTCATCTTGCTAATTCTGGAAACTGTTTTAAACCTGACTGCTGAATTTCTGGAAATAATTGAATTCTTGCCAAAACATGATTTGAGCAATTCTTGGAAGATTACCTTGCCATAAAAAAATTTGTCCAATCTGTTTTACTCAAATTTTCTCTACTATGTATTCTGAGCAAACCTTTTCTGTTGTATGCATTTGTCTGAAATTTGCACTTGTGTGAATGCACTTGAGTATGTGTAAATCTTCCTTGATCATTTGCCTTGTACATTTGTTCAATTTGTGACTTCCCTTCACCATGCCGATTTGTTGGCTAACTTGTAACTTGAACTTCATATTGGCTAGATAAGACATGCTGCTTATTGCTTGAGATATGTTCAGTGTTTTTCCTTCACCATTACTTTACTTGTAGCTGTATCATGTCATCTGCTGTAGCTACTTTAAGAGCTGCACCTTTCTGTTTGATTTCGAAGTACACACCTGTCTTGAGTATCCATGCTGAACTATATTTGTATTGTTCCTCGACCACTTGTGTCTGAGATGTTCATATTTCAGCTCTTTTTCTTGAGTGATATTGCTATTTTGATGTGAGACATTTTGATATGTATGTGTTGTTATCCTCATTTATGAGCTCAACCATGCCGACTTGTCATCTTGTCTCATGTTGACACACCATACTTGTATATGTGCTGACTAGTTATGGCTTCATTACTGAGCAATTCATATTGGCTTGATCGTATTTGTTTGAGTTGAGCCATTCATGTTTGCTCGACCACTTGGAATTGTTTTCATGTGCATGTAGACCATATATGTGCACTGAGTCGAGACGGTCCATGTGGTTACTCCTCTGTTGCGCACTGATTAGCGAGGCAGTGCACACGTGTATATTTATACACGTGTGTATATGCAGCCATCAGTCAAGTTTTCCTGTCCCTGCATCGTATACACATACTGTCTGCCTTGTGGTATTTATAGTGTATCACTGTGAATATCACAAGTTGTCTAGACATAGTCGAATCAGATCGAGTCATGAAAAATGATGAGCAACACACCAGAAATCTAAGGCAAATAAAATTTTAAAATTAAAATTTATATTTGCGCGTATACACTTTTATTTCTATTGCAGTGTACTGTGTGTGTGTTTCATGTGTATGACTGGTATGAAGACTAGACTGAGCTGTGAAGACAAAAGACTGAAGACAACAAGACAATGTTGATTGTGTATATGAGTGAATGCATATATAACTGAGTGTGAGTGTTGTAGAGAGGAACTATGTACTGAAAAAGAATGTATTGAAATGTATATGAAATTGTATATCAGTGAATATATACAAATAGTGGAGTTGTAAATCTGTACTATTTTAAATATTGAAATAAAATATTATATTTAAACAAATTACTGTGTAGATATTTGAATTGCTGTATAGATGTATTCTATTTGAATATAAATATTATATTCCTGTCTGTGATGAATATATGAGTACAATAACAAACACATTTATAATAATATATATTTGGTTGTTATCATCAAACAAAAATCATATAATTGTGTATACAACACTGTTATATACAACACAAATGTCTCAAGACTCAAACGCTAGCGAGTCCTTGGATCCTCCAAGGCTGGTCCACAAATACTTTGGTGGATTAGTTATGCCTGAACACACGTTTCCCGGTCCTATTGAACCTATCAATTGGTCATTACTGACCAAAATATCCGAGGCCTCGTAATCCATCATCCACATAAGTAAAATGTCAGGGCTTGCAAAACCCTGTCAACACTTCTAGCTAGAAAGAAACGCATGCAGTCCTTGGGTCCCTTATCCCGTTTCTGACTCTTACCGGGGTGTGAGGTTCGCGAAGTTACGCTATACACAAAGCTATGCCTAAATGGGATGTGCTTTGATTATCAACCACAAGGCCCTACTTTTCAAAAAAAGCCTTGATCATTTGCATCTTTGCATGCCACATTGTTAATCCATACCATACCATTGATTTCTGCCAATATATAACCTCTAAGCTCGTACGTCTTAGAGAATGGTGTTAAGCAAGAGAATAAATTCTCCCCACCAAACAGATATATATTTTGCAGAGATCAACGAATACAACATAAAGGAATACAACATCAGACGTACCATCCATTTACAAGTCCGTTCTGGGTCTAAACGAAACCGGAGACACCTTATTCCTCGTCCCATATGTCCAATACAGGAGAGAGGTTCACTCATATCCATCGATCTCCAAGAACGTCTGGACGATCACCACTTATTACCTTGTCTTGGGATGTCTCCCAATCAAGACATCAGTAATCATCCAATCGATGTGAAGACCTCCAGTCTTCAACCACCGTCTTCATTTTCGGCTTTTAACCGTCGTAGTAATTATTCAGAATGGGTTGAATCCGGTCTTTCCGAATAACTCACATATTTTATAATCAATAATTAAGTGTTATAGAAAACACATCATACGCCTCATTCCAATTCAGAATATTATTTTAATAAAATATTCACATTATTAGGGAAAGGTTCCCATTAATCTTATCAAAGATAAATTTTTTTATATTTATTCTTTAATCCTCTTTTTAGAGATTCATTAAAACTCTAATTTGGTTTTAATATCAAAAATCATTACTTTATGATTATTCAACTTTAAGAAATTAATCTTATCTTCAATTGGGTTAAAGAACCATTGTCATTTAAAACACAGCTCATGATAAACGCAAAATCATCTTCTATTAAATATGGGATTTTCACAGAAATCAAATCAATATATAATCGATATAAATTTCCGTATCAGGCTAGTAATATAAATGGAATAACTGTAGAGCCTTTTAAATTCCATATATAATAACGACTTCTTTTATAGAAGCTCATCTCAATTATTATTAAATTGAATCCCATTAAATTCCAATATACACTACGCCACAGATTGCATATGGCAACCCCAGAGAAGTGATGCAGGAAGTGCAAAATAATGTTGGTATAGGCCAAAAATGATCTCTGGCAACACTTTTTTGGGGTTGCCTTTTGCCGTGTTGCCTTAGAGTCAAAGGCAACGACTTTGCTATCCTAAGGTAACATTGCTACAGGTGTTGCTACAGGCACTAAATTTACATAAATGTGGGGCCCATTAAATTCTGAATCCCGGGATCACGGAATCCTGTTGCGCCCCTAAATTCTGTAGCCGGGTTCATGGAATCCTGTTGTGGGGCCCACATTTATGTAAATTTATGGCAACTCTATATCATAGCTACGGCAACATTTAACACTGCATACTGCAACATTATATCACAGCTATTGCATCATTATATGACATACTGCAGCATAACAGCAATTAACATCACACACTGAATTAATAAACAACTTTTCATTTCAAATTAGTAACCAATAACACAAATACTAGTTAGTCAACTGTAGAATAACAAAAAATAACCAATAAATTCAGTTTTATAGAGTACTTACAAACACAGCCGGTACTAAATTCATGTTTACATCAAACTAAAACAGTTTCAAATTAATAAAGCCCGAGCCTCCAGTGCATTCAGTACCTCTCTACTGCCTCCTTCACCTGCAAAATAAAGCAGTTTCGAAAGTCATGCATTTCAGCAAAAGCCTTTAGTACAACTAATGCATTTCAGCACAACCAAAGTCATGCATGCCTCGGCTACAAATGGATGCAATGCCTTGTTTACATTGCAACACAAAATGGAAGACATGCATGCCTCAGTTGCATTTCAGCACAAACTATGGCCATAGTATTACTGACTTGCACTTCAGCACAAAGACATTTCAGTACAAACTATGGCCAGAGTTGCTTTTCAGCACATAATTGCATTTCACAATCTATGGCTGAGTTGCAAATTGATGCAATGACTCAGCTTGTTCAAAGTGTTTACGATATCAAGGAATGCAACAGTGTGCCTGAGGCACTAAAAATTTAGACATGCCACGACTCGTTCAAGTACAAACTCAACCATTGCATCAATTACGAACTGACACGATCATTACTGATTAAAGAGAAAATAAAATTATTAAAATTCTGTAGTTCATTACTGAAGCATCAGCCTTGTACATGGTCAGTTACATACCAGCATTGAACTACATAATTGTAAGAATTAGACTGATGCTTCAGCAAGCGGAAATTTTAAAAATTCTGAAGCATACCACCAGCCAACCTTAAAAATAAGAAAAAATACATACCAGCAGTGTGTGTCTGTATACGATCTCCGATTTGTACAATTTATAAGGGCCTTGGACTATAAAAACATGAAATTAAGAAGCCATGTTTTTCACTTTGCTAGGTGGAAGGCGGATTCGTCTTATTGGAACATCATCTCTACCCCCAACGAACATCAAAATCTTGATTTCCCATTCCATAAGCAGGCTGGATATCATTCAAATCTTCATTTTCATATTCTCTTTTGAGTTCACACCAGTCTTTCGGCAATTTCTTGATAACATTGTGGCACATCTTATCAATTGGATCTGCTATATAAAACACCTGTTTTACCTGTGAAGCCATAACATAAGGATCAGATTTCTGGCACAATCGATTAAAAGTGACACGAGTTAGCCCATATAAATCTTTCTCTTCTTGGTACCAGCGACACTTAAATAAAACCACACTAAATTCTCACCAATAATCTAGTTCTAATATTTCTTCAATTGATCCATAGTAATTAACTTCACCAATTGCAAAGCTAGTAGTCAAGGCTGTCAAAAATACACCACTGTTTTGTGTTGTACATTTGGCATCTCTGAACCTTGTATAAAATCTGTATCCATTGATAACATATCCAGTAAACCGCTTAGCTGTTGGAAGAGGCCCTATTGCAAGCAATTGTACTTCTTTTGAAATGTCCTCCTTTTTCCCAACCTCTTCCTTTAACCACTTCCAAAATTCTTCACTGTGTTCTCTCTCTTTTTTATATTTTTTTGATGATGCATGACCATCAATTAAAGCTCGATGTTCCCTAGAATAAAGACCAGGTTAATAAAAGATAGAAACAAATTTGGCTGGATCTATTACTAAAGCTGAAACTGACCATACCGAAAACAATTCTGTATGAATGAGAACATAGCTTAACTACAAATCATGCCTGAAATCCCTGAAAGTGCTGAAACTTGGAATTTACAACTAACACTACGTGAGGCTAGAATCAATAACATGTTTGTAGATTATTTAAAAGAACTGATTTTGCTGGCAAAAGGATGATATCAAAAATAGTTTTTTTAATAGTTGGCATCATTTCACAAGCTACGCGAAGAATATTATTACTGATGTTAACCGAACTTGTCCACTTTTCTAATTAAATAAACCATTGTAAACTTTAATTGCATAAAATTCCATCTGCCAGGTTCAAAAAGGAAAACATTATTTATTATGAAAAAGGAACAAAGTAACTAATAAAGGATTCATAAAGATAGGGATAATACTTCAATACTTACTAAAATAAAAATACTTACCCAAGTAAACTCTCTATTTCCTTGTTACCACAATTGAATAGAATGTAACGGTGACATTCCTTCCATTGAGAATTATTAAGACGAATATATTTTCCATCTTTGTTTCTTCTTGTGCCAATAGGATATTCCAGATTTTGTGGACATGTTTCAAATTGCATTTTTCCTGCTCCATCGCCACCTAAGAACCTTGAACAGAATATCAAACATTCCTCTGCAAGATAACCTTCAGCAATGGATGCCCCAGGTTTACTTTTGTTGCGAACATATGATTTCAGTTTACAAAGATAACGCTCAATAGGAAAATACAACGAACATGTGCAGGTCCACCATATTCAAGTTCCTTGCATAAATGAACTAGCAAGTGCACCATTGTATCGAAGAAAGCATTTGGGAATATCATCTCAAATTGACAAAGAATTTCCACAATTTCCTTTTGTAGCCTCTTGAGATCAGCCAAATCGATACTTTTACTCCAAACACTTCTTAGAAATGCACCTAATCTTATCATAGGTATTGCAACTTCAGGTGTTACAGATTTCTTCATGGCAAACTGCAGCAAGTAGTGGAGAAGAAAATGAGCATCGTGGCCCTTATACCCTGCAATTTTCCTCTCTTTCTTGTTTACATACCGGCTGATATTAGCTGCACAACCATAAGGCAGTTTAGCATTCTCCAACACCGAGAAAAATAGTTCTTTCTCCTTGTTCGTCATTTCAAATATGACAGCCCTCATCTCAAGGTAATTCCCACCAGTTGATAGAACCGGATGAAGGACCTCCCTGATGCCTATCTCTTGTAAATCATACCGAGCAATTAAATGGTCTTTCAACTTTCCATCAATATTTAGTAAAGTACCAAGTATGTTATCACAAATGTTTTTCTCTATGTGCATAACATCAAGGTTATGTCGACATACATTTTGACTCCAATATGGTAAATTAAAAAATATTGACTTTTTTTAAAAGGAGATTCATTTTTATGCTTCTTGATCACCTCATTCTTCCCGAAATTATTTTCATAACCATCAACAATTCTTCGATGTCAGTCCCGGATTAAATACCGGGAGGTGTTCCCATTTCAATTTCACCATTGAACCTTTTCTTATCAAACCTCCACTTGTGTCCCGGATCTAAAAATTTCCTATGATTCATGTAGCACATTTTTCTACTATGTTTCAAGTAAGTTGAAGAATTCTCGAAATGGCATACAGGACAGGCTAAATAACCCTTCGTGCTCCAGCCGGATAACATTGCATAGCCCGGAAAGTCGCTGATCGTCCATAACACGCTTGCACGTAATGTGAAATCATCACCAGTGAAGGCATCATAAGTTTGTATGCCAAGATCCCATAATTCTTTCAATTCTGCGATAAGAGGCTGTATGTAGACATCAATGTAATTGTTTGGAGACTCTGGACCAGGGATAACGGTTGAAAGTATCAAATTTTCTATCTTCATGCATAACCAAGGTGGAAGGTTATAATTTACCAATACGATCGGCCATGTGCTGTGTTGTGTAGTCATTGTACGAAAAGGACCGAATCCATCAAATGTTACTCCTAACCTGATATTTCTGTTATCTGATGAAAAATGAGGATAATTGGCATCCATAGTCTTCCATACCTCGCCATCAGCTGGATGTCAAAGTCTGCCATCGTTTTTTCGTCCCACTGCATGCCATAACATAAGTTCTGCGTATTCCTTCGACATGAACATCCTTTGCAACCTTGGTTTTAGTGGAAAATAACGCATCCCTTTTGCTGGTACTTTGTGAATCCGCTTCTCCGAATCTTTGTCAATACACACTTTCTCTTCCGGTATAACCCACCTTGAAAAACCACAACTTTTGTAGTTATTTTCCTTTTCATTTTCTGCCCAGTATAGCATGCAGTCATTTGTACATGCATGTATTCTTTGGTAATCGAGGCCTAAATCTTTAATGATATTTTTGGTAGCGTTGAAAGATAAAGGGATGTGGGCTTCTGGAAAAGCTTCTTTCATCAACTCTAATAAATCGCTGAATGCAGACTCAGTGATTCTATGTAGGCATTTTAAAGAATAAAGCCTGACAATGAAACTTAATCGCGAAAATTTATTACACCAGGATATAATGGCTGTTCTCCCTCTTCAACACGTTGATTAAATTTTCTAGCATCGACATCTATTCCATTTGACCCATCAGAAGATCCATCTTCATTGTTCTGCATATTTCCACAAGTACGTTGCAACATCTCATCGAGATTATCTCCAAAATTTATTCCTGCTTCACATCCATATTATTATCGCTCCTTTCAGGATCTAAACAGGAAACTTCACAAATCCATTTCATGTACAATTCAGATGGACCATTCCAAATCAGATGATTGTAGACTACTTCTTGACAATGCCACTTGCGATTATGACACTTTTTGCAAGGGCGTGTAATTTCATCACCTACCGCAAATCTAGAAAAAGTATTTCGAATAAAAAGTTTCACTTCACTGATGTACCATTCACTGAATTTAGGAAGTTCTGCCTATAGTTTTTCCTTGTCGTTCATTGAGTGATACCTTAAAGCAGTAAATTAGGCACAAGTAAAGCAGTACATTATGCAACACAACAATCCAATCATAAAAAATTGAAACATTCATTGAGTTATACCTGAAGCAGCAGATTAAATCGAAACCCTAACTGAAATCTGAAACCCAAGACGAAACCCAATTGAAGACCTAATTGAACTTGAACCTGCCCTACTCGAACCCTAATTAAGCTTGTAAACTTGAACTTTTAGCCCTAATTGAACCTGAGAGTGAGCGTGTGAGAGGTTGAGCAGCGGAGTACTTTGGTAAAGTTCGATTGAATTTTTCAATATTTTTTTAGTTTTCCCCCTTTGTTTTTGCTTCCCGCCCTAGACATTATTTCACGCGCGGATTGCTAATTTGGACTAAACATTTCTTCACGCGGATCGCTAATCTGGACCGTTGTATCATGTTGACGTGGATTGATAATTTTATTCATGAGGCTACTGCAACACATGTTGATATATATGCTAACACATTTAAGTGTGCATTGCAGTAGATAAAAAACAGCATAGCAATGGCAATATTGTAGCTAGCAACACCATGCATTTTCGTTGTGATAGGCCATCTATGGCGTAGTGATATTAAATTGAAAAACTTTACTTTGGAAAATTTCTATTTAAATCTTAATAAAAGATTTGTAAATTCCAAATTATATTTTCACTGTTAATTGGGTTAAAGAATAAATGTTGTTTAAAACACAGTTCACGATAAACCCAATTCTCCTTTCATTTATTCCAATTACAAAATATAATTGGAAACTCTAATAATCATAACTAAAAAATTTATTCTTTTCTCGACTGGGTCTAAGAACAGTGTTATTGAAGACACCATGCACGACAAACCCAAAAATCCAATTTATTTTATTTAATTCCAATTTAATATTAATTAATTGGAAAACTTTATTAAATCTTAATTTAAAGATTTATTCAAGTTGATAACTAGTTCATTTCGATAAAAATATATATTTTTCTTTTTAAATATGGAAGTTTTCATCCAAAAATCTTTTCAAATAATTTATTATGGTTTTACACAATTTATTAATATTTTTAATAATTTTATTAAGGCCTGTACAGTCGGTTTCCAATAACGGCTACCGAACTACACCCGAAGCGACCTTTTCTGAAATTGATTTGGACATAATTCCAAATCCAACTGTTAGATTTCAAACCTCTTATATTCATTGGAAAGCTCTTTTCGATACGAACTAAGCGGTTCCGGTTTTAGGAGAATCTGACGGTCGTATGTCCCATTGCATCAATTTGAAGTTAATGGTCGAAATTCGCGAACGGTCGCTGCGTGGCGCGTTCTATTCAGACCATTATATAAATATATAATATATTATATATATTTCGTCAGTTTCCTTTTTAAAACTTATTTTATAAAATATTTATAAATTCGTTTTAAAATGATTTTAACTTCATTTTTCAATTTTAAATTAAAATTGAATATTCTATATCTTTATCATATTATAATATTAATAATTTCAAAATATTAGATTTTGAAATCACATCTTTCTATGTTCATTCTTAAAATGAAATAAATCGATCAAAAAACCCGTTCGGGTTAAAAATGGCATTTGCTTCACATGTCAATATTTTTACTCTTCATTGAATATTATTCTAAATATTCATTATTACAAAATATTCTTTATTTATAAGATTCTTTGCTTCAAAATATTCTTTATATAAAGATGTTCTTTATTTTAAAAATATTATTTTATTAAAAATATTCTAAATCGGAATGCGACTCAATCAATTACCATATAAATTCAGTTATACGGATTTCATGCATCGCATATATATATATATATATATATATATATATATATATATATATGACAATAATGATAAATAATCAATAAACAATCCATTCACATCCAGTGTGAAATTTATAATTGTGTGAGCATTAAAATAAATAAATAATGCTCATCACAGACTGTCAATCCATCGATTGACATACAACTCAATATTGGGACTAGTGTATGACAAATATTATCCCAACACCCATGTGGGGTTTTCAAACAACAGTCATTTTATTTAACTAAATCATTGGTTAATAAATTTAACCAGTTTTAATTCAGTTTGAATTATTTCTAATATCGGTAACATAATAATGATAATGTTTTAATCTAGCAAATTTTATATTTCCGACTAATGATCATTTTAATCATTTCTATATGTACTATAGAAATGTACATTTAATCATTTACATATTTTATTTTCAACATAACATTCCTTAAAAAATGACATTTTTAGTAACATGACATTTTTAAATAAATGACATTTTTTATTAACATGGCATTTCTAAATAAATGGCATTACTATGACGTTTTTAAATAAATGACATTTCTAAATAAATGACATTACTAAACAAATGGCATTTTTAAATAAATGACATTCCTAAATAAATGACATTTTTATCAACATAAAATTTCTAAATAAATGACATTACTAAATAAATGACATTTTTATCAACATAAAATTTCTAAATAAATGACATTACTAAATAAATGACATTTTTAAATAAATGACATTCCTAAATAAATGACATTTTTATCAACATGGCATTTCTAAATAAATGACCTTTTTTATTTACATAACATGATTCTAAACAAAATGATATTTTTATTTACATGACATGATTCTAAGCAAAATGATATTTTTATATTAACATGAACTGTTTAATGTAACATGAACATATCTAAATATATGACAATTTAATTCTAATGCAACATTTTTAACTAAAATGACATATTTATTCTAATGTAACCTTTCTAGCAAAAGTGACATCTTTATTCTAATATAACTTTTTTTTAACTAAAATGACATATTTATTCTAATGTAACCTTTTTAGCAAAAGTGACATTTTTGTTCTTATGTAACTTTTTTAAATAAAATGACATATTTATTTTAATGTGACCTTTCTAGCAAAAGTGACATTTTTATTCAAATAAAACATGATTTTACAAAAATGACATATTTGTTCTAATAAAACATTATTTTACAAAAATGACATATTTACTCTAATAAAACATTTCTTATAAAATGACAATTTTTATCTAACATACCATTTTATAACAAAATGGTATTTTTATTCTAAGGCAAAATTTTATAACAAAAATGTTATTTTTATTCTCATGCAACATTTTATTTATTCTCATATATATATATACAATAAAAATAATGGTTTTTATTGTAGGCACCAATTTTGACGAACATGAATATTCTATTTATATTTATATATATAATAAAAATATGGTTTTTATTATATACACAAATTTTGACAAAACATGAATATACACAATTCAATTCAGATGTTCATCGTAATCATAAACAACCAAATACAATTTTATACAACACCAACATTAATTTTATATAGTATAAATATAAATTTTGCATCACAAATAATAAGTATTTTTTTTAAATAGAGATCTCACATTGGGGGTTTTGAATTCTTCAAAATTTTAGATCGCTCCGTTTCAGCTGTGGTCTGTTCCATATTATAGCCTTCCTCTTTACGAATCAAACGCATCTAAAATTGTGCGATTTCGTTTCTGTTTGAGAGAGATATGGTAGTTTAAACTTGTAATTACGTTACGATTAATTAAAGATAATTAAACAAGGTTAATACCACTAATTAATTACATTAAACTATCGGCCCCTTATTCATCGTTTTACCCGCAGGATACGTGAATAGCCGAACCCAACTTCAACCCCTAGGGCATCACATCATGCCTCCATCAGTCCGTCGGTGCCAGATCCGTCAATGCCACGAGCTCCACCTTGGTGCCCCTCGAGGCCAGGGGACCGCGCCAAAGTCCACTGCTTTGAGCTCCAAATCCCGACTATCCATGCCACTTCAGTCGATCACCACCATTGATTGCCGAGATCTAAATGTGCTCTTCGATTTCGTGTTCTTAGATTTGAATTTTGTTGTGTGGATTGGAAGATTGAAAAGGAAGAAGATTGGGTTTTGAGGTTTATGGTTAATCACTTATTTATAATAAAATATTAATAAATTGCTAGTTTGCAAATAAGACCCCGTTAATTCCAGATAGCTCCAAATTCAGTCCAACGAGAGTTGTTCCTACCCAAATGCCCCCATTCCGGACGCAATGGACTAGGTCCCATCAGCCCGTTTGATCACCTTAGCCAACTATTCTTTATTTTAAAATATATATCATTTATTTATTTAATTTGATCCTACATTTAAATTCATCGGGGCCACATACTAACTCTGAAAATTATAGAAAAATTATTTCTAGTTATGTTTTGATGAAACGGTCCTAACAAAATTAATTTCGTCGAATTTGGAGATAGTTTGAAAAATGGTCATTTTCTAGTCGATTAAATTTGATTGAAACTGATCAAACGCATTTTAATTTGCCACGCTCACATATTAATTCTAAAAATCATGAAAATTTAAAGCTAGTAATAATTTGACATTCCGAATCCAACAAAAGTGATTTTGTTGAAAACAGAGGTCGTTTGCAGAATGATTATTTTTAAGGGCTATATATTATATTAATATATATATAAATTCTACAATGACTTTTCTAAATTTTAAACTGGACATAACTTACAATTTTTAAAGTGAAGTCTCAATTTCTTACATTTGTTAGAAAGATATTATTAAACAGTTTGGAATATTTCTTGTTTCGTCCAATTATGATTTAAAATGAATTCTGTATATTAAATTGAAATTAGAAATCGAATTTTCGAACTACCGAGCCATTTCAAACTCCTTTTATAATTAAATTAAATTTATTCATTTTTAACTTCGATTAAAATAAATTTTTAGTCGTTATTATATAAAATAATCATTTTAAATATTCAAAATCCATTAAAATTGCTAAAATAAAAATTTTAAATTGGTTCAGAAATTCCGGGTTGTTACAATCTCCCCCACTTAAAATCTTTTCGTCCTCGAAAAAGAACGAAGCTAAAAGTTGTTTAACTAACCAACTCAACTTTTGAAATACCCCACCTCCATTAAGGTCACTCACTAAGGGAATGCCTTTACTTTGGTGGAGTATTATAGGTAAAAGACACAGAAAATTTACAAGACAGAAATATAAGCAGCGGAAAACAAACATTTGTTTCATACCTGGTTCAGTACAAAAACCATTATAGTAAATTGTCTCAAAAGAACTTCCAAAACATTTCATCATAATCTCTGTAATGATTAAAACATAAAGAAGCGTATAAATAAAACTGCATAAATCCCCAAGTCCAGTGTGTCCAAAGCCATAGCCAAAGATAATGGGTTCCAAGTCGTACATTACAGAGTCTTCAAGCATGGAAAAATGAATGGTCCAAATTAAGCTGAGCTATTCCCTCCCTGGCTACCTGAGGGGGGGGGGGGAACGGAAGAAAAGAAGACGAAAGAAAAATAGGTCAGACATAAGTCTGAGTAAGTCCAGTGACTTTGCAGTGTGTGAATAAGGAAAAGGTCATGATAGGAATAAACCGAAAATAAGACAGTTTCAGAACAACAAACTAACATAAAATTATATAAGGCAGGATAAACCGAATATACATCGCACCCATGTTTAATCCTCTGCACCTACTTATACTTGTCCTACTAGCACCACGTGTTCATGGTGAAATGATCCCCTTATATCGATTGGCTCCTACTCGCATGCATTTTTCACGTGTGTCATTCGCCCCCCGTTTGACTGTAGATACCTGTGCTGGTCCCCCCACAGGTGTATCAAATCCTATGGTGGAAACCCGACATGATTCAAGATGCACAGTGTATGACTAATGATGCCCAGTGCTTGCTTTTTCCACTACGGAGTGCGTGCACGCCCGTACTCCATCGGAACCTACACTAACACACCACCCGCCGATGTTTTGACCGCTTACAATTCAGCCCTGTAATCGTGCCCCACCCTGCCTAGTTCAGGGTCCCATGATACGCCTATGTGGGTTACTGCTGAAATGGGTCCCCATTACTACTGTTTTCCCGCCAACATGTTAAATTGGTTAAGTTTCTTAACCCCACCCATCAGTTTAGTAAACATGTTGAATTGGTTAAGTGTTTCCTTCATTGACTTAACCCTACCAATCTTGACTTAGCTTTATTAAAGCACCAACCACTCACATTAGACAGGTATTGTTGTGGTCATTGGATGTACCGGTCAGTTCCGGGCAGTTTTACACCACAACTCAGTCTAACCTCGGGTCCGTTTTGGGCTCAATGCACTAACCACCAACATTAGACAGGTATTATTGTGGTCACTGGATGTGCCGGTCGGTTCCGGGCAGTTTTACACCATAACTCAGTCTAACCTTGGGTTAGGCATATTCATCTTTTCTAAATTTACATATTTATCCCTTTTATGCTTATATGTAAATTTGTCAACAATTTATTGTTATGGCCCACTTTCCTTCTAAATCAAATTCATAATTTTTGGTATGTGAATTATACCGTTTCAATGCCGTACCGTTTACATGGTTATGAGCCAAATATGTTAATTACGTATAGTTTCATGTTTTCCCCTAACGTTACCCCCGTTTTACGTTCGCAAAGTTCCATAGGATGTTAGGCTCGACGTCTTAGCCTAACTTATAAAACAAAAAGGGGAAAAAGAGGAACTTGCAACATTCCAACATCGTACAAAAATATGGATCTAACTACAGATGTGTCACGTGAACTTGGCATAATATACTTTCAAATTATGAACTTGCAAACTAGATCAATGCAACATGAATCATAAAATAATAGTATTACATAGAACTACCAAAATATTATTAGACATATAGTAGTGAACTTGCATAGGGGTTAAATCAAGATAACATAGATCTAACATAAAGGCATATGGTTCTAACATATAAAGTTGTAGATCTAAACATATATTTTTACATAATCATGTTTTTAACCTGTAAACTTGCATGTATACATAACATGATAGCATCACTTAACTTGCATAAACATGGCATAATTTCTGAGTTGACATACAACATATAGATGTCATCACCAAATTATACTAGGTCGTAGATCTAAACATGTATGCAGAATGGATCTAAACAGTTAGGCATAAACGACATGATTTAGCCTAAAACTTGTATAATATCACCAAACTTACATATGATAATTTCATTCCCAAATTCCTATACGACATCATAGGTTTATTCACCAATTTCCACATAACATGATAGGTTCGATAGACCACAATAGTTCATAGGCATATATGATAGAATAGACATGAATAAACATAAATCAGCATCACATACAACTTGATACAATTCTATTTTACAATTCATTACAAACCATGTCTTTAATTTATTCACATCTGAAAGATAACTACACTTACAACCAAAAAGGAATTCTTGAGTTCTGGGATCTGTATTCTGAAACTGAATTGATTGCCTTTGATGTAGGCTAATCATTGAATTCTCTTAGTTGAATTAGATTAGATTAGATTTGATTTTTGACGTAGCTTTTTCCTTGCCTTTGAGTTGAAAGAGATGAAGGCTATTCTAGGTTCACCATTGACGGCATGGCGGCTCTTGGTATGAATATTTGTGATTTAGGGTTGAGAGTTAGGTTGCTTTTATGGAGGTTTAATTAATTTAGAGCCGTCAGATTAACCCTAGAAACAACCAAGACTATCCAGTCAAGATAGGATAACACCTCAGCCCTAATGACTCAGCAGGGAGTCAGAATTCGTCATCTTTTTAGATCTGCCCGGGAGGGTAGGTCGACCCCCAGGTCGACCTGTAGGGTAGGTCGACACTAGGGTCGACCTGGCCTGGGGCGGGAATTTTCCTTCCCTGCCCTCTTCTGTGTTTAAATTTGAATTTTGAATTTTTGAAATTTCCAAAGGCCATAACTTCTTCATATGAAGTCCAATTCACGCAAACTCGGACTCTATCTCAACCAGAATTCCAAGACGAATGCAATGACATAACCCGTTTCCCTTAATTCTCACATTTAAAATTAATTATTCTTTAATTTGTTACTTTAGGGTTTACAGAAAATACGGGACGTTACATTCTCCCCTCCTTAAAGGATTTCGTCCCCGAAATCTTCAAGTCAAGAAGAACGTATATCCCACCATCCAATCGTCCATCTACTCAACCATCAAACACAGGCGTCCATTGTCCTTAAAAGACTTCTAATGCTTCATGATTATATGCATAGTGTGTGTACGAGTCCTTATCTAATGCAAAATCAGGCGGTCTAGTGATTCAGTTGACCTCCTTAATGCAAGTCATGTCGATGTCATGCGTCCATAATGTATGCAGTCTTCCCTAATCATAATTCTACATGACTGTACAATCACTCATACAAATGCAACATCCATACGATAACACATCAAGCTTCAATCATATTCAAGTACATATATGCATATGCAATATGAAAGTGACTGAGCCGATCTAATACCTAAAGTGTGTGCATATGCATCCACGAGCAACCACTAGCAACCACTTGCAACCATCAATCATAACATGTTTCAAATACATGTTTACATCCATTGGTTTATACCTAAGGATCGAGAACAGCACTGAGGAAAATACTAAAAAGATAGTTACGAGCATGAACAAACTTAAGGAAAAAGAGATCAAAGATGTACCCTCAAAAAGAAAAGGGTAGGCTGCGCGTATTTTGGCCTCAGTCTCCCAAGTCGCGTCTTCCTCAGCATCACTCCATTGAACTTTTACAAGTTTGACTTCGCGGTTGCGTAAGTTTTTGACTTCTGTACCCAAGGTACGAGTTGGAACTCTTCTCACAGTCGCCTCTCGTTCTACTTTTACGTCCTCTAATATGCTTGGTTCGACCACTTCTGCAGACTCTTGTAGGCACATTCGTAAGTGAGAAACGTGAAAGACATTATGAACTCCAGCCAATCTTTCGGGCAGCTCTACTCTGTAAGCCATCTTCCCAATCCTTTCCATGATAGGAAACATCTCTACAAATCTTGGTGCCAACTTTCCTGCGGATCCGAAGCGAACGACGTTCCTCAAAGGAGATACTTTAAGGAAAACCCTGTCCCCAACCTCAAACTCAAGGCCGGTCCTTCTCTTATCTTCGTAGGACTTCTGTCTATCTTGGACAGTCTTCATTCTTTTTCGTATCAAGTCCACTTTCTCTGAAGTTTCTCTAATCATATCTGGTCCAAGTATGAGCTTATCTGTAGACTCCCACCAACAAGTTAGTGATCAGCACGGTCTTCCATATAAAGCTTCGAAGGGTGCCATGCCTATGGTGGCTTGGTAGCTATTGTTGTAGGAAAACTCCACCAAAGGAAGATGATCCTACCATGTTCCTCCGAAGTCAAGAATGCATAATCTCAAGAGGTCTTCTAATACTCTGTTCATTCTTTCCGTCTGACCATCGGTTTGGGGTGATAGGCCATGCTTAAACTTAGCTGTTTGCCTATAGCCTCTTGCAAGCTCTTCCAAAAATCATTCGTAAAGATAGGATCTCGGTCGCTAACAATGCTGGAGGGTATCCCGTGGAGTCGAACTATCTTTTTAAGGTAAATGGATGCTAAAGATGAGGCAGTCCTCCTACTTTTAACGAGTATGAAGTGAGCGCTTTTTGTGAGCCTGTCCACTATTACCCAAATACTGGTATTGCCTCTTCTTGACCTAGGCAGCCCATCAATAAAGTCCATTGAAATGATATCCCATTTCCACTGTGGTACTTCTAGAGGATGAAGCAAACCACTAGGCTTCTTTTGTTCCACCTTGACTTGCTGGCATACTAAGCACTTCGAGACGAATTCAGCTACATCTCTCTTCATGCCATCCCAAAAGAAAACCCTTTTTATGTCTTTATACATTTTGTCTCCACCGGGGTGTATGGTCCACTTGGAATGGTGTGCCTTTTCGAGAACCTTCTTCACCAAATCCCTTGCTTGTAGGACGCATAGCCTTCCATCCCGCCTCAACCAACCCTTATCCTCGATGGAGTATCTATTGAGGTGACTAGAAGTCTCACCCCTACTCAACTTATCTATCACATCAACTAGCTAAGGGTCTTCATGTTGTGCGGTCCCTATTGAGTCCAAAAGAGTAGGCCGCACCTCTAGCGATGCTAACAAACTAGTCACATGATCGACAGAGGGTCTAAAATCAAAGTTGGCTATGTACTCCAAGCCCTGCCTTTCAACAAAGAGAGGGCTTAAGGTCAGCATCTTTTTACTCAAGGCATCTGCTACTACATTGCCATTGCCAGGGGTATAGGAAATCTCGAAATCATAGGATGCCAAGAATTCCATCCACCTTTGTTGCCTCAAGTTAAGATCTTTCTACGAGAAAAGGTACTTCAACGATTTATGGTAAGTATACAATTCAAATTTCTCACCTAGGAGAAAATGGCGCCAAGAATTAAGCGCAAAGACGATGGTAGCCAACTCTAGATCGTGGGTTGGGTAGTTTTTCTCATGTACTTTCAACTGCCTGCCTCCATAAGCTACTACCTTCCCCTCTTGCATCAAGACAACACCTAGTCCCATACCACATGTATAAGGTAAACATCTTGCTCCCATCCGGCAATGTCAGAACTGGGGCTGTTGTTAGAGCTCTCTTTAATCGTTGGAAGGCAATATCGCAATCCAAATCCCAATTGAAAGTTAGGTTCTTCTTCGTCAACTTTGTAAGCAAAACTAAGATTTTTCGTAAAGTCTTTGATGAACTTTCGGTAAAAGCTTGCTAGCCCGAGGAAGCTCCGGACCTCGGTCGAATTCCGTGGAACCTTCCAATCTTGCACCACAACTACTTTTGCGGGGTCCACGGCTAACCCTTCCTTTGATACCACATGTCCAAGAAATCTTACTTCCTCTCTCCAGAAGTGGCATTTGGAGAATTTGGCTTTCAACTGATGTGCTCGAAGAGTATCCATGACTTCTTTTAAATGCTGAGCATGCTCTTCCTCACTCTTTGGGAAAATAAAAATGTCATCTACGAAGACCACCACAAACTTATTGAGGAACTCCCTGAACACCCTGCTCATCAAATCCACGAAGTAAGCGGGTGCATTTGTCAGGCTACAAGACATGACAAGCCACTCAAAGAAACCATCCGGAGTTCTGAACGCGGTCTTATCAATGCTGTCTTCATTCACTCTCAGCTGAAGAAACCCAGTAGCTAAATCTAGTTGGGAGAAAACCGATGCACCTACAAGCTGATTGAACAAGTCGTCTATTATTGGAAGTGGGTGTCTATTCTTCTTAGTTAGCTTGTTTAGCTCCCTATAATCAACGCAAAGGTGAAGCGAACCGTCCGATTTAGTTGCGAACACTACTGGAGCACCCCATTCAGAAATACTCCGCCTTATGAACCCCTCCTCAAGCAACTCTTTAACTTGCTTGCTGAGTTCTTTCCTCTCCCTTGGAGCCATGTGTCTAATGGGTAAAGCAATGGGTTTTGCATTATCGACGAGGTATATATGGAAGTCTATCTCCCGCTTCGGAGGTAACCCTTTAACCTCATCAAAGACATCCGAGTATTCACAGACTACTCTAACAGACTGCAAATTCTCAATAGACACATCAAGAGATTCTAGTTAGCCAAGCATAACAGAGTTCATGGGATTACAAGAAATTTCGACAGTGTTACCAAGGCGAGTCATGAGTCTAACCACTCTCCTTTTACAATCGAGGATGGCACCATTACTGGATAGCCAATCCATGCCTAGAATCAACCCATAGCCCGTGAAGCCCAAAACATAGGCATTGCATCTAAACCCCACACTTAATATAGAGATTTCTAAATCCAAACAAATCATTGACAAATAAGTTGAGCCCCCAATTGGATTTGAGACAACCAAGTGATCCTCTACTAAACTGGTGTCTAGATGCGGAGATTCAACTAAAGCAGTAGATATAAAAGAGTGCGATGCGCCAGAATCAAAGAGTGTACGAATAGGATGATCCAAAAGATAAACTAAACTCTCAACAGGAACATTTCTACCTTGCTCTTGCGGAGGTGCCATGAGAGCGTGAACCTGCCCTCCAGAAGTAGATCCAACTCTCTGCCCTTGCCCTTGCTTTCTTGGGCAGTCCCTAGCCATGTGTCCTGCCTTGCTGCAATGAAAACAGCCACCCATCTTCCTTTTCTTCTTCCTGCAGTCCTTAACCTGATGTCTTGGAATGCCACAAAAATTACACTTCCTCTTATCACGGGTTTTGTTGTTTTTCCCGCCTTTCTTGGAGTTTGTCTTCTTGATCTGTGATCCTTCCCCTTTCTTATCCTGAGATGCTTCCACTTTTGTCTCCTTCTTGCCAACCTTATCTTCTTCTTGTAATAGTGTCATGTCCACCAGTCTGTCATAAGTCGCACCCATAGGTATATGGGACATAGCTACACTGTGCAGTGGCTCATTCAATCCTTTAACAAAGCGGAGAGCCTTCTTATGCGGAGTGTTCACTAACTCCAATCCGAACCTAGCCAGCTGATTGAATTGGTTAACGTACCCCTTGACCGACATACTTACCTGTTTGAGAGCTAAGAACTTCTCCATCTGTAGGCTTCGTTCAGCTTGTGAGAGGAATTTCATTTCAAACCTCATCCTAGAATCCATCCAAATTTCAATTAGTCTTTCAGCGTTAGTAACTTCCCACCAATAAGAAGCTTTGTCTTTGAGCAACCGTACCGCCAACTATATCTTTTGCCTATCATCCACTTCGAAGATATCGAACAAATCCTCAGTTTTTTTGAGCCAGTTTCTTGCTTCCACGAAGGATTCATTTCCGTTGAAGTTCTTTCCACCCATGGCTCGAAAGTCCATACATATTTTTGAGAAAGCATTTGCACAAGGAGGAGGAGGAACCAATGCAACTGGGGGAGGAGGAATGTCTGCTGGGCCTGCATCGTTGGCCCTAGCCTCTAGGTACCTCCTGAGCCAGCCAGGTATCGGTACACCCTATGGAAGGTTAAGATTCCCAGACATGCTGAAACGAAAAAGGAAAGATTCAAAACAAAGGATAGAAAGATAGTGCATATGGCTTTGGGGGATTATGCCTTTTAAAGTAAAATAACACTTTTTCTTGAAAAATGCTTCTTTATACTTCTTTTTGAAAATAGTTTTCAAAAACTTTTATCTGATCTAGTAAACCTTTGCTCTGATACCAAGTGAAACACCCCACCTCCGTTAAGGTCACTCACTAAGCGAATGCCTTAACTTTGGTAGAGTATTATAGGTAAAAGACACAGAAAATTTACAAGACAGAAATATAAGCAGCGGAAAACAAACATTTATTTCATACGTGGTTCAATAAAAACCATTACAGTAAATTGTCTCAAAATAACTTCCAAAACATTTCATTATAATCTATGTCTTGTTTAAAACATAAAGAAGCATATAAATAAAACTGCATAAATCCCCAAGTCTAGTGTGTCCAAATCCATAGCCAAAGATAATGGGTTCCAAGCCGTACATTACAGAGTCTTCAAGCTTGGAAAGATGAATCCAAATTAAGCTGAGCTATTCCCTCCCTGACTACCTGGGGGGGGGGGGGGGGGGCGGAAGAAAAAAAGACGAAAGAAAAATGGGTCAGACATAAGTCTGAGTAAGTCCAGTGACTTTTCAGTGTGTGAATAAGGAAAAGGTCATGATAGGAATAGACTAAAAATAAGACAGTTCCAGAACAGAAAACTAACATAAAACTATATAAGATAGGATAAACCGAATATACATCGCACCCATGTTTAATTCTCTACACCTACTTATACTTGTCCAACTAGCACCACGTGTTCATGGAAATGATCCCCTTATATCAATCGACTCCTACTCGCATGCATTTATCACATGTGTCATTCGGCCCCCGCTTAACTGTAGATACCTATGCTGGTCCCAACACAGGGTGTATCAAATCCTATGGTGGTAACCCGACACGATTCAAGATGCACAATGTATGACTACTGATGCCCAGTGCCTGCTTTTTCCACTCCGGAGTACGTGCACGCCCGTACTCCGTCGGAACCTACACTGACGCACCACCTGCCGATGTTTTGACTGCTTAAAATTCAACCCAGTAATCGTCCCCCACCCTACCTAGTTCAGGGTCCCATGATACATCTATGTGGGTTACTGCTGAAATGGGTCCCCGTTACTAGGGTTTTCCAGCGAACATGTTAAATTGGTTAAGTGTCTTAACCCCACCCGTCAGTTTAGTTAACAAGTTGAATTGGTTAAGTGTTCCCTTAATTGACTTAACCCTACCAATCTTGACTTAGCTTTATTAAAGCACCAACCACTCACATTAGACAGGTATTATTGTGGTCACTGGATGTGCCTGTCGGTTCCGGCAGTTTTACACCACAACTCAGTCTAACATCGGGTCCTTTTTGGGCTCAATGCACTAACCACCCACATTAGACAGGTATTGTTGTGGTCACTGGATGTGCCGGTCGGTTCTAGGCAGTTTTACACCACAACTCAGTCTAACCTTGGGTTAGGCATATTCATCTTTTCTAAATTTACATATTTATCCTTTTATGCTTATATGTAAATTTGTCAACAATTTATTGTTATGACCCACTTTCCTTCTAAATCAAATTCATAATTTTTGGTATGTAAATTATACCGTTTCAATGCCATACCATTTACATGGTTGTGAGCCAAATATGTTAATTACGTATAGTTTCATGTTTTCCCCTAACGTTACCCCCGTTGTACGTTCGCAAAGTTCCATAGGATGTTAGGCTCGACGTTTTAGCCTAACTAATAAAACAAAAAGGGGAAAAAAGGAACTTGCAACATTCCAACATCATACAAAAATATGGATCTAACTACAGATGTGTCAAGTGAACTTGGCATAATATACTTTCAAATTATGAACTTGCAAACTAGATATATGCAACATGAATCATAAAATAATAGTATTACATAGAACTACCAAATCTAATTAGACATGTAGTTGTGAACTTGCATAGGGGTTAAATCAAGATAACATAGATCTAACATAAAGGCATTTGGATCTAACATATAAAGTTTAGATCTAAACATATAGGTTTACATAATCATGTTTTTAACCTATAAACTTGCATGTATACATAGCATGATAGCATCACTTAACTTGCATAAACATGGCATAATTTCTGAATTGACATACAACGTATAGATGTCATCACCAAATTATACTAGGTCGTAGATCTAAACATGTATGCAGAATGGATCTAAACAGTTAGGCATAAACAACATGATTTAGCCTAAAACTTGTATAATATCACTAAACTTACATATGATAATTTCATTCCCAAATTCCTATATGACATCATAGGTTTATTCACCATTTCCACATAACATGATAGGTTCGATAGACCACAATAGTTCATAGGCATATATGATAGAATAGACATGAATAAACATAAATCTGCATCACATACAACTTGATACAATTCTATTTTACAATTCATTACAAACCATGTCTTTAATTTATTCACATCTGAAAGATAACTACACTTACAACCAAAAAGGAATTCTTGAGATCTGGGATCTGTATTCTGAAACTGAATTGCTCGCTTTTGATGTAGACTAAGCGTTGAATTCTCTTAGTTGAATTAGATTAGATTAGATTTTTGATGTATCTTTTATCTTGCCTTTGAGTTGAAAGAGATGACGGCTATTCTAGGTTCACCATTGACGGCATGGCGGCTCTTGGTATGAATATTTGTGATTTAGGGTTGAGAGTTAGGTTGCTTTTATAGAGGTTTAATTAATTTAGAGCCGTCAGATTAACCCTAGAAATAATCAAGACCATCCAGTCAAGATAGGATAACACCTCAGCCCTAATGACTCAGTAGGGAGTCAGAATTCGTCATCTTTTCAGATCTGCCCGGGGGGTATGTCGACCCCCAGGTCGACCCCTAGGTCGACCCCCAGGTCAACCTGTAGAGTAGGTCGACACTAGGGTTAACCCCCTGGTCGACACTAGGGTCGACCCCCTGGTCGACCTCGCCTGGGGCGAGAATTTTCCTGCCCTGCCCTCTTCTGTATTTAAATTTGAATTTTGAATTATTGAAACTTCTGAAGGCCATAACTTCTTCATACGAAGTCCAATTCACGCAAACTTGGACTCTATCTCAACCAAAATTCCGAGATGAACGCAATGGCGTTACTCGTTTCCCTTAATTCTCAAGTTTAAAATTAATTATTCTTTAATTCGTTACTTTTGGGTTTACAGAAAATACAGGGTGTTACAACTTTCATTCTTTATTTGTTTCAATAAGTTAATTAGTTGGATTATTAATTACACAACACAATCATCAATCAATTAGTTGATTAGCTTTTCAAATATATATAACCTTTATATATTAAAAATCATATTTTCTAAGATCGGATTATATATATATAATTACAAATACATTAATTATAAACTTGTTACTCTCAACTCATTCTAGGGCATTTCTAACCCTATCTCTAGTAAGTTTTCTCATTATAGGATACTGCTGATCCTATCTCCAATGAGTATTCTTTTATAGGATATTACTAATCCAATCTTTGATGAGTCTTTTGTAAAGTTCTAACGAGTTGTACCCCAAAGATTTGAGCTAACTAGAGCTCTGATACCAACAGTAACGATTCGGATTTCGCCCGGGCCTAATCGATCGTTAAATCTACCAAGACCGTTCAAAACCCGCATACGCTAAGTCTGGGCATACAACACATCAGAACAAATAATAGAAGACTTTTATAAACATCATAATAATGTTACATCAGAGTACAGAATATGTCAGAGTACATCGAATTATATTATAGCGGAAGATTAAATTACAATAAACTTAATACAATGCAGCGGAAGACTATCAATGCTCTGGACATAGCTCTAAGCTTCAATCCAGAATCCTGCTCAATATATCTGCAAAATAAGCTACTCGACTGCCCATGTGGAAAAGAGGGCACTCGAGTTTGCAAGTGAAACAAACTACAGGTCAGTCATGGGACTGGTATGAGAAATCTTACTTACTTATCTAATAATAAGACTAATCATAGGACCATGCCGCTAACGCGGAACGGGTTTACTCCATTGGATTGCCAGTGCATGAAATAAAGTAAATCGTTAAACAATGCAACGCTTTTTAGAAAAATGAAACCATTATAAGACTCAAGTACCATCACACAATGCAACGCAAACCGGAGAATAGAGTTTTACCTTATAATGGTCAAAAATACTTGATACGATAAAACGGATTTGATATTATTATTAGTGTATATATGTTTCAAAAATATTTCAATCATAATGTATCAATCATAGACGGCATAACTACCATATACTATGTCGCCATACTAGTTTTACATTCAAAACCGTACGGTGTCGTATTGGAGGTTGGGTTTCCATCATGAGTCAAGGCTAGGGACGATCTCCTTACCGTTTCGAGACACTCTAGCAAATGTCTTAGGACTCGGACGCTGGAGAGCCCTTGGATCCTCCAAGGCCGGTCCACAAATACTTTAGTGGATTAGTTATGCCTCAACACACGTTTCCCAGTTCTATTGAACTTATCAATTGGTCACTATCGACCAAAATATCCGAGGCCTCGTAATCCATCATCCACATAAGTAAAATACCAGGGCTTGCAAAACCCTGTCACCACTTCTATCTAGAAAGAAACACATGCATACCTTGGGTCCCTTATCCCGTTTTTGACTCTTACCGAGGTGTGAGGTTCGCGAAGTTACGCTATACACAAAGCTATGCCTAAATGGGTTGTGCCTTGATCATCAACCACAAGGCCCTGCTCTTTAACAAAAGCCTTGATCATTTGCATCTTAGCATGCCACGTTGTCAATCCATATCGTACCATTGATTTGTGCCAATATATAACCTCTAAGCTCGTACGTCTCAGAGAAGGGTGTTAAGAAAGAGAATAAATTCTCCGCCACCAAATAGATATATATTTAGCAGAGATCAACGAAGACAACATAAAGGAATACAATGTCAGACATACCATCAATTTACAAGTCCGTTCTGGGTCTGAACAAAACCGAAGACATCTTATTCCTCGTCCCATATGTCCAATACAGGAGAGAGGTTTTCGCATATCCGTCGATCCCCAAGTACGTCTGGACGAACACCACTTATTACCTTGTCTTGGGATGCCTCCCAATCAAGACATCAGTAATAATCCAAACGATGTGAAGACCTCCGGTCTTCAACCATCGTCTTCATCTTCGACTTTTAATCATCGTAGTAAATATTTAGAATGGGTTGAACCCGGTCTTTCCGAACAACTCGTGTATTTTATAATCAATAATTAAGTGCTATAGAAAACACATCATACACCTCATTCCAATTCAGAATATTCTTTTAATAAAATATTCACATTATTAAGGAAAGGTTCCCATTAATTTTATCAAAGATAAATTCTTTTAAATTTATTCTTTAATCCTCTTTTTAGAGATTCATTAAAACTCTAATTTGGTTTTAATATCAAAAATCATTACTTTATAATTATTCAACTTTAAGAAATTAATCTTATCTTTAACTGGTGATGTGCACGTAAAAATGCACATTTATATTCACATATTTATTCTTTTTTAGTTGAATAAATGAACATTTTCGGGTATTTTATGATCAAACCATGTTTTAGATATTTTCAAAATCATCACTTTTTTTTGGGAAAAAGTGGTCACTAGTGCATGTTTTAATTTGTGAAATCTTTTACTCGTTCGTTGTATTTATCTCTTGTAGGAATTTTGGAGCTAAAAGGATATATATACACATGAAGAGATGAGGGAAAGCATGCATTTTCACAAAAGGAGGCAAAGAATTAATTCATTTTATGGATAGTGGAGGCCTACACCTTTCAATTAGCCCATTTTCTCTTAAGCTTCATATTAAAGACAGAGATAAAAAGGCCTCATGCATTCTACATGACTCGGTTGTAGCTAATGGCATTTATAAGCTACATGAATGGGCATTCTGGGGATTTCCCAAGGAAAGTGATTTGGGTTTTAGGTTTTTTTTTAATCATGTATATATACCCCTTTGTTTCATGTATTTCAGGATCTCTTTTTTGGCAAATAAAGTGTAATTGATCAAATAAACAAAAATGGCTTCCAAGCCAATTTCTTTTATGTCTGACTCATATCTTTTTTAATTTCTATGCTCTACTTTATGTTAGTAGTTTAGACTTTCTTTTCTGCAAGTAGTGTAATTTTATTTTATGCAATTAGAATAGATCTTCCTTTATTTAGTTCTCTATTTTTGTTGTTTGTCAATGCTGAAATCTATTGGTGCTGGAATAATCACACAAATGAGGAGCTAAACCCCTACAATTTAGGGGTGATGAAGCTTTTCCTCTCAATTAATGTAGATTTAACATGAATTTGTATGTGGTCTCTTTGGGCTTAATAGGAATGGATGTTTTTGTGTATTTGTGTTTAATATTAAATTTAATAGCCTCTTTTGTTCATTTCTTAACATTGAGGCTATGTTTATGGCATATACAACAAATTGCCTCTTTATCTAAAATTTTGATGATGGAAGTGAAATGATGTATAAGTTGAAATTTGATGATCTATATTACTAACCAATAGTAAATAGATCATACTTAAATTAGATTTTAGTTTCATTTCGATGACATGTTTCATAAAAGTTACAAAGTTAGATTAATTGTGTATTATAGTTTGATGGCTTATTTTATGTTAATTATTAGCACAAAGAAGTTATGCTTATGATAATTACAAAATTAATCTTACTTAGGTTATTTGAGAGATCTTTGTGCTATTTTATGTTGAACAACGTTGAAAGAGAGAAATGTGAAGTTGCCTCTAAATTGGTTTTAGTCTCATAGTTTTAATCTACACTTTAGTTTACTTTTTTTTTTAGTACTTATCACAATCCAAATTTTGGTTTAATTTGAGTGAATAAGATTGAAATTACTTCTTTCCCTGTGGATCGACTCGTATTCGCCACGTACTAACAATTGTACGTCGTGCGTCTGCGGTTTATTATTAAAATATTTTGTTGACGGTTTTCTAATTCAATAGAAAATCCATTTGCAAACAAGTTTTTGGCGATGTTGCCGGGGAAAGATTTAATTTTAGTTTTATTCTTCGAATAAGTTTTCTTGTTCTTCTTTAAAAAAAAAGGGTTGTGTGTTTATTTTGTTTTGTTCGCTTTTGATCTTGTGTTTCTTTGTTTTCATTTATAGTGTTATTAAAGAATATAAAAAATAAAAATAAAAAGTTTACGTGTTTTGTTTGATCTTGCTTCTAGTGCATTTGTGTGTGTTTTATTATGCTTAGTTGTGCATTTTCATTTTGTTTTAGTTTTTAGTCTCACTTTAAAAAAGAAAAAAAAATAAACACCTTCCTTTTGTTCAATCTCTTTTCCACTTTTTGTGTTTTTAATTTCCTTTATTTCTTTCCCTTTATCTCTCTGTCATTTATTTCTCTCCTTTTTACAATTTCTTTTTTTTTTTAAATTAGTTCTTTCATTTTACTCCCTTTTTGATTTCCTTTCCCTTCTTTCATTTATTTCTTTATTGCCTTCCTTCTTTTTCTTTCCTGTAATTAATTAAAATTATATCTTTCTATTTATTCTCTCTTTTACTTCTTTCCCTTTATCCTTCTCTCGTTTATCTCTTTCCTTTTTCTTGTCCTCGCTCTATAATCTTCTTCCCTTCTCTACCTTATTCTATTCACAATCCTTTATAAACCAACCTCCTCTTAACATTCTATTCTCTCTACCATTTCTTACACCATTTTCTAAACATCCATCAAAACAAATCTCATTCACAACCAATTCTCCAAATCCATCTGCCATTACCACTTCATACAAAATTCCAATCAAGCTACATCATTCAACCCACCTCTCCAAACACACATTCATACTTGCATCACCACAAAGATCTAAATGCATCATACAAACATTCAGTCACCGTCCTTTGTTCAATCCACCTACTTCGATATGCCTCAAAGCTCCCTCTCCACAATTCAATTCTTCATACAGATCCCATAATCTTCATTCACCTCTACCGTGAACCCATTTCAATCACCAGTCGCTACCTCACTGCAAAAACATCAATCGCTTGCTGTCGAACCATATACACAAATCATTTGCTATAGCAGTTCTCACGTCAGTCCCCTCTTTTTCTAACTTACCCAAAAACCACTGTTTCACTTCACACATACCAAACCTCCAACCAATTCCTTTACCACCACACAAAACACACTTCTTCACAGCAAACTGCAACAACCCTTTACCCTAATCAGTGCGCCTCTAACCATATTTCACCACAATCCTCAAGCTCAAACACCACAAGTTTAAAACCCAAACCGGAAACCCCAAGTCGAGCTCCACCAGCAGACCAAAATCTCACAAACCAGGGGAAAATTGAATTTGCAGTCATGGAATTTTTGCAGTCACACGAAAAGAGAAAGGCCGAGGGGCGCGATTTTATGAACTGGGTCGGTTGTTTTTCAATCTATTTTGTGTTAAAAAATAAGGATTTATATAGTATAATCAATTGCTTCTCCTGAAAAAAAAGGTTAAGCATTTGGTTCTGTTTGTTTTTGGTGTGCATTTAGTTTTAGTTGTAGTTTTTAAGTGAATTTGTTTTAGTTAAATTGTCAAAAAAAAAAATCACTTGCCTTTGAATTTTTGATGTATATCGTCTTTTCAGGTTATAGAAACTAGCGGATAAACTCTACTTTTCACAAAATCTGCGCGCTTGCTGCTAGCTTAAAAAAAAAATTCCGCTAAAAAAGTTGCTAGTAAATTTCTGCACGCTCAGGTATCGTATTCTGACTTTGTTTTTGTGCATTGTTGTTTGGCTGCATTTTCATTAAAAAAATCCAAAAACAAAATAAAAATTCATTCGTAGTTGCATTGTTAATATCATGTTTAATTTATGTTTTGCATTCATCTCATCTTATTTTCTTTTCTTAAGGGCAATATCACAATTCGCATAAGGTGAGAGATTTCATCACCCTTTCCTTAGCCCACAAAATTGCATTTCATTGTAGAATTTGAAAAATAATAACGGTTAGACGTTGGACTTAAGGGAGTCGCGGGCTCATTTAGGGCTTTATTGTATTTTGATAGTTGATTTCTGTGGAACGAATTATTTCTTGGTGTCTAGACTACGACAGAGAAATAACCCTTTATAAATATTATGGTGATTTGTAAATATTATATCGGTTGTTACTCTGAAGGTACTTAAACCTTCGGTTGCATTGCTAGGGTGATTCCTGCTGCACCGATAACTCCTGTCCGTTAACTGGCCAAGAAATATTTTGTTTTAAGTAATCAAACGTGTCACTATATAATTTTGGGTTAGGAGCCACTAAGGACAGAAAATTTGTAGCTAATATTTGCATTCATTTAGTCGCATTTGGTTCATACATACAAAAAAAGAGAAATTCATAAAAAGAAAACCGCTTCTACTCTCTTCTCAAATTTGTTCTTTCTCTTCTTCTTTGTGCTAGTGCATGCGTTGTTGGACCCATGATCCTTCTACTAATCGTTTAGTTCGAACAAACATTCTCTTAACCATGGCCGAACTCCCCCTCGAACTCTTATGGATAGATACTTCCCCTATCGAGTTTCTATTCCCTCCTGCATCATATTACCCACCCCAACGGATAACCACTTCGAAATCCATTCGAATCACATAAATAATCTACCAAAATTCGGCAATCTTGAACGTGATGATCCATACATTTTCCAAACCAAATTTGAACAAGTTTGTGCAACCATGAGATTTCAACAATTAAGTGACGATGGAATCAAACTTAGGTTAATTCCATTTGCACTTACCGATTATGCCAAAAAATGGTTGTATAGCTTGCCTTCAAATATGATTGGAACTTGGAATGAATTCGTGAATGTTTTTCTAAAGAAATTCTACCCCTTGGAAAAACATCAAAAATTCAAAACAAAATCGTTAATTTTCATTAATTTAGGGGAGAATCTTTTGCAAAATATTTTGAATGATTTAAAGAACTTCTAGTCAAATGTCCACATCACAATTTCAAAAAATGGACTCTTTGTCAAATTTTATACGATGCACTCAAAAATAACTCCCGAACCATGCTTGAATCGATGTGCCAAGGAAACTTTCTAGCACAACATCACGATGCCGCTTGGCAATTTCTTGAAAATTTGGTCGAAAAATCAGCTCAATGGGGGCGATCTTACGAGAAATCAATTTATTCCCGATGAAATGGTAGGATCCACAACGGCTTTAGAAGCTAAAATAGATGTGATGTTAACCAAATTTGATAATGTCCTTTCATCAAACCAAATAAATCAAGCTCAAGCATCTCAGCCCTTATGTTACAAATGTAACGATCCTAATCACATTGCCGATCAATGCCCACATTCGTTAGAACAAATCAACGCATTTAACAGAGCTAGAAACGTCCCATACTCCCCAACATGCAATCCAGGTTCGAGAAATCATCCTAACTTCTCTTGGACCTAAAACAATGCAAATTTGAATATGGTTCGACCCCCTTTTCAACCACTTTCGAATAATCCTTCGAATCCTCCCTTTCAGCAAACTCAATTCCAAAATCCTGTGCCACCTTCTCAAAATCAAGCGCAACAATCTTTTGTTCCCCAAGACGAAAAACGATTGACATCGCTTGAAAAAACTCTCAAAGAATTGATTAAAGCAACTACTCAAAATCTCCAATCAAATAGCAATCTGCAAAATTTATTGACTTCCCACATGCAAAACACGAGTCAATCTATAGCTAAACTTGAAATGCAAATGAGTCAATTGGCCACTTTTGCAAGTGAACGGAAAAAAGGCACTTTCCCGAGTTAAACCATTCCAAACCCTAGGAGGCAAAATCCCAATCAAAACCAAACTCATGTCATCCAGGATAGCAATCAAACTCAATTGAATGATATCACAACTTTACGATCCAGTAAGAAAATCGATAATCAAGTTGAAAATACATATAACTTGCCAAGTGTTTCTCTCGACTCTTCTAAAACCACGAATGATCTCGATCCAAATTCTGAGTCTAGTTCTGCTCCAACTCAAGTAGGCCGACCTACTGAGTTTCGCATTCCATTTCCTCATCGTCTTCGACCAAAGAAACATTCCAACCAAATGGAAAAGCTGTTGGAAATTTTCAAACAAGTGAAAGTTAACATCCATCTTCTTGGCATCATTCAACAAGTCCCCACCTACGCTAAATTTCTCAAAGACTTGTGTATCCAAAAACGACACACACATGTACCCAAGAAAGTCTTCTTAGCTGTCGGACTTAGCAAAGTCTTGACTCAAGCAATCCCTGTCAAATTACAAGATCCTGGATGCCCTACAATCTCATGCACGATAGGAGACAAAACAATTAACAAATGCCTAGTTGATTTGGGTGCGAGTGTCAATTTAATTCCATATTCCGTTTACCAACAACTTGGTTTGGGTGAACTTAAGCCAACGAAAATAACTCTTCAATTCGCTGATCGTTCAATTAAGAAACCCATTGGCGAAATTGAGGACATACTCATCAAAGTTGGTCAATTCATCTACCCTATTGATTTCATTGTTTTGGAAACTCAACCTGTCAATAATCCAATGATTCAAATTCCATTGATTTTAGGTCGACCCTTTTTGGCTACTTTAAATGCTTTAATAAATTGTCGCAATGGTTCAATGAAAATTTCTTCTGGAAACATGACTCTAGATCTTAACATTTTCAATCTTGAAAGTTGTTCGAATGAATCGTGTAACCAAACCTTGGAAATTAATGCCATCCACGAAAACTCTGAAAAAGAATCGATTGACCTTAATAACGAGCGTGAGGTCGAGCATGAAAAATTATTCCAAGACGGTCCTAACGAAGTCGAACACACACTTCCATTTGAATCGTTAAGTCCAAATCTCAACCATGTTCTTTGATCGAGAAATCACCAAAGTTGGATCTTAAACCTCTTCCCGATCACCTTAAGTATTTTACTTAGGTGATAACGAAACTTGTCCTGTCATAATTTCTTCAAGTTTAACTCATGATCAAGAAATTTCTCTTCTCTCGACACTTTCTAAAAATAAAGATGCAATCACTTGGTCCATTTCTGACATCAAGGGAATCAGCCCTGCAATCGTTCAACATTGTATTCACTTAACCGATGAAGCCAAACCCCCTCGTGAAGCCCAACATAGGCTTAACACTAAGATGAAAGAGGTAGTTCGCGAAGAAATTCTTAAATTACTCGACAATGGTATTATTTACCCCATTTCTGATAGCTTATGGGTTAGCCCCATTCACGTTGTTCCTAAAAAGTCCGGACTCACCGTTGCCGCAAATGACCAAAATGAACTTCTTCCAAATCGTACTCAAACGGGTTGGCGTGTTTGCATTGATTATCGAAAATTGAATGCTGCAACGCGTATAAACCACTTTCCTCTTTCCTTCATCGATCAAATGCTCGAACATTTAGCTGGTCACGAATTCTACTGCTTTCTTGATGGTTATTCTGGTTATAACAAAATTCCAATTGCTCCCGAAGATCAAGAGAAAACGACTTTCACATTTCCATTCGGTACCTTTGCTTACCGACGTATGCCTTTCGGTCTTTGCAATGCTCCTGCAACTTTCCAACGATGTATGATTGGACTTTTTTCTGATATGATCGAACGCTATCTTGAAGTCTTTATAGATGATTTTTCGATCTTTGGTGATTCTTTTTCCTCTTGCTTACATCATCTTGAACTTGTTTTAAATCGATGTAAAGAAAAACACTTAACGTTGAATTGGGAAAAATGCCACTTTATGGTCAAATAAGGCATTGTCCTTGGACATGTAATTTCAAATAAGGGCATTGAGGTAGATAAAGCGAAAGTTGACGTTATTTCAAAATTACCCATTCCAAAATGCATTACGAACATTCGTCCATTTCTTGGGCATGCTGGTTTCTACCGACGCTTTGTGAAAGATTTTAGCAAAATTGCTCGTCCTTTGACTACTCTTCTAGGAAAGGACATTCCATTCGAATTTAACTCTGAATGTGTCACTTCTTTTGAACGTCTCAAAAAAGAACTCATTTCAGCCTCGATAATCTACTCGCCTAATTGGGAACTTCCTTTTGAAATCATGTGTGATGCTTCTAACTTTGCGGTTGGTGCTGTCTTAGGACAACGCATCAACAAAATCCTTCACATCATTTACTATGCGAGCATGACTTTGAACGATGCTCAACTCAATTATACGACCACCGAAAAGAACTTTTGGCTGTCGTTTTTGCGCTCGAGAAGTTTCGATCTTACTTAATCGGTTCTCATGTCACGGTCTACACTGACCATTCTGCTCTTCGACACATTTTTGCTAAAAAGGATGCTAAGCCACGTTTAATTCGATGGATCCTTTTACTTCATGAATTCGATCTTACAATCAAAGACAAAAAAGGATCTGATAACGTTATAGTCGATCACTTATCTCGTCTCTCGAACGCACCATCTTCTTTGCCAATCAATGAAAACTTTCCCGACGAACAACTCCTTTCTGTTTCAATTGATGCTTGGTTCGCCGATATAGTGAACTATCTAGTCACTAAGGAAACACCCTCGTTTTGGTCCAAACAAGATAAATACAAATTTCTTTCCCAAGTGAAAATACTTCTATTGGGATGACCCATACTTGTTTAAGTATTGTCCTAGCCAAATCAATAGTCGATGCATTCCTGATAGCGAAATTAGGAGTGTTCTCTCATTTTGCCATGATCATGCGTGCGGTGGACATTTTGGTCCTACGAAAACTGCTGAAAAGGTGCTTCAATGTGGTTTTTATTGGCCTACTCTCTTTAAAGACTCGTTCGAATTCTGTAAAACTTGTAATCGTTGTCAAATGCTAGGAAATATTTCTCGACGAAATATGATGCCTTTGAGCCCCATCCTTACGATCGAGATCTTTGATGTATGGGGCATTGACTTTATGGGACCTTTCCCAAATTCCTTTGGAAACTTGTATATTCTTCTCGCTGTCGACTACGTTTCGAAATGGGTCGAAGCCGTTCCATGTAAAACAAATGATCATAAAATTATTGTGAAATTTCTAATAGAGAACATCTTTTCGAGGTTCGGCATACCTTTCACTATAATAAGCGGCAATGGAATGCATTTCTGTAATCGATCTTTTGAGTCCTTAATGAAGAAATACTCAATAACCTACAAGTTATCCACTCCTTATCATCCGCCAACTTGTGGTCAAGTCAAACTATCAAATCATCAAATAAAACAGAGTTTGGAGAAAACTATAAATAAAAATTGAAAAGATTGGTCACAAAAATTGACCGATGCGCTTTGGGCTTACTGTACTGCTTTTAAAACTAATATTGGAATGTCCCCTTTCCGATTGGTTTACGGTAAAGCTTGTCATTTTCCTGTTGAACTTGAACATAAAGCACTTTGGGCAATAAAAAACTTAAACTTTGATCTTGAACAAGCTGGCGAAAACCGAAAATTGCAACTCAACGAGCTAAAAGAAATTAGGAGTGACGCTTACGAAAACCCGAAAATTTACAAGGAAAAAACCAAAGTTTGTCATGATAAGTCAATACTAAGAAAAATACTTTTGCCAAACCAAAAAGTTCTATTGTATGACTCACGACTTCATTTATTCCCTGGGAAGTTAAAGTCGAGATAGACCAGACCATATGTTGTTCGAACTGTTTTTCCACATGGTGCTATTGAAATAGAAAACTCGAGGGATGGATCCATATTCAAAGTCAATAGTCAATGTCTAAAACCATTTTTGGAATTGCCCACTGATCAAGAGGAGCTCATGATTCTTCATGAGCCATGCTATGTGAAGTAAGAAAGTTAAGTTTAACCCTCCTTTGTAAATATGTAAATATTTCTATTCCGTTCACTCATTGTATCATGCATTGACTGTGGGGACACAATCCAAATCAAGTGTGGGGGGAGTTTCATATTTATTTTGGTTTTGCATAGAATTTTCCTTTCTTTTTTTTCCATTCAAAAAAAATAAAAAAGAAATGAAAAAAATTTTGCATTTCTATTTACTTTTAAATTAGACATGATGGAGTTAGCATACAATTTTGATCGTTCGATTAAAATGTGGAGATTTACTTCTCTTAGCGAATAATGAAAGGAAAGTTTGAATTATGAGCAAATTTGGTGTAACTGGTATATTGGGAAATCTGTAGGCGATGAGTATGAAATATTTTCTGAATTGTAATCTGATTAAATGAATGGTTGATTTAGACTACTTGCGATAACACTTTAGATCTTTAAGTGAAGTTGTGCTAAGATATTCTTGCTTAACTCTCTCTCTCTCTCTCTCTCTTATGTAAAAAAAGAAAAAAAGAAAAAAAGAAAAAACAAGAATGTATATATATAATTATAATATAAGGGTATTCAACATTGCTAGTACATCTCGCGTTGGTGTGCAAACCCGCTAAGCTCTTTCCGACAACTTGCTGACAATGTCAGCGTCGGTATATCTTGGTCTCATTTTATGAGTTGGACACCTAAGGATTACCGACATCTTATTGACAAAGTCAGCGTCGGTCTTCACAATCCGCCAAGCTCTGTCCCAAATTCTCACGGGTGGTATACCTTGGTCTTTTCGGTTAGGTGTTTGTAAATAGTAATAATATAAATATTTTGTAACAAAGAGAGAGTAAGCACTAGAAATCCAAGCACACTCTTCACTTATTCGACCTAACTTGTTAACAAAAAGGAAGTTAAGATGCTGTTTTACGATTGTTGATATCGATTATAGAATTCATTTCATATTTGCACTATGTTTCTACCAAAACAACTAGCTAAGCTGGAGGAGTTTGTGACGATAACATGACTTTTATTTGAAGTTTTGATTAGTAATGGACTCAAATTTCATAGTGACGACCGAAATTTGTGTTAACTCATTCGTGTAATATTTAAAATTAAATTATCCATTTGTAAATATTCCTTTAAAAGCTTGCACTGGTCTTGTAAATATTTTCTAATCTTGCATTTTGTAAATACTTTTTTGCGTTCAACTTTTGGATTTTGTGGGTAGTATTCACTGAAAGCCCTCACGAGACAACACTCGTCCTACTGGGGACACCCAGAGGTTTTAAGGCTTGTTGCATACGCTCAATGCAATCGTGTTCCCTTGGAAAACGTATTTATCTTAGTTTTTTTTAACTTTATTCGAGGACGAATAAAAAGATAAATGTGGGGGTATTTGATGTGCATGTAAAAATGCACATTTATATTCACATATTTATTCTTGTTTAGTTGAATAAATGTACATTTTCGGGTATTTTATGATCAAACCATGTTTTAAATATTTTCACAATCATCACTTATTTTGGGAAAAAGTAGTCACCAGTGTATGTTTTAATTTGTGAAATCTTTTACTCATTCATTGTGTTTATCTCTTATAGGAATTTTAGAGCCAAAAGGATATATACACATGAATAGATGAGGGAAAGCATGCATTTTCACAAAAGGAGGCAAAGAATTAATTCATTTTATAGATAGTGGAGGCCCACACCTTTCAATTAGCCCATTTTCTCTTAAGTTTCATATTAAAGACAGAGACAAAAAGGCCTCGTGCATTCTACATGACTCAGTTGTAGCTAATGGCAATTATAAGCTACATGAATGGGCATTTTGGGGATTCCCAAGGAAAGTGATTAGGTTTTTTTTTTTTTTTTGATCATGTATATATACCCCTTTGTTTCATGTATTTCACGATCTCTTTTTTGGCAAATAAAAGTGTAATTGATCAAATAAACAAAAATGGCTTCAAAGCTAATTTCTTTTATGTCTCTCTCATATCTTTTTTAATTTCTATGCTCTACTTTATGTTAGTAGTTTAGACTTTCTTTTCTGCAAGTAGTGTAATTTTCTTTTATGCAATTAGAATAGATCTTCCTTTATTTAGTTCTCTATTTTTGTTGTTTGTCAATGTTGAAATCCATTGGTGCTGAAATAATCACACAAATGAGGAGCTAAACCCCCACAATTTAGGGGTGATGAAGCTTTTCCTCTCAATTAATGTTGATGCAACATGAATTTGTATGAATGATCTCTTTGGATTTAATGGGAATGGATGTTTTTGTATATTTGTGTTTCATATTGAATTTAATAGCCTCTTTTGTTCATTTCGTAACATTGAGGCTATGTTTATGACATATACAACAAATTGCCTCTTCATCTAAAATTGTGATGATGGCAGTGAAATAATGTTTAAGTTGAAATTTCATGATCTATATTACTAACCAATAGTAAATAGATCATACTTAAATTAGATTTTAGTTTCATTTCGATGGCATATTTCATAAAAGTTACAAAGTTAGATTAATTGTGTATTATAGTTTGATGGCTTATTTTGTGTTAATTATTAGCGCAAAGAAGTTATGCTTACGATAATTATAGAATTAATCTTACTTAGGTTATTTGAGATATTTTTGTGCTATTTTATGTTGAACAACGTTGAAAGAAAGAAAAGTGAAGTTGCCCCTAAATTGATTTTAATCTCATAGTTTCAATCAACACTTTAGTTTACTTTTTTTTAGTACTTAATCACAATCCAAATTTTGGTTTAATTTGACTGAATAAGATTGAAATTACTTCTTTCCCTGCGGATCGACTCGTATTCGCCATGTACTAACAATTGTACGCCGTGCGCTTGCGGTTTATTATTAAAATATTTTGTTGACCGGTTTCTAATTCGATAGAAAATCCATTTGCAAACAACTGGGTTAAAGAACCAATGTCATTTAAAGCACAGTTCACGATAAACCCAAAATCATCTTCTATTAAATATGGAATTTTCACGGAAATCAAATCAATATATAATCGATATAAATTTCCGTACCAGACTAGTAAAATGAATGGAATAACGGCAGAGCCTTTTAAATTCCATATATAATAATGGTCTTCTTTTATAGCAGCTCATCTTGATTATTATTAAATTGAATCCCATTCAATTCCAATATATTAAATTGAAAAACTTTACTTTGGAAAATTTCCATTTAAATCTTAATAAAAGATTTGTAAATTCCAAACTATATTTTCACTGTTGATTGGGTTAAAGAACAAATGTCATTTTAAACACAATTCACGATAAACCCGATTCACCTTTCATTTATTCCAATTACATAATATAATTGGAAACTCTAATTATCTTAATTAAAAGATTTATTCTTTTCTCATCTGGGTCTAAGAACAATGTTATTGAAGACACCATTCACGACAAACCCAAAAATCCAATTTATTTTATTTAATTCCAATTTAATATTAATTAATTGGAAAACTTCATTAAATCTTAATTTAAAGATTTGTTCTAGTTGATAACTAGTTCATTTCGATAAAAATATATTTTTACCTTTTTAAATATGGATTTTTCATCCAAAAATCTTTTCAAATCATTTATTATGATTTTACAAAATTTATTAATATTTTTAGTAATTTTATTAAGGCTTGTACAGTCGGTTTCCAATAACGGCCACCGAACTACACCCATAGCGACCTTTTCTGAAATTGATTTGGACATAATTCCAAATCCAACCGTTAGATTTCAAACTTCTTATCTTCATTGGAAATTTATTTTCGATACGAACCAAGCGGTTCTGGTTTTAGGAGAATCCGACTGTCGGATCTTCCGTTACATCAATTTGAAGTTAATGGTCGAAATTCACGAACGATCGCTGCGCGACGCGTTCTATTAAGGTCATTATATAAATATATAATATATTATATATATGTCGTCGGTTTCCTTTTTAAATCTTATTTTATAAAATATTTATAAATTCATTTCAAAATGATTTTAACTTCATTTTTCAATTTTAAATAAAAATTGAATATTCTATATCTTTATCATATTGTAATATTAATATTTTCAAAATATTAGATTTTGAAATCACTACTTTTTATATTCATTCTTAAAATGAAATAAATCGATTGAAAAACCTGTTCGGGTTAAAAATGGCGTTTGCTTCACATGTCAATATTTTTACTCTTCACTGAATATTATTCTAAAATATTCATTATTACAAAATATTCTTTATTTACAAGATTCTTTATTTCAAAATATTCTTTATATAAAGTTGTTCTTTTAAAAAAAATATTATTTTATAAAAAATATTCTGAACCGGAATGCGACTCAATCAATTACCATATAAATTCAGTTACAAGGATTTCATACATCGCATATATATATGACAATAATGATAAATTATCAATAAACAATCCATTCACATCCAGAGTGAAATTTATAACTGTGTGAGCATTAAAATAAATAAATAACGCTCATCACAGACCGTCGATCCATCAATTGACATACAACTAAATATTGAGACTAGTGTATGACAAATATCATCCCAACACCCATGTGGGGTTTTCAAACAACAACAGTCATTTTATTTAACTAAATCATTGGTTAATAAATTAACCAATTTTAATTCAGTTTGAATTATTTCTAATATCACTAACATAATAATGATAATGTTTTAATCTAGCAAATTTTGTGTTTCTGACTAATGATCATTTTAATCATTTCTATATGTACTATAGAAATGTACATTTTATCATTTACATATTTTATTTTCAACATAACATTCCTACCAAAATGACATTTTTATTAACATGACATTTTTAAATAAATGACATTTTTATTAACATGGCATTTCTAAATAAATGACATTACTATGACGTTTTTAAATAAATGACATTCCTAAATAAATAAAATCTTTATCAACATGGCATTTCTAAATAAACGACATTACTAAATAAATGACATTTTTAAATAAATGACATTCCTAAATAAATGACATTTTTGAATAAATGACATTCCTAAATAAATGACATTTTTATCAACATGGCATTTCTAAATAAATGACGTTTTTTATTTACATAACATGATTATAAAACAAATGATATTTTTATTTACATGACATGATTCTAAGCAAAATGATATTTTTATATTAACATGAACTGTTTAATGTAACATGAACATATCTAAATATATGACAATTTAGTTATAATGTAACGTTTTTAACTAAAATGACATATTTATTCTAATGTAACCTTTCTAGCAAAAGTGTCATTTTTATTCTAATGTAACTTTTTTGAACTAAAATGACATATTTATTCTAATGTAACCCTTCTAGCAAAAGTGACATTTTTATTCTAATGTAACTTTTTTAACTAAAATGACATAGTTATTCTAATGTAACCTTTCTAGCAAAAGTGACATCTTTATTCTAATAAAACATGATTTTACAAAAATGACATATTTGTTCTAATAAAACATTATTTTGCAAAAATGACATATTTACTCTAATAAAACATTTCTTACAAAATGACAATTTTTATCTAACATACCATTTTATAACAAAATGGTAATTTTATTCTAACGCAACATTTCATAACAAAAATGTTATTTTTATTCTCATGCAACATTTTATTTATTCTTATATGTATACAATAAAAATAATGGTTTTTATTGTGGGCACCAATTTTGACGAACATGAATATTCTATTTATATGTATATATATATATATATATAATAAAAATATGGTTTTTATTGTATACACACATTTTGACAAGACATGAATATACACAATTCAATTCAGATATTCATCGTAATCACAAACAACTAATTACAATTTTATACAACACCAACATGAATTTTATAAAGTATGAATATAAATTTCGCATCACGAATAATAATTAAATTTATTCAAAAGTAGAGATCTCACATTGGGGGTTTTGAATTCTTTAAAATTTTAGATCGCTCCGTTTTAGCTCTGGTCTGTTCCATATTATAGCCTTCCTCTTTACGAATCAAACACATCTGAAATTGTGCGATTTCGTTTCTGTTTGAGAGAGATATGGTAGTTTAAACTTGTAATTACGTTACGATTAATTAAAGATGATTAAACATGGTTAATACCACTAATTAATTACATTAAACTATCAGCCCCTTCTTCATCGTTTTACCCCCAGGATACGTGAATAGCCGAACCCAACTTCAACGCCTGGGGCATCACATCGCGCCTCCATCAGTCTACCGGTGCCAGATCCGTCAATGCCACGAGCTCCGCCTTGGTGCCCTTCCCCGACGTCGGCCGTCCCACCCAACTCGCATGACCCTCGAGGCCAGGGGACCGCGCCCAAGTCCACCGCTTTGAGCTCCAAATCCCGACTATCCATGCCACTTCGGTCGATCACCACCTTTGATTACCGAGATCTAAATGTGCTCTTCGATTTCGTGTTCTTAGATTTGATTTTTTTTGTGTGTGGATTAGAAGATTGAAGAGGAAGACGATTGGAGCATCGATGGCCACTGAAATGTTAGGCGGCAGCCACTGTTGGGTTTTGAGGTTTAGGGTTAATCACTTATTTATAATAAAATATTAATAAATTGCTAGTTTGCAAATAAGACCCCATTAATTCCAGATAGCTCCAAATTCAGTCCAACAAGGGTTGTCCCTATCCAAATGCCCCCATTACGGACATAATGGACTAGGTCCCGTCAGCCCATTTGATCGTCTCAGCCCACTATTCTTTATTTTAAAATATAAATCATTTATTTATTTAATTTGATCTTACATTTAAATTAATCGAGGCCACATACTAACTCTGAAAATTACTGAAAATTTATTTCTAGTTATGTTTTGACGATACAGCCCTAACAAAATTAATTTCGTCGAATTTGGAGATCGTTTGAAAAATGGCCATTTTTCGGTCGATTAAATTTGACTGAAACTGGTCAAATGCGTTTTAATTTTCCACGCTCACATATTATTTCTAAAAATTATGATAATTTAAACTAGCAATAATTTGACATTCTGAATCCAACAAAAGTGGTTTCGTCGAAAACGGAGGTTGTTTGCAAAATGGCTATTTTTAAGGGCTATATATTATATAAAAAATATATAAATTCTATAGCGACTTTCCTGAATTTTAAACTGGACATAACTTACAATTTTTAAAGTGAAATCTCAGTTTCTTACATTTGTTAGAAAGATATTATTAAACAGATTCAAATATTTCTTGTTTCGTCCAATTCTGATTTAAAATGAATTCTGTATATTAAATTGAAATTAGAAATCGAATTTTCGAACTGCTGCGCCATTTCAAGCTCCTTTTATAATTAAATTAAATTTATTCGTTTTTAACTCTGATTAAAATAAATTTTTAGTCGTTATTATATAAAATAATTTTTTAAATATTCAAAATCCGTTAAAATTGCTAAAATAAAATTTTTTTAATTGGTTAAGAAATTCTGGGTTGTTACAACAAAGCTACCACCTAATTCTATAGACCGGTTCTCTGGCCTGACCAAAAAGTTCAAGGAGCAGTTCCGCTTGTATGCTACCAAAGCCAAGGATGCCATAACGCTCTCAGCAATGAAACAGAAACTAGGAGAAATTGTTAAAGCCTTTCTCAGTCGATTCAATATTGCCTTGTCCGGAGTGAGGAATCTAGAACCGCGCATAGTCCTCACGGCTTTACTCGACACTATAGATAAAACAAGCGAATTCGACAGATGAATAAAGAGGTAACCAACTTCTTGAAGCTTCCAAAAGTGCTGATATTCAATGTAATCAACAGAAAACTCAGGGGAAGAAGCGAACCAATGACAGGAACGACAATAAGGATAATAAGAAGTTTCGTCTTCTTGACTCGTCGTAACTAACACTTCTGAATGACACTTCTCAAAACATCTACCTTGCCACGAAGGATGCGAAAGATTACCCAGAGCCTCGGCTGATGAAGATGAATGACTATCTAACGAAATCTGGGAAGTTCTGCAGGTTCCACAATTAACCAGGCCACAATACCAATGAATGTAGACATCTGAAATCATTAAGCGAAGAGCTGATTAGGAAGAACCGCCTGCAACAATACATGAAGAATCCCCAGGAGGTAAAACCTTCTGCAACTCTCCAGGGGCAAAGGGCATCAAGTGACTAATCCGGACCGAGCAACAGAGCTCCAACTCAAACTTATCCAAGGCTGATAATCAACTGAGGACCGTTGATGAAGATCTAATATTCATGGCTCAGAATAAGCGATCTTCTTTGCCTTTACTTTACTTCTTGCTATGTTCTACTTCCTTGTAAAAAGCCTGTAATATTTTACATGCATTGTACCGAACAATAGCTTTACGAATGAAGCTTTATCTGCGTGTATAAATCTCTTACTTGCAAAATGTATAAAATTTGCGAATGACAATTTTCTCATCGCAGGCTGTTCCATAGGCGTTCGCTTCCTCAAATTCTGACCAAGTGAGACAACCTGAAATAAAATCAATTTAAATGTTAAGTGCTATAACCATCAATATGCATAATTCGAGGATGAAGAGCACCGCTTTGAAGAGTGAATAGGAAAAGTCCCAATGAGTCAGATGGTGAAGAGAGAAGCAAAAGTCATGGATCCGAAATCCCAAAGGTTGTAGGAATTCATTGCGCGAAACGAAGCACGGGAATTCACTATAAGTGAAACGAAGTGTGGGAGTTCGTGGCGCGAAGCGATGCCACTCTCCAAGGTCGTTGGAATTCGTTGCACGAAACAAAGCGCGGGAGTTCACTATAAGTGAAACGAAGCGTGGGAGTTCGTGGTGCGAAGCGATGCAACCCTCCAAGGTAGCGGGAATTCGTTGCGCGAAACAAAGCGCAGGAATTCACTATAAGTGAAATGAAGTGTGGGAGTTCGTGGCGCGAAGCGATGCAACCCTCTAAGGTCGCAGAAAATTCATTCCGCGAAACGAAGCGCGGGAGTTCACTATAAGTGAAACAAAGCATAGGAGTTCGTGGCGCAAAGTGATGCAACCCTCCAAGGTCGCGGGAATTCATTGTGAAACGAAGCACGAGAGTTCACTATAAATGAAACGAAGCGTGCGAGTTCGTCACGCAAAGCGATGCAACACTCCAAGGTTGCTGGAATTCATTACACGAAACGAAGCGTGCGAGTTCGTGGCGCGAAGCGATGCAACCCTCCAAGGTCGCTAGAATTCGTTGTGCGAAATGAAGCGCAGAAGTTCACTATAAGTGAAACGAAGCGTGGGCATTCATGGCGCGAAACAATGCAACCCCCCAAGGTCGCTGGAATTTGTTACACGAAACGAAGAGTGAGAGTTCACTATAAGTGAAATAAAGTGCAGGAGTTTGTAACGTGAAGCGATGCAGTCTCATCTAAACCTCGCTGGAGTTCGCTCGGCGAAACGATGCGACAATTAAAAAACCCTCCATAGCAAGAGCAAATCAAAGTCCTCCCATAAGTAAAGGCGAAATTGAAAGTCTCAAGATCTCCGCAAGCGGGGGCACTAAAAGCAAAGACCTCTACAGGGGCACTCAATTGATCGACAATGTCAAGAAGTACCTGATCAGTTACGACAAACATTGGGATACAAACCAAAGTCCTCTCTGGAGGCATTCCTTTAGAATCTACCGACGCTTGGATTAATCAGTATAATTGAGTGACGGAAGTCCCCAATGCCTGAATTCACCAAGCTGGACTATAGACGAAGTTCGGATTTTAACCAATTAACTTGTGTAGTGTCTGAATATATCAAATACGACAAATGTTGGATATTAACCGATTAACTTGCATAGTGATTGAAAATCTTAGGCATGACAAGTGTTAGATATTAGCCCAAACCGAGGCGTGAAATCCAAAGTACTTCCCGTAGAGAAGACTAATAACGACCTCCAAAGCTGGGGGCATGAATAATTAAAAGACTTCTACAAAAAGAAGCAAGAAATAAATCACAAATACGTATTTCCCAAATGAGAAAAGTTGTATATTATCATTTAAGCCATTTACACAATGACGCTTGAAATCCACAGTTGGCCTTAGTCGATTAGTTGATCTCTAGCAATAATGCGAATTCGAATTAGAATATCATGCTAGCACAGATAATATTAGACGAGTTATAAACTATTGAATAAAATGTTCATGTGAAAACACTTTATTCAATTCAAAATAAAATTCGTTATAAGTCATTTTTAATAATTAATTATTCCACTATTGATATAGACAGTGATGGTGAGTATAAGTCCAAAATTGTGCAAATGTTTGTTTTAATTACATAACAGATAGCATGGAACATACGAATTCAAAGCATGATTTGCTATAACAAACAGAAAAAGCTACAACTGGATCTCAACACCAATTGTGTTCATTTCGAAGCCCGCATTTCTCACAAGCAAGAAATACAAGCTTCGAGGGGAAAATGTTAACCCCGTTGTTAAAACGCGGTTCAGAACTAAGAAGTGTTCACGAACGATGACACGACTACAAATATAAACGTATAATATGGATCATATATGGAATGGATATGTGGTCGTACACTGACTTTATACCCTGGTCGCACACTCAGCCAGCTCGTACATCCAGTTAGCTCGCTCGATTATCTCCATTTAGCACGGGTCGAGCAAGGACTAGTCTGATAGGTCGAGCATCACGTTCGAGCACCGGTAGTCGAGTAGCCACCTTACATGGTCGGTTTGTAACAACCCGGAAAATACGAGCCAATTTAAAATTTTTAAATTGGTTATTTTAAAAGAATTTAAACAATTGAAATAGAATATTTCAATGAAATAATGAATTGGAAATAGTGTGGCAGTTGAAAATTTGAATTCAAACTTTGACTGACTGTACCGGGTGTGAAATATAACGGATTTTAGTGAAACCAAAAATATTTAAATCTGTTTTTGAATACCTTTCCAATGAATCTGAAAAAATCGAAGTTTCATCGCGGGAATCAAAAGTTATCGCCAAATGAATTTTCAAAAAAGTCGCTATAGAGAATATATAGCCCTTGAAAATAGACATTTTGCAAACGACCTCGGAATTCGACGAAACCACTTTTGTTGGATCCGAGATGTCAAACTATTGCTAGATTTCGAATTTCATAATTTTTGAAGCTAGTATGTGAGCGTGGAAAAAGAAAATGCGATTGGTCAATTTCTGTTAAATTGGATCAACCAGAAAACGACCATTTTACAAACGATCTCAGAATTCGACGAAACTAGTTTTGTCGGGACCGTAGCGTCAAAACATAGCTAGATTTATTTTTCTGGATTTTTTCGAATCAGTTTATGGCCCTGGCAAATTGAAATGTATGTTCAAATTGAATGTTTTATACTTTAATTTGAAAAATAACTGACTGTAACAGTCGAATTGGCCTATGAAACATATCCCATTGTGTCCGAGATGGGGGTATTTAGCTAGGGACGACAGTCGTTGGGTTTGAATCGGTGCTCGTTTGGAGAAACACTGCTTTAAAATTTAATAAAACCATGGGCCAATAGGATTTCTCCATTCATTAAAATAAATAAAAAACCTCAGAAAACCCCGCCCCCCCTCGATTTCAATGGTGACGCAGCTTCCCCTTTCTCGACCAAATCGCCGCCACCACAGCCATCGCTAGACCCTGCCACCACCCAATTTCGAATGCGCCGCCTCCCCTCTTCAAATCCAACCTAGCTTCGACCCCCCTCGTCTCGTGTTTCGTGCGCAGCACCTCCTCCAAGTTCCGCTCTTTTCATCGTCGCCCTGATCAATCCCGACCATCGATCTCGACGAAACCCCCCTGCGCCTGATGCCCTCTCCTCCCTCTATAACACTATACCCTCCGATCGTCGTATCGAGCCTCGGTTCTCGCGATAAATCAAAACCTAGTTTGGAACTAAACTGAGAGGTAAACGACTTTGATTTTCTGAATTGAAAATAACACTTTTAAGTGTTGCAAACTTTGAAAAATCATATCTTTATGGTGTGTTAATGAAATTCGATGAAACAGGAAACATCGTGACCGCAAGGACGCTCTCTACTATCTAGAAGATACCGCGGATTTTTCTGAGCTATTTACGATTTTTAGCACCTCGAAAACCAAGGTGAGAACTATAAATTCAAATGTGAATGGAAATGGGATGTATAAATTATACAAGCAAAATATAAATTATACACGTGTCGTATACCTCATGTACGTGCGTTGTGTAAGCTATATGAGCGAAGTATGAATTATACATGCATTGTATAAATAATATGTGTGTTGGAATAGAAATAATATATATATACACACACACATATATATACTCCTCTCGTCCACAAACCATGGATGATATTTATTGCTTGTGATTGGCATGAAAATATGTGGTATGACGAATGGTTGAAAATAATTTTTTGTGGTTGATATTGTTGGATTATGGTTGAAAAATACCCTCTTGTGGTTGAAACAAATTAGAATAGGATTATGGAAATGAAAATAAAACATGCCGCCTGCATGCGAATTAGATGCATGAAATCCCCATTGTCTAAAACCGCAAGGTTTTAAGGTAGAGCGAGGGGCCGTACATCGGGACGGTGCCGGTTTTAACTATCCTGCCGTTATGCTGTCGAAATTTTCTGAAAAATTCATGTGTTAGAATTATTTTCATTTGTTGAAATTATTTTCATACATTGAAACCGCATTCATGTGTTGAATAGAAATTCATTCGTTGAATAGAAATTCATGTGTTGAATGGTATTCGTGTTTTAAATAAATTGCTTTAACAATAAAAATCACATTTTATTATATATACAAACTATAGAAAACATTCATGTGTTGAATAGAAATTCATGTGTTGAATGGTATTCGTGTTTTAAAGAAATTGCTTTAACACTAAAAATCACATTTTATTATATATACAAACTATAGAAAACATTCATGTGTTGAATAGAAATTCATTCGTTGAATAGAAATTCATGTGTTGAATGGTATTCGTGTTTTAAACAAATTGCTTTAACAATAAAAATCACATTTTATTATATATACAAACTATAGAAAACATTCATGTGTTGAATAGAAATTCATTCGTTGAATAGAAATTCATGTGTTGAATGGTATTCGTGTTTTAAATAAATTGCTTTAACAATAAAAATCACATTTTATTATATGTACAAACTATAGAAAACATTCATGTGTTGAATAGAAATTCATTCGTTGAATTGAAATTCATGTGTTGAATGTTATTCGTGTTTTAAATAAATTGCTTTAACAATAAAAATCACATTTTTATTATATATACGAACTATAGAAAACATTCATGTGTTGAATAGAAATTCATTCGTTGAATAGAAATTCATGTGTTGAATGGCATTCGTGTTTTAAATAAATTGCTTTAACAATAAAAATTACATTTTTATTGTGAATATGAAGTGCTAAAAACATCCATGTGTTGAATAAATGTTTCTGATGATAAAAATATTACTTTTATCATGTATACGCCTCGCTAAAATTACACACGTGTTGAAATAAATATATGTTCGCTAGAAATATTATTATTAGCTTTGTTCTGCATATATATATATATACTTGTATTGAACAGAGAAAATGGATTAGCTATTGAGTAAAGAAATTATTTGCATGCCCGACAAATAGGTAAGCCTTAATGAGTTGGCTGCGCAATTTTATTTTTATATCAACTCCTGTGAATGCCATTGGATGCAGAGTGCTGGTTATTCTGTGTGTAATAATAAACATCGCCATAAGATAGTAACAATTAATTTTGAACTACACTACATGGCATACTTCTTGACGATAGGCATACTTCATCATATACCACATAAGCATTTGGAGCTTGTGTGACGAGGTTGAAGATTTACTATACGAGCGAGAGGCTTGTATGGCGATGACTATATGTTACAGGTTGAACTGATGACTGATCTGAACTATATTAATTGTAACGGTAAATTGCCAGATTAATAAAAACCCCACACGGGTCTGGAGATGACAATAAACACGTCTCTCTGGTCATTAAGGCACAAAAACCATTTATAGGGTGACGAGAATTTATTCTCTGGAGTTATGATCTAAACACACTCCCCTGTGGACACCAGAATATATCACTATAAATATGTGTATGCTTATTAGGATTTATTGGGTACCTAATACGGCCCAATAAATTTCCAAACTCCTTCCCATACAAAGGAGGTTATGACGAAATTTTTCAAAATATAAAGGCGTTAGTGAAATATTTGAAGTGAAAACAATGTTGAAATCGTAGAATGAACTATATTTGTATATATATATATATATATATATATATATATATATATATATATATAATCGAAACGAATCGAGGCTGTGCAGTTCGTGTTTTGAAATCGTAACTTCAATCGATTAGTTCGAGAGATCCGACCATCGGATTTTCCCGAAACCGCAACCGTTGGGTTCGCCTTGGAAATATCTTTCCAATGGCACCAACTTTGTAAAGATCCAATGGTTGGATTGTCTGGAATGTTTAATTCAAATCTGAAGAAAAACAACGCCAGAATCGATTATATTTATATATAAATATAAATATAATTAAATTAAATCGAATAACGACGATGTAGTTCGTATTTTGAAACCGTAACTTCAAACGACTAGTGCAGAAGATCCGGCCGTCGGATTTTCATGAAACTGGAACCGTTGGGTTCGCTTTGGAAATACCTCCCCAGTGATATAAACTTTGTAGCAATCCAACGGTTATATTTCCCGACATGTGTAAAACAAATTTGGGGAAAAACAGCGCTAGTGCCACGGCACGACATGAAATGTCGTTAAATTAAATATGGTCCTTTTTAAATAAATAAAAATGGCGAAAAATTGTTATGAAATATTATAAGCAACATGGAATGGAAATAAACCAATTTTTCTTAGTTTGCTTGATATTTGATGGTTGAATGTGTTTGACATGAAAATTATACTAAAGAACTGAAATGTGAATGTCGAATAATTTAACCATGGAAAGAATTGATTTGAATTCTAAATAAACGTGAATTATTTGAAAAGGCCAAGCTAACCCTCATTTCAAATAATTGGTCGAACGATTCGAAGTCGAAAATACGAAGACGGTTCAAGACTAACGATCTTCGTATCGGATGGATGGGCGCTGCTGAGGTTCCTGATTGGAGTAGCTACCTTGAAGGGACGGAAGTAGTAGCCGTCTGGACGTATGTGTTGATTGTACGGATATACGTGGAATATGGTGCCTCCGGTTTTGTTTATACCCAGGATGAACTTGTAAATGGACTGTGTGTCTGACATTGGATTCTGTTCTGTACTGATTGATATCTATTAAATATATATCTGTTAGGCGGCGGAGAATTTATTCTCTTGCTTAACGCCCTTCTCTGAGACGTACGAGCTCAGAGGTTATATATCGATAGAAATCAGTCGTATGGAGTGGATTGCCTATGTTGCATGCCAAGATGCAGTTATCAAGGCTTCTGTTGCAAAGCAAAGTCTTGTGGTCGATGATCAAAGTATGGCCTACGTGGCCTGGCTTTGTGTATAGCATGGATTCGCGGGCCTCACACCTCGGTATGAGTCAAAAACGGGATAAGGACCGCTGGGAGAACACGACGTTTCTTTCTAGTTATGATGGTGTCAGTGCTTAAACTGGCTGACATTTATATTACTTTCATCTTTGTGGTTGTTGGAATGCGAGGCGCCTCGATTATAGGTCTGTAAGGACCGGGAAACGTGTGTTCAGGAATAACTAATCCTCAAACGTAAGGGAGGACCGGCCTAGCCGAATCCAAGGGATACCCAGAGTGTGTAGTCTTGAGGCATTTGCTAGAGTGTCTCGAAGCGGAGAGGAGCTTGCCCCTTGCCTCGACTCATGACGGAAATCCAATTTCCAATACGTGATTACGGATTCGATTGTAACTTATATATGGCGACATAATGACATGGGACGCTCATGTCGTCTATGATTGATATTTATGATTGAATTCGCTTTTGAAACATATATGCACTAGTAATAATATCCAGTGATTTTGCTTTGTACGTATTAAGCATATTTTGGCCATTATAAGGTAAAACTCTATCCTTCGGTTTGCGTTGCATTGTGTGATGGGACTTGAGTCTTATAACGGCTTCATTCTTTTTAAAAGCATTGTGTTGTTTAAAGAATTTACTTTATTTTAAATGCACTGGCAATCACTGGAGTAAACTCGTTCCGCGAAAGTGGAGTGGTCCTATGATTTGCCTTATTACTGTTGTTTAACCAGTTAAGTAGATTTCTCATACCAGTCCCACGACTGACTCGTTGTTTGTTTCACTTTGCAAACTCGGGTGCCCTTATTTTCACACGGGCAACCTAGTTGACAGATGACAGGTTATTTTGGCTTAGCACTGTAGCACGGAGTGCATTTTTGGCTTGATGGCGAGGATTAGATTTACTTGTATTTTGGCTATTGACTTTCCGCTATCCTCATCTTATGTATATGATTCCGCCTATGGCGATGTGGATTGATTTACTTCCAGCATTTATTATCTTATGTATATGTACCGCCTCAGGCGATGTAGACTGATACCTTTATTATGTCTCACTGTATGTATATATCCTGCTATGGCGATGTTGACTGATCATTCCCTTTTTATGCACTAAGTTATATCCTACACTGTGCTACTCTGATGTTGTTACATGTTATGATTTTGCTGTCATATTTATGTTAAATTATTCTATTTGTTGTTTATGCTATTATCTGTACTCTGCCAATGATGATTAATGAGTTAAATTCCTATGATTATCCTTAACACCATCGTACGGGTTTTGAGATTGTCACAGTTGATATCAGAGCTTTGGTTAACCTGAGTTCTGGAATTTAACACATTAAACACCTCGTCAGAATGGAATCAATAGTGGTCTAAGGCGAGTGGCTCATTAGAGATAGGATTAGTAATATCCTAAAATGAGCTAAGCAGAATAGCAAAACAATTTGATCAGTACATCATTACCTTTCCTTATGCTTCTGCTTTTATGATTCTGCTTTATAGTATATGAAAGTTATCATTTCTGTGAGCTTGACTCTTTTCTTGCTTATACAAAACTTGACTTGATGGCTACACGAGCAGCTGTAGCCAGAGGCGGCCGAGCAGGCCGAGCTGGAGGACGGGGGAATATCCCCGTAGCAGAAGAAGGGCCTATGATACAACCACCATCTCCTCAGGAATTCGACCTTGACCGAGTAGCGAAGAGGTACAGAAACCTCGAGGGCAAACCCTTTTCTGGCATTGGCACCATGATAGAGGCTTTAGCATGGTTAAAGACATGCGAGAAGATTTTTGGTGGCATGGGACTTGGAACCCATGACAAAGCGCTTATGGGCGCTTGGCTTTTACAGGAGGAGGCCGAATTATGGTGGGATGCCATCACCTCTGAGGATGAGGAAGATACAGTAAGGACTTGGGAGGAGTTCAAGACATTGTTCAAAGGGAAGTTCATCCACGAGCAATCATTAGAGCGTATGCGTGATGAGTTTGCTAATCTCCAGCAGGGAGACCACTCTATTCAAGACTATCTCAACAAATTCACACAGTTATCAAGTTATGCTCCAGAGCTTATCTTGGCATCAAAAGCAAAGAATAAGAGGTTCATACTGGGGCTATAGCGCTAGTATCAGGACCAGGCCATGAGCAACATCAAACTTCCATTTTCAGAACTGGTAGAGATGGCCTGTAACTACGAAGACTTGGATGAGAGGAACTCCAATCTTGACCGCGCTAAAAGCCAGGCAGGAAACAAGCACAAAGCTTCTGGAGATCAGCCCGAGTCCAGCAATGCAGCAGCCGCTACTCAGTAAGCTGGTAAGCCACCCAAAGGCAGCTGTTACAATTGCGGTAAGAAAGGGCATTATTCAAATGTGTGCACCACTCCAAAGCGGCTGAAGACAAACCCGCAAAGCACAAATCCAAACCCCCGCAGCTTGGTTGAATGCTACAACTGCCATCAGAAGGGGCACTTTAGCAGAAATTGTCCTTTGAAGAAGAATGCATAGGTAACACATGTTTATGACGGGGAAAACCCGCCAGCTATCACTGATGGATCAAGTAAACCCGACGTCTTGGGAGGTACCCTTACAATTAAAAATATTCCTGTTTCTGTACATTTTGACACTGGTGCATCACGTAGCTTCATTTCTAGTAACACTATTCACAAGTTAAAGTTAAAACAAAGAAATCTTAAAGAACCGATTAGAGTTCAAAACCCGATAGGAGACTCTATCATTCTCGGTTCATGTTGTAAAGTACCTATTTCTTTTCCCCGATACCGATTTTCTTTTAAGTTGATTGTTATGGATTTTTCTGAGTTCGACGCTATTCTTGGGCTTGACTGGTTAACGGAGTACGAAGATTAAGCAAAGTGTGTCGAAAGAGAAGTAAAAATTAAAACAAAACTTGGGAGTATTGTTATACCCTGTCATGGCTCGGATGCAAATAGAAAAGAATTTTGTTCTGCTTTGGAAGTTATTCCCACTTCATTAGAAAAGATTCCTGTCGTTAAAAACTATGCGGCTGTGTTTGAAGAAGTCGAAAACTTACCTCCGCAAAGAGAAATTGAATTCAGAATCGATCTAATTCCGAATGCCTGACCAGTGGTACATCCAATTCGAAGAATGGCTCCGAAGGAAAAAGAAGAATTAGCCAACCAAACTCGAGAATTGCTGTGGAAAGGTCTGATCAGGCCAAGTTTTTCTGATTGGGGTGCAGCAGTAGTGTTTGTCCCGAAATTAGACGGTACTCTACGACTATGTGTTGATTACCGAGATCTCAATAAGCAGACACTAAAGAATAAATATCCATTGCCGCGAATCGATGATTTGCTAGATCAATTAAATGGAGCGCGAGTATTCTCCAGAATGGACCTAGCTACAGGTTTCCACCAATTACGTATAGCCGAAGACTGTGTTCCTTTGACAGCCTTCAGGGGTCCCGATTTATTCTACTAATGGTTAGTAATGCCGTTCGGCTTGTGTAATGCTCCAGCCTACTTCGTCGTTTTAATGAACAGAGTGTTCCGTGGTGTCTTGAATAAATTTTTTCTGGTCTTCATCGATGACATCTTAATCTACTCCAAGTCAGAAGGCGAGCATGCAAAACATTTAGAACAAGTGTTGGAAATTCTAAGAAGAAATGTCTTGAAAGCTAAATTTTCTAAGTATATATTCTAGTAAGATGAAGTTAAGTTCCTTGGCCATGTTGTGTCAAAAGAAGGGATTGTTGTTGATCCAAGCAAAATTTCAGCAATCCAGGACCGGAAACAGCCTACTACCCCCACCGAAGTTCGAAGTTTTCTAGGATTGGCTAGTTACTATCAGAAATTCATTAAGGATTTTTTGAAGATATCCGGTGTATTAACAATGCTTACAAAGAAGCATGAAAAATTCAAATGGACTCTAGAATGTGAGGAAGCTTTCCCAGAGCTGAAACTTAAATTGACAACTGCTTCAGTATTAACAATTATTGATGACAATCAGGACTTGACGGTATGGACGGATGCTTCTATTAGAGGTCTTGGCGCAGTGTTAATGCAAAGAGGCCAAGTGGTTGCTTATGCTAGCCGTCAGCTGAAGCCGCATGAAAGGAACTATGCAACTCATGATCTTGAGTTGTTAGCCATCGTGTTTGTTTTGAGAATCTGGAGGCATTATTTGTTGGGTGAGAAGTTCGAACTATTTACCGATCATCAATCATTGAAGTATCTATTCACTCAGAAAGATCTGAACTTGAGACAACAGCGTTGGTTAGAATTCCTTGCAGCATATGATTTTGGGATTCTGTACACTCCAGGGAAAGCCAATGTTGTCGCGGATGCGCTCAGCAGAAAAAATGAAATCATCTCCAGTTTTATCGTTACTTCTTCCTTGAAAGATAAGATCATCGTTATTCAGAAAGATGATGAATTTATTAAAAGGATTAGCCAGCGGATCCGAGAAGGCAAAACTTCATATTTCAGCCTGGATAGCCAAGGGGTCCTAAGATTACAAGGGCGCATTTGTGTTCCAGAAATTTCTGAGCTCAGAAGGGAAGTACTTAATGAATGTCACAAGTCCAAACTGAGTATCCATCTAGGAGTTAGCCAAATGTACAATGATATTAAGTGCACGTTCTAGTGGAAGTCGTTAAAAAGGGACATTTCAATTTATGTTAGTCGGTGTCCCACCTGTCAACAAGTTAAAAGCGACCAACAAAAACTCGCTGGATTATTACAACCATTAGATATTCCAAGATGGAAGTGGGAACAAATTTCCATGGGCTTCATAGATGGTTTGCCTCGAACTAAGAAAGGAAACGACAGTATTTGGGTGATCGTAGATCGCTTCACGAAGACCGCCCATTTCATACCTGTCAGATCCAACAGAATGGCTCAAAGTTTAGCGCAGATTTACTTCAAAGAAATAGTTAAACTGCATGGACTTCCTCTCAGTATAATCAGTGATAGAGATCCACTATTTACTAGCAAATTCTGGGAAGTACTCCAGACAGAATTGGGAACCAAGTTGAATCTGAGTACCGCTTATCACCCTCAGACAGATGGCCAAACGGAGCGGGTGAATAGAATTCTAGAAGATTTACTATGGACTTGTATTATTGATTTTGGCGGGTCATGGGAGGATCACTTGCATTTGGCAGAATTCTCTTATAACAACAGTTATCAGGCAAGTTTAAAAATGTCGCCATTTGAAGCATTATACGGTAGACCGTGCAGATCTCCCGCATGTTAGGTAGAACCTGGCAACAGACTTGTGTTGGGACCCAATATGATTAGAGAAGCATCTGATAAAGTCGATTTCATCAAGAAACGATTGAAAGCCGTGCAAAGATGACAGAAAAGTTATGCAGATTCTAGAAGAAGAGATTTATCATTTGTCGTTGGTGATTATGTGTATTTAAGAGTTTCTCCGATAAGGGGAGTAATCAGATTTGGCAAAACTGGGAAGTTGGCACTGATATTTATTGGTCCCTTTCCAATACTTGAACGAATTGGAACTCTTGCTTATACGGTTTCATTACCTGATTGGTGGCCTGGAGTGCATAATGTGTTTCACATATCTCAACTTAGAAGACATGTGCATGATCCGGATCTTGTTGTAGAAGAAGCAGCGCAACAGGACTTGGAAATTACTCTAGAATTAGTAGTCAGAAGAGAGCCATTAAAGATTGTTGCAAAGAAACTAAAGAGCTGAGGAACAAGAAGGTTCATTTAGTTAAAGTGAAGTGGAGTAGTGATCCTAGAGACTGTACTTGGGAGACTGAGGAAAGCATTAAGCAAGCTTACCCCAAATGCAGAGTGGACCTCTCTGACTAACTCCGGTGCAAGGTACCTTTAAAATACTTTGCATTTACATTTTGTTTCCTACTGTATTGTTGTTTCCTTTTCGGGGACGGAAAGTTTTAAGTGGGGGAGATTGTAACAACCCGGAAAATACGAGCTAATTTAAAAATTTTAAATTGGTTATATTAAAAGAATTTAAACAATTGAAATAGAATATTTCAATGAAATAATGAATTGGAAATAGTGTGGCAGTTTGAAAATTTGAATTCAAACTTTGACTGACTGTACCAGGTGTGAAATATAACGGATTTTAGTGAAACCAAAAATATTTAAATCTGTTTATGAATACCTTTCCAACAAATCAGAAAAAATCGAAGTTTCATAGCGAGAATCAAAAGTTATCGCCAAATGGATTTTCAGAAAGGCTGCTATAGAGAATATATAGCCCTTGAAAATAGACATTTTGCGAACGACCTCGGAATTCGACGAAATTACTTTTGTTGGATCCGAGATGTCAAACTACTGCTAGGTTTCAAATTTCATAATTTTTGAAGCTAATATGTGAGCGTGGCAAAAGAAAATGTGATTGGTCAATTTCTGTTAAATTGGATCAACCAGAAAATGGCCATTTTTCAAACGATCTCAGAATTCGACAAAACTAGTTTCCTTGGGACCGTGGCGTCAAAACGTAGCTAGATTTATTTTTCTGGAATTTTTCGAATCAGTTTGTGGCCCTGGCAAATTGAAATGTACGTTCAAATTGAATATTGAATGTTTGATACTTTAATTTGAAAAATAACTGACTGTAACAGTCGAATTGGCCTACGAAACATATCCCATTATGTCCGGGATGGGGGTATTTAGCTAGGAGCGACAGTCGTTGGGTTTGAATCGGTGTTCGTTTGGAGAAATATTGCTTTAAAATTTAATAAAACCATGGGCCAATAGGATTTCTCCATTCATTAAAATAAATAAAAAACCTCAGAAAACCCCGCCCCCCCTCGATTTCAACGGCGACGCAGCTTCCCCCTTTCCCGACCAAAATCGCCGCCTCCACAGCCATCGCGAGACCCCGCCACCACCCAATTTCGAAAGCGCCGCCTCCCCTCTTCAAATCCGACCTAGCCTCGACCCGCCTCGTCTCGTGTTTCGCACGCAGCACCTCCTCCAAGTTCCGCTCTTTCCGCCGCCGCCCTGACCAATCTCGACCATCGATCTCGACGAAACCCCCCTGCGCCTGAAGCCCTCTCCTCCCTCTATAATACTGTACCCTCCGATCGTCGTATCGAGCCTCGGTTCTCGCGATAAATCAAAACCTAGTTTGGAACTAAACTGAGAGTTAAACGGCTTTGATTTTCTAAATTGAAAATAACACTTTTAAGTGTTGCAAACTTTGAAAAATTATATCTTTATGGTGTGTTAATGAAATTCGATGAAACAGGAAACATCATGACCGCAAGGACGCTCTCTACTATCTAGAAGAGACCGCGGATTTTTCTGAGCTATATACGATTTTTAGCACCTCGAAAACCAAGATGAGAACTATAAATTCAAATGTGAATGGAAATGGGATGTATAAATTATATAAGCGAAATATAAATTATACACGTGTCGTATACCTGATGTACATGCGTTGTGTAAGCTATATGAGCGAAGTATGAATTATACATGCATTGTATAAATAATATGTATGTTGGAATAGAAATAATATATATATATATATATATATATATATATATATACTCCCCTCGTCCACAAACCATGGACGATATTTATTGCTTGTGATTGGCGTGAAAATATGTGGTATGACGAATGGTTGAAAATAATTGTTTGTGGTTGATATTGTTGGATTGTGGTTGAAAAATACATTTGTGGTTGAAAAATACCCTCTTGTGGTTGAAACAAATTAGAATAGGATTGTGGAAATGAAAATAAAACATGCTGCCTACGTGCGAACTAGATGCATGAAATCCCCATTGTCAAAAGCCGTGAGGTTTTAAGGTAGAGCGAGGAGTCGTACATCGGGATGGTGCCGGTTTTAACTACCCTGCCGTTATGTTGTCGGATTTTTTTGAAATATTCATGTGTTAGAATTATTTTCATTTGTTGAAATTATTTTCATATGTTGAAACCGCATTCATGTGTTCAATAGAAATTCATTCGTTGAATAGAAATTCATGTGTTGAATGGTATTCGTGTTCTAAATAAATTGCTTTAACAATAAAAATCACATTTTATTATATAGACAAACTATAGAAAACATTCATGTGTTGAATAGAAATTCATTCGTTGAATAGAATTTCAAATGTTGAATGGTATTCATGTTTTAAATAAATTGCTTTAACAATAAAAATCACATTTTATTATATATACAAACTATAGAAAACATTCATGTGTTGAATAGAAATTCATTCGTTGAATAGGAATTCATTCGTTGAATAGGAATTCATGTGTTGAATGGTATTCGCGTTTTAAATAAATTGCTTTAACAATAAAAATCTCATTTTATTATATATATACAAACTATAGAAAACATTCATGTGTTGAATAGAAATTCATTTGTTGAATAGAAATTCATGTGTTGAATGGTATTCGTGTTTTAAATAAATTTCTTTAACAATAAAAATCACATTTTATTATATATACAAACTATAGAAAACATTCATGTGTTGAATAGAAATTCATTCGTTGAATAGAAATTCATGTGTTGAATGGTATTCGTGTTTTAAATAAATTGCTTTAACAATAAAAAACACAATTTTATTATATATACGAACTATAGAAAACATTCATGTGTTTAATAGAAATTCATTCGTTGAATAGAAATTCATGTGTTGAATGGTATTCGTGTTTTAAAAAATTGCTTTAACAATAAAAATTACATTTTTATTGTGAATATGAAGTGCTTAAAACATCCATGTGTTGAATAAATATTTCTGATGATAAAAATATTGCTTTTATCATGTATACGCCTCGCTAAAAATACACACGTGTTGAAATAAATATTTGTTCGCTAGAAATATTATTATTAGCTTTGTTCTGCATATATATATATATATATATATATATATATATATACATGCGTTGAACAGAGAAAATGGATTAGATGTTGAGTAAAGAAATTATTTGTTTGCCCGACAAATAGGTAAGCCTTAATGAGTTGGCTGCGCAATTTTATTTTTATATCAACTCATGTGAATGTCATTGGATGCAGAGTGCTGGTTATTCTGTGTGTAATAATAAACATCGCCATAGGATAGTAACAATTAATTTTGAACTACGCTACATGGCATACTTCTTGACGATAGGCATACTTCATCATATACCACATAAGCATTTGGAGCTTGTGTGACGAGGTTGAAGATTTACCATACGAGCGAGAGGCTTGTATGGCGATGACTATATATTACAGGTTGAACTGATGACTGATCTGAACTATATAAATTGTAACGGTAAATTGCCAGATTAACAAAAACCCCACATGGGTCTGGAGATGAAAATAAACAAGTCTCTCTGGTCATTAAGGCACAACAACCATTTATATGGTGACGAGAATTTATTCTCTGGAGTTATGATCTATACACACTCCCCTGTGGACACCGGAATATATCACCATAAATATGTGTATGCTTATTAGGATTTATTGGGTACCTAAAACGGCCCAATAAATTTCCAAACCCCTTCCCATACAAAGGAGGTTGTGGCGAAATTTTGCGAAATATAAAGGCGTTAGTGGAATATTTGAAGTGAAAACGATGTTGAAATCGCAGAATGAACTATATTTATATATATACATAAATATAAATAAAATTGAAATGAATCGAGGCCGCGCAATTCGTGTTTTGAAATCGTAACTTCAATCGATTAGTACGAGAGATTCGACCATCGGATTTTCCCGAAACCGCAACCATTGGGTTCGCCTTGGAAATATCTTTCCAACGGCACCAACTTTGTAAAGATCCAACGGTTGGATTGTCTGGAATGTTTAATTCAAATTTGAAGAAAAACAGCGCCAGAATCGATTATATTTATATATAAATATAAATATAATTAAATTAAATCGAATAACAATGCTGCAGTTCATATTTTGAAACCGAAACTTCAAACGACTAATGCGGAAGATCCGGCCGTCGGATTTTCACGAAGCTGGAACCGTTGGGTTCGCTTTGGAAATACCTTCCCAATGATATAAACTTTGTAGAAATCCAACAGTTAGATATCCCGATATGTGTAAAACAAATTTGGGGAAAAACAGCGCTAGTGCCATGGGACGACCTGAAATGTCGTTAAATTAAATATGGCCATTTTTAAATAAATAAAAATGGCGAAAAATCATTATAAAATATTATAAGCAACATGGAATGGAAATAAACCAATTTTTCTTAGTTTGCTTGATATTTGATGGTTGAATGTGTTTGACATGAAAATTATACTGAAGAACTGAAATGTGAATGTCGAATAATTTAACCATGGAAAGAATTGATTTGAATTCTAAATAAATGTGAATTATTTGAAAAGGCCGAGCTAACCCTCATTTCAAATAATTGATCGAACGATTCGAAGTCGAAAATACGAAGACGGGTTAAGACCGATGATCTTCGTATCAGATGGATGGGCGCTGCTGAGGTTCCTGATTGGAGTAGCTACCTTGAAGGGGCAGAAGTAGTAGCTGTCTGGATGTATGTGTTGATTGTACGGATATGCGAGGAATATGGTGCCTCCGGTTTTGTTCAGACCCAGGACGAACTTGTAAATGGACTGTGTGTCTGACATTGGATTCTGTTCTGTACTGATTGATCCCTATTAAATATATATCTGTTTAGCGACAGAGAATTTATTCTCTTGCTTAACGCCCTTCTCTGAGACGTACGAGCTCAGATGTTATATATCGATAGAAATCAGTCGTATGAAGTGGATTGCCTATGTAGCATGCCAAGATGCAGTGATCAAGGCTTTTGTTGCAAAGCAAAGTACTGTGGTCGATGATCAAAGTACGGCCTACGTGGCTTGGCTTTGTGTATAGCGTGGATTCGCGAGCCTCATACCTCGGTATGAGTCAAAAACGGGATAAGGACCGCTGGGAGAACATGACGTTTCTTTCTAGTTATGATAGTGTCAGTGCTTAAACTGGATGACATTTATATTACTTTCATCTTTGTGGTTGTTGGAATGTGAGGCGCCTCGATTATAGGTCTGTAAGGACCGGGAAACGTGTGTTCAGGAATAACTAGTCCGCAAACGTAAGGGAGGACCGGCCCAACCGAAACCAAGGGTTACCCAGAGTGTGTAGTCCTGAGAAATTCTCTAGAGTGTCTCGAAGCGGAGAGGAGCTTGCCCCTTGCCTCGACTCATGACGGAAATCCAATTTCCAATACGAGATTACAGATTCGATTGTAACTTATATATGGCGACATAGTGGCATGGGACGCTCATGTCGTCTATGATTGATATTTATGATTGAATTCGCTTTTGAAACATATATGCACTAGTAATAATATCCGTGATTTTGCTTTGCACGTATTAAGAATATTTTGGCCATTATAAGGTAAAACTCTATCCTCCGGTTTGCGTTGCATTGTGTGATGGGACTTGAGTCTTATAACGGCTTCATTATTTTTAAAAGCATTGCGTTGTTTAAAGTATTTACTTTGCTTTAAATGCACTGGCAATCACTGAAGTAAACCCGTTCCGCGAAAGTGGCGTGGTCCTATGATTTGCCTTATTACTGTTGTTTAACCAGTTAAGTAGATTTCTCATACCAGTCCCTCGACTGACTCATTGTTTGTTTCACTTTGCAAACTTGGGTGCCCTTATTTTCACATGGGCAGCCTAGTTAATAGATGACAGGTTATTTTGGCTTAGCACTGCAGCACGGAGTGCATTTTTGGCTTGATGGCGAGGATTAGATTTACTTGTATTTTGGCTATTGACTTTTCGCTGTCCTCATCTTATGTATATGAGACGACCCCAAACCCCGTACTGACGGCGGCAAGGGTAATCCGTGGAATATAACACAGAAATAGATAATAGCAGAATAGAAATAAATAAATACACCAGATAATGAACAATAGAATATACTGGATAAGAGTAATCATCAGAGTTACACAGTATACAGGATCATACTTAGTACAAATACAGTTCAACTATACATAAATGTCTACAGCGGAAAACAAACATAATGTACAATAGGAGCTGAACAGCATAAAAAGAGATAAATGATAGAATCCATCTTCAGCTCCAGCTATCCAGAAAGAACCGGTTAAACCTGAATACAAGGCTGCCCGTGTAGAAAAAGGGGCACCCGAGTTTGAAAGTGAAAAAAACTACGAGTCAGTCATGGGACTGGTATGAGAAATCTACTCAACACATTTATAATATGGCTAATCACAGGACCACGCCACTTTCGTGGAACGGGTTTACTCCATTGGATTGCCAGTGCTTTAAAAAAAAATCATCCTTTTTAAACATCGCTATGCTTTTTGTAAAAATGAAGTCATTATAAGACTCAGTTCCCATCACACAATGCAATGCAAACCGGAGGATAGAGTTTTACCTTATAATGGCCAAAATATGATTGATACGAATAAAACAAAAGCATTTGATATTATTACTAGTGTTTATATGCTTTGAAAACAATTTCAAATCATAACTATCAATCATAGACGGCATGGGTACCATATATCATGTCGCCATATATATATATACAATCTAAACCGCACAGTCACGTATTTGGAAATTGGATTTCCGTCTTGAACCAAGGCAAAAGATAGTCCTTACTGAATTCGAGACTGCCTAGCCCGAGTCTCAGGATCAGAGCTCGAGTGACCCTTGGATCGTCAGGGCCGGTCCACCGATGTGGATTAAAATGCCTGAACACTGCGTTTCGCCGCCCTTTGGGGCGTAAGCGAACCAACAAATGACTCCATCGGACCCGGATTGTCCGATCAAACCGAGGCGCCTCGCAACAGCAACAACCACATAAGGCAAACTCGTCAGGGCGTGTAAAACCACTAACGCCACTTCTAGCTAGGAGGAAACGCAGGCCCTCCCTGAGGTCCTTTCTCCCGTTTCTGGTTCATACCGGGGTGTGAGGCTCGCGATTTCATGTTATACACAAAGCTACGCCACACGGGCGGGGCTTTGATCATCACCACAAGATTTTGCTTTTCAACAGAAGCCCTGATCACCGCATCTTAGCATGCCACACAAGCAATTCACACCGTGCAATTGATGGTTATCAATCACACAGAATAAATTCCAATGTCAGACACATTGTCCATTTGCAAGTCCGTTCTGAGTCTGAACGAAACCGGAGGCACTAAATACCTCGCAAACCCATCGATCACCACGTACATCTAGACGATCACCACTCATTATCCATATTTCAGGATGCCTCCCAATCAGGACCTCGGTTACCATCCAAACGAGGTGAAGATCTCCGGTCTTCGACCACCGTCTTCATCTTCGATTTCTTATCGTCGATTTAGTTATTCAAAATGGGATAAACCCGGTCTTTCTGAGCAAATCATGTATATAATAAACAAGTGCAACACTAACATATACACGCATCATTTTAATTCATTAGTCACTAACCGTCAATCAGTAAGAGAACGATTTCCCAAATATTAACGCCGAAGGCCGAAACCAACATCAGATCAACACCCAGGAAACCATTCGACTTAGCCAACCTTCAGTTAATTTCTAAATCACATCAATATCGTTTATAATATTTTGTAACGATTTATCGCTATTTTTATTTATTTTAAAATAGCCAATTTATTTAAAACGGCGCTTCGGGCCATAACGTGACCGTGGCGCTGTTTTTCTTCAGATTTGATTTACACATATCTGAAAATCTAACCGTTGGATCTTCACAAAATTTACATCATTAGAAAGATCTTTTCAAAACGAATCCAACGGTTCCAGTTTCGGGAAAATCCGACGGTCGGATCTCCCGGTACAATCGTTTAAAGTTTCGATTTCAAAATACGAACTGCAACGTCGTTATTCGATTAATTATATTTATATTTATATATATATAAATATAATCGTTTCTGGTGATGTTTTTCTTCAGATTTGAATTAAACATTCCAGACTATCCAACCGTTGGATTTTTACAAAGTTGGTGCCGTTGGAAAGATATTTCCAAGGCGAACCCAACGGTTGCGATTTCAAGAAAATCCGATTGTCGGATCTCCCGGTATAATCGTTTGAAATCACGGTTTCAAAATACGAACTGCAGCTTCGTTATTCAATATATTTTAATTTTATTTATATATATATATATCGATTCTTTGATTTCAAAGCTACATTCTTTTCATACATTTGATAAAAATGATATTTTTATCTAACTGTCTTCTATTTCAACACTTCACTATATTTAACAATTCATGTATATAATAAAAATGTGATTTTTATTGTAAAACAATTCATTTCAAAACACTATTATTTTATATAGTTTATATAGGTTATAAAAATAGGATTTTTATTATAAAACAATTTCTTTCAAAACAAGATTATTTTATACATTTCATATTGATGTTAAAAATGGGATTTTTATTATAAAACAATTTCTTTCAAAATATGAATAACATTCAACACATGAATTTCAATTCAACGAATGAATATCGATTCAACACATTAAGGTTTTCTATAGTTTATATAAATAGATAAAAAGGTGATTTTTATATTTAAAACACGAATACCATTCAACACATGAATTTCAATTCAACGAATGAATATCGATTCAACACATGAAGGTTTTCTATAGTTTATATATATATATATATAAATGTGATTTTTATATTTAAAACACGAATACCATTCAACACATGAATTTCAATTCAACGAATGAATATCGATTCAACACATGAAGGTTTTCTATAGTTTATATATATAGATAAAAATGTGATTTTTATATTTAAAACATGAATACCATTCAACACATGAATTGCAATTCAACACATGAATTTCAATTCAACGAATGAATATCGATTCAACACATGAAGGTTTTCTATAGTTTATATATATAGATAAAATTTTGATTTTTATATTTAAAACACGAATACCATTCAACACATGAATTTCAATTCAACGAATGAATATCGATTCAACACATGCAGGTTTTCTATTCAACGACTAAATATAGTTTCAGCAAATGAAAATAATTCAAACACATGAATATTATTCAAAATTTCGGCAGCATAACGGCAGGGTAGTTAAAACCGGGACCGTCCCTAGTACGGCTCCTCGCTCTACCTTAAAACCTCGCGGTTTTTGACAATGGGGATCATGCATCTAGTTCGCACGCAGGCGGTGTGACGGCCCGCCCCGCACCAACCGACATTTACTCCAAAAGTGCGCTGTACACATGTCCGGTCAGCACGGAACGGGTCGTCAGAAGGAAAAGGAAGAAGGAAATGAACATACAAAGAACCTGTAGAATGTCTCACAGCGCATGGGATAAAATATAATAATAATAATATACTTGACATAAAACAGGTGAGATAGTGCATAAGCTGATAACTAAAACCAACATCAACATCAGAGCAGCGGAAATCCAAATACAGCTTATTACAATTTTCCAAATTTACTGTCTCTAAACAAAAGAAAGCTAAAGTAGAAGATGCACCACCAATGCCCAAGCAGTGATCTTCAACAACACAGGGAGAATATTATATATATATATATATATATATATATATATATATATATTACGTGGAAGCCTCCTGCTCGTCTCCGGATCATCTACCCGTGCATCACCAGCTAACCAGTCTCTAGTCTGCTCGTGTGAGCACCCAGAGTAATAAGAGGAGACATAAAACTCTGGGTCAGACATAAAGCCTGGTATGAGCGATAAGCATCTAAAGTCAACAATAACAGGTAGACTAAAACATACCTGAACCTGGACCTGCAACCAAAGAGTTAGCACTACATACTGTACAATACTCTAAGGTGCCTCAAAACAAGTGGTGTAAAGATACGGGGGTGGGGTGTGCATGTCATAATGATAGCAAACAAATCAATCATAGCAACCATCCTCACATCTCTCACTCAGTGCGTAAAGCATACGACGTCCACCACTGTAAATCACTAGACCCATTGAAGTAGTGACGGAGTTCGACTCTGTACAACTACTGCTACAACCAAGCTTACCCACATGGAATCATGACCAAACCTTTTCAATGATCCCACTTCATTGGTCTATAGCTACTTTTAGTCGTACCTAGGTCACTACATACTGTGTCCCTGAATCCGTTCACGTACTTCCCATACATAGTGATCCAAAGATACAAACATCGACAACTCCTTAGCACACGTCCCGCAGCAAAGCCCAATCATGAAGTGAACTCATTGGTTCCCAACTGGTTCCGGGATCCTGAGCTCTAACTTCCATTTGGACTACCTTTGCATCTCGGGTTATTGGTCATCACCATCGAATCGGATCGGATCGGCCTTCATCATTCGGGTCGGGTCGCCATCACCCCTGGCGGATCGGGTCGGGGTATCTTGCTTGCCACGGTTCGGATCGTCATTGCGGTCCTCTTTCTCTTTGCTTCGGATCGGGCTCCTCTCCTCGGTTCAGATCGGAATACCCCATACGGATCGGATCGTGCTCCTCCAGCTCGTGGCTCTCTCCTGGTTCGGATCGTGATATGGAGCGCGAGTGGATCGGTTTCCTTCATTCCTGGTCGGTCGCATTTCGCTCCTCCCCTGGTCGGTCTGAAACCTCCTCTGGTCGGTCGCATTTCACCCATCCTGGTCGGTCTGAAGTTCCTACGGGGTCGGTCGGTTAGAAACCCCACCGGTCGGTTCAAACTCGGTCGTTCGAAACTCCCTTGGTCGTTCCAGACTGGGTCGGTCGAAACTCCCTTGGTCGTTCCAGACTTGGTCGGTCTGAAACCTCCTTCATTCCTGGTCGGTCTGGAACCTGGTCGGTCGTTCTGTTTTCCCCCGGTCGGTCGAAACCTGGTCGGTTTTTCCTGGTCCTAAAACCTGCACCATTCCAGCGAGCTATTTTCGCCTCTCGACGGCGTTTTCGACCAATCTAACACTTCTAATCAATCACAAAGCATACCATACAATCATAGGAACATAGGGAATCAACCACAAACACCAAAACAACAATATGACATATCAAAATGGATCAAACATACCCAAAAACCCTCATTTTCCCCTTAAGCATGTTTAAGCAAAACTTAACCAAATTAACCCAAATTTTTATCAGAGGCCTGAAATAATATCTATGAATTTATACATATTTTTCTGGAATTTTAGCATGCATAATTTCGCTAATTATCACTAATCACCCCTTAATCCCCCAAATTCCGGGATTTGCAAAATTAGTCGAAGTTAACACAAATTCATATCAGAGGCATAAAATGATGTTTTAGAATTTTAGGAATTTTTCTAGATTTTTCTGAGTTATAATTTCGCTAATCTTCGCTAATTACCCTAATTAGCCGTAATTAGTGTAAAACAAAGCAAATCACTCACCTTTGCCACAATTTAACTTTCAGAACTGAAACTCCTCTGATATAGATCCAATCTCTATGTGTTCCAGCAGCTCTATTCCAAATCCTATGCTAATTCGCCTTGATTTGATGTAGTTTTGCTTAATCTTTGATTAGAAAGTGATTAGAGGTGATTTGGAATGATTCTAGATGTTGGAGGCCATGACTAGGGTTGAAGAAAATAAGTGGCGGCTGGAAAAATGAAGTAAAAACCGAAATCCTAACCCTAGCAGCCCTTAAATACCACTAATCCCGAAATCCCCCAATGGGCCTAATTACTAACTACCCGGTTAAGCCCAATTAGCTGAAAATAACCCTTTAAACCTTAATTCAGCCATATCTCCCAAACGGTAAGTCCGTTTGACTATTATGACCACTCTACGGAAAGAGAAACCATCATCTGGAGCTAATGGAAGTGGTTTCAGGTCAAAATTCGTTTTCAGTCAAAAGTTATGGCCAAAACAGTGATAACTAGGGGTAAAATGGTCATTTAAAAATCGACAAAAATCATGAACATGGGAAATGACTCTAATAGATGTTTCCCAAAGTTACATGACCATACGACTTCACACGGGAAAGAAATAAATATTCTACAATCCTATGATGTGTAGAATACGGGTCGTTACACTCTCCCCCCCTTAAGAAATTTCGTCCCCGAAATTCCTTAACCCAAAACATACAAAAGACCCCGCATGCCTATCAATCATAAAACAACCATCAAACATGCAAAACAAGTAAAATAAGTCTATCCTCGCATGCGGAATAACTAAATCTCAAAGTAAACCTTACCAGGCAAAGAGTTCAGGATACGTCTTCCTAGTACCCTCCTCTGTTTCCCAAGTACAGTCACTCTCATTCTCTCCCCACTGGAGCTTTACTAGTTTCACCGCTTTCCTTCGAAGTAGCTTCGTATCGTACTCGACAATACGCATCGGCTTGCGGTTCCCTACCTCCTCAGGTCCTACTTCGGCATCGTCCAACTGACCAAGTGAAATAGTCATATCGGGGTCGTGCACAAACTTCCTTAACGAGGAGACAAGAAATACATTGTGAACTCCTGCCATCTTGTCTGGTAACTCTACCTTATATGCCAAATTTCCAACTTGCTCAATAACCGGGAATGGACCAACAAATCTTAGTGCCAACTTTCCTCTTTTACCAAAACGAATCACACTCTTCAACGGAGAAATCTTGACGAGTACCATGTCACCCACGGAGAACTTAAATCTCTTCGTCTCTTATCAGCATAACTCCTCTACCTATCTTGAGTGGTCTTCTAATACTCGATTCACCCTATCTGTTTGACCGTCGATATCCACCTCCCTCCTAGAGATGATTTCCAATAGGTTAGGATCGTTCCTCTGACTGGAACCAATCCACTCAATCAAAATCGATCTAATCGTCAAGCTTACTAGCGTTTCTGAATCCAATTCGCTCTTAGGTCTAAAATCATATTCCGTGATATACTCTAGTTGCTTCCAACCTAGAAACATAACCCTTAGACTGACATGTCTCCAACTCAATGCACTCGATGAAAAATCGCCACAACTATTTATCTCTCACGTAAACCATCCTTGTCGGACTCGACATTCCCAAAGCACAAGCCCCAAAGGCCTAAACCAATATCAGACAAGCACCCAAGGAATATCTCCTTCGAATTTAGAAAATCTACGTGATATGATACTAGCAAAACAACCAAACAAAAGCTTGATTCTTCTTTGTCAACTGAGTCAACGGTGCTGCTATCTTGGAAAAACCTTGGATAAACTTACGATAATATCCCGCTAATCCCAAGAAACTTCTTACGTCTGTTACATTCTTGGGCGTAAACCAATCTTTCGCCGTAGCCACTTTTGAAGGATCAACGGCAATGCCATTCTCTGAAACGACATGGCCCAAGAATCTCACTTCTCTTCTCTAGAAGTGACACTTAGAAAACTTTGCTTTCAATCGGTGTTTTCTCAACACCTCCATCACTATCCTTAAATGTTCCTTGTGTTCTTCCTCTATCCTCGAATAGACCAAAATATCATCAACGAACACAAGGACAAACTTATTCAACTGACCTCTGAATACCCTATTCATAAGATCCACAAAATATGTTGGGGCATTGGTCAGCCCAAATGGCATGACCAACCACTCATAAAATCCAGACGGCGTCGTAAATGCCGTTTTCGGAACACTCTCATCTGCTACTCGAAGCTGATGAAATCATGTCGCGAGGTCCAACTGGGAGAACACTCTAGCTCCTTCCAGCTGATCAAACAAATCATTTATCCGTGGTAGAGGATACTTATTCTTCCTCGTCACCTTATTCAACTCGTGATAGTCCACACACAAACGAAGGGAACCATCTGCCTTAGTGGCAAACACAACTGGTGCTCCCTACTCGGAGACACTCCTTCCAATAAATCCCTTCTTCAAAAGATTGCTGACTTGCACCCCGAGCTCTCGCTGCTCCCTTGGTGCCATACGACGAAGTGGCATTACTATAGGCCTGGCATCTTTTACCAAATCAATATGGAACTCAATCTTTCGGTGTGGTGGAAGTCCGGTCACTTCTTCGAAAACATCCGGATACTGGTCAACCATGGGCAAACCTGACAACTCACTATGCGGAATGTCAAGGGAGTTTAGAAAACTAGCCAATACCTCCTCACTGGGTAGACCACCAAACACTATTCTCCGCCCATCATCCGCTCTAGCTGTCACCAAAAAGCCCTCACAGTCTACCACCACCCCGTATCTTTGGAGCCAATCTACTCCCAAAATAATGCCAACCCAGTAAAGCCCAAAACAAAGCAATCACAAACAAACATGCATCCATGACTCGATAAGACCACATTACGACAAATCATGCTAAGGCTAGTAGAACCACCAATTGGGTTCGTCACTACTAAAGGCCTATCGAAAATCTCGGGTTCCAGTCCCAACCTATCTACCAGGTCACTAGATATGAAGGAACGGGAAGCTCCGGTAACAAACAAAACTCTAACAGGAACATCGTAAACAGAAAGCATACCTTGAATGACGACATTCTTTCCTTTCTCCGCCGCAGTTGGGGCATTCGACGAAGAAGGAATAGCATTAAGGGCATATGCTTTCACCATTTGTTTTTCTTTGGGGGGTTGCGGACACTTGTCCTTGCGATGTCCCATCTGGCCACAGTTGAAGCACTTCCTATCCGCTGGCTTGGCCCGACAATTACTAGCATAATGGCCCTTTTTGCCACAACTAAAGCACTCGCCATCTTTCTTATTTTTCTTTTTCTGACCATCCTTAACCTGGTCTTATTTCCTCTTGCTCTGAGAATTCTTCTTGCCTTCACCACTTGCTTGCGGCTTTGGCTCCTCTGTAGATGCAATAGCAACCTCAGTCTTCGACTTAGGGAAAAGGATCTCAGACCTTAATGCTTTTCTTACAATAGACTCAAACGTCTCGTCGATATGGTTTACAAGTCTTTCCCCCAAGTACCCATCCAAGCCAATTATAAACTTCTTGTTCTTCTTCTCGACTGTATCGATAAGGGACAATCCATATTTCGATAAAGTGTTGAATTCAGCAATATACTCCGAGACTGCCCTGCCATTCTGCTTAAGCTCTAAGAACCTCCTGAACAATTCTGATCTATGGGCAGCTGGAATGAATTTTTCGCTGAAACGAGTCATAAACTGATTCCAAGTAACCTGATTCCCTGGAGTAGCTGCCTTAATAGCGTTCCACCAATTCATAGCTCGTCCTTGAAATTGACGGGATGCTAGCATTCTCTTCATCTCATCCTCGATTCCCAAATCTTCAAAGATGCGCTCACAACTATTAAGCCAATCTTGAACTTCTGTAGCCGACTCCGTTCCGTGGAACGGCTTCCCACCAAGACTAGTATAATCCTTGTTAAGCTTGGCGAAATCGGCCCTAGGCGCCTGCACCGCTGCACCACCACCATTAACAGCATTAGGGACTGCTCCTTGCACTTCCCTAAGCATCTCTCTCATGAGGTTAGTAAACATCGTCCTCGTCTCAGCAGCATCCCCATTATTAGCTCCTCTACCAGTACCCCTCGTATATCGGCTCATCGTCCAATCTGTACAGAGAAAACGATTAACCCTCTTCTTTGTGGTGTCAGTGCAGTGCAACCCTATCTTTATCTATACTAGTAGTATATATATAGCTTTCTGAAAACCAAAATAATCACAAATACGCGCTCTCATATACGTATACTATCTCTCCCTAGTGTCTTTCCCTAGGTGAACTACGCAACCTAGAGCTCTGATACCAAGTGTGACGGCCCGCCCTGCACCAACCGACATTTACTCCAAAAGTGCGCTGTACACATGTCCAGTTAGCACGGAACGGGTCGTCAGAAGGAAAAGGAAGAAGGAAATGAACATACAAAGAACCTGTAGAATGTCTCAGAGCGTTTGGGATAAAATATAATAATAATAATATACTTGACATAAAACAGGTGAGACAGTGCATAAGCTGATAACTAAAACCAACATCAACATCAGAGCAGCGGAAATCCAAATACAGCTTATTACAATTTTCCAAATTTACTGTCTCTAAACAAAAGAAAGCTAAAGTAGAAGATGCACCACCAATGCCCAAGCAGTGATCTTCAACAACACAGGGAGAATATTATATATATATTACGTGGAAGCCTCCTGCTCGTCTCCGGATCATCTACCCGTGCATCACCAACTAACCTGTCTCTAGTCTGCTCGTGTGAGCACCCAGAGTAATAAGAGGAGACATAAAACTCTGGGTCAGACATAAAGCCTGGTATGAGCGATAAGCATCTAAAGTCAACAATAACAGGTAGACTAAAACATACCTGAACCTGGACCTGCAACCAAAGAGTTAGCACTACATATTGTACAATACTCTAAGTTGCCTCAAAACAAGTGGTGTAAAGATACGGGGGTGGGGGTGTGCATGTCATAATGATAGCAAACAAATCAATCATAGCAACCATCCTCACATCTCTCACTCAGTGCGTAAAGCATACGATGTCCACCACTGTAAATCACTAGACCCATTGAAGTAGTGACGGAGTTCGACTCTGTACAACTACTGCTACAACCAAGCTTACCCACATGGAATCATGACCAAACCTTTTCAATGATCCCACTTCATTGGTCTATAGCTACTTTTAGTCGTACCTAGGTCACTACATACTGTGACCCTGAATCCGTTCACGTACTTCCCATACATAGTGATCCAAAGATACAGACATCGACAACTCCTTACCACACGTCCCGCAGCAAAGCCCAATCATGAAGTGAACTCATTGGTTCCCAACTGGTTCCGGGATCCTGAGTTATAACTTCCATTTGGACTACCTTTGCATCTCGGGTTATTGGTCATCACCATCGAATCGGATCGGATCGGCCTTCATCATTCGGATTGGGTCGCCATCACCCCTGGAGGATCGGGTCGGGTTCTCCTGCTTGCCACAGTTCGGATCGTCATTGCGGTCCTCTTTCTCTTTGCTTCGGATCGGGCTCCTCTCCTCGGTTCAGATCGGAATACCCCATACGGATCGGATCGCGCTCCTCCAGCTCGTGGCTCTCTCCTGGTTCGGATCGTGATATGGAGCACAAGTGGATCGGTTTCCTTCATTCCTGGTCGGTCGCATTTCGCTCCTCCCCTGGTCGGTCTGAAACCTCCTCTGGTCGGTCGCATTTCACCCATCCTGGTCGGTCTGAAGTTCCTACGGGGTCGGTCGGTTAGAAACCCCCCCAGGTCGGTTCAAACTCGGTCGTTCGAAACTCCCTTGGTCGTTCCAGACTGGGTCGGTCGAAACTCCCTTGATCGTTCCAGACTTGGTTGGTCTGAAACCTCCTTCATTCCTGGTCGGTCTGGAACCTGGTCGGTCGTTCTGTTTTCCCCCGGTCGATCGAAACCTGGTCGGTTTTTCCTGGTCCTAAAACCTGCACCATTCCAGCGAGCTATTTTCGCCTCTCGACGGCGTTTTCGACCAATCTAACACTTCTAATCAATCACAAAGCATACCATACAATCATAGGAACATAGGGAATCAACCACAAACACCAAAACAACAATATGACATATAAAAATGGATCAAACATACCCAAAAACCCTCATTTTCCCCTTAAGCATGTTTAAGAAAAACTGAGAATAGGATTAGCAAAACTTAACCAAACTAACCCAAATTTTTATCAGAGGCCTGAAATAATATCTATGAATTTATACATATTTTTCCGGAATTTTAGCATGCATAATTTCGCTAATTATCACTAATCACCCCTTAATCCCCCAAATTCCGGGATTTGCAAAATTAGTCGAAGTTAACCCAAATTCATATCAGAGGCATAAAATGATGTTTTAGAATTTTAGGAATTTTTCTAGATTTTTCTGAGTTATAATTTCGCTAATCTTCGCTAATTACCCTAATTAGCCGTAATTAGTGTAAAACAAAGCAAATCACTCACCTTTGCCACAATTTAACTTTCAGACCTGAAACTCCTCTGGTATAGATCCAATCTCTATGTGTTCTAGCAGCTCTATTCCAAATCCTATGCTAATTCACCTTGATTTGATGTAGTTTTGCTTAATCTTTGATTAGAAAGTGATTAGAGGTGATTTGGAATGATTCTAGATGTTGGAGGCCATGACTAGGGTTGAAGAAAATAAGTGGCAGCTGGAAAAATGAAGTAAAAACCGAAATCCTAACCCTAGCAGCCCTTAAATACCACTAATCCCGAAATCCCCCAATGAGCCTAATTACTAACTACCCGGTTAAGCCCAATTAGCTGAAAATAACCCTTTAAACCTTAATTCAGCCATATCTCCCAAACGGTAAGTCCGTTTGACTATTATGACCACTCTACGGAAAGAGAAACCATCATCTGGAGCTAATGGAAGTGGTTTCAGGTCAAAATTCATTTCCAGTCAAAAGTTATGGCCAAAACAGTGATAACTAGGGGTAAAATGGTCATTTAAAAATCGACAAAAATCATGAACATGGGAAATGAATCTAATAGATGTTTCCCAAAGTTACATGACCATACGACTTCACACGGGAAAGAAATAAATATTCTACAATCCTATGATGTGTAGAATAAGCTTTCTGAATGCTCTCCTCAGTTTCACACGTCAAACAGAGATATCCACTCGGCATCTAGGATAAGCTTTCTAAATGCTCTCCTCAGTTTCCCAAGTACAATCTCGGGGATCTCCACTCCATTTCACTTTGACTAAGCGAACCTTCTTGTTCCTCGGCTCTTCGGTTTCTTTGCCGATAATCTTTAGCGGCTCTCTTCTCACTGCTAATTCTGGAGTAATTTCAATATCTTGTTGTGCGGCTTCTTCCACGATCAAGTCTGGATCTTGAACGTGTTTTCGAAGTTGAGATACGTAAAATACATCATGAACTCCAGGAAACCAATCAGGCAGTTTTACCCTATAAGCGAGAGTTCCGATCCGTTCCAGAATAGGAAACGGACCAATGAATTTGGGCGCCAACTTTCCAGTTTTACCGAACCGGATAACTCCTCTCATCGGCGATACTTTCAAATATACATAGTCGCCCACAGCAAACGATATATCTCTTCTTCTTCTATCGGCATAGCTCTTTTGTTCGCTTTGAGCGGCCAGTAATCGTTTCTTAATAAAGTCGACTTTGTCGGCAGCTTCTCGGATCATATCTGGCCCCAACACAAGTCTATTACCGGGTTTGACCCAACAAGCAGGAGATCGGCACGGTCTACCATATAATGCTTCGAATGGTGACATTGTCAGGCTCGCCTGGTAGCTGTTGTTATACGAGAATTCAGCCAAATGCAGATGGTCTTCCCACGATCCACCAAAATCTAGAACACAAGCCCGCAATAGATCTTCTAAAATACGATTCACCCTCTCAGTCTGACCGTCTGTCTGAGGATGGTAAGCGGTGCTCAAGTTCAACTTCGTTCCCAGCTCGACTTGAAATGCCTCCTAGAATTTGCTAGTAAATATTGTATCTCTATCACTAACTATACTGAGCCTCACTCCATGTAGTCTAACAATTTCCCTGAAGTATATCTACGCCAGACTCTAAGCAGTCCTGTTTGATCTGACAGGTATGAAATGGGCGGTCTTCGTGAAGCGATCTACGATCACCCAAATATTGTCATTCCCTTTTCTGGTTCTGGGCAGACCATCAATGAAATCCATAGAAATATGTTCCCACTTCCAACCAGGAACGTCTAGCGGTTGTAACAATCCAGCCAGCTTCTGTTGGTCGCTCTTGACTAGTTGGCAAGTAGGGCATCGGCTAACATATAAAGATATGTCCCTCCTCATCGACTTCCACCAGAAAGTGCGTTTGATGTCATTATACATTTTGCTTACTCCCGGATGGATACTAAGTTTTGACTTGTGGCATTCATCCAGTACTTCCTTTCGAAGCTCAGGAATGTTAGGGACACAGATTCTACCTTTGAGCCTTAGAATTCCATCATTATCAACTTGAAAACTCTAGGGTTCGCCTTGTTGAATTATCTCTCTGATCTTCTGAATGAAGTGATCATCCTTCTGAAGAGCAGATATTTTATCTATCAATGAAGTCGTGATAATAAAACTGACGATCATTTCGTTCTTTCGGCTTAACGCATCGGCCACGACATTGGCTTTCCCTAGAGTGTATATAATCTCAAAATCGTATGCTGCAAGGAACTCTAGCCAACGCTGCTGCCTCAGATTCAAGTCTTTCTGGGTGAACAGATACTTCAGCGACTGATGATCTGTAAACAGTTCGAATCTCTCACCCAGATGGTAATGCCTCCAGATTTTCAAAGCGAATACTATAGCCAATAACTCAAGATCATGAGTTACGTAGTTCTTTTCGTGCGGCTTCAGTTGACGGCTAGCATAAGCAATCACTTGGCCCCTTTGCATTAACACTGCGCCAAGGCCCTCTCTAGAAGCATCAGTCCAGACTTTCAAATCCTGATTGCCATCGATGATGGTTAACACTGGAGCTGTCGTTAATCCTAACTTTAGCTCTTCGAAAGCCTCCTCACTTTCTGGAGTCCATTTGAATTTAGAGTGCTTCATCGTAAGCATCGTTAAATGACCAGATATCTTCAAAAAGTTTTTAACGAACTTCCGGTAATAGCTAGCCAATCCGAGAAAACTGCGGACTTCAGTGGGGGTACTGGGCTGTTTCCAATTTTGAATAACTGTGATTTTGCTTGGATCCACAGCAATTCCTTTTTTAGATACGACGTGGCCCAGAAATTTTACTTCATCCTGCCAGAATATACATTTGGATAGTTTGGCTTTCAATGCATTCCTTCTGAGGATTTCCAGAACCTGTTCCAGATGCTTTTCATGTTCGGCCTTTGATTTAGAGAAGATTAGAATATCATCAATGAAAACCAGAACAAATTTATTCAAAACCCCTCTGAACACTCTATTCATCAGATCCATGAAGTAGGCTGGAGCGTTACATAAGCCGAACGACATTACTAACCACTCGTAGAATAAGTCGAGACCTCTGAATGCTGTCAATGGAACACACTCTTCAGCAATTCGAAGTTGATGGAAACCTGTAGCTAGGTCCATTCGTGAAAATACTTGTGCGCCATTTAATCGATCCAACAAATCATCAATCCGCGGCAATGGATATTTGTTCTTTATTGTCTGTTTGTTCAGATCTCGATAATCCACACATAGACGTAGAGTACTGTCAGATTTGGGGACAAACACCACTGCTGCACCCCAATCAGAGAAACTAGGCCTGATCAGACCCTTCCATACTAGCTGTCATGTTTGATTGTCAAGTTCTTCTTTCTCTTTCAAGGACATTCTTCGGATAGCGTGAACTACCGGCCTTGCGTTCGGAATCAAAGCGATCTTGAAATCTATTTCTCTTTGCGGAGGTAAGCAAACAACTTCCTCGAACACATCCGCATAGTTTTTGACGACAGGAGTATCTTTCACTAGGTCGGGAATATTCTCTGTGACTTCAGGGACATTTTCCATTTGGGCTGGAGAAACATCGAGAGCTGCCCAGAAGTCTTTTCTATTAGCATTCTGACCTTCACAGGGAATGGTTATATAATCACCTGATTTAATCTTCGCCTTTATGACTCTGTCGGCGCATTTAACTTAAGCTTCATATTTGGTCAACCAGTCTAACCCCAAGATAAGATCAAACTCTTTAAAATTCATGACGACCGCGATGGTTGGAAACCGATAACGAGAGAAAGAAACCGGCACTCCACAAACCCAACTGAGATCAATGGAACCCCCAACCGGATTCTGGACAGTCATTGGTTCCTTGAGCTTCTTCAAATTTAAATCGAGTTTCTTAGCTGCATTCTTAGCAATGAAGCTGCGTGACAGGCCAGTGTCAAACAGTACTTTAACTGGGATGTCTTTGACAATTAGCGTGCCTTCTAAAACATCTGGCCTTTCCAGAACATCTGCGGGCCCAGAAGTTTCTGCTATTTCATTTAAATGTACTGCTTCAGGCTTTCTGAATAGCGGGCAGGCCTTTGAAAGATGACCAGTCTGATGGCACTGACTGCACTTTCTATTCTCTTGAAACTTCTTATTGGGCTTAAACCCCTTCCTTTGTTTCTTCGAGGTTTTACACTTCCTGGTCAAATGCCCTGGTTTCCTGCAATTAGAGCAGGTGGTCGTCGTTGCTGATTGACTTTGGGCTTCTTACTGACCTCAGACATCGTACTGGCCTCAGGATGATCAGTTTCTGACTCATCTTTGTTACTAGAACTGACCCCTTCTTCGTAAGGTAACATACCTTTCTTGTCGAGATCTTCATACTGATAAGCCATATAAATCATTTTTGAGAAAGGAAGTTTCACATTCCTCATCACACTATTCTGATATTTCCTTTGCAGGCCATAAATAAATCTCAGATTCTTCCTCTTTGGATCTTGAATCAGATGAGGAGAAAAGTGAGAATGTTCGTTGAATTTCTTGTGATATTCTGGGATGGTCATATCACCTTGTATCAAATAAGAAAATTCATCACATAATCACTCGGTTGCTTCGGGAGGAGTAAATCTTTCTAAGAAAATCACTTTGAATTTATCCCAGGTGATATCACCTTCTGGGTTATCTTTAACAACTGAATCCCACCAAAACAAAGCTTCTTCTTTGAGTGCCCAAGACGCCAGTAGTCTTTTCTGATCGTCTCTCAGCTTTAAACCCTCAAAGATTTTCTCTTCAGAACGAATCCAAGCTTGTGTTTCCATAATGGACTCCTTGCCTAAGAATGGCGATCCACCCATATTTTGAAATCTCTTGAATAGAACTTCTATATCGGATTCTGGCTGCCGGAGCACAACTGGCTCATAAGCTGGTCGAGCCATACGATTATTTCTTCTGTTCCTGTCACTCATTTTCTAGTACGTCTGCAATTAGCAGACAAAGTGTCAGGTCAACAGAAAAGATATTTCAAAATATAGAGACAAATACTTGAATGTAAATGTGTCTATCGAGCTGTAATTTCATTCTGCTTTACTTATACTAGCACTACAAGAAAAATACCCTATCGCAACAGGCAAAATCTGTTGCAATAGGCCTATTGCAACAGGCCAGCGCCTGTTGGTATAGCCGAAGTTGCCAAAGGTCTGCAATAGTTTTTGCCTGTTGCAATAAGATGTTGCGGTATACTTTTTTGTAACAGGCTTGGCCTGTTGCAACAGACCATTTGCAACAGTACATGCCCGTTGCAATAGATTCATAAATCTGTAAAAAAAAATAAAAAATTACAGCTTATAGATATTACATATTAAATGTGTTTTTTTTAATAATAGTGTATATCACAAAATGAAATAAACAAATAAAAAATTTATTTTAACAAAGTTTTAATAGCACAAACAATTACAATAAAAGTTTCAACAATTTTCATACACCATTCATATATAACAATTTCTTCTCTCACACAACACATTTTTAGTGATCAAATATATGATTTCCCCTCAATATTAAATCACTATCTAACTATATCTCTCTAGTATCTCCTCGGATTTAAACAATAAAAGAAAGCTGGATCAAATTTGTTTGTTTCTCATTTATTTTTGTTTCCATCGTTGAGTATTCATTGCGTTTGATCCGCTGGTCTCCGAACCTGTGATTCCAGATCATAGCTCCAACTGATAACTTATCTGTATCCAAAACAGGATTGTAATCTACAATAGTTGAGTGACAAATTTAGGCCTACAACTTCATTCTAACTATAATATTACAAAAATAAGAACATGGAAACAAGAACAATGTTTTAATTCAACTTACTTATGACTGAAATGGCAGAAGCCAGAGGTCCATATACACCTTTTTCTGGAACGGAGCCTGTGCCTTTCCCAGCCCAGTATTAGTGAAGCTCCAAAGTACCATCAACACTCATATTAAATGACTTTATTACTTTGTCACCAGTTCCATTTGCTTCTTTTGCTATATCAAAGTCTTTTGCCAAATCAAAAAAAGTTGTAGAACATAAATTTCAGAAAGAAAAATTTTATCACCACTAATATTTAGCAACAGAGTTTCCTTCCAATGATGCAAATCATTCATTTAAAATTTTACCAAGGCTAGTGATAATTTCAAATGTTAACTGCAGCAACCAATATATACACAGGAAATATACAGTCCCTATGTGGCAGCAGGACATGTTGTATTTCACGGTTCCAAAAAGTTATAGGACCCTAAATGCTTAACAGGGGACGGTTTGGACTTTTAACAAAATCTTACCCAATATGTTGAACAGTATTTAAACAATTGAGATATATTCAAAGTAAATCATCACTACAATGAAGCCACTTTAACTATAACCAAAATGTAATGAAGACTGTCAGTATAGTGTTGTGAATACTGTGAATACCATGGAAAATATGATCACTATGCTCGACGAAATATAGGATCTACCTTAGTTTCACAGGAAATACAAACAAAGTAGCTATTTACTGCATGCAGCAGAAATGGTCACAAACTCAAGGAGCAAAACAGGAAGAAATGAACGAGCAGCAAAATATAGCCAAAATGTTTGAACTCAGTGAATGACGAAGTGAACACCCTTGAAATAAATTTAATCCTAAGAAGACTTACCTTTAGACAATAACAGAGCATGAGGAAGGCGACCGGTGCAGCCGAGTGGTGCGGTGTGTAAGTTCGCACCTGAATCCATTTCTGAAATTCTTATAAACGAAAACTATGTAAGTTCACATATGAATCAAACATTAAACGAATACCTAAATTCATATTCTAGTTCCATTTCTGAAAACTGTGTAAATGCGCACCTGAATCCCACATTAATCAAACATTAATTGGATAGAAGACATCGATTACTTGCTGGAAAGCTTGATCGACGATAACTGAAAACGAGTAGGAATTCGAAAGTCGAATTATGATTTTGGCTTCTTGGGAAAGAGGGAGGAATGAGAAGCGAAAAGATTACCTGGGAAAACTAGGATGTAGGAGGCGGCGGAAAATTAGGGTTAGGTCGTGATAGAGATGGCATTGCCGCCATCTATTTTGCTTAGGGTTTTCGAATTCAATTTTGGGATAAAGGAATCTGATGCGTCCACATTTGCCTTCTGTCCTGATGTAAAGAAGCCCATAGAATTTCGCTCCGGTAGATTCATTTCCCTCCACACGAAAATTATTTCCCTCCACTCCATTATCAAACACAGGTTAGTGGATAAACGCAAATCATTGTTTATTATTATTTTTAAATTATTGATTATTATTGTTTTTTAATTATTCATTATAAGTCACTGTATAATAAATCGTTAAATTAAAGTTGCTAACCTATATTTACGATGAACTATTGTTTATGATTTATCAATTATAATATATTACTATATATTAGGTAAATATAATTATTTATACATTATTATTTGTAGTTATTAATTAAGTACCTTATTACTTATGCAGTCTAATTAATTATTAAAAATAATTATAGATTATTAAAATATTACTTATTAATTACCTAAAATGATTATAAGTTATTAAAATACTACTTAATTTGATCTCAAATTTCAAACTCAGCCACAAACGGTATTTTTTGTTCTTCGAACAGGGCGTGATGTCCAGCTAGAATACATATTTTAGTTTTTTGGATGAAAAAAATAAAGCTAGGAGCAAAAAATTTAAAAGTTTAAACCAAAAAAGTTATTGTATTTTTTCTACTTTTTACCAAACAAAAATATTATTCACTTAAATTTTAATACTAGTTTAATAATGTCAACAATTGTTAGTAAAAACTAATTAATTATTATTCATCCATTTACCGTATATTATTAACATAAATATTTCACATTTCAAATTGATTAGTAATTATTATCCGCTAATTTTTATTATTATTATTTTACTATCGTTAGTTCATTACAATCATTTATATTTATCTGTTTTCTCAACTTTTTAATTAATTGGTCATTATTATTATTTATTATTTATTGCTTATTTATTATTTATTTTTTATTAATTAATTATTGTAAGTGGTGAAAACACTTGCTAAAGATAACTTTTGCAACAGGTATGAAAGCGCAGTTACAAATTATATATATATATATATATGTATATGTGTATATATATATGTATATATATATATATTAACTATTATGCTTATACTTCTTATATTATAATCGAATATTACTTGAGAAAAAAATAATTTTTATAAGTGCGTTTTTTGCAAGTGGCTTTACCTGTTGCAAAAAAAATTACAGTTTCGCAACTGGTGAAAACAGTTGCTAAATATATATTTTTGCAACTGCTTTGAAAGTGTAGTTGCAAATAATATGTCTATTGCAATAGGAATGAAATAGCAGTTGCTAAAAGTGTGTTTTCGCAACAGGCATGAAAGCGCTGTTGCGAAAAATATACTTTCCGCAACAGGAAGGAAAAGCCTGTTGTTAAATCTTATCTATTGCAACAGCTACGAAAGGTCTGTTGCTAAATATCATTTACTGCAACTGACATTTGAGGCCTGTTGCAAATAGCTAGTTGCAATAGGGTATTTTTCTTGTAGTGTAGGATATTACTGATCCTATCTATATAGAGTTACCCGTCCTAGAACACTACTGGTTCTATTTCTGACGAGTTCGTTCATATGTTATATTCCAGAACTAAGCTTAACCAAAGCTCTGATACCAAATGAGACGACCCCAAACCCCGTACTGACGGCGGCAAGGGTAATCCGTGGAATATAACACAGAAATAGATAATAGCAGAACAGAAATAAATAAATACACCAGATAATGAACAATAGAATATACTGGATAAGAGTAATCATCAGAGTTACACAGTATACAGGATCATACTTAGTACAAATACAGTTCAACTATAAATAAATGTCTGCAGCGGAAAACAACATAATGTACAATAGGAGCTGAACAACATAAAAAGAGATAAATGATAGAATCCATCTTCAGCTCCAGCTATCCAGAAAGAACAGGCTAAACCTAAATACAAGGCTGCCCGTGTAGAAAATGGGGCACCCGAGTTTGAAAGTGAAACAAACTACGAGTCAGTCATGGGACTGGTATGAGAAATCTACTCAACACATTTATAATATGGCTAATCACAGGACCACGCCACTTTCGTGGAACGGGTTTACTCCATTGGATTGCCAGTGCTTTAAAAAAACAAATCATCCTTTTTAAACATCGCTATGCTTTTTATAAAAATGAAGCCATTATAAGACTCAGTTCCCATCACACAATGCAACGCAAACCGGAGGATAGAGTTTTACCTTATAATGGCCAAAATATGATTGATACGAATAAAACAAAAGCATTTGATATTATTATTAGTGTTTATATGCTTTGAAAACAATTTCAAATCATAACTATCAATCATAGACGGCGCATGGGTACCATATATCATGTCGCCATATATATATATATATATATATACAATCAAAACCGCACAGTCACGTATTTGGAAATTGGATTTCCGTCTTGAACCAAGGCAAAAGATAGTCCTTACCGAATTCGAGACTGCCTAGCCCGAGTCTCAGGATCAGAGCTCGAGTGACCCTTGGATCGTCAGGGCCGGTCCACCGATGTGGATTAAAATGCCTGAACACTGCGTTTCGCCGCCCTTTGGGGCGTAAGCGAGCCAACAAATGACTCCATCGGACCCGGATCGTCTGATCAAACCGAGGCGCCTCGCAACAGCAACAACCACATAAGTCAAACTCGTCAGGGCATGTAAAACCACTGACGCCACTTCTAGCTAGGAGGAAACGCAGGCCCTCCCTGAGGTCCTTTCTCCCGTTTCTGGTTCATACCGGGGTGTGAGTCTCGCGATTTCACGTTATACACAAAGCTACGCCACACGGGCGGGGCTTTGATCATCACTACAAGACTTTGCTTTTCAACAGAAGCCCTGATCACCGCATCTTAGCATGCCACACAGGCAATTCACACCGTGTAATTGATGGCTATCAATCACACATAATAAATTCCAATGTCAGACACACTGTCTATTTGCAAGTCCGTTCTGGGTCTGAACGAAACCGGAGGCACTAAATACCTCGCAAACCCATCGATCACCACGTATGTCTGGACGATCACCACTCATTATCCATATTTCGGGATGCCTCCCAATCAGGACCTCGGTTACCATCCAAACGAGGTGAAGATCTCCGGTCTTCGACCACTGTCTTCATCTTCGATTTCTTATCGTCGATTTAGTTATTCAGAATGGGATAAACCCGGTCTTTCTGAGCAACTCGTGTATATAATAAACAAGTGCAACACTAACATATACACACATCATTTTAATTCATTAGTCACTAACCGTCAATCAGTAAGAGAACGATTTCCCAAATATTAACCCCGAAGGCCGAAACCAACATCAGATCAACACCCAGGAAACCATTCGACTTAGCCAACCTTCAGTTAATTTCTAAATCACATCAATATCATTTATAATATTTTATAACGATTTATCGCTATTTTTATTTATTTTAAAATAGCCAATTTATTTAAAACGGCGCTTCGGGCCATAACGCGACCGTGGCGCTGTTTTTCTTCAGATTTGATTTACACATATCTGAAAATCTAACCGTTGGATCTTCACAAAATTTACATCATTAGAAAGATCTTTTCAAAACGAATCCAACGGTTCCGGTTTCGGGAAAATCCGACGGTCGGATCTCCCGGTACAATCGTTTAAAGTTTCGATTTCAAAATACGAACTGCAGCGTCGTTATTCGATTAATTATAATTATATATATATAAATATAATCGTTTCTGGCGCTGTTTTTCTTCATATTTGAATTAAACATTCTAGACTATCCAACCGTTGGATTTTTACAAAGTTGGTGCCGTTGGATAGATATTTCCAAGGCGAACCCGACGGTTACGATTTCAGGAAAATCCGATGGTCGGATCTCCCGGTATAATCGTTTGAAATCACGGTTTCAAAATACGAACTGCAGCTCGTTATTCAATATGTTTTAATTCTATTTATATATATATATATATCGATTCTTTGATTTCAAAGCTACATTCGTTTCATACATTTGATAAAAATGATATTTTTATCTAACTGTCTTCTATTTCAACACTTCACTATATTTAACAATTCATGTATATAATAAAAATGTGATTTTTATTGTAAAACAATTCATTTTAAAACACTATTATTTTATATAGTTTATATAGGTAATAAAAATAGGATTTTTATTATAAAACAATTTCTTTCAAAACAAGATTATTTTATACATTTCATATTGATGTTAAAAATGGGATTTTTATTATAAAACAATTTCTTTCAAAATATGAATACCATTCAACACATGAATTTCAATTCAACGAATGAATATCGATTCAACACATGAAGGTTTTCTATAGTTTATATAAATAGATAAAAAGGTGATTTTTATATTTAAAACACGAATACCATTCAACACATGAATTTCAATTCAACGAATGAATATCGATTCAACACATGAAGGTTTTCTATAGTTTATATATATATATACAAATGTGATTTTTATATTTAAAACACGAATACCATTCAACACATGAATTTCAATACAACTAATGAATATCGATTCAACACATGAAGGTTTTCTATAGTTTATATATATAGATAAAAATGTGATTTTTATATTTAAAACACGAATACCATTCAACGCATGAATTACAATTCAACGAATGAATATCGATTCAACACATGAAGGTTTTCTATAGTTTATATATATAGATAAAAATGTGATTTTTATATTTAAAACACGAATACCATTCAACACATGAATTTCAATTCAACGAATGAATATCGATTCAACACATGAAGGTTTTCTATTCAACGACTAAATATAGTTTCAGCAAATGAAAATAATTCAAACACATGAATATTAATTAAAATTTCGGCAGCATAACGGCAGGGTAGTTAAAACCGGGACCGTCCCTAGTACGGCTCCTCGCTCTACCTTAAAACCTCGCGGTTTTTGACAATGGGGATCATGCATCTAGTTCGCACGCAGGCAGCATGTATATGTTTATTTCATTTCCACAAACTAATCCTATGTGGTTTCAACCAAATATTTCTCAACCACAAATGGGTATTTTTCAACCACAATCAATCAATATCAACCACAAACAATTTCAATCAACCATTCGCTATCAATCAATTTTCGCACCAATCACAACCAATAAATATCGTCCATGGTTTGTGGACGAGGGGCGTATATATATATATATATATATATATATATATATATATATATATATATATATAACAATTCACTTCTATTTCAACACATATATAATTTTTACAATGCATATATAAACTTATACATCGAACGTACAACTTATACAACGCTTATACAAGAGGTGTACAACGCTTATATAACTCTTACATCGACTATATAATTTATACATCGTCGTTTTCCATATCGTTTATCAATTAGAAATCTCACATTGGGTTCCACTCCACCAAAAATAACAGAAGGCTCAGAAAAATATGCGGCGTATTCTAGAAGGTAGAAGACGTCCACACAAGTCCACTGTCTCTTGTTTCACTGAATTTCATTAACACAGCAAAAAGATATGATTTTTCAAAGTTTGCAATGGTTTAAAGGTGTTAAAACAGTTGAAAATAAAACATGCTGTACCTCAGCTGAAAGGTTCAAAACTAGGTTTGCAATTTTCGATCAAACCGTGAATCGATAGGAGGATCGGCCGATGCAGCGACGAAGAGGGGGAAGACGCACGTCTGCGCGCGGTGGTGGGGTCCACTCGGTGGCGCCAGGTGGTCGGGGCGGCGGGTTGAAGTCGACGACTTCAGGGAGGTGGTTCTCTCTCCACAGGCCACGAAAAATCCCAAACTTTATATGGATTTGAAGATCTCGAGAAGATCTTCAAAAAGTTCAACTATGGCATGAGCTAATTTGGCGTGAATTGATCGGAAAATGGGGGGAAGATTTCGAACAGTTTCCGCCTTCGATCGGGGAGAGAGAAAAAGGATTTTCTTTTTTTTTTAAAAAAAATATGATTGGCCGGTGGGTTTTAAAGGGTTTTTCTGACGCGACCACCAATCTAAACCCAACGACTGTCATCCCTAGTGTTTTACCCCCATTCCGAACACAATGGGATATGTTTCGTAGGCCCATTCGATTGTTTCATTCAGTTTCCATTCAATTTAAAATATATAACATTCAATATTCGATTTGAACGTACATTTCAATTTGCCAGGGTCACAAACTGATTCGAAAAATTCCAGAAAAATAAGTCTGGCTATGTTTTGACGATACGGACCCAACAAAAGTAGTTTCGTCGAATTCTGAGACCGTTTGCAAAAAGACCCATTTCTGGTCGATCCAATTTAACTATAATTGACCAAAACACATTTTCCTTTGCCACGCTCACATACTAGCTTCAAAAATTATGAAATTTGAAACCTAGCAATAACTTCACATCCTGGATCCAACAAAAGTGGTTTCGTCGAATTCTGAGGTCGTTTGCCAAATGGCCAATTTCACGGGCTATAAAAATTCCATAACGACCTTTCTGAAAATTCATTTGGCCATAACTTTTGCTTTCCGCTATGAAAATTCGATTTTTCAGATTCGTTAGAAAGGTATTCACTAACAGATTTAAATATTTTTGGTTTCGCTCAAATCCGTTTTGTTTTGCACCCGGTACAGCCCGACAAAGTTTGAATTCAATTTTTGAAACTACAGCGCCATTTCAGGCCTTGTTTATAATTAAAATTAATTATATTCGTTTTCAATTGTCGATTCAAACTCAGTTTTCATTGCTATTATTTAAAATATTTATTTTAAATATTTAAAATCCATTATTTTAGCCAATTTAAAATTTTTAAATTGGTTCAGATTTTCTGGGTCGTTACAGTATATGATTCCGCCTATAGCGATGTATATTGATTTACTTCCAGCATTTATTATCTTATGTATATATACCGCCTCAGGCGATGTAGACTGATACCTTTATTATGTCTCACTGTATGTAAATATCCCGTTATGGTGATGTTGACTGATCATTCTCTTTTTATGCACTAAGTTATATCCTACACTGTGCTACTCTGATGTTGTTACATGTTATGATTCCGCTGTCATATTTATGTAAAATTATTCTATTTGTTGTTTATGCTATTATCTGTACTCTGCTAATGATGATTAATGAGTTAAATTCCTATGATTATCCTTAACACCGTCGTACAGGTTTTGAGATCGTCACAGGGTTGAACGTCACTATATGCATAAACAGGTCGAGCTGTGAGCATCATCAAACCGGTCGTTCGAGCGACCCCTGGTCGAGAGCATTGTAAAGATGAGTGGTCGATCACATATATTAGAGGTACAATAAAGTGGATTAGTCTAGAAAAAGCTTGCGTACAGTTTCAACAAATGTGTATGGGTTAGTTCCAGAAGCCTTATAAAACGTGTACGCGTGGCTTCATGAAAAGATGGCTTCATGTCACGATGCACATGAAGTGTGGATCATCCCTCCTTAATATAACAAGCGAAACACATCGGTGGACATGTCAGCTCACGCAAAGAAAATATTACAAAACAAGGAAAGGACCAAACAATGGTGTTCATTTACATGAACAACACTCATGCTAAAGACAGCCAAAACATTCAATAAAGGAAAAAGGGGTATTGTGTTATGAAACATGATACGGACCAGAAGAATGTGAAGTATACAAAAGTGGATCGATCATCTGGTAATATATACAGTTGGTTATCTAGGCCATTGGGTCGTTCATCATTGATATACGGTCAAGCAGTACAGTGAAAAGCAGGGACGAACACGTATAAGATAAGTGTGCAGCACCATGTATATACTTATGGAATGCTGGACCATGTACGAACGAGAATAGTGAACACGTGAGGATAATGACCTTATATTACAAGGGTAATTGACATACGTGAAGTGGACAACCTTACTGTGGTAACGTGACATATGTCTGTAGACACTTGCATGGAACCGTTGTGAAGCTTAGTCATCTACTATATAAATTATGGAATACACGAAAGCAAGAGGCGGCATGGCATGGCTCGCGCAGTAAAGATTTTGCATGGGTCGAATAGTGCCCATGTTAAAGGGTCTCTCACCCTTAAACTGATGGGTGTGTGTAGTTTTAAATATACAAGAGGAAGGCTCGTTCATATATAATAACATGAACGTGGAAAAGATATGAAAATGCGGGTCAGTTATAAAGTTTTATACCCATTTATATGATCTTTAACTGAAGAAAACCTGCAAGGATTGATATGCCAACGATTGAAGTACACATATGGCAAAGCTTGAGCAGATCGATAGATGAAAATCACAAACAATGGTCGGTCACGTGTACAAAAAGTAACACTCGCTCTTGTTTAATATATATGGGTCGCTCACTCCTATTTAATAAATGTATGTCGCTCGCTCAACACTTATACGGTCGCACGTTCATATGTGCCAACCGGATATAGCTGGCTCTAGCTGTGTACAGTTGTCCAGTGGCAGTTCCGTAAATACTCCTACGAACGACCCTTACCCTAAACACCATAATTACAGAATTGCCACCTGGTACAAACTTCGCTTATCATACCCATTTCACCACCATTCAACGGACTGATCTAAGTTACCCCAAAGGGCTGTCATTTCGGTTTTCCACCATTCTCAGGCTTCCTAAGCTCAATACATCTTCCTCCAACATCAAGTGGATCTCATCTTCCCCAAACACCATTAATTCTCACTCAAATTCAATCAAAATGATCTCCAACTTCCATTACTCCTCTTTAAAGCTCGGATTTAACACTAATGTCATGATGAAATCAAGGAAGATCATCTAATCATGAGATCTAATCCATTTCTTTATGATTTCAAGTGAGATCTAAAGCTAAAAGAGAGTCGAAAGTAAAAGATCATTTTTAGAGAGAGAATGAGTGATATAAGCGAGATATATGGAGCAATGCACTTTGTAAATTTCTCCATGATAATGAAAATCCTTGCCAAAGTGGACGTAGATCTATTTTAGATCGAACCACTGTAGAAATCCTTGTGTTTTTTACTTACTTTTTGCGATTGTGGTCTCATTTTCTTTTACTTACCATTTGGTGAATTTCGGTTTACGTACCTTTGGTGTTTGGACCATTTTTGATTTAAACAGTGCCGACAATTTAACATGTTTGTGTACACATGCCGAGATTCACACTACAAAGGACATGTTACCCTCTTCAGTAATTCATCATGTTGTCTAAATGAAATATACGTTTGCGTCAAAATGATGTGTGTGTGTGTGTATCATTTGTATATATATGTGTAAATAATTGATAATTATAAAATTATAGTAACTTATACAAAATATATATAAGCATACAAATATATATTATATGTTACGTGCGAGCGTGTAAGTAAATATAATTAAATCATGAAATTATTTAATAATTAATATAAAGTGGTTTTAAATGTAAAATTTGTGTGTACATTATTATAGCAAACCTCAAAATAAAATAATAATTCTTTATATATATATATAAGTCAAAATAATAAAATACTTATAACTAGACAAATGTATATATGAATATATATATATATACACACACCTAATAAAATTTATGTTATATATACGTATAAAATTTAATCTATTTTATGTAGAACTTTAGGCATAGGATATAATTATTTTAACATATGCATAAGTATTTATGAATGCATAAATATATGTGTATATAATAATAACTTTTTTATTGAACTTACAGCAAGACGTCAACTCATATAAAAATTTAAGTATAATTTTTTTATCTTTCATTTCAAAAATAATTTTTAAATAAATAATTCATAATTAGATATAAAACTTGCTTCCAAAAATATTTAAAATAGTTCTGAAATCAGAATTTTTTTGTTTTATTGCTATGTATAATTTTATGTTTCATTTCATAATTTTTAAGATATAAATTTTTGTTTATTTATGTAGTTAATATCTAGTTAGGTAATTGGTTATACTAACATCTAAATATTAAATAAATATAATATATATAAAATGGAATAACTTATTGCAACCAAATTATAACTGTATTAAAATAAAATTTTATAAATCTTAAAATATTATTATATAATCTTATTCTTTAAAAAATGATTATTATTTAATGAATCAAATTTAAATATATTTTTTTACAATAGGCAGTGAATCAAATGCTTGTATAAAACAATAGAAAGGAATTAATTTATACATACATGCACTAATGTGTTTTCAAACATCAAATATGTAGTAGCATACCGATAAACTAGATTTGTAGTATTTCTATATAAGTATCATATGTTATAGCAATTGCTAAATATTGATAAATGAAAGTAAGTTAGAGAATTACCCTTCTCAAAGCCTACTAAAGATTGAGAACTCCTTGAATCAAATTCACAATTTGAAACACCGTAGCTCAAAATTTTATACCATCATCGATTGGATTGAAACATTTTGATATATATATATATATATATTAACTTAGATTTTTTAATGGTTGGAATAAGGTTTCAAGTTGAAAATTTTCAGCAAAGTGGATTTGGAAAAGTTTGTTAAAAGTGAGGATTAAGCGACATCATATAAAGGAAAGACAATGGAGCAAAAAGTGGATCATTATCCCTCTTTTACCATTTTTTTCTTTTAACCATTCAAACATAACCTATTTACCAAACTTTTCCAACCCGATCTTTGCGCTTCCTAACCAAAGTTTTCATGCCCTATATGGGCCTCAAACTTCGTCCATGACCATAATTTAAATCAGATTTAAGCACGTACTGCCACTGAATATCAATTTTTATATTTATGATTATTGTAAACATATTGTTTAATACATTTCAACATATCAAGTATGATTACATAATTAACATTTCATAAACATTATTTAATATAATTCAATTTATAATAACTATAAATTAACTAAATCAAGTGGTCTAGGGGTATATAATGTTTCGATTTTATGACTCTTTATGTGTAAATTAGGTCAACGATTAATATTGAATAATTTAAATATTAATGTTCATACATCATTTAATAGATAATATGGCATTTTGGTCAAATTTATTACTTACTTTATTTCATTAAAATTCAACTTTACTTTGTTAAGCGTTATCCGGTTGTGACTATTATCTAACTAATTCACTTCATCAAAATTTGAACTTCTTATTTAGAATTTCAATATCAAGCATATTCAACTTTATATTCCAAATGCAAAGTCCTTATCTAATGATAACGATTAGCAAATCAAAATGATATAGTAAAGATGCTAAGTTGACTCTAATTGAACGTGATACCAACCTTATATAACCGTTAAGACAAACCTCTTAAATAGTGTTATGCTTTCAATACTGTCACCGAACTAATCTATAGTTACTCGATGGAAGTCATTTCATAATTTGACTATAGTAAAAATGGAGCACTCATATTGAACATCAACGGTATTCTCTAGTCGAGAAAAATGAGTAAAATTTTCACACTGATATTTTCGATTTGAACTTTGTTATATTAACCAACAAAAAACTATCGAGTGTATCGTTCCTTAATTGTTAGATAACTATCAGTACGCAACCTTGTGGTACCACAATAGTCATGACTGATATATCGCCCAACATTTGGAAAGTTATAAGTATTAATGTCTAATGAATACATCATTATCCAGTCTCGATGCATCTTAACTAAAAACATTCAAAATGGAATATTTATTCTCATTGTGAAAAATTAGACGGTTGTAATACTTTGCATCCTTTTTCACAAAACATACGTATTAAATGTACTTTTTATTAAATGATTAATTTCATACATTATTGTTACTATAGATAATGATACTGAACACCTAAGATGAGCATGTCAAAGTTCAAGATGTCGATGGAAAAGCAATAGAACATTCAGAAATGGATGTTGGCCTTCAAACATTTCAAAGATGTCGAACTCTTATAATAAAGATATGCCAAGTGCCTAAGAAGGGACTGCAAGCCTCCAAGAATATCAAATTCCAGGTGATTAACCAACATTGAGGATAACGTACAAGAACGTAGTGGGGAAATTATCGAGTCTCAACTGCTCAGGTGGTATTAAGCATCCACTGCTTAATGCTGTAGAGAATGAAGCAAAGGAAAGAATATTGAATGTTCAAACACGAAGGGGGATACCAGATTCTTAACTAATATCGAACCAGTCTTCTGTCCTACCTATATAGCCTATTCGAAGCACTTCCTAGAGAGATATTTGGTAAGACTTTGATTTTAATCATGATAGCTACCAAATGCATGAGAAAAAAGCATAAGTCATTACAAAGTTTTTGATAAGGGGTTCAGTAAAACTCTAAATCATCACTAAAGAGTGACAAGGGAATCAATTAAAACTTGAATCATCGCTAAAGACAATAATAACAGGTTCAATCAAAGCGTGAATCATTTCCTAAAGATGGTAATAATGGGATACTAAAAATTTAGTTCAACACCTAAGATAGCGATAAAGGGTTCAGTCAAAATCTATCTTCTAAAAGAGGAACATTGATGTAGGTTATGTCTATCCAAAATAAAGTTAAAGAAATCTTCAAATGAAAAGTTAGTAGTAATTTATTTTTGATAATCAAGATTTCAATGTCGGATATAGATATACAAATATTTCCAAATTTTGTTATCTAAGGGCATACTATTGCTAAGTCCTGAAATTTTATTTTTTGAAGCGCTAAAGTGAATCAACACTCCATCATTTGTACTAGGATCGAAATTCAAATTAAATAACAAGAATCTTTGTTATTAATAAAATTTCTGATTCTAAAGGGCTATGATCTAGATACCTGAAAGATTCCCAAAAAATATATCTAGGAAATGAAACGTCCCTTTTTTAAGACCTTGAAATTAGCGTTATAAATGTTGTATTCATCAATAGTATTATTATTTGTTATGAAATGAGATTATTTAATAGTTTCTTTCTTTTAAAGTAAAAAATGGTATAAACACCGAGCGAAGATGAAGACATAGTCCCTACAGATAATTGAGTTGACTCAATCGTTAATCAAATCGGAACAACAAGTAAATGGTAAAACTAATTATAAAAACATAGTAAGGGAGAGAAGACAAAATTTTAGAGTGGTTCGGTTGATAAAGATGCTTATGCCCACTATGAAAGTTCTTTATTCATTGATTACCTATCACAGGCGTTTAAGGTACAACTGAGTGAATAAGAAGAAACCACAACCAAAAAGACTGATTGGAGAGTCATAGTAGCATTTTTGATGGCTAATTTGAGGGAAGAGAAACTTGAAGATTTTAATTCTAGTAGCATGTAGGCAGGCAGTGTTCATCCCTTCTTTGTATTACAAGTAGTTTGGTATGTATAGGAATTCAAAGATGAATTGGAGTAGATCTTAACTGTGCAGTTAATGCCCCGCTATGTCCCATAGAGGATTATCATGGCTATGTTTTTCCCAAATAGCCCCTCTGCTTTAATCCCCGCTATATTCCACTATTCCCGATATATCCATTACATCCGCTATATTACGCTATTCCTGCTATATCTTTCATGAACGAAATAAACCAAAAAACGACATCTATGCATTATAAAAATTATAAAGTTAGGTTTCTTAATTAAATATTTTAGTATATATTTTTAGAAACAAAAATACTCAGCATTCTATAGAATTTAATCAAGTTAAATAGCAATTTACGTTTATTTACTGATATTTGCACATGTTTTTTGTTTAAAGCGAAGAATGTGCTAATTATAGTTGAACTAAGTGTTATTTTTTTCATTTAATTATCATTTTATATTCATAAAAAATTACGAATAGTTACATGTGTTGTTTTAGAGTCATTCGCTATATCCTGTTATTGCCTCGCTTTATCCCCACTATGAGTTTTTGGTTATTTACTATATATATATATGCTATGACTTTTAGATTTACATGTGGTTTTTAATTATATACTATATATATAAATGTACATATGTATAGAGTGTGAGATGCAAGCATTCCGCTATGTGGTTATTTATTTGATTTAGACACTATTATAATATCATCGGATTTTGATATAAAAATATTTTGAGTTATCGTAAGGTAAAAATGTCTGTGTTTATATGTGGGCTGGTCTTAAGATTATCTTTTTCTTTCAAAAGGATTTTCTAAAATAAAGCAAGTCGGTTGAAACCCTTAAACTTAGTGAGTTTTCTAATGCTGGTTCATCAGACTGATCTGTGGTGTTTGCAATGCTCGGGTCAGACCGGGTTTTACAAGTTCAGGTTGGGATGCTGTGAATTTCCAAAGACATGTGTAACACCCCACGTCCATTAATGTCACTCACAAAGGGAATGCATTAACTTCCATGGAGCATTTTAAGTGAATATAGAACAGAAAATCACAACAAGACAGATATAAAGCAGTACTTGAGAATTAAAAACTTCATTTATTGCAGCGGAAGGTAAATATGTTTGAGTACATCATCAAAACCATAACTAGAGTCAAGTACTTAATATCTATCTTGATAAAATCAGAGTACATAAAGTAAAGACATAATCCCACTACTACCAATAGCCATAAAGAAAAAATGATAGGCTGAACTTTACTTCAGCAATCCGAATCCAAGTGCTCCCAAAAGAGATCCAAATCAAGCTCCACTAGTACTAGTCCCACCCTAAGAACCTGGGGGGGAAAGGAAGAAAAGAGGTGGAAACAAAGGGGGTCAGACATAAAGTCTGGCGAGTCCGATAACTCTAACAACATAATTATTAAAGCAATATGATAATATATAAGTTGGAGAATAAGGTAATGACTGTGTGAACCACATGGGTATGGCAAAGCAATCAAGAGAAACAAAGATAACATTAATTGCGCTTCCTAATCAATGTAGGATAATTACTATATTCTATTGTACTGCACCGTACTGTATTGTACTAGCTCTAACTGCACCCCTACTAGTCACTCTAGAAATTTGATCCATCTTGGCTAAATAGAATGATGATAGCTTCATGTACTACTAGATGTACCCACTATCCTCCATGTTTGACCGTATATCTCTAGTTGCTATCATAGGTACCCAGCGTGTACCTATCCCCACTAGATGTACCCCTTCAATAATTAATAATGGTAATTCCATGTACTCCTAGCTGACGTCATAGGTGCCGCCTGCTCCTATCTCCACTAGGTGTACCCCCTTAATAATTAATAATAATAGTGGTAGCTTCGTGTACCCCTAGCTGACTACATAGGTGTCGTCTGCTCCTATCTCCACTAGGTGTACCCACTACCCTGCCTCATTCGATCGGCTCCCTAACTCGTAGATACCCGTGCTGGCCCCACAGTGGGGTGTATCACTCCCCAAAGTGGCAACCCGATACCACCAAAAATGCACGGCTTATACCTACACGATGCAACAACGTCTTACCTACCAGCCCGGGTCCACACACGCATATGAACCCGTTGGACTTGCGTTGCCACCGCTAACTCGGTTTTGGCCTCTTACAGTCAAGCCCAGTATGTGTGTCCCGTCCTCGACTTGGGTCGAGCCCACAAAGATACGAATGGGTTACTGGTTGAAACGGGCCCCCATTACTTGACACAAGCTATCCACCTAAGCTTGGTCCCCTCTAGTATATCCCACTTAACCCCCTTCATGTCCACTTACAAGTTTTAAATTTGGTAAAGGGTTTCCATTAGTAATTCCACATGCCACCCAAGGCACCCACTTAACCCCTATGTCCCACTTACATGTTTTACCTTGGTTAAGTGTTACTAATCGTATTTCCTCATGCCACCCAAGGCACCCACTAGATTCCACATGCCACCTAAGGCACCCAGTTAACCCCCTCATGTCCCACTACATGTTTATCTGGTTAAGTGTTTCTTAATTTATTAAGAACGTAATCTCATAAAGACCTCTCACATTAGACTGACATTTGTGGCAGCTGGATTTGCCGGGCGGGTCCGGGCAGTCTTACACCACAAAAGAGCCTAACCTCGTGTCTTTACAATTTTTACGTATTTAATTTATGCCTAAGACCTCTCACATTAGACTGGCATTTGTGGCAGCTGGATTTGTCGGGCGGGTCCAGGCAGTCTTATACCACAAAAGAGTCTAACCTCGTGTCTTAGACGATTAATTACTCCTAATTAATCATTCCCCAATTTGAATTACTTTCCCTATTCAAATTATCAATCAATTCCAAATTTAACGATGTCCATAATTGACTCAATTATGTCCATCCATTTATGGTATGTAAAATCATACCCATTTTCACTACAATTATATTTTATGCCTCTTAAGGCATTTATGCTCATCTATTTATGGTATATAAATTATACCAAATTCATTACTAATTAATTTTATTCTTTAAAAATAATTACATGCCTTTTTAGGCCATTACATGCCAAATTTACAATATGTGTGTATCCACTATTATCCCCATCATACCCCCGACATTCGTTCGCTTAACATGATGTATACATATTAGACTAGCAAATAATCTAATACTTAAAAAAAGGAATAAACGTCACAAAGTCACATACACACAATAATAGATCAAATTTGCATCTAACTTGCAATTAAGAATTACAACATATTTGCATAGTCTTTCTATTATCAAGGATCCAAACATCAGAGATCTAAAAGGTGTGAGCTTGCATGTATGAACATAGTTTTACACCCAACTAGCCTAGGTAATTACCACAAACTTACATAAACTGTGTATGTCGTCAACCTAAACAAAAAGGTGTCATCTTGCATAACTATGGATCCAATAAAGGTGTTAACTTGAGTAAACTATGGATCCACATAAAGGTGTAAACTTGCATAAATAGGCATGTCATAAATTCAACATAAAAATGTCAACTTGAATATGGATCTAAACTTTAAAGGTGTAAACTTGTATGAATCCAATTATCACTTAAACTTGCATATGAACATAATACCTATACGAACTAGCATATGTTCTACATCCATATTCGCATAAAAACTAATGTTATAAACCTAGGTGATTGGATTATAAAAAGGGATTCATTGACACAATTTAACATCATGAACTACTAGCATATATTTTAGATCCAAACTTACATAACATCATATAATTCGCATACAACTTGCATAATCATATTAACTTGCATAACATCATATATGAAACTTGCATAATCATATTAACTTGCATAACATATTAATCTTGCATAACATCATACATGAAACTTGCATAATCATATTAACTTGCATAACATCATATATGAAACTTTCATAATCATATTAACTTGCATAACATATTAATCTTGCATAACATCATACATGAAACTTGCATAATCATATTAACTTGCATAACATGTTAATCTTGCATAACATCATATATAAAGCTTGCATAACATCATATAATATGAATCAAGTTAATATACATGATTAAACATATGAATTAGATTCACAACCACAACTTATAATCCAATGTATATCACATTATAATTAATTTAGCAATTATTTTGTTAAAGTGATCGAACTCACTATTCAATGAAGCTCTGAAATTCATTAGCATTCCTTTGTTGTAGTTGAATTTTTCTGTTGTAGTTGTTGTTGAAATGAATAGATTAGCTTTATTCTTCTTCTAATTGGCGGCGGCTACTTCTAGGTTTTGGAGTGACGGCATGACGGCCATTGATCTAATTTTTATTTGATTTAGGGTTAGGTCTTAGGGTGTATATATATAGGTGTAGGGAGTTATTTAGGACCATTAGATTAACCCTGAACCATGAGAACCAATCAAATGCAAAATCTGCATTTGAGCGAATCGGCTCACGGGTTGACAGCCAAACACCCTGGATTAACCCCTAGTCGACCCAGCAGGCTCGGGTCGACCTCAAAAATGGGCTGGTTCGGTTATTCCCCTCTCCCAATTCGTTGTTTTGAACATTTTTGCATATTTATTTGTTTAATTTTCAATTATATATATATCAATATATATATTTCTCTGTGCAACCCATTTCACTTAATTCTTTTCTAAAAATTAAGTATACTTTAATTTGTGAATTTTTATGTTATAAAATTACGGGGTGTTACATTCTCCCCTCCTTAAAGGATTTCGTCCCCGAAATCTCCAAGTCAAGAAGAATGTATATCCTACCATCTAATCGTACATCTACTCAACCATCAAACACCAGCATCCATTGTCCTTAAAAGACTTCTAATGCTTTAATGTTTATATGCATAGTGTGTGTATATGTCCATATCTAATGCAAAATTAGGCGGTCTACTGATTCAGTCGACCTCCTCAATGCAATTCATGATAGTGCCATGCATCCAATATGTATGCAAAAGATCCCTAATGATACATATTAATTCTACATGCATGCACAACCATTCAACTTAATGCAACATCCATATGATGGTACAACCATTATACATCCATTACTTAAATATTTGCACACATTTATATGCAATATGCGATATGAAGTGACTGAGCCGATCTAGTGCCTAAAGTGTGTGTATATGCATCCACGAGCAACCACTAGCAAACACTTGCATCCACATGCATCCATCATCCATAACATGTCTCAAACACATGTTTCAACCATAGGATTACCCTATCTAAAGGTCAAAGATACTAGCGAGAGGACATACTAAAGATAAGATAAGTACAAGGTATGCGATAAAGGAGAAATTAAAAGACATACCCTCGAAAAGAAAAGGGTACAATGAACGCATCTTCTCTTCTGTCCCCCAAGTAGCGTTGCTCTCATCATCTCCCCATTGAAATTTGACTAGTTTGACCTCTCGATTCCTCAACTTCTTAATCCTCAATCCAAGAATGCACGTAGGAGCTCGTCGAATCGTCGCATCACACTCGATCTCCCCTTCTCTAAGCAAGCTCGGCTCTACCACTTCTGCGATCTCGTGCAAGCACTTCCTCAAATGTGATACATGGAATACGTCGTGTACACCACTAAGTCTCTCGGGAAACTCCACTCTGTACGCCATCTGCCCAATCCTTTCCTTGATCTTGGTATTCCGTCAACAAAGTCCATCGAGATGCTTTCCCACTTCCATTGTGGGACCTCCAATGGGTGAAGCAATCCACCGGGCTTCTTTTGCTCTGCTTTTCCTTGTTGGCACCCCAAGCATCTAGCGACTTACTCAGCCATGTCCTTCTTCATACTGACCCAAAAGTAAACTCGTCTCATGTCCATGTACATCTTGTCCCTGCCGGGATGAATGGTCATCTTCGAACGATGTGCATCATCAAGAATGGTCTTCTTCAGATTCTCGTCCCGTGGTACACAAAGCCTACCGTCCCTACGCAACCAACCCTTATCATCTAGGGTATACCTACGGAGATGGCTCGATGACTCCCCTCTTATGAGCTTCTCTACTAACTCCATCAACTGTGGGTCATCTTGCTGTGCCTCACCAATCCGTATTAAAAGCGTAGGTCTGACCTCAAGGGCGCTAGCAAACTGGGTACAAAATCAATGGATGGTCTAAAGTCAAAGGTAGAGATAAACTCTAAGCTACGTCGCTCGACAAACAAAGGACTCAATGTCAACTTTTTCCTACTCAAGGCATCCGCCCAACGTTACCCTTGTTAGGGGTATATGCTATCTTGAAATCGTAGGACGCCAAGAACTCCATCCACCCTAACATACCACCTTCCCTAGAGAGCACATGCCCTAAAATCCTCACTTCTTTCCTCCAAAATGGTATTTTGGAGAACTTAGCTTTAAGCTGGTGCGCTTGTAGGGTCCCTAAGCTTTCCCTAAGATGTAGGGCATGCTCTTCTCTGCTTCTAGAGAAAACCAAGATATTATCCCATGCAAAATCGTCATAACTATCCATCTCTCACACAGACCATCCTAGTCGAACTCGACATCCCCCAAGTGCAAGCCCCAAAGGCCTAAACTAATATCAGACAAACACCCAAGGGATACCTCCTTCGAATTCAGATGACCTACGTGAGATGATACTAGTAAGACGGCCAACCAATTGAGCACTTGACCGACTCTGGCTGTCCTTGCCAGTCCTGCTCCAAAACCACCGCTGATCACATAATTGGCTTTGCTTAATCCATTAAGCACATACAAAAACTTATTTCGCGCTTCTGGGTAAACCCCGCACTTTATCTACGACGTCTCCATACTCACGAACCACACAAACAGACTCCCAATCATCGTTGGATGCGTCAGAAGATTCTAGGCAGCTAAGCATCACTGAACCCCTAGGGTCACAAGAAATATGATGGTCTTTCCATAACGAATCAATAGTCTAACTACCCTCCTTTCACAATCTAGGATGGCACCCCACCTGGCTAGCCAATCCACCCCTAGAATCAAACTATAGCCCGTGAAACCAAGGACGAAGGCATTGCATTCAAATCCAACGCCCAAGATAGACACTCTCAAATCCCGACAAACCATCGAAGGATGAGCCGAACCACTAACAGGATTTGAGACTAGGATGGGATCCTTAACTAGACTAGTATTTAGGTGCAGTGTTTCAACCAACGAAGCAGATACTATGAAGCGCCAGAATCAAACAAAGTTCAAACAGAATGATAAAGAAAACCAAATTTCAACCTAGACGGTCCTACCCCCATCAGGTATACCAGCCGTGAGGGAATACAACTACCCTCCAGAAGATCCTGTACTTTGTCCTTGCCTCTTTGGACAATACTAAGGTGTCCTATTTCTCCAAAACAACTAGCCTTTTTCTTCACATTCTCCATTCGTGTCCTCCCACCAAGATGAGGTTTCGTCCTTTATTAACCAAACGGCCATTTGAACCTTCCTCCCATCGTCTATCTTAAAGGTACCAACAAGCCCTCCACTTCCTTGGACTAACTTCTAGCCCGACAAACGTCTAAGTCCCTTGAAGTGGTTTTCCATTCTTCGTACGGAAGTCCTTATTTATCTTAGAAAAAGCATCTATACGCGGAGGGGGAAAACAAACTCAAAAAGAGAAAGAGGAAGAGATTCAAAACAGAGAATCGAAGGAAGGATATATGGCTCTTGGGGATTATGTTCTTAAAATAAACCTTTCTTTCAAAAATACTCTTCTACAAACATATTTTTGAAAGTATTCTTTACAAAAATGCTTTTGAAAAATAGTTTTTCAAAATATCTTATCTGCTCTGGTAACCTTCAGCTGTGATACCACGTGTAACACCCCACGTCCATCAATGTCACTCACAAAGGGAATGCATTAACTTCCATGGAGCATTTTAAGTGAATATAGAACAGAAAATCACAACAAGACAGATATAAAGCAGTACTTGAGAATTAAAAATTTCATTTATTGCAGCGGAAGGTAAATATGTTTGAGTACATCATCAAAACCATAACTAGAGTCAAGTACTTAATATCTATCTTGATAAAATCAGAGTACATAAAGTAAAGACATAATCCCACTACTACTAATAGCCATAAAGAAAAAATGATAGGCTGAACTTTACTTCAGCAATCCGAATCCAAGTGCTCCCAAAAGAGATCCAAATCAAGCTCCACTAGTACTAGTCCCACCCTAAGAACCTGGGGGGAAAAGGAAGAAAAGAGGTGGAAACAAAGGGGGTCAGACATAAAGTCTGGCGAGTCCGATAACTCTAACAACATAATTATTAAAGCAATATGATAAGATATAAGATGGAGAATAAGGTAATGACTGTGTGAACCACATGGGTATGGCAAAGCAATCAAGAGAAACAAAGATAACATTAATTGTGCTTCCTAATCAATGTAGGATAATTACTATATTCTATTGTACTGCACCGTACTGTACTGTACTAGCTCTAACTGCACCCCTACTAGTCACTCTAGAAATTTGATCCATCTTGGCTAAATAGAATGATGATAGCTTCATGTACTACTAGATGTACCCACTATCCTCCATGTTTGACCGTATATCTCTAGTTGCTATCATAGGTACCCAGCGTGTACCTATCCCCACTAGATGTACCCCTTCAATAATTAATAATGGTAATTCCATGTACTCCTAGTTGACGTCATAGGTGCCGTCTGCTCCTATCTCCACTAGGTGTACCCCCTTAATAATTAATAATAATAGTGGTAGCTTCGTGTACCCCTAGCTGACTACATAGGTGCCGTCTACTCCTATCTCCACTAGGTGTACCCACTACCCTGCCCCATTCGATCGGCTCCCTAACTCGTAGATACCCGTGCTGGCCCCACAGTGGGGTATATCACTCCCCAAAGTGGCAACCTGATACCACCAAAAATGCACGGCTTATACCTACACGATGCAACAACGTCTTACCTACCAGCCCGGGTCCACACACGCATATGAACCCGTTGGACTTGCGTTGCCACCGCTAACCCGGTTTTGGCCTCTTACAGTCAAGCCCAGTATGCGTGTCCCGTCCTCGACTTGGGTCGAGCCCACAAAGATACGAATGGGTTACTGGTTGAAACGGGCCCCCATTACTTGACACAAGCTATCCACCTAAGCTTGGTCCCCTCTAGTATATCCCACTTAATCCCCTTCATGTCCACTTACATGTTTTAAATTTGGTAAAGGGTTTCCATTAGTAATTCCACATGCCACCCAAGGCACCCACTTAACCCCTATGTCCCACTTACATGTTTTACCTTGGTTAAGTGTTACTAATCGTATTTCCTCATGCCACCCAAGGCACCCACTAGATTCCACATGCCACCTAAGGCACCCAGTTAACCCCCTCATGTCCCACTACATGTTTATCTGGTTAAGTGTTTCTTAATTTATTAAAACCGTAATCTCATAAAGACCTCTCACATTAGAATGACATTTGTGGCAGCTGGATTTGCCGGGCGGGTCCGGGCAGTCTTACACCACAAAAGAGCCTAACCTCGTGCCTTTACAGTTTTTACGTATTTAATTTATGCCTAAGACCTCTCACATTAGACTGGCATTTGTGGCAGCTGGATTTGCCCGGCGGGTCCAGGCAGTCTTATACCACAAAAGAGTCTAACCTCGTGTCTTAGACGATTAATTACTCCTAATTAATCATTCCCCAATTCGAATTACTTTCCCTATTCAAATTATCAATCAATTCCAAATTTAACGATGTCCATAATTGACTCAATTATGTCCATCCATTTATGGTATGTAAAATCATACCCATTTTCACTACAATTATATTTTATGCCTCTTAAGGCATTTATGCTCATCTATTTATGGTATATAAATTATACCAATTTCATTACTAATTAATTTTATTCTTTAAAAATAATTACATGCCTTTTTAGGCCATTACATGCCAAATTTACAATATGTGTGTATCCACTATTATCCCCATCATACCCCCGACATTCGTTCGCTTAACATGATGTATACATATTAGACTAGCAAATAATCTAATACTTAAAAAAAGGAATAAACGTCACAAAGTCACATACACACAATAATAGATCAAATTTGCATCTAACTTGCAATTAAGAATTACAACATATTTGCATAGTCTTTCTATTATCAAGGATCCAAACATCAGAGATCTAAAAGGTGTGAGCTTGCATGTATGAACATAGTTTTACACCCAACTAGCCTAGGTAATTACCACAAACTTACATAAACTGTGTATGTCGTCAACCTAAACAAAAAGGTGTCATCTTGCATAACTATGGATCCAATAAAGGTGTTAACTTGAGTAAACTATGGATCCACATAAAGGTGTAAACTTGCATAACTAGGCATGTCATAAATTCAACATAAAAATGTCAACTTGAATATGGATCTAAACTTTAAAGGTGTAAACTTGTATGAATCCAATTATCACTTAAACTTGCATATGAACATAATACCTATACGAACTAGCATATGTTCTACATCCATATTCGCATAAAAACTAATGTTATAAACCTAGGTGATTGGATTATAAAAAGGGATACATTGACACAATTTAACATCATGAACTACTAGCATATATTTTAGATCCAAACTTACATAACATCATATAATTCGCATACAACTTGCATAATCATATTAACTTGCATAACATCATATATGAAACTTGCATAATCATATTAACTTGCATAACATATTAATCTTGCATAACATCATACATGAAACTTGCATAATCATATTAACTTGCATAACATGTTAATCTTGCATAACATCATATATAAAGCTTGCATAACATCATATAATATGAATCAAGTTAATATACATGATTAAACATATGAATTAGATTCACAACCACAACTTATAATCCAATGTATATCACATTATAATTAATTTAGCAATTATTTTGTTAAAGTGATCGAACTCACTGTTCAATGAAGCTCTGAAATTTATTAGCATTCCTTTGTTGTAGTTGAATTTGCTGTTGTAGTTGTTGTTGAAATGAATAGATTAGATTTATTCTTCTTCTAATTGGCGGCGGCTACTTCTAGGTTTTGGAGTGACGGCATGACGGCCATTGATCTAATTTTTATTTGATTTAAGGTTAGGTCTTAGGGTGTATATATATATAGGTGTAGGGAGTTATTTAGGACCATTAGATTAACCCTGAACCATGAGAACCAATCAAATGCAAAATCTGCATTTGAGCGAATCGGCTCACGGGTTGACAGCCAAACACCCTGGATTAACCCCTAGTCGACCCAGCAAGCTCGGGTCGACCTCAAAAATGGGCTGGTTCGGTTATTCCCCTCTCCCAATTCGTTGTTTTGAACATTTTTGCATATTTATTTGTTTAATTTTCAATTATATATATATATCAATATATATATATTTCTCTGTGCAACCCATTTCACTTAATTCTTTTCTAAAAATTAAGTATACTTTAATTTGTGAATTTTTATGTTATAAAATTACGGGGTGTTACATTCTCCCCTCCTTAAAGGATTTCGTCCCTGAAATCTCCAAGTCAAGAAGAATGTATATCCTACTATCTAATCGTCCATCTACTCAACCATCAAACACCAGCATCCATTGTCCTTAAAATACTTCTAATGCTTTAATGTTTATATGCATAGTGTGTGTATATGTCCATATCTAATGCAAAATTAGGCGGTCTACTGATTCAGTCGACCTCCTCAATGCAATTCATGATAGTGCCATGCATCCAATATGTATGCAAAAGATCCCTAATGATACATATTAATTCTACATGCATGCACAACCATTCAACTTAATGCAACATCCATATGATGGTACAATCATTATAAATCCATTACTTAAATATTTGCACACATTTATATGCAATATGCGATATGAAGTGACTGAGCCGATCTAGTGCCTAAAGTGTGTGTATATGCATCCACGAGCAACCATTAGCAAACACTTGCATCCACATGCATCCATCATCCATAACATGTCTCAAACACATGTTTCAACCATAGGATTACCCTATCTAAAGGTCAAAGATACTAGCGAGAGGACATACTAAAGATAAGATAAGTACAAGGTATGCGATAAAGGAGAAATTAAAAGACATACCCTCGAAAAGAAAAGGGTACAATGAACGCATCTTCTCTTCTGTCCCCCAAGTAGCGTTGCTCTCATCATCTCCCCATTGAAATTTGACTAGTTTGACCTCTCGATTCCTCAACTTCTTAACCTCCAATCCAAGAATGCACGTAGGAGCTCGTCGAATCGTCGCATCACACTCGATCTCCCCTTCTCTAAGCAAGCTCGGCTCTACCACTTCCGCGATCTCGTGCAAGCACTTCCTCAAATGTGATACATGGAATACGTTGTGTACACCACTAAGTCTCTCGGGCAACTCCACTCTGTACGCCATCTGCCCAATCCTTTCCTTGATCTTGGTATTCCGTCAACAAAGTCCATCGAGACGCTTTCCCACTTCCATTGTGGGACCTCCAATGGGTGAAGCAATCCACCGGGCTTCTTTTGCTCTGCTTTTCCTTGTTGGCACCCCAAGCATCTAGGGACTTACTCAGCCATGTCCTTCTTCATACCGACCCAAAAGTAAACTCGTCTCATGTCCATGTACATCTTGTCCCTGCCGGGATGAATGGTCATCTTCGAACGATGTGCATCATCAAGAATGGTCTTCCTCAGATTCTCGTCCCGTGGTACACAAAGCCTACCGTCCCTACGCAACCAACCCTTATCATCTAGGGTATACCTACGGAGATGGCTCGATGACTCCCCTCTTATGAGCTTCTCTACTAACTCCATCAACTGTGGGTCATCTTGCAGTGCCTCACCAATCCATATTAAAAGCGTAGGTCTGACCTCAAGGGCGCTAGCAAACTGGGTACAAAATCAATGGATGGTCTAAAGTCAAAGGTAGAGATAAACTCTAAGCTACGTCGCTCGACAAACAAAGGACTCAATGTCAACTTTTTCCTACTCAAGGCATCCGCCCAACGTTACCCTTGTTAGGGGTATATGCTATCTTGAAATCGTAGGATGCCAAGAACTCCATCCACCCTAACATACCACCCTTCCCTAGAGAGCACATGCCCTAAAATCCTCACTTCTTTCCTCCAAAATGGTATTTTGGAGAACTTAGCTTTAAGCTGGTGCGCTTGTAGGGTCCCTAAGCTTTCCCTAAGATGTAGGGCATGCTCTTCTCTGCTTCTAGAGAAAACCAAGATATTATCCCATGCAAAATCGTCACAACTATCCATCTCTCACACAGACCATCCTAGTCGAACTCGACATCCCCCAAGTGCAAGCCCCAAAGGCCTAAACCAATATCAGACAAACACCTAAGGGATACCTCCTTCGAATTCAGATGACCTACGTGAGATGATACTAGTAAGACGGCCAACCAATTGAGCACTTGACCGACTCTGGCTGTCCTTGCCAGTCCTGCTCCAAAACCACCGCTGATCACATAATTGGCTTTGCTTAATCCATTAAGCACATACAAAAACTTATTTCGCGCTTCTGGGTAAACCCCGCACTTTATCAACGACGTCTCCATACTCACGGACCACACAAACAGACTCCCAATCATTGTTGGATGCGTCAGAAGATTCTAGGCAGCTAAGCATCACTGAACCCCTAGGGTCACAAGAAATATGAGGGTCTTTCCATAACGAATCAATAGTCTAACTACCCTCCTTTCACAATCTAGGATGGCACCCCGCCTGGCTAGCCAATCCACCTCTAGAATCAAACTATAGCCCGTGAAACCAAGGACGAAGGCGTTGCATTCAAATCCAACGCCCAAGATAGACACTCTCAAATCCCGACAAACCATCGAAGGATGAGCCGAACCACCAACAGGATTTGAGACTAGGATGGGATCCTTAACTAGACTAGTATTTAGGTGCAGTGTTTCAACTAACGAAGCAGATACTATGAAGCGCCAGAATCAAACAAAGTTCAAACAGGATGATAAAGAAAAACAAATTTCAACCTAGACGGTCCTACCCCCATCAGGTATACCAGCCGTGAGGGAATACAACTACCCTCCAGAAGATCCTGTACTTTGTCCTTGCCTCTTTAGACAATACTAAGGTGTCCAATTTCTCCAAAACAACTAGCCTTTTTCTTCACATTCTCCATTCGTGTCCTCCCACCAAGATGAGGTTTCGTCCTTTATTAACCAAACGGCCATTTGAACCTTCCTCCCATCGTCTATCTTAAAGGTACCAACAAGCCCTCCACTTCCTTGGACTAACTTCTAGCCCGACAAACGTCTAAGTCCCTTGAAGTGGTTTTCCATTCTTCGTACGGAAGTCCTTATTTATCTTAGAAAAAGCATCTATACGCGGAGGGGGAAAACAAACTCAAAAAGAGAAAGAGGAAGAGATTCAAAACAGAGAATCGAAGGAAGGATGTATGGCTCTTGGGGATTATGTTCTTAAAATAAACCTTTCTTTCAAAAATATTCTTCTACAAACATATTTTTGAAAGTATTCTTTACAAAAATGCTTTTGAAAAATAGTTTTTCAAAATATCTTATCTGCTCTGGTAACCTTCAACTCTGATACCACGTGTAACACCCCACGTCCATCAATGTCACTCACAAAGGGAATGCATTAACTTCCATGGAGCATTTTAAGTGAATATAGAACAGAAAATCACAACAAGACAGATATAAAGCAGTACTTGAGAATTAAAAACTTCATTTATTGCAGCGGAAGGTAAATATGTTTGAGTACATCATCAAAACCATAACTAGAGTCAAGTACTTAATATCTATCTTGATAAAATCAGAGTACATAAAGTAAAGACATAATCCCACTACTACCAATAGCCATAAAGAAAAAATGATAGGCTGAAATTTACTTCAGCAATCCGAATCCAAGTGCTCCCAAAAGAGATCCAAATCAAGCTCCACTAGTACTAGTCCCACCCTAAGAACCTTGGGGGAAAAGGAAGAAAAGAGGTGGAAACAAAGGGGGTCAGACATAAAGTCTGGTGAGTCCGATAACTCTAACAACATAATTATTAAAGCAATATGATAAGATATAAGCTGGAGAATAAGGTAATGACTGTGTGAACCACATGGGTATGGCAAAGCAATCAAGAGAAACAAAGATAACATTAATTGTGCTTCCTAATCAATGTAGGATAATTACTATATTCTATTGTACTGCACCGTACTGTACTGTACTAGCTCTAACTGCACCCCTACTAGTCACTCTAGAAATTTGATCCATCTTGGCAAAATAGAATGATGATAGCTTCATGTACTACTAGATGTACCCACTATCCTCCATGTTTGACCGTATATCTCCAGTTGCTATCATAGGTACCCAGCGTGTACCTATCCCCACTAGATGTACCCCTTCAATAATTAATAATGGTAATTCCATGTACTCCTAGCTGACGTCATAGGTGTCGCCTGCTCCTATCTCCACTAGGTGTACCCCCTTATTAATTAATAATAATAGTGGTAGCTTCGTGTACCCTTAGCTGACTACATAGGTGCCGTCTGCTCCTATCTCCACTAGGTGTACCCACTACCCTTCCCCATTCGATCGGCTCCCTAACTCGTAGATACCCGTGCTGGCCCCACAGTGGGGTGTATCACTCCCCAAAGTGGCAACCCGATACCACCAAAAATGCACGGCTTATACCTACACGATGCAACAACGTCTTACCTACCAGCCCGGGTCCACACACGCATATGAACCCGTTGGACTTGCGTTGCCACCGCTAACCCGTTTTTGGCCTCTTACAGTCAAGCCCAGTATGCGTGTCCCGTCCTCGACTTGGGTCGAGCCCACAAAGATACGAATGAGTTACTGGTTGAAACGGGCCCCCATTACTTGACACAAGCTATCCACCTAAGCTTGGTCCCCTCTAGTATATCCCACTTAACCCCCTTCATGTCCACTTACATGTTTTAAATTTGGTAAAGGGTTTCCATTAGTAATTCCACATGCCACCCAAGGCACCCACTTAACCCCTATGTCCCACTTACATGTTTTACCTTGGTTAAGTGTTACTAATCGTATTTTCTCATGCCACCCAAGGCACCCACTAGATTCCACATGCCACCTAAGGCACCCACTTAACCCCCTCATGTCCCACTACATGTTTATCTGGTTAAGTGTTTCTTAATTTATTAAGAACGTAATCTCATAAAGACCTCTCACATTAGACTGACATTTGTGGCAGCTGGATTTGCCGGGCGGGTCCGGGCAGTCTTACACCACAAAAGAGCCTAACCTCGTGTCTTTACAATTTTTACGTATTTAATTTATGCCTAAGACCTCTCACATTAGACTGGCATTTGTGGCAGCTGGATTTGCCGGGCGGGTCCGGGCAGTCATATACCACAAAAGAGTCTAACCTCGTGTCTTAGACGATTAATTACTCCTAATTAATCATTCCCCAATTTGAATTACTTTCCCTATTCAAAATATCAATCAATTCCAAATTTATCAATGTCCATAATTGACTCAATTATGTCCATCCATTTATGGTATGTAAAATCATACCCATTTTCACTACAATTATATTTTATGCCTCTTAAGGCATTTATGCTCATCTATTTATGGTATATAAATTATACCAATTTCATTACTAATTAATTTTATTCTTTAAAATTAATTACATGCCTTTTTAGGCCATTACATGCCAAATTTACAATATGTGTGTATCCACTATTATCCCCATCATACCCCCGACATTCGTTCGCTTAACATGATGTATACATATTAGACTAGCAAATAATCTAATACTTAAAAAAAGGAATAAACGTCACAAAGTCACATACACACAATAATAGATCAAATTTGCATCTAACTTGCAATTAAGAATTACAACATATTTGCATAGTCTTTCTATTATCAAGGATCCAAACATCATAGATCTAAAAGGTGTGAGCTTGCATGTATGAACATAGTTTTACACCCAACTAGCCTAGGTAATTACCACAAACTTACATAAACTGTGTATGTCGTCAACCTAAACAAAAAGGTGTCATCTTGCATAACTATGGATCCAATAAAGGTGTTAACTTGAGTAAACTATGGATCCACATAAAGGTGTAAACTTGCATAACTAGACATGTCATAAATTCAACATAAAAATGTCAACTTGAATATGGATATAAACTTTAAAGGTGTAAACTTGTATGAATCCAATTATCACTTAAACTTGCATATGAACATAATACCTATACGAACTAGCATATGTTCTACATCCATATTCGCATAAAAACAAATGTTATAAACCTAGGTGATTGGATTATAAAAAGGGATTCATTGATACAATTTAACATCATGAACTACTAGCATGTATTTTAGATACAAACTTACATAACATCATATAATTCGCATACAACTTGCATAATCATATTAACTTGCATAACATCATAAATGAAACTTGCATAATCATATTAACTTGCATAACATATTAATCTTGCATAACATCATACATGAAACTTGCATAATCATATTAACTTGCATAACATCATATATGAAATTTGCATAATCATATTAACTTGCATAACATATTAATCTTGCATAACATCATACATGAAACTTGCATAATCATATTAACTTGCATAACATGTTAATCTTGCATAACATCATATATAAAGCTTGCATAACATCATATAATATGAATCAAGTTAATATACATGATTAAACATATAAATTAGATTCACAACCACAACTTATAATCCAATGTATATCACATTATAATTAATTTAGCAATTATTTTTTTAAAGTGATCGAACTCACTAATCAATGAAGCTCTGAAATTTATTAGCATTCCTTTGTTGTAGTTGAATTTGCTGTTGTAGTTGTTGTTGAAATGAATAGATTAGCTTTATTCTTCTTCTAATTGGCGGCAGCTACTTCTAGGTTTTGGAGTGACGGCATGACGGCCATTGATCTAATTTTTATTTGATTTAGGGTTAGGTCTTAAGGTGTATATATATAGGTGTAGGGAGTTATTTAGGACCATTAGATTAACACTGAACCATGAGAACCAATCAAATGCAAAATCTGCATTTGAGCGAATCGGCTCACGGGTTGACAGCCAAACACCCTGGATTAACCCCTAGTCGACCCAGCGAGCTCGGGTCGACCTTAAAAATGGGCTGGTTCGGTTATTCCCCTCTCCCAATTCGCTGTTTTGAACATTTTTGCATATTTATTTGTTTAATTTTCAATTATATATATATCAATATATATATATTTCTCTGTGCAACCCATTTCACTTAATTCTTTTCTAAAAATTAAGTATACTTTAATTTGTGAATTTTTATGTTATAAAATTACGGGGTGTTACATTCTCCCCTCCTTAAAGGATTTCGTCCCCGAAATCTCCAAGTCAAGAAGAATGTATATCCTACCATCTAATCGTCCATCTACTCAACCATCAAACACCAGCATCCATTGTCCTTAAAAGACTTCTAATGCTTTAATGTTTATATGCATAGTGTGTGTATATTTCCATATCTAATGCAAAATTAGGCGGTCTACAGATTCAGTCGACCTCCTCAATGCAATTCATAATAGTGCCATGCATCCAATATGTATGCAAAAGATCCCTAATGATACATATTAATTCTACATGCGTGCACAACCATTCAACTTAATGCAACATCCATATGATGGTACAACCATTATACATCCATTACTTAAATATTTGCACACATTTATATGCAATGTGCGATATGAAGTGACTGAGCCGATCTAGTGCCTAAAGTGTGTGTATATGCATCCACGAGCAACCACTAGCAAACACTTGCATCCACATGCATCCATCATCCATAGCATGTCTCAAACACATGTTTCAACAATAGGATTACCCTATCTAAAGGTCAAAGATACTAGCGAGAGGACATACTAAAGATAAGATAAGTACAAGGTATGCGATAAAGGAGAAATTAAAAGACATACCCTCGAAAAGAAAAGGGTACAATGAACGCATCTTCTCTTCTGTCCCCCAAGTAGCGTTGCTCTCGTCATCTCCCCATTGAAATTTGACTAGTTTGACCTCTCGATTCCTCAACTTCTTAATCTCCAACCCAAGAATGCACGTAGGAGCTCGTCGAATCATCGCATCACACTCGATCTCCCCTTCTCTAAGCAAGCTCGGCTCTACCACTTCCACGATCTCGTGCAAGCACTTCCTCAAATGTGATACATGGAATACGTCGTGTACACCACTAAGTCTCTCGGGCAACTCCACTCTGTACGCCATCTGCCCAATCCTTTCCTTGATCTTGGTATTCCATCAACAAAGTCCATCGAGACGCTTTCCCACTTCCATTGTGGGACCTCCAATGGGTGAAGCAATCCACTGGGCTTCTTTTGCTCTGCTTTTCCTTGTTGGCACACCAAGCATCTAGCGACATACTCGGCCATGTCCTTCTTCATACCAACCCAAAAGTAAACTCGTCTCATGTCCATGTACATCTTGTCCCTGCCGGGATGAATGGTCATCTTCGAACGATGTGCATCATCAAGAATGGTCTTCCTCAGATTCTCGTCCCGTGGTACACAAAGCCTACCGTCCCTACGCAACTAACCCTTATCATCTAGGGTATACCTACGGAGATGGCTCGATGACTCCCCTCTTATAAGCTTCTCTACTAACTCCATCAACTGTGGGTCATCTTGCTGTGCCTCACCAATCCGTATTAAAAGCGTAGGTCTGACCTCAAGGGCGCTAGCAAACTGGGTACAAAATCAATGGATGGTCTAAAGTCAAAGGTAGAGATAAACTCTAAGCTACGTCGCTCGACAAACAAAGGACTCAATGTCAACTTTTTCCTACTCAAGGCATCCGCCCAACGTTACCCTTGTTAGGGGTATATGCTATCTTGAAATCGTAGGACGCCAAGAACTCCATCCACCCTAACATACCACCCTTCCCTAGAGATCACATGCCCTAAAATCCTCACTTCTTTCCTCCAAAATGGTATTTTGGAGAACTTAGCTTTATACTGGTGCGCTTGTAGGGTCCCTAAGCTTTCCCTAAGATGTAGGGCATGCTCTTCTCTGCTTCTAGAGAAAACTAAGATATTATCCCATGCAAAATCGTCACAACTATCCATCTCTCACACAGACCATCCTAGTCGAACTCGACATCCCCCAAGTGCAAGCCCCAAAGGCCTAAACCAATATCAGACAAACACCCAAGGGATACCTCCTTCGAATTCAGACGACCTACGTGAGATGATACTAGTAAGACGGCCAACCAATTGAGCACTTGACCGACTCTGGCTGTCCTTGCCAGTCCTGCTCCAAAACCACCGCTGATCACATAATTGGCTTTGCTTAATCTATTAAGCACATACAAAAACTTATTTCGTGCTTCTGGGTAAACCCCGCATTTTATCAACGACGTCTCCATACTCACAGACCACACAAACAGACTCCCAATCATCGTTGGGTGCGTCAGAAGATTCTAGGCAGCTAAGCATCACTGAACCCCTAGGGTCACAAGAAATATGAGGGTCTTTCCATAACGAATCAATAGTCTAACTACCCTCCTTTCACAATCTAGGATGGCACCCCGCCTGGCTAGCCAATCCACCCCTAGAATCAAACTATAGCCCGTGAAACCAAGGACGAAGGCGTTGCATTCAAATCCAACGCCCAAGATAGACACTCTCAAATCCCGACAAACCATCGAAGGATGAGCCGAACCACCAACAGGATTTGAGACTAGGATGGGATCCTTAACTAGACTAGTATTTAGGTGCAGTGTTTCAACTAACGAAGCAGATACTATGATGCGCCAGAATCAAACAAAGTTCAAACAGGATGATAAAGAAAACCAAATTTCATCCTAGACGGTCCTACCCCCATAAGGTATACCAGCCGTGAGGGAATACAACTACCCTCCAGAAGATCCTATACTTTGTCCTTGCCTCTTTGGACAATACTAAGGTGTCCTATTTCTCCAAAACAACTAGCCTTTTTCTTCACATTCTCCATTTGTGTCCTCCCACTAAGATGAGGTTTCGTCCTTTATTAACCAAACGGCCATTTGAACCTTCCTCCCATCGTCTATCTTAAAGGTACCAACAAGCCCTCCACTTCCTTGGACTAACTTCTAGCCCAACAAACGTCTAAGTCCCTTGAAGTGGTTTTCCATTCTTCGTACGGAAGTCCTTATTTATCTTAGAAAAAGCATCTATACGCGGAGGGGGAAAACAAACTCAAAAAGAGAAAGAGGAAGAGATTCAAAACAGAGAATCGAAGGAAGGATATATGGCTCTTGGGGATTATGTTCTTAAAATAAACCTTTCTTTCAAAAATACTCTTCTACAAACATATTTTTGAAAGTATTCTTTACAAAAATGCTTTTGAAAAATAGTTTTTCAAAATATCTTATCTGCTCTGGTAACCTTCAGCTCTGATACCACGTGTAACACCCCACGTCCATCAATGTCACTCACAAAGGGAATGCATTAACTTCCATGGAGCATTTTAAGTGAATATAGAACAGAAAATCACAACAAGACAGATATAAAGCAGTACTTGAGAATTAAAAACTTCATTTATTGCAGCGGAAGGTAAATATGTTTGAGTACATCATCAAAACCATAACTAGAGTCAAGTACTTAATATCTATCTTGATAAAATCAGAGTACATAAAGTAAAGACATAATCCCACTACTACCAATAGCCATAAAGAAAAAATGATAGGCTGAACTTTACTTCAGCAATCCGAATCCAAGTGCTCCCAAAAGAGATCCAAATCAAGCTCCACTAGTACTAGTCCCACCCTAAGAACCTGGGGGGAAAAGTAAGAAAAGAGGTGGAAACAAAGGGGGTCAGACATAAAGTCTGGCGAGTCCGATAACTCTAACAACATAATTATTAAAGCAATATGATAAGATATAAGCTGGAGAATAAGGTAATGACTGTGTGAACCACATGGGTATGGCAAGGCAATCAAGAGAAACGAAGATAACATTAATTGCGCTTCCTAATCAATGTAGGATAATTACTATATTCTATTGTACTCCACCGTACTGTACTATACTAGCTCTAACTGCACCCCTACTAGTCACTCTAGAAATTTGATCCATCTTGGCTAAATAGAATGATGATAGCTTCATGTACTACTAGATGTACCCACTATCCTCCATGTTTGACCGTATATCTCTAGTTGCTATCATAGGTACCCAGCGTGTACCTATCCCTACTAGATGTACCCCTTCAATAATTAATAATGGTAATTCCATGTACTCCTAGCTGATGTCATAGGTGCCGCCTGCTCCTATCTCCACTAGGTGTACCCCCTTAATAATTAATAATAATAGTGGTAGCTTCATGTACCCCTAGCTGACTACATAGGTGTCGTCTGCTCCTATCTCCACTAGGTGTACCCACTACCCTTCCCCATTCGATCGGCTCCCTAACTCGTAGATACCCGTGCTGGCCCCACAGTGGGGGTGTATCACTCCCCAAAGTGGCAACCCGATACCACCAAAAATGCATGGCTTATACCTACATGATGCAACAACGTCTTACCTACCAGCCCGGGTCCACACACGCATATGAACCCGTTGGATTTGTGTTGCCACCGCTAACCCGGTTTTGGCCTCTTACAGTCAAGCCCAGTATGCGTGTCCCGTCCTCGACTTGGGTCGAGCCCACAAAGATACGAATGGGTTACTGGTTGAAACGGGCCCCCATTACTTGACACTAGCTATCCACCTAAGCTTGGTCCCCTCTAGTATATCCCACTTAACCCCCTTCATGTCCACTTACATGTTTTAAATTTGGTAAAGGGTTTCCATTATTAATTCCACATGCCACCCAAGGCACCCACTTAACCCCTATGTCCCACTTACATGTTTTACCTTGGTTAAGTGTTACTAATCGTATTTCCTCATGCCACCCAAGGCACCCACTAGATTCCACATGCCACCTAAGGCACCCACTTAACCCCCTCATGTCCCACTACATGTTTATCTGGTTAAGTGTTTCTTAATTTATTAAGAACGTAATCTCATAATGACCTCTCACATTAGACTGATATTTGTGGCAGCTGGATTTGCCGGGCGGGTCCGGGCAGTCTTACACCACAAAAGAGCCTAACCTCGTGTCTTTACAATTTTTACGTATTTAATTTATGCCTAAGACCTCTCACATTAGACTGGCATTTGTGGCAGCTGGATTTGCCGGGCGGGTCCGGGCAGTCTTATACCACAAAAGAGTCTAACCTCGTGTCTTAGACGATTAATTACTCCTAATTAATCATTCCCCAATTTGAATTACTTTCCCTATTCAAATTATCAATCAATTCCAAATTTAACGATGTCCATAATTGACGCAATTATGTCCATCCATTTATGGTATGTAAAATCATACCCATTTTCACTACAATTATATTTTATGCCTCTTAAGGCATTTATGCTCATCTATTTATGGTATATAAATTATACCAATTTCATTACTAATTAATTTTATTCTTTAAAATTAATTACATGCCTTTTTAAGCCATTACATGCCAAATTTACAATATGTGTGTATCCACTATTATCCCCATCATACCCCCGACATTCGTTCGCTTAACATGATGTATACATATTAGACTAGCAAATAATCTAATACTTAAAAAAAGGAATAAACGTCACAAAGTCACATACACACAATAATAGATCAAATTTGCATCTAACTTGCAATTAAGAATTACAACATATTTGCATAGTCTTTCTATTATCAAGGATCCAAACATCATAGATCTAAAAGGTGTGAGCATGTATGAACATAGTTTTACACCCAACTAGCCTAGGTAATTACCACAAACTTACATAAACTGTGTATGTCGTCAACCTAAACAAAAAGGTGTCATCTTGCATAACTATGGATCCAATAAAGGTGTTAACTTGAGTAAACTATGGATCCACATAAAGGTGTAAACTTGCATAACTAGGCATGTCATAAATTCAACATAAAAATGTCAACTTGAATATGGATCTAAACTTTAAAGGTGTAAACTTGTATGAATCCAATTATCACTTAAACTTGCATATGAACATAATACCTATACGAACTAGCATATGTTCTACATCCATATTCGCATAAAAACTAATGTTATAAACCTAGGTGATTGGATTATAAAAAGGAATTCATTGACACAATTTAGCATCATGAACTACTAGCATATATTTTAGATCCAAACTTACATAACATCATATAATTCGCATACAACTTGCATAATCATATTAACTTGCATAACATCATATATGAAACTTGCATAATCATATTAACTTGCATAACATATTAATCTTGCATAACATCATACATGAAACTTGCATAATCATATTGAATTGCATAACATCATATATGAAACTTGCATAATCATATTAACTTGCATAACATATTAATCTTGCATAACATCATACATGAAACTTGCATAATCATATTAACTTGCATAACATGTTAATCTTGCATAACATCATATATAAAGCTTGCATAACATCATATAATATGAATCAAGTTAATATACATGATTAAACATATGAATTAGATTCACAACCACTACTTATAATCCAATGTATATCACATCATAATTAATTTAGCAATTATTTTGTTAAAGTGATCGAACTCACCATTCAATGAAGCTCTGAAATTTATTAGCATTCCTTTGTTGTAGTTGAATTTGCTGTTGTAGTTGTTGTTGAATTGAATAGATTAGCTTTATTCTTCTTCTAATTGGCGGCGGCTACTTCTAGGTTTTGGAGTGACGGCATGACGGCCATTGATCTAATTTTTATTTGATTTAGGGTTAGGTCTTAGGGTGTATATATATAGGTGTAGGGAGTTATTTAGGACCATTAGATTAACCCTGAACCATGAGAACCAATCAAATGCAAAATCTGCATTTGAGCGAATCGGCTCACGGGTTGACAGCCAAACACCCTGCATTAACCCCTAGTCGACCCAGCGAGCTCGGGTCGACCTCAAAAATGGGCTGGTTTGGTTATTCCCCTCTCCCAATTCGCTGTTTTGAACATTTTTTGCATTTTTATTTGTTTAATTTTCAGTTACATATATATCAATATATATATATTTCTCTGCGCAACCCATTTCACTTAATTCTTTTCTAAAAATTAAGTATACTTTAATTTGTGAATTTTTATGTTATAAAATTACGGGGTGTTACAACATGCTAGAGTGGTCCAGACATATTAGTATTTATTTCGCTATGTATTGTATATAAGGATAGATTATTATAGTTGTCCAGGTGTATTGATTAACTGCAGTACTTTGATGAAATGCAAGTATTATTACAAGTTCTTTATATAGGAATATTTCTTTAATGTATTTGTTCCATTGCGATATGAGACTCTGTGTTGTTGATCCACTTCTTTTCCTATTCTACTATTTCTTTCTTTCTTTTCTCACCCTTTATTTTTGTTCTATTAACTATTTTGTGGGATTGATACTTAGATTTTTACAAGTAATATGGGTTTATGTATTATTGTCGAAATTCGAGAGTCGAATTTATACATTAGGTCGTTACACCCATTTTAATGAAAAAGAGACTTAAGATCATAAGTAGCGAAATCACCAAAAACCTTAAATTTCCCGCGTCGACTTTACCAAAGTTTACATAGCATATGTAATATTTGATAACATCTGAGTTATTGTGAAGGAAGGCTTTTGTTTTCTTGGTTATCATCATTGTTTTTAGTGTTCTTGAGGAAGCCATTCGAGAGTTGTTTTTAAAGAGTATAGGAAAATGAAGATAAGTTTGAATTTTGAATAAAAGGTAGTGTTAACGATATTTTTCGTCAACACCGGAGATAGGTCTAGGGAAGAGGACCTAAGGGGAAAATAGGGTTAACTAGTTCCCACAAGCTTGAGTTAGTTCACTGTTTCCTAGATATCAAGGTCTAAAGCTCGAAAGATTAGTTACTATTCTCACAAAGGGGTGAGCATCATGATTACATGAATTAAGAACCAATAATTATCTTAGGATAAGGGTTCCCTAAACACAACATGAGATAGGAAGCTAAATGGCTTATAGGAAGAGGTTTTTTAAAGGTATTGAGAAAAGGTTAAATCTTGTATAGGAAACCTTCATCATGTAGAAAGCATAAAGTACTTTGTAAAGGAAACAACTAAGGAAATATATAGGAAACACGCTAAGTGTTGATCCACTTTTCATTGCTCATTGATTTGGATTACATAAGGGTTTACAAAGGAAATCCCTAAATCGATTTAGAATTATGGTTTATTCTAGAAGAAAAGAGTACAAGATTGAGAAATGAGAATTCAGCCTCGAAAATGAGACCTTAGGGTCGTATTTATAGACAAATTGGCACCCCTTATGTCATTGGGCCAGCATAAACTTTTGTCGGCCGCTTTTCCTTCTTGTTTCAGTTGGCTTGGCTCTCGACCGCACTTTTGGCCTTGCTTATTTCTTTTAGGATGCCGGTCTTGGCTCTCGGAAGAATGGCCTTGGTCTTTGGAGCTTCTCTTTGATGTTATTTCTATTTCCATTGTATCAATGCCAAATTTATTAGTATTGATAGCTTTGGCTTCCGGCTATGTGCTTTCGGTTATGAGCTTTCAGATTTGCTATTAATTCTTTATGAAGCTTGTCATTGTGCTTCAAGTGTGTTGTTTCGGGAAACGCCACACCATTTGGTATCGACACTAAGCGAATTAGTGTGGATAGCTTGTCTCTTAAGAAGCTTTGACTTTCCTTTCGGCATACTCTAAAGTGGGCTTCAGTCTTCCGGAGGGGTGCTCCTGGTGTCTTGCTTGTTGATTACTGAAGTTGCCTTCCGGTGATTATCAAGCTTGGGTCCCGGTAGATGGTTTTCGGATGGTTCTTCCCGAGTCTTGAGTCCCAGCGCTTTTGATGCTTTCTTCTTTTTTTTGTATTGGCATTAAGAAAGTTAATGCCGGTAGCCTTTTTTCCCTTGTTAGTGTCGGGTTTTAGGCTTTTGTTCTTTCTCTTCATCTGCTACCGGTTTTAGGTGACTTGCCTTCGGGAAGGTAATCTTGTTAGCTACCATTAGTGCTGGAATTACCCTACCAGTACTTTTTCTTTACATTGGATTCAAGGTCTCCTTTTTTATGATGGTGTCGGTTGCTCGTTGTTCTGAATGCTTTCGGCTTTGTCCTGCACCGAGCCTTTGCTTACATATTACTCTTCTATGCTTATGATGGTCTGATACCCCTTCACCATCAGCCTGTCTCGATGTTGATTTTGGTAGTGACATTTGCTCCTTAGTGAAGCTGTATCTTCAACTTTTCAAGTCAAGGTTTTTCGATCATTGTACTGTATGGCTCCGAATATGAAGGGTTTCCACCTTCATCCTTTTAGGATGGATCTGCCCCATTGATTTGATCTCATTCAAGCGGCTGGGATTGAAAGAGCATCTTTGTCATAAGTTCCTCCTTCTTCTTCTTTTTACCCACGTATTACATTGCTCAAACAAGTTATTATTCCTCAAAATTTCTCAATCTTTTCAAAATCTCAAACTCGATTTTTCGTAAGTATTTATAATCTAACTATTGGCGTAAATCTACATCACGCCTTTAACCCGATTTAGTAAATTAATCGAATTTTAGGTATTTAGTGTGAGTTAAACCACGATGATAATTAGGATAGTGATTAATAGTGGATCAAATAAGTTATATACTTCCCTAGCATACTTTTGGGGTCGAAAATGAAAAATTACATGTGAATGGTTACTTCTTGTCAATAAACAAAATACTATACTTTTGGTATGAGAGAACTCCACACCATTGTCGTTTACTTACTTAGCTTCCGATTTTGCCGACACTAAGGTTCACGTTTTTTTAGCTCCTGACCTAGTGGGTGTCGGTTCAGCTGTGCAAATGCTATCGAAAACTCTATTTCCTCTCGGTTTCAGTGCCGATAAAATTTGAAGCTTCTCAGTAAGACATTTTGATCTTGAGTTCGCTTGTACCGGGCTTCAAGACTAACTGGATTTTTGGTGAGGACACCGAATTATTCGGTTTTGGTTGAACCACTATTTCATATTACCTAGAGTGTTACGCTTCCGGCACCTGCCTTCCACTGTATTAGGCTTAGTGACGGAATAATCAGTTTGATCATTATCAAAGGTCTAGTTGTTCCCCGGTGCAGGTAACTTATGCATAACTTTGTCAATACTAATTTTCACAATCAACTTTGGTGTTTTAACAGGTTAAATTCCTAAAATCAGCAATATGTGCTATGTACGTGCTTTTGTAAAAGAAAATGGTACGAATACATATGTTGTGGCATGATATAACCTGGCAGCATTATGTCTGAGGGGTAACAGGCCAACAACTCCAAGGAAGGCAAATCTAATGAACCTCGTCCAAAGAAGGTACCCATCCCTTAGCGTTCCTTCATTAATTACTTACCAGGACGAAGTAAATGCTATCCACCAAAGTTTTGGCATGACTAGTATTGATGCCATTCCTACTTCCCCTCAAGATACTATTCAAAATATGTCGGATACCTATACTACTATTCATATCTATCATGAAGGTTTCTTCCCCTTTTTGGAGTTTGTAGTTAGATTCATATGCCATTTGGGGGTTGCCTCCATCCAACTTTCACCAAACACATATACCCTTCTTTTATGCTTGGAAGTTTTGGTGCTTGAGTCGGGTCAATTTCCCTTAATGTCGATCTTTTAAAGTTTTTACTTCGTCTGGATAGAGTATCGAATTCATTTATCCTTTGTTCTAGTCCTGAAAGAAATGGGTCAATGACCCCATTAATAAGTCTAAAGAGTGGGAAAATCAGTTTTTCTATATCAGGTGTCCTCCTGGTATACTGGGAACTTTGCCAATCCTAGTAAGTCGCTCATCTTTTCCTAGAATCTCTTATGCTTTTATCTTGTGTTATCAATTGTTATTCCATTGTAGCTTTCATCCCTAAAAAGAAGGAGTTAGGGATAGAAGATAGTCATGTTATCAATGCTCCTGATAAAGTATCCGAGGGATTGAAACAACGTTTCGTCTTACTAACTCTGGATAATCTTCGTAAATACGCCCTCTTGCCTCCTCGGAAAAAGATTATAGGACAACCTCCTATCCATTTTCCGGGTGCAATAATCTTATCTCCTGGCTCTGATGACTTTAGTCATTCATCATCCATGTTTCTAGGTCCTTCATGTAAGGACATTTTATTAGAAGGATTGACGATCTTCATTTTAATGTTTCAACTCTTCTTTGCGTTTCCTTTTGTCATCAGCCATCCAAGACGCCAATGAATATAATGTTCTGGTTGCCTTCGCTCACCTTGTCGATTTGGTCATAAAGAGACCTACTTCCATCATCAATGACGGTCCTTTTAAAAGACTCAAAGGTGAAAACTTTGTGTCTCTTCCTTCCAACAAAGGGATCTTTGCTTCGCCTATTAGTCCAACATTTCCTAACTCCATTGCCCCTCCTTCTGACACCACTACCAATGTGGGTTCTTCCCAAACTGAGGCCACAAGGAGCAGCTTTGTTACAGGCCTTTTATTATCCGGCCCTTAAGGAGATTTGGACTCAAGGGAACATGAGCTGGCCTTTTTCTCTCCCCTTCATCATGATGATTCTTCGAGCTTTCCTTTGCTGAGCTCCGACTTTGAAAGAATTATGTAATCTGTTCTTCCTTCTATGGATGTCTTCAACATGCCTCCGTCCTCTAATTCAGAATGATCGGATTTCTTCTATTATCTCATCGAGCAACAGCTTTTTGTTTGTCTTTTATCCTTTTCTATTTTCTCTTTTGCTTAGGTGTCCCGATATAAGGGCCGATGTAGCCTTATTCTTTTTCTGGTATCCGAAGGTTGGTACTCTCTTCGAATGGTGATTGCTTCATTATCTTCTGAGGTGAATAAACTTAAAGATGAAAATGCTGCACTAGATCCAAAGTCCGTGATTTAATCGTGGCGAAGAGAAAAAGTGATGAAGAATGCGAACAATTGAAAACATCCCTTGAAAGAAAAAGAGGAGGCAACAATCTCTTGACTACCAAGGTTTTAACTCTTGAGAGTGAGTTGGTGGTTATGTTAACCGATCACGCCGATAAATTGAGATGATGCGCTTTGTAACGCTAGACGGGTTGTTTATGAGGCTAAAAATAGGATTTCTTTGTTCTTGAAAACACATCTTTCGGACATAGTACAAGCTTGGAAGAAGTCACACGAGCGAGAGCCTCATAACTCCTCAAAATATGTGCCAATCACATTTTTGTATCCCACTTATAAGGGATTTCGAACCCCTTATATTCGAGTCCCTTAAACCCAAAAATCGTATCCCTCGCCTTTACCAAGTTTCGAACCCCAGGGCCTCGTATCCAAATACTTCGAACCCCTCTTCTCCATTGCTTTCGTATTCAAAGTCGTCTTAACCCTTTGCCTCCTCACACCAGAAGCTCCAACACACTTGCCTTTACAAGGTTTCGGATCCCACACAATGGTATTTTAATATCCCTCCATATACAACACCTTGACTCCCGCGCCAATCATGCTTCGGACCCCACGACATAACACAATTAACATATCCCATGAGATATGAGCTTGTATCCCCTTTTGGTAAACGAATTATTCATATCCCCTGGGGGAAACGGAATGACCGTATCCCCAAGGGGATACGTCATTTCGTATCCTATGGGATAAGAATTTTGTATCCTATGGGGTACTAAATTTGTATCCCTAGAGAGGGATATAAGTTTTTCAGGGCATTGTGAGGGGGATCTGAAATTCTGGATGCATGCTTCCAGGGATCCGAAATGTACTGTTGTGGTCCCCAAATCCTACCTACTCCCACCTAACTTTTCCACTATGAGTACTCACAAGCTCACACTTCAAAGGGTTGGAAATTGGTTGTTTTGACACCTCTTGAGAGTTCCAAATGACTTCTTTAATGACATCGTTGCATTGAGGAAGAAGAAGATGAAAAGTTACTTTTTCCTAATTTTCATATATCGCAAATATGACTCCAAAGTACTTGGAAATGTTTGTAAAAGGATGTCATGAGACAGTCCTATGCTTGTAACTTATTATTGTCAATAAAATATCACTAAACTCCTTCAAAGTGGACTTACCCCCTTACGGTACCAAACCACTACAAATCTACTATGTTATTTACTGCTTTCTGCACTTATTTTTCCATGCAAAACGTATTTCTCTAAGTAAAAGAGGAACTTTCGTTGTTACGGCATTTTTCGCTGTCAACTAAAGGCTATTTAATATTTGTGGTCATGATGATTTTTATTTCACTATTGCACGAAAATATATCTGTTTCTATGTTTTTTCCTTCCATCTTCGAGCAGTTTGCCTTCTTTAGAGGAGTAAAGTATAACATGAAACCAACTTTTATCCTTTTTAACGCTTGCAGAATAAGTTCTAAACATTACATTACATGAGGAATGCAAAGTAAAATGAAAATGATTATTTGCTCTTTTTTAATTTTTAACAGTGTAAATCATAAAGTAAAACATTAATTAAGGTGAAATATTTTATTTGATTACACCCTTATCGCCTCTACCATATATGAGGTAAATGGCTATAAATGAGAATTTACATGCACTTCTTCTTTAATTTTTACCTGACATGCTAATAACAATGACAATAGAACATTTTAACACAACACAAATGCACAATTGTATACCCATAATAATTTATTCAATAACTTGTGATTTATTTACTATTTCTTTTATAAATTCAGGACTTAAAAAAAAGTAGAATTTATGCCAATTTTCTCAAGGTATAAAAATATTATGTTGGTGTTGCAATGATATCTTTTATATCACACTAGGTTATTTTATTTCCTAATTTTGTTGGCTGGCAATCGAAACATTATGGTACCAGTTGGTCTATCCTTTTTAGCTCTGTGTTTTCGTCTATGCAAAAGTGCGTATGATGCATATATATGGTGAACAACGATCAATTAAAAAAAGTTAATATACAAAATAGAAAACATTTTTTAATTTGCATGTTTTGAAAGATATATGATGGAAGCACAAGAAATGATTCATCCTTCCATTGTCCATCAAACCCCTCTGTCGTCTATTTCATCCCATTCGTTATGTGTCCACATTTCACATAATTTATAATGAATGTTGAAAACTTAAAACACAAAATGGAAAACGATAAAGGAAACCAAATGGGCCTTGAAATATTAGATTCTTTCCACATTTCTGTTAATATGTACGCATATGAAGGGTACAAATTTCATTGTCTAACCTATTGTTTAATGTATGCCTTTATAACCTGATAACAATTTTTTTTAAACCCATTTGATTTCCACTCTTGTTCCAATCTTGCTCTGCTTAATTAATTGTTTGTAAGAGAAAATTATCCAAATTTAGAGAAAAGTGACAACATGTCATAGTCGACCGTATTATGTTTTTCCTTCTTGTTTTCTTTTCTTTAGGTAAAATTGCATAGTCTATTTTTTTTTCCTCTTTATATAATTGTATTATTGCTATTCCAGGTTCCAACTAATGAAAATGTATTGAATTGTTAGAGAAAGTGGATATATCATCAGCGAGACTTTTTCTTATTGCTTTGCTTGAAGAAGATAATATTATTATCTATGTTTGAATTATAATATATTATGTTTTTTGACTCATATAGTTTAACTTTCTTTGTTGTAATGAATTGTTAGAAATGTTGGCAAGCCTTTTTTAAAATGTCATTGTTATTCTCACTCCAAAATTGGTTAAGGGATGACTCAATTTTTTAATTTTACTATGGTGAGGATGTTAGAAAGTAATCCCCCTTAAAACTAAATTATAATATGGCCAAACTACCCTTACCTTAGTAATAGAGGCATGTGTTTATCAATTGTTACTGACACTCCATTTTTAGTTAAAGGGGACCTTAATTGAAATTCGGCAAGTTGGTGCCAAATTTATCAGTGGAGCTCGACGGAGGTATATCGAATTTAGGTCTGAAAATCGGAAAAGAGCCGCCGAAAATGATTAAAATGGAAAACGATGGGGGTATACCGTACTTTCGTTTTTCGACCTAACGCCCCTTAACCAAAACTGGAGTGTCAATAACAACATGCGAGAGGTAAAGTAAGGGTATTTTCGTATACTAATTTTTATGTTTAGTACGCCTCATAACAATTCTAAATATGACTAGATGGCCCTTGAAATTGACTAATCCTTAACCAATTTTGGAGTGCGAATAATAATGTTTTTTTAAAAATGTCTATTAAACTGAGTGACTTTTTAGCACTATTTTTTTTAGCATAGTTGATCGGTTTTTATAGTGATCCATAGCACTTACTATCATAACAAATAATAATTACAATTGTTACAGGAGTTTGGCAGATTGCCAGACTACTATGTCGGTTGTTAAGGTGGACCGTCCACCACCTAAGGCATATATAGTGGGCCGTCCACAAAATCTAATCTAGATTACAATACATGAGCTAGCTCAAGTTACTATACTACTATAACACTCCACGCAGGTATAACACTCCACGCAGGGAGGATATTACATGTAATATTCCATACTTCAAATAGAAGCGGGTTACATTTAGTAAGCAACAAAACAATAAAATAGAACATGGCCACTCCAAGAATTTTCTATATAGATACATGGGATTGCACGAGGGTAAAGCAACAAAGTGACAAAACAGCTGCAACAGAGATGTCTTGAGCTCCACGCCATAAGAATACAGCATAGTATGGCATTAGCGAATGTACCATGATGGAAACAAAGCAAGTGCGTTATTGTCCCTTCAGTTGGTCTAAAGATTGATCATCAGAGAGGGAGGATCTCACCAAACTCACGTCAGACCAATACGCACCAACAAAGTCCGTAACTACACTGCATAGGTACACATGACCAAGTATATAATTAACACGGTCAAACAAAAAATATCACCAAAAAACTAAAATAAAGATCAGCGTGGTTGCATCTCATATATCGTCGTCGCTTAATGGTGATGACCCAAGCTTGTTAACCCCAGACAGATCAGGACATACACGGATACAAAAAAAGTTACGCATAAATCTGATCTCTAAAAACCATTGAGCAAATAACCAAACACCTCTAATTACCATAACTCACCCATAAAACACAACACTGACTCCCATAAAACACTGAATACCAAATCAGTAAGATGTACCATCGCAGTCCAGAAGACGAGACGCGAAAACAAAAAACCAATTAGGCATTACTGCTCACCCGAAAACTCTGCGTTAGTGACGATTTCCATCCAATGCCAGGACCATTAGTGGAAGAACAAGCGTTGAAAATCAGATACGAGTGGTTGCCTAAAAAAGTCACACTCAATGGACGAAAACGGATTCAATTAGGGTTCCAGGGTAGAATGAGGACTAGGGATGAGGTTGAGGAAATATAGGGAGTTTGGAACTCAGAAAAATAGCATGGCGAAAGCTTAGATCTGGAAATAAAATGAGGATATCGAAGGAGCTCCACTTGTGGCATAAGCATGGAAGATAGCAATGAAGAAATCTGAGAAGATATAAGAGAGGGAAAAAGAGATTTTGTGTAGAGGCAGGATGCGTGAAAAGAAGAAAGATGGCCTTCCATGATGCTAATAACAGAGCCCACCGATTTCGAAGCTTTTTACATTTTGGCACTATTATTAGTTTTTTGTTGTAATATGTATAAGTAGTAAGGGTGAATATGCTAATGTGCTAAGGGACTTTACTATAATATACATGGCATGTAGACTCTATAAATAGAAGGATTTTTACATTGTTGGGAAATTCAAATCAATAAAATAAAGGCTCTCTCTCCCTAATATCCTTCGTTCTCTTTAATGGCTTCCTAATATCTTTTGTTTTCTCTAATTGCTTCTCTTTTATCATTTGTTCTGTTTTATTTTATAACATGTTATCAGCACGAGATTCTATCAGATCTAGTTTTTTTTTGAAATCTTCTAGATGTACATTTATGGATTTGTCCGATAAGTAATTTTTATTCGAGGATTCTTGATTCATGGATTTCCAGATTTGCTTTGCAATTTTTATTTTTTTGTTTGAGAATCTTTGATTAATGGACCTATGAATTTGTTATTTCTTTCATTCTTCTAGATCTGTTTCATATTTCTAGGTCTATTATTCTATTATTTTTAAGATCTAGATTGGGTTCTAATGGATCTAATGTTTTTAGATCTAATTATTTTTATTGATCCAAACATGTGTCTAGATTTATTCTTTAAATCCTTTATGGATCTAATTTTGAGTTTTCCAAATTCTGTTTAATGGAGATTTTATCATATATGCATTGTTTACATTATTGATGATACAAGATAGATCTTATTTTTACTTTCTCAATCTTCTTTTGGTTTTCATGTGTAAATTTTTTGGAAAGACTAAAGATAGAATATCTCTTGAAAAAAAATTATTTTTTTAATTATACCTAACAAAGGCAAAATTTCTCTTAAAAAATGTTTTTTATGCATGCCCAACAAAATTATGGGTATAAAATGTAGTCGTATAGCATTTAAATTCAGTAGTAATATTGATTTATCATTGGAAGTGAATTTGAAAAAGGAATATTTGAGGCATGATGTAAACAAATCCTTTCAAATTTGAAAAAAAAGGGAACTTTAAGTTCGTATGCAAAAGGCTAAAAAGTTAAAGCCTTCAAAAACTGAAATAAAGCCTCAAAGCATATAAATGTGCTTAATATTTGCTTGTAGCAAAGGATATGGAATCCAATAATAGGAAAGGATTTGAAAAGGCAACGAATGGAGAAGTTTCAATAAAAGGCAGAATCCTTAAATTCTAATTTTATGCCACACATAATTTCTTGAAAAATAATAATATTGAAAGAGATCATTAAATTTATAATAAATACTATTTTCTTGAAGAAAAATAGTAAAATGACTCTCATATGTGAACAAAAGCACGTTCTAGAAAAGTTGATTCAATTTAAAATAGACAATAATATTATATTTTATTATGGTAATTTTAGAACATATCATATTTTCGAAAGAAATATTTTATTGTTTCTTAGAAAAGCTTTTATAAAGGAAATATGCATCCTATAGATCAAATTATGTTAAGATCTAAATATTGATCTTAATTTTGCACATTTGAAGTGAATGCAAAAGCAATTTTTGTTATAAAACGGAAAATTTAGAACTTGTAGATTCTATAATGGTAAGAAGTAATTTTGATGTAAAAAAGAAAGAACTAAAAGGTCTTTATATAGATTGTACAACTTGAATCTAAAACATGTAATTTTTGTTTAGCGATTTTTATGTATAGATCTACAAGTTTTTTTCTTGAATTATTCATATTAAAGAACATATAAAATCTTGGTTTTTTGATTATGCACTTTTACTCAATTATCGATTAGACGTTATGCATATATATGGTATATCAAAAAATATGATTATTGAGCATGCAATACAACTATAAGTTATTCATTTCATTTTTATCATTCATCAATACTGTAACTAGATCAAAAAATTTACTCCGCTGATTTAAGTAAAATTTATTTGATTCATATACTTGAACCATATAACGATTATTTCCAATTCTTTGTATTAAATGCATTAAATGTATCACTATTACCATATTATCATAAATGTACTAAATGCAAGTTCTTGTAAGTTAATTGATGTATGTTTGTGTTTCAAATAAGAATAGACATATGTATTATTGTTAGATGTATTTAGCAAGTACTATCTAATGTAATCGAAAAATAATAAAAAGGTTAAAACCACAATCAGAAGTTGTGCAAAGAATTTTTTTAAACTATAAGTTGTATAAATCCGAGTCTGAGACCTGAAGTCTTGAACTATGAAAAAAAACTTTTTGATAAAGTTTACAAGTTTGAAATCTTGACAATTAGCAAGAATGTAAATGCTTATAAATTAGAAATATGTTAAAAGATTGAGAACCAGAAGTTCATCATAAATTAATAAACTTGATATACATATGTATGCATGTATATATGCATAGGAACTTGAAGTTCCTCAATCAATGAACCTGAAATACTTCATAATTTAAAAGCCTTAATCTTTATTTAAATTGCATGAAAGAATAAGATTCTACTTCTAAAAGAAGTTACATCATATACGGCAATGATAATGCATCCAAAGATTTCACAATTTTCAGAATGAGTTGTATGTTGCTTATATATTTACATTTACATATTGTATTGACAAATAAATTTTAACAACTTGAAGTTGTTTATATAATTTATTTGAACCAGAAGTTCAATAAAGTTTAACAACTTGAAGTTATTTATATATTTTATTTGAACCAGAAATTCTATACAGTTCCAAACCAGATGTTTTGAACACTATAATACGATCTTTCATATTCGCATTGACATTACTTGATAAGAAAAAATTAATAATATGGAATCTTATAAACAATTTATTCTAAAATCGATAACTCAAATGAGAAAGAATATGCAAATCAATTACATATGTAATACATGGGCACATGTATGTAGACATATAGGCGAATATTTAATTAACAACTTCAAGTTGTTACGAGCTCATATTATAAATTATGCATATATTACTTAGTAATTCAAAAATTCGATTGACATCAATACTACATGTCCTGAAGTCATGTGCATATTCATATGATCAATATAATTAGAAATTTCATCCAAGTTAATAGATCAATGAAAGCGAATAAGCAATATAATATAAATGCATCTTATTGACTAAAAAAAGCAATATTCTCCTATAATTAAAATACATATAATGTATTTGCTAGTAATAATGGATCAAAAATAAGAATCCAAAGAAGTTTTATTATTTAATGTGACAGTGTTTGTCAGCATTGAGAGGGATGATAAAAGGGTATAAGTTCATCTTGATCGTTGATGTTAAATATTTGCTAACATATAGAATGATGCAAAATATTAAGTAACTTACATAAATTACCAATAATGTCCCTGACAGACTTTCTCCAATATAGATTTGAATCCTTGGAGGATCAAAATGTGTAAATCACAGCTGAAAAAATGGTGTAAAAGTCAGTTCAAAATATTTTTGGAGTAAGTCACATAGATTCCAAATAAAGAAGGTGAGTGTTCTTGATAAAACACTTAAGGGTGTTTTGAAAGCATCCCATGATATGATTGTCAAATAACCCTAGAAGTGGTTTAGATAGCTAAAACATGATAATTTTTTAGATCTCAATAAATCATGTATAGAACGGACAAGAAATAATCATCAATGACAAATTAATAAATAATAAAGCGCCTATATTTATAAATGGATTAAAAATCCCATATCATAGAAACAAATATTGGTCATTATGAAATTCTCCCAAATAAGTTATATAGACCTGTAGTCCATAAGATATGGACCTGTAGTCCATAAGATAAAATTTGAAATGTATAAAATGACAAAAGCACACTAAAGTTACTAAAGCACCATACATTTTCAAAAGCATGTTATGTGCCATAAGCATGGTACTTTCAGAGATAATTGAATTGGTTAAAATTATTTAAAACGTTTACAATACACTGAAGGTAAAAATGATGAAAGTGTACAAATTTTAGAAGAATTTAAATAACTTTGGAGGTGATAAAGAATGTTAAGAGCAAGAAATATACATTACAATATTCTTTTAAGTATTGTTGTGGTGAAAATCTTGATATAATTCATGGTGAGTAGATCACTTCCTGCTTTCAAGAATTTTGATAAAGAAACTTTTAGCATCCATTGAAGTAGTAGTTGTGATATGCACAACTTATTAAAATATATATGTTCCTGAAGAATATAAATAACATTTGTGGTTATAAAAAATGATAAGAACATGTATGATATATATGTTTTTGAAGAATATAAATAACATTTTTTGTTGCAATGAAACTTGACTTACTTATTAAATGTGTATTGCAATATGAAAACCTGATTGAAACACAAGATTGTAAACACATGAAGTGTAATCAAAAATTAATATTAGTAGCATACAAATCGCAAAAGGAAGACATTTTAAATAAGAAATCGAAATGATAAAAATGAAGTTGTGAGATTTAAGGCACATCCTGTTGCACAAGGTTTCCTACAGAGACCAGGTTTTGACTTTAAAGAAACATACTCTTTTATTATGAATGTCATATCATTTCAATATTTCATAAGCCTTATAATTTTTGAGAAGCTTGATATAAGATTAATTGAAGTTGTAACAGCTTATATATATGATGAATTGGATACCGATATTTACTTGAGAATCCCATATGGATATAACTTGCATGAAGCAAAATCAAAGTAGATGTACTTATTAAAACTGAGACGATCGCTATATAGTTTGAAACAATCTAGAAGTATCATATTCCTTTTGATGTAGTAAATTATTGAAATATAATATTTTATATTGTACTCTTTTTCTTTCACAAATACTTTTCCCATCGGGTTTTTCTTAGTAAGGTTTTAACGAGGCAACATTTTGATCTAGAAGTATCAAACATCTTTTGATGTAGCAAATTACTATTTATGAAGACAACGTAGGTTGCGTGATTCAGATTCAAGTAAATTATATCAAGCATGATAGGATAGAGCACATTTCTTCTAAATTTCTCTTCACATATGAAATATGAAAGGAAACATGAAAGAGAAGAAACAAATCCAATTTTAAGAAAAGGGGTAGATCTATTCTCAATGGAAATTTCCAAATCAATATTTCAGAAGATGAAATACAAAATTGGCATGCGTCGACTACATTAATGGACAAATTGAATAATGCATTATAAATCAAGGGAAGCGTATAAAATTATCTTATAATGTACCATTTTCCTTCACTAATATTTTTCCCATTGGATTTTTGTTGGTAAGGTTTTTAATGAGGCATTATCTTGATCCTAAAGTATCAATCCTCATTGTAAAACATGTTACCTAAAGATGAAATTACACTCTTTTCCTTGTTTATGATTTTTTCCATAGGGTTTTTCATTAAAAGGTTTATAATGAGGCAAATTAATTTGATTATCTTTGCATATACATATTCAAAGGTTGTAATATGTATAAGTAATAAGGGTGAATATGCTAATGTGCAAAGGGACTTTGCTGCAATTTACATGACATGTAGACTCTATAAATAGAGGGATTATTTACATTATTTGTACACTTGAATCCATAGAAATAAAAGGTCTCTCCTTGTAACAACTTGCATTTTACGTATCAAGGGATCGTAAAATATTTTTATTTAAATCCCTGAGGGATGGATCATTCTTATATTTTAGTATGTTGTTCATGGGGTTGTGGGACATGTTCATAACTTTTATCAATTTTATTTGTGACCATTTTGCCCTTGTCAGTCTTGTATAGAGAATAACTTTTGACTGGGATCGAATCAGGTGCTGAGTTTGGTTTCATTGGAAAGTAAATGATGTTGCCAATTCCGAAGAGTGGTCACATCAAGATTTGGTTAAGTAGTTTGGGAGGAATCACTATTTTTGTACTTAACAATTTTTGTTCAGGTTTTTAGAGCCATTGATGGGCTGATTTGAGGAGGCCTATTAGTGGGCTGATGAAAGGCTATAAATAGGGGATTAGAGGCATGGAGAATAGTTTACTTTCTTCATTCTCTCATTTAGTTGAGCTCCTGATCCTCCTTGCTCAATTGAATACAACTTTCCACCATTAAAATTCTATATCTACATAAGAGAATCGAAGAACTACATTGTTTGAAGCTAGATCTAAGTCAAGTGAAGAGATAACACATCAAATCAAGAGGTTTGAAGCATATTCTTCGCTGTCTAGATTGAGAATTTAGTGATTTCAAGTTAATTCGAAGAATTGGTGGGTGATAAGCATCTCTCACACGAATTCGATCAAGTATATGTGTTGTTTGACCTTAGTTTCATCATTTTAAGTTGTTTTCACCAAAATCTACATCATGGTAAGTATATTTTCATTTGAATCACCCTAGGTTCTAATCTAGCAACTTAAAACGGGTAATTCTTATGTTAATACATATGGTTATGCAAGTTTAGATCCATTGTTTAGTTTATTCATTGATTTATCATGATTTAGTGAATTTTTTACAATTATTGATGAATAATCATCATTTTGATGTTGTTGGTGATTTCAAAAATCGTTGATTGTTTAGTTTTTTGTATCTATGTGGTCGTTTGGTGATGATTTAGTCAAGATTGGAGCTATTTTTGGTCAGATATGGAGCCGAGTCGTTTTTTCTTAGGTCGGGTCGTTTTTGATAGGTTGTTGGCTTATGCTCCAAGAAGTGAAAGTTGGGTCGTTGGCGATCCATAGAGTCGGATCGTCGGTGATCCAGAAAGTTGGCTCGTGGGTGATCCATAAAGTTGGATCATCGGTGATCTAGGGAGTTGGCTCGTTGGTAATCCAGGGAGTTGGGTTGCTGGTGATCCATAGAGTCGGTCATCAGTGATCCACGGAGTTGGCTCGTTGGTGATCCATAGAGTTGGATCAACGGTAGTCCAGGGAGCTGGGTCATTGTTGATCCATAGAGTCAGGTCATTGGTGACCCAGGGAGTTGGGTCGTTGGTGATCAGTAGAGTCGGGTCATTGGTGATCAAGGGAGTTGAGTTGTTGGTGATCTATAGAGTCGGGTCGTTGGTGATCTAGGGAGTTGGGTCATTTGTGATCTAGGAAGTTGGGTCGTTGGTGATACATAGAGTTAGGTCATTGGTGATCCATAGAGTCGGGTCGTTGGTGATCCTGGCAGTTGGGTGGTTGGTGATCCATGGAGTTGGGTCGTTGGTGATCCATAGAGTTGGGTCGCTGGTGATCCAAGGAGTTGGGTATTTGGCGATCCATAGGTTCGGGTCGTTGGTGACCTGATAAGTCAGGCTGAAATAGTATGAATCGAATATTGGCCAAACGATGTATGTTTTTTGCTCGATGGTGGTTGTGGCTTCAAAGTGAATTCAAGGGGGAATGTCGAAGCGTTGTGGTTTGTTCGTTGATCGTGGGGACACAACGAATGTGAAGATAATTCAAGTTGGACTTGAGCTCGTGGATAGTTGTTGCTCTATATGGTATATGAGCTTGGGATAGTCATCGGCGATGACGACTAGAGTAATGAAAGATGAGATATTATCGTTGTCGTAAGTTCTAGCTGGCTCAAAGCAGGGGTACAATGGGGACGTCTAAAAGGCTAGTTGGACTAGTCGAGTACCCTGGACCCATTAGATGGGCCTAGTTGTCTTTGGGAAGCAAATGTACGTATAACGACCCAAACTTCCCCGTGAAGGAAAGCCCAGATTGAATTGAGAACATGACAAATCAGAACTCAAACAGAAGAACATTTCATTGCTATTACAACAATTTCATCAGAATACAGGAATATACAGAGTATGAATAATTATTACATATTTACTAAATATCAGAGATTTACAAGTTATAGTGTAACGGAAAATAATCCAAAACACAACTGAAAAGAATATAAGGATACAGAGCTTTCCGAATATCATTCCAGCTGTAAACCAGGATCCTGTGAATATAAATCTGCAAAACCAAAACTACAAGTTGCCCGTGTGGAAAATAGGGGCACCCAAAGTTTAGGTTAAAATAATAAACTCTAGGTCAGTCATGTGACTGGTGTGAGAACTAAAACAGTTATTAATATGATTTTAAAGTTAGGTAAATTAAGGGACCACGTCGTATAACACGAAACGGGTTTAACCCAAAGAATACCAGTGCATAAAACAAACAGCGCAATGCTAAAATAAAGAATAATGAAGCTATTATAAGACTCAGGTCCCATCACACAATGCAACGCAAGCTGGAGAATAGAGTTTTTACCTTATAATAACCGAATATGCTTGGTACGTGAAATTTCATCTTTTATTATTAATATAAGTGAAGAAATCAACTTCAAATAAAAATGTATCAATCATAGACGGCAAGCGTGCCTCATCCCACTATGTTTCCATACTAGGCTCTACAATCAAAACCGTAAAATGTCGTATTGGAAGTTGGATTTCCGTCTGTGAACCAAGGCAAGGGATCGTCCTTACCGCTTCGAGACGCTCTAGCCCGTGTCTCAGGAAAGCACGCAGACAAGCCTTGGATCGTCAGTGCTGGTCCACTCGATGTGGATTAAAATTCCTGAACACTGCGTTTCCCCGCCCTATGGAGCGTCAATCTGCTCTGTATAAAGAGTATCCATCAGCTCCGCAAAGACTGATATAACCGAGGCGCCTCACTATCCATCATCCACATAAGTAAAACGTCAGGGCTTGCAAAACGCTGACGCCACTCCTAGCTAGAAGGAAACACATGTCCTCCCTGATGTCCCCTCCCATTTCTGGTTCACACCAGAGAGCGAGGCTCGCGAATTAACGCTACACAAAGCTATGCTATATTAAAGTCGTGCTTTGATCATCAACCACAAGACTTTGCTTTTCAACAGAAGCCTTGATCATTTGCATCTCAGCATGTCGCACAAGCAATTCACGCTATGCAACCGATGTCAATCAATCACACAGAATGAAATGCGATGTCAAACACACATCCATTTACAAGTTCGCTCTGGGTCTGAACGAAACCGAAGGCACCTTATTCACTGTCCCATATGTCCAATACAGGAGAAAGGCCCTCGCATATCCGTCGATCTCCAAGTGCGTCCGGACGATCACCACTTATTTCCTTGTCTTAGGTATACAGCCCAATCAAGACATCAGTAATCATCCAAATGATGTGAAGACCTCTGGTCTTCAACCACAGTCTTCATCCTTGACATATCATTAAGTCAGTTATTCAGAATGGGATAAACCCGGTCTTTCTGAATAACTCGCGTATATAATAAACAAGTGCTATAAAAACACAACATACGCCTCATTTCAATCCAGGATATTCTTTTATTCAAATATTCTTATACTTTGGGAAAGGTTCCCATTAATTTTATCAAAGATAAATTCTTTAAATTTATTCTTTAATCTTCCTTTGAATATCTATTCAAACCAAATTATGGTTTATCCAAACTAGTCGGTATTAGTGCACCTTACCGAAGTAATCATTTATTTAATTTCCCAATCCCAACTTATTCATCCCATAAAGCAAAACTTGTAATTCTTCATATCTAACACCACGGTATTATCGGTAAATTCAGTTACCATTTCACGTTCAAATCTAATTGAAGATTTAACAATCGCTTGGAGTAAAACTGGTGGTACTCCATTCTCGATCATTTCCTGAATTTGATAATTTTAGTTATCAAATTCACCTTTCAATCTATTTAAAGATTCATTAAAACTCTATTTCCGTTTTAATTCTCAAAAATCATTACTTAATGATTATCCAAAGTTAAGAAATAAATCTTATCTTTAACTGGGTTAAAGAACTAATGTCACTTAAAACAACAGCTCACGATAAACCCAAAATCACATTCCATTAACAATGGAATCTTCACGAAAAACAGATCAATATATATAATTGATATGAACTTCCATATCCAACCAATAATATAAATGGAATAACGACAAAGACTCTTAAATTCCATATGTAGTAACCGTCTTCCTCCACAGAAGTCCTTTTCGATTATTACCAAATCGAATTCCATTCCAGTTTATTTTATTAAATTGGAAAACTTCACTTTGGGAAATTTTCTTTAAATCTTAACAAAAGATTTATAAACTCCAAATCACATTTCACAGTAAGTCGGGTTAAAGAACGAATGTCGTTAAAAACACAGTTCACAATAAACTCAGTTCACATTCTATTTTATTTCAGTTATTAAATAGAATTGGAAACTCTAACAATCTTAATTAAAAAAATTATTCTCTTCACATGGGGTTCAAGAATAGTGTTACTAAAGACATCGTTCACGACAAACCTAAAATCCCATTTAATATTAAATACAAGACTCTAAATAGAAGATATATCGGCTAATATTCAATATCCAATTCTACGACCAACAACGATCGTATTGAGATAACGATATAAATATATCTTTCAAATTTCCATTATAATATCTGTATTATCACGAAATCCAACATCGAGATATTCCGAAGACAATTTCGATTCAAATACATTCCAAATTACATATTGGAAATCCTGGTTATTTTTAAAATCCTTTCAAATCCAATTTATTTATTTAAAAATATTGGATTTATTATTCTAGTTCATAACTAGTTCATTTCGATAAAAATACAGTTTTATCTATTCAAATATGGAAATTTTCATCCCAATTCTTTCCAAATCATTTATTATGATTTTATACAAATTATCAATATTTTTAATAATTTTATCAAGGCCTGTACAGTTGATTTCCATAAACAGCCATCGAACTGCACTTACAGCGACCTTTTCCAAATTTGATTTGGACATAATTCCAAATCCAACCGTTAGATTTCAAATCTCTAATATTCACTGGAAAGCTCTTTTCAATACGAACCCAATGGTTCCAGTTTTAGGAGAATCTAACGGTTAGATCGCCTGTAATATCCGTTCGAAGTCAATGGTTGAAATTCGCGAACTACCACAGCGCGGCGCGTTCTATTCAGGCCATTATATATATATATATATATATATATAATATATATATTATAAACATTTCGTCGATTTCCTTTCAAAACGTATTTTATAAATCGTTTAAAATTCGTTTTCAAAACGATTTCAACTTCATATTCAATTTCAAATCAAAATTGAATATTCCATGTCATCGATATATAAATGATAGTATTTTTCAAAACATTGTATTTTGAAATTAATTCCTTTTCGATATTCATTATAAAAATGAATAAAATAGATATAGATATCGTTCATGTCAAAATGGCGTTAATCTAATCAACACGACTTTATATATTTAAATATATTCATGTCCATCCCAAATCGGATATCAAAATCAAATTTTGATCTTTTACTGAATATTATTTTAAAATATTCATTATTTCAAAATATTCGTTATTCTAAAATATTTATTATTCTAAAATATTCATTATTTCTGAACTGGAATCAGACACAGTCAATTACCATATAATGTTATTTATATGGATTTCATACAACATATGTACCCAACAACCACTAGACACAATCAACCATCATCCAGAGTGCATTCTACACAACATAAGCAATAAATATAAATATTCAACGCCTACACAGCTTGTCAACCTATCGATTGACATACCACTGAACAGTTGGGATTAGTGTACGTCAAATATCATCCCAACACCCGTGTGGGGTTTACAAACACATATTTATTTGTGCAGTTGGGCGATGTGTAAAATTTATCGTCCCAATGAATATCCGTCAAATGTGTATACATAAACAAATCGTTCGATTTGTAAATGAATATTTATTTTATTCATATCAACGTCAAAAATTATTTTTTTAATGATAAATCTTTTTATTCAACATATGAACATTCTATTCAGTTCATTTATACAATAAAAATGGTATTTTTATTGTTCTAACATATTTTAGAAAATTTTGACGGCATAACAACGCGATATCAAAATCGGATAATGTCTAGCTTTACCCCTCTCTTGATATTGGCTCGCGCCATACACACATAACAATTCTAATCCATTCATTTAACCCAAACAACCAAATTCAACCAAACCAAACAATCAAACAAGTCGTCCATGGTCTGTGGACGACGGGGAACAGTTCATATATGCAGTTATAAAAATAAATAACTGTATAAAAAAAATATGGTGAGGAGTTCTCACCTTTGGTTTCCACTCCACCATTTTTATTTCTGAATTTCAGAACAGTCCTGACTTTCCTGAAATTCCAACGCAATATTCTTCATGTTGTTCATAGTAAAAATCACATTTTTATTTCAATTCTAAAAATTATATTTTTACTTCGCTAAAAATTATATTTTTAATACTCTACATATATAAAAATTATATTTTTAATATTGCTACATGTACATAAAAATCATATTTTTATAACACTACTACATAGGTAAAAATTATATTTTTAACACGATGTTTACATTATAAAAATCACATTTTTATATCGCTACTACATATATAAAAATCGGATTTTTAGCCAACTAATAATTATTTCTTTATATGACCATTTTATAAATAACATATATAATTTAAAAATCATATTTATATCTTTCTAAAAAACACTTCTGTGCTATACACTAGTTAAAAATCATATTTTTAATCTTGCCAAAAATGTTTCCTTCCTACGATAAAAATCCTATTTTTAACTAACCAAAAATGATATTTTTACATAACTAAAAATCATAACTCTATGTAATTAAAAATCATAACTTTATATAAATAAAAATCATAACTTCATATAAACAAAAAATCATAACTTTACATACTTCATACGTCAAAAACCATAGAAACTTTAAAGCGGAGAAAACTCACATATTTTCTATCGCCCGGATGTGTTGTTCTAGTTACAGAATTTGCAAACAAGCTCCAATTTTCACACCATCTTTTTTTTTGGCTTAAACGCGTCATTCCGGACAACTTTCGCCTAGTGGTCTTCCTTCCCAAAATGTGTCATTTCGCCGGAAATCGCGAAAAGTTAGTATTTGGACAGCAGACTTTGGATGCGTTTTCCAGACAGCTCCGCAATCTAAAATAGGACTTCATATACCAAATCGAAGAGAAAATCGTGCTCTTCGATTTGGGTATTGTGGAGTTTTGGCTAGAAATGCAAGATTTGGGAGTTATTTGCGAAATAGTGACAGGGTGTTTTATGCAAAACGGGGTTTTTGGAGAAAAATGGGTTTTTGGACTTGGCGGGGCCCACGGCTGGAGTTGGGTGGCCAGAGGGTGGCGTGGGGCCTGACTGGGGTGGGGGATGGTGCAAGTGGTGGTGGATGGCCGGTGGAGGAGGGTGGTGGACGTGGAAATTGATTCGAGGGTTTATGGATTGCAAAGAAATAAAGAGAGAAAGAAGAGGAAGAAGAAGAGGAGGAGAGGGAGGAGAAGGAGGAGCGACGGCTAGCGGGGAGGAGAAGCAGCAACGGAAGAGGAGAACGTCGGTTTTTTTCTCTTTTTTTTATTTTGAACAATGGAAGAGAGAGTGTGAGGGAACGAGAAGGTTTGACCTTATATAATTTATTATTTTTAATTCCAAAAAGTAACTTTTTAATTCGGACTCCAAACCAAACTCACCGACTGTCATCCCTAACCAAATAACCCCATTCCGGACACAATGGGATATGTCCCATAAGCCAATTCAACTGTTTCGATAAGTTTTCATTAAATTTAAAATATAAATTAATATAATGTTCAAAATTGATTTCAACGTACATTTTAATTTACCGGGGCCACATACTGACTCCGAAAATTACAGAACTGGCCATGTTTTGACGATATGGTCCTAACAAAACTAATTTCGTCGAATTTGGAGACCGTTTGAAAAACAGTCATTTTCTGGTTGATCCAAATTGACTAAAACTGTCAAAACACGTTTTACTTCGACACGCTCACATATTGATCCCAAAAATTATGAAAATTGGAATCTAACATTAACTTGACATCCCAGATCCAACAAAAGCGGTTTCGCCGAAAACGGAGGTCGTTTGCAAAATTTCCATTTTTAAGGGCTTAAAATTCCATAACGACTATTCTGGATCTTCTACTGGGCATAACTTTTTATTCCCGCTATGAAATTTTGATTTTTCAGATTCATTGGAAAGATATTCTCAAATAGATTCGAATATTTTTGGTTTCACTAAAATCCGTTTTATTTTGAATCCTGTACATTCATTTGAAATTTGAAATTTGAAATCAAATTTTCAAACTACCGCGCCATTTCCAATTCCTTTTATAATTAAGAATAAATATTTATATTCTAACATCGATTCAAATAAATATATATGTTCTAATTCTATTTAAAATAAATTTCTCATCGTTATTATTTAAAATAAATCATTTTAGATATTCATAATTCATTAAAATTAGCAAAATAAAAATTTTAAATTGGTTCTGATTTCCCGGGTTGTTACAATCTCCCCCACTTAAAATCATTTCGTCCTCGAAAAGGAACAGAGCTGAAAGTTGTTTAACTAATCAACTCAACTTTCATTTTGGCTTTCATTCTTCAACTTTTCAGTTTCTAAGAATTTTCCAATTCTTCAAAAATTTGGCTAACACCCTAAATTTTCAAAAAAATTCGCCATAACTTCCTTTGTGCGGGAGCACCAGAAAAATCCCCAAACCGCCACATAGGCCCTCTCATCTCAAAAAGAAAAAGAAAAAGCCAAGCGGCTAGCCAATCAGCTCATAAAATCATCCAAACCCAATAAATTATTAAACATGCACCTATTTGTCGGACATACAATTTTATTCCTCTTCTCTAGCCCCCTTGCTATGACCTGTTCAATGTATATACATGTATATGCATGCAATTTCAAACAATTTTCAGTTAAGTTCAAAATTGGATACAATTTGGCCTAAATTTACCATACATCTATAGGTTGGTTTAAATGAATAATCACACAACACAATCATCAATCAATTAGTTAACTAACGTTTCAAAAACATAACTTATATATATATATGCATAAAAATCCCTTTTTTGATGCCAAATCACAACAAATAACCCTATCTAGTTTTGGTTCTCACGCCAGTTAACTAGAAATATACAGATATCCCACTTTCTAAACTCGAACATAAATACTGATGATGCACGTGCTATCATCAGTATCGTCTCCGGGCGACTAGAGTGTGATTTTATATCTATCTTGTATATTCGAGGCTTCAAATACACGTGGATCAGACATATATTAAAATCTCTATATACTTGATTGTCCAAATCAATATAAAGATAATATTCAAATACGAATAATTGATTTAAATTTTCAAAACAAAAATTGTTTTCATCTTTATTTGAAAACGACTCACTTCCGACTCATTCTAGGATACTACTGATCCCATCTCCAACAAGTCATTCTCATTGGATATTACTAATCCAATCTCTAATGAATTCTTTCGTTTGGTTCTAACGTATCTTGTTCTCCGAGCTCTGTAAACCAAATCTCTGATACCAACTATAATGACCCGAACTTCCCCGTGAAGGAAAGCCCGGATTGAATTGAGAAGACGACAAATCAGAACATAAACAGAAGAAAATTTCATTGTTATTACAACAATTTCATCATAATACAAGAATATACAGAGTATGAATAAATATAACACATTTACTAAATATCAGAGATTTACAAGTTACAGTGCAGCGGAAAATAATACAAAACATAACTGAAAAGAATATACGGATACATAGCTTTCTGAATATCATTCCAGCTGTAAACCAGGATCCTGTGAATATAAATCTGCAAAACCAAAACTACAAGTTGCCTGTATAGAAAATAAGGGCACCCAGAGTTTAGGTTAAAACATTAAACTCCAGGTCATTCATGTGACTGGCGTGAGAACTAAAACAATTATTAATCTGATTTTAAAGTTAGGTAAATCAAGGGATGATGCCGTATAACACGGAACAGGTTTGTCCCCAAGAATACCAGTGCATAAAACAAACAGCGCAATGCTAAAATAAAGAACAATGAAGCTATTATAAGACCCAGGTCCTATCACACAATGCAACGCATGCCGGAGGATAGAGTTTTTACACTTATAATAGCCAAATATGCTTGGTACGTGAAATTTCATCTTTTATTATTACTATAAGTGAAGAAATCAACTTGAAATATAAATGTATCAATCATAGACGGCATGAGTCCCCATCCCACTATGTCGCCATATTAGGCTCTACAATCAAAACCGCAAAATGTCGTATTGGAAGTTGGATTTCTGTCTATGAACCAAGGCAAGGGATTATCCTTACCGTTTCGAGACGCTCTAGCCCATGTCCCAGGCAAGCGCGTAGACAACCCTTGGAACGTCAGGGCCGGTCCACTCGATGTGGATTAAAATGCCTGAACATTGTGTTTCCCCGCCCTATGGGGCGTCAATCTGGTCTGTATAAAGACCATCCATCGGTTCCGCAGAGACCGGTATAACCGAGGCGCCTCGCTATCCATCATCCACATAAGTAAAACGTCAGGGCTTGCAAAACGCTGATACCACTCCTAGCTAGAAGGAAACGCATGTCCTCCCCTATGTCCTCTCCCGTTTCTGGTTCACACCGGGGTGCGAGGCTCGCGAACTAACACTACACAAAGCTATGCTATATTAAATCCGTGCTTTGATCATCAACCACAGACTCTTCTTTTCAACAGAAGCCTTGATCCATTGCATCTCATTATATTAAAGCCGTGCTTTGATCATCAACCACAAGACTCTTCTTTTCAACAGAAGCCTTGATCCTTTGCATCTCATCATGCCACATAGGCAATTCACGCTATGCAACCGACGTCTATCAATCACACAGAATGAAATCCGATGTCAGATACACATCCATTTACAAGTTCGTTCTGGGTCTGAACGAAACCGGAGGCACGTTATTCCTCGTCCTTTATGTCCAATACAGGAGAGAGGCCCTCGCATATCCGTCAATCTCCAAGTACGTCTAGACGATCACCACTTATTACCTTGTCTTGGGTGTACAGCCCAATCAAGACATCAGTAATCATCCAAACGATGTGAAGACCTCCGATCTTCAACCACCGTCTTTATCCTCGACATATCGTCGAATCAGTTATTCAGAATGGGATAAACCCGGTCTTTCTGAATAACTCGCGTATATAATAAACAAGTGCTATAAATACACAACATACGCCTCATTCCAATCCAGAATATTCTTTTATTCAAATATTCTTATACTTTGGGAAATGTTCCCATTAATTTTATTAAAGATAAATTCTTTAAATTTATTCTTTAATCTTCCTTTGAATATCTATTCAAACCAAATTATGTTTTATCCAAACTAGATGGGATTAGCGCACTTTACCGAAGTAATCATTTGTTTAATTTCCCAGTCCCAACCTATTCATCCCATGAAGCAAAACTGGTAATACTTCATATCTAACACCATGGTGTTATCGGTAAATTCAATTACCATTTCATGTTCAAATCTAATTAAAGATTTAACTATCGCCTGGAGTAAAACTGGTGGTACTCCATTCTCGATCAATTCTTGAATTTGATAATTTTAGTTATCAAATTCACCTTTCAATCTATTTAAAGATTCATTAATACTCTATTTCAGTTTTAATTTCCAAAAATCGTTACATAATGATTATCCAAAGTTAAGAAATAAATATTATCTTTAACTAGGTTAAAGAACTAATGTCGTTTAAAACACAGCTCACGGTAAACCCAAAATCACATTCCATTAACAATGGAATCTTCACGGAAAACAGATTAATATATATATATATATATATAATTGATATGAACTTCCATATCCATATATATATATATATATATAATTGATATGAACTTCCGTATCCAACTGATACTATAAATGGAATAATGGCAAAGCCTCTTAAATTCCATTTGTAGTAACAGTCTTCCTCCACAGAAGTCCACTTCGATTATTACCAAATCGAATTCCATTCCATTCCAATTTATTTTATTAAATTGGAAAACTTCACTTCGGAAATTTTCCTTTAAATCTTAACAAAAGATTTATAAATTCCAAATCACATTTCACTGTAAATACGGTTAAAGAATGAATGTCGTTAAAAACACAGTTTGCTATAAACCCAGCTCACATTCCATTTTATTCCAATTATTAGATATAATTGGAAACTCTAACAATCTTAATTAAAAGATTTATTCTCTTCAAATGGGGTTCAAGAACAGTGTTACTGAAGACACCGTTCATGACAAATCCAAAATCCCATTTGATATTAAATACAAGACTCTGAATAGAAAATATATCCTCTCATATTCAATATCAAATTCTACAACCAACAAACATCGTATTGGAAATAACGATATAAATATATCTTTCAAATTTCCATAACAATATCTGTATAATCAAGAAATCCAACGAAGACAATTTCGATTCAAATCTATTCCAATTTACATATTGGAAATCCTGGTTATTTTTAAAACCCTTTCAAATCCAATTTATTTATTTAAAAATATTGGATTTATTATTCTAGTTCATAACTAGTTCATTTCGATAAAAATACATTTTTATCTTTTCAAATATGGAATTTTTCATTCCAATTCTTTCAAAATCATTTATTATGATTTTACCCAAATTATCGATATTTTTAATAATTTTATCAAGGCCCGTACAGTTGATTTCCATAAACGACCATCGAACTGCACTTACAGCGACCTTTTCCAAATTTTATTTGGACATAATTCCAAATCCAATCGTTATCTTTCAAATCTCAAATATTCTTTGGAAAGCTCTTTTCGATACGAACCCAACGATTCTGGTTTTAGGAGAACCGACGGTCGGATATGGTCGAAATTCGCGAATTGCCGCAGCGCGTCGCGTTCTATTCAGGCCATTATATATATATATATATATAATATATATATTTCGTCGATTTCCTTTTAAAACATAATTTATAAATCGTTTTAAATTCGTTTTCAAAACGATTTCAACCTCATATTCAATTTCAAATCAAAATTGAATATTCCGTATCATCGATATATAAATGATAGTATTTTTCAAAACATTGTATTTTGAAATCAATTCCTTTTCGATATTCATTATAAAAATGAATAAAATAGATATAGATATCGTTCACGTCAAAATGGCGTTAATCTAATCAACACGGCTTTATATATTTAAACATATTCGTGTCCATCCCAAATCGGACATCAAAATCAGATTTTGATCTTTTACTGAATATTATTTTAAAATATTCATTATTTCAAAATATTCGTTATTCTAAAATATTCATTATTTCGAAACTGGAATCAGACACAGTCAATTACGATATAATGTTATTTATATGGATTTCATACAACACATGTACCCAACAACCACCAGACACATTCAACCATCATCCAGAGTGCATTCTACACTGCATAAGCATTAAATATAAATATTCAACGCTTACACAGCTTGTCAACCAGTCGATTGACATACCACTAAACAGTTGGGATTAGTGTACACCAAATATCATCCCAATACTCGTGTGGGGTTTTCAAACAACAAACACATATTTATTTGTGCAGTTGGGCGATGTGTAAAATTTATCGTCCCAATCAATATCAGTCAAATGTGTGTACATAAACAAATCGTCCGATTTGTAAATGAATTTTTATTTTATTCATATCAACGTTAAAAATTATGTTTTTAACGATAAAATATTTTATTCAACATATGAATATTCTATTCAGTTCATTTATAATAAAAATGATATTTTTTATTGTTCTAACATATTTTAGAAAATTTTGGCGGCATAACGACACGATATCAAATCGGATAATGTCTAGCATTAACCCTCTCCTGATATTGGCTCGCGCCATACACACATAACAATTCTAATCCTTTCATTTCACCCAAACAACCAATTTCAACCAAATAATCTAATCAACCAAACCAAACAATCAAACAAGTCGTCCATGGTCTGTGGACGACGGGGAACAGTTCATATATGCAGTTATAAAAATAAATAATTGTATAAAAAAATATGGTGAGGAATTCTCACCTTTGGTTTCTACTCCACCATTTTTATTTCTGAATTTCAGAACAGTCCTGACTTGCCTAAAATTCCAATGTAATCTTCCTCACGCTGTTCATAGTAAAAAATCACATTTTTATTTCAATTCTAAAAATTATATTTTTACTTCGCTAAAAATTATATTTTTAATACTCTACATATATAATAATTATATTTTTAATGTCGCTACATGTACATAAAAATCGTATTTTTATAACGCTACTACATAGGCAAAAATCACATTTTTAACACGATGTTAATATTATAAAAATCACATTTTTATATCGCTACTACATATATAAAAATCGGATTTTTAGCCAACTAATAATTATTTCTTTGTATGACCATTTTATAAATAACATATATAATCTAAATATCATATTTTTATCTTTCTAAAAAACATTTCCATGCCATACACTAGTTAAAAATCATATTTTTAATCTTGCCAAAAATATTTCCTTCTTAGGATAAAAATCCTATTTTTAACTAACCAAAAATGATATTTTTACATAACTAAAAATCATAACTTTATGTAATTAAAAATCATAACTTTATATAAATAAAAATCATAACTTTATATAAACAAAAAACATAACTTTACATAATTCATACGTCAAAAACCATAGAAGCTTTAAAGCGGAGAAAACTCACATATTTTCTATCGCCCGAATTTGCTGTTCTGTTTCCAGAATTTGCAAACGAGCTCCAATCTTCACACCATCTTTTATTTCAGCTTAAATGCGTCATTTCGGACAACTTTTTCCTGGTGGTCTTCCTTTAGAAAACGAGCCATTTCTCTTGGAAATCGCGAAAAGACAGTATTTGGATAGCAGACTTTGGATGCGTTTTCCGGGCAGCTCCGCAATCCAAAATAGGACTTTCATATACCAAATCGAAGAGAAAATCATGCTCTTCGATTTTGGTATTGTGGAGTTTTAGCTAAAAATGCAAGATTTGTCAGTTACTGGTGAAATAGTGATAGGGTGTTTTATGCAAAACAGAATTTTTGGAGAAAAATGGGTTTTTGGACTTGGCGGGGCCCACGGCCGGAGCTGGGTTGCCAGAGGGCAGCGTAAGGCCTGACTGGGGTGGAGGATGGTACTGGAGGTGCTGGATGGCCGGCGGAGGAGGGTGTGGATGTGGAAATTGATTTGGGGGTTTAGGGATTGCTTAGAAATGAAGAGAGGAGGAGGAGAGGGAGGAGGAGGAGAATGAGGAGCGACGGCCAGTTGGGAGGAGGAGCAGTGGCGGAAGAGGAGAACGTCTGTTTTTTTCTTCTCTTTTTTTGATTTTGAGCGATGGAAGAGAGAGTGTGAGGGAGAGAGACGGTTTGACCTTATATAATTTGTTATTTTTAATTCCAAAAAGTAACTTTTTAATTCGGACTCCAAATCGAACTAACCGACTATCGTCCCTAACCAAATACCCCCATTCCAGACATAATGGGATATGTCTCGAAAGCCAATTCAACTGTTTCGATCAGTTTTCATTAAAATTAAAATATAAATTAATATAACATTCAAAATTGATTTCAACATATATTTTAATTTACTGGGGCCACATAATGACTCCAAAAATTCCAGAAAAATAAATCTGGCTATGTTTAGATGATACGGTCCTAACAAAACTAATTTCATTGAATTTGGAAACCATTTGAGAAATGGTCATTTTCTGGTCGATCCAAATTGACTAAAACTGTCAAAACACGTTTTACTTCGCCACGCTCAAATATTGGTCCCAAAAATTATGAAAATTGGAATCTAACAATAACTTGACATCCCAGATCCAACAAATGTGGTTTCATCGAAAACGGAGGTCGTTTGCAAAATTTCCATTTTTAAGGGCCTAAAATTCCATAGCGACTATTCGGAATCTTCAAATTGGCATAACTTTTTATTCCCGCAATGAAATTTTGATTTTTCGGATTCATTGAAAAGATATTCTCAAATAGATTCAAATATTTTTGGTTTCACTAAAATCCGGTTTATTTTGAATCATGTACATTCATTTGAAATTTGAAATCAAAATTTCAAAATACCGCATCATTTCCAATTCCTTTTATAATTAAAAATAAATATTTATATTCTAACATCGATTCAAATAAATATATATGTTCTAATTCTATTTAAAATATATTTCTCGTCGTTATTATTTAAAATAAATCATTTTATATATCCAAAATTCATTAAAATTGCCAAAATAAAAAATTTAAATTGGTTCTGATTTCCCGGGTTGTTACAGTGCGTGTGACGTGCAGTAGTCTGGTTAGAACCGAGGTTACCATTAGCCCTTGACGAAAGGCAAGGCTTTTAGCCGGTCATAGATTAATGACGGTTTCAAAGCAGAGTTGGCGGAGATAGCCAGAGTCATAGATGTTGAGTGTTTTGTTTGTATCGTCTTGTGTAGATTATTCGACGTCGAAGGAGATATCTCTTAGGTGCTTGTCTGATGTTGGTTCAGGCCTTCAGGCTCGTGCTTGAGAGATGTAGATATCGATTAGGATGGTTTATGCTTGATAACTTATTTCCGTGAATGTACTGTTATTTCAACCTTATTGTTTGTGAAAGCTGTCACTGTCGGATGTGGGGAATACGGTTTAATTCTTCTCTAGTGGGTTGGTAGATTAGTTGGATTAATCTACCTATTTTCATATCATTTATTGATGATGTTAATTAGTTGTTTTATCGCTCACTAAGAGTGTTTTCTGACTCATGATTTTATGTCTCCCTCTTATTACCTTGGGTCGTTCATCCAGTTTGGATGGGTAGACTAAGTAGCAGGTGACAGGCGATCCCTTGGTGAGGATGATGTTGCTAAACGAAGAAAAGCAGGAGGCTTACGTATTAGTTTCTTATTATAAACATATTATGATGTTTTTTTGCTGTTTGTTATATCCTCTGAGTGTTGTAATGAGGCCTCTTTGTATAGAGATTATTGATGTGGTTAAAGATGTTATGGATATTTTGTGATGATATGGAGGTTTAAATTTCTATGCAATTATGTTTCACTATTATTGCCTACTGTATGTGCTCTATTATATCTTACCTTGCGCTGCGAGTCATACGACAGGTTTCGCTTGTGTTATCCTATCTTGATGATCGTCCACATCTTCCTAGCACGTTTTTCAGAGCATTATTCCCCTTGTTAAGTGCATGAGTTATGGGAGGTCGTCACATTTGGTATCAGAGCTCTAATTTTCGATTCTAGCCAAAGTTCGAAGACGTAATTACGCATGAGAGACATATTTGTAGATTTCTAACGGATGTATACTATATAGCAGTGTACAGTACAATAGCGTTTGAACTCCATTAGCAGCTTTTCTCGTGCATGGGCTAATCATTCTATATTATAGATTTAAAATGAGTTGTAGAACATCGAGACACACTTCTAGGGAGGAGACTGTGCCTAGAGGGGGAAATGGCGCTATACCAGGCTACCCAGCCATTTTCAAGGCCATGGTAGCAGCGATCATGAGGAGGGCCCCCGCTTCAGAGATAGCGCGGTAGATGTAGGAGTTCAAGTGCAGGTTCCTAGGGTCGTGGACTTCGCAAAGTTGTGCAAAGGCTTCACTACCCTAGAAGGGAAGCGGTTTAAGGGGATCGAACCAATTGAAGAAATTCAAGGGTGGGTGGATACATGTATTTGGTTCTTTAGATACTTATGAATTGACGATGCAATGAAGAGGAAGCTTGCATCGAGGCAGCTACAGGGCAGAGTTATGGATTGGTGGAACTATGTCACTCTTGAGACTCCTGAAGATGATATCACAATGGGGCAGTTCCAATTCAAGTTTGAGGAGAAGTTCATTTCTACCATTCAGAAGTCTATTCTATTTAAGAGGTTTGTCATGAGTATGTTTCTGACTTCGAAGCTTAGTCGAAGTATGCTCGTTCATATGTCGAGACTCCTTATTAGAAGAACGAGAAAATTTTCATGGGTTTGGACAAATACCTTGGGAACCAACTGGTAGATCTTCTGGTTGATACTTATGAGAAGATCGTGGAAAATCTATAAGGTATGAGAGTTTGTTTCCCAAGGAAGAGAATGTTGTTGCAGCTAAGGAAGGACCAAAACCACTGTAGGATGGAAATGACAAAAAAGTGGAAGCAACAACAACAAAAAGGAAAAGATGTCTAGAAAAAGTAGAAGAGCGAGGTGATATGCTTCAACTACAAGAAAAAAGGGCCTCTATTCCAAGGATTCAAGGATTCTAAAGGTGTGAAAAAGTGCTTCAACTATGGGAAGCCTGGGCATAATAAGAAGGATATCCCTGAATCAGTCAAGGGTAAGCAGGTTGGGAAGGGGTATGATGTGGAAGCTGTGCCATCTTCTTCGAGGACTCCTACAGTAGAGGAGAAAGGGAAGGGTGTCATCATTCAAGGTATTCTTTTCTATTAGAGATGTTTTAATTCGCGTGTTGTTCGATACTGGAGCATCGCATTCATTTATTTGTAATGAGTTTGTTTGTCGCTTGGGTTTGGAATTCGAGATTTGTGGTAGACCATTGGTCGAAACTAATCCAGTGAGGGTTCGTCCAGTATGTGTATGATTTGTCATCGTCTATGTTATCGAGTCATGTTTGCTCCTTTGTGTGTGATTACTTTGTTTTGAACTTCGCTGGGTATGGGATTATTTTGGGTATGGTCTGATTCAAGAGGTATACGACAAAGGTGGATTGCGAGAAGATGGAAATGACAGTCGGTAATGTGGAAGGACGAATGGTTGTGATTTGACATAAACCAAAAGACGGGGTCTTGGTAAGCTATTTATATTTGTTTGTGATTCCACGGGAAGACTTATCAATGGGGCCGATCGTTGGTGAGTAGATGATGTCTTTGACGAGGTGAAAGGGTTGCCGCTACATCGCGAGATTGAGTTCAAAATCGATTTGGTCGAAGATGCTAGACCTATCGTTATGCTTCTTAGGCGGATGGCGTCTAAGGAACAACGAGAATTAGAGGTGCAAGTACACAATCTTTTGGGAGAAGGATTCATTCGGAGGAGTGTATCTGAATGGGGTGCACATCTTGTGTTTGCAACCAAGACTGATGGATTTTTGAGATTATGTATGGACTATCGTGGGCTGTATAAGGTGACTAAGAAGAACAAGTATCCGTTGCCAAGGATAGACGGCTTGTACGATCAGCTTCACGAGGCCAAAGTGTTTTCTCGAATGAATATGGCAACGGGATTCCACCAGTTGAGGGTGGCAAAGGATAATGGTGTCGAAGAATGCTTTTATGACACCATCTGGTTTCTTCGAATGGTTGGTGATGCCATTTGGGTTGACTAACGCGCCAACATATTGTAATGATTCACGATTTTCTGAAATTTAGTATGAATTTAATGTAAATTGTAAATAAATTTGGAAGGATTAAATAATTTTTTAATAAAATTTTAAGGCTATATTATTATTTTAAAATGATTGAAATTTATTTTTATTGTGAAATTTAGTTATACCAATGTTTGTTTTAGGGTACGTTTCGTCGTTGGTCGAATTATTGAAAATGATTTGTAATTCAGTTGATAAAATTATCAGAATTTGAAATTAAATTATAATTAAATATTCGTTTCAAGTTTTTATTCAGTTTCAGTTTGCGTAATCTTAAAATATTTTATAGAATTTTACTATAAAATTTATTTTGGAAAATAAGCACATATTTTTCTAACGTATTTTAGGGTAACTATGGTCCCTTTTGATACTTTACAAAACTAATCAACCGCTCTATTTTATTACTATTTGGGATCGTGGTACATTATTGTACAAGATTTTATTATTAGTTGTGGTAATCCGCTATTTATATAGTTATAATATAAAATAAAGCAACGAAATGATAAACACACAGAACAAAATTCATGTTACTCAGTTTATTGAGGCTACAAACATTTGAACGCAAGGTACGAGACTAAAAAAAACTCTCCTTTCACGTTACACTAAAGTTTCAAACATTTTAACGAGTATGTATATTTAAATTTGAACACTTGAAATTTGTAAACGAACCCGTCGACCACATGTCTATCTCAAAAATGTGTGTTGCTCATGCACGTCTTAATACATGCGGAAGAAATAAAAAAAATCAATTCAACTAATGCTCCTCTCCCACTTCATCTTCCATCCGCTCATTCCCTTTCTCCTCTTCCCAATTTCTCAATTACGCCATTCCATTGGAGAAAAAAAATCACACAAAAACGAAATGTGAAAGAAGCCGCATGCTATACTCCTTACTCTAATTCCACCTGCATGCGCTCAAGCTTTCATCCCAAACTCCCACTCACGCCTCCCCTTGTTCCAATTCCACCGCACACCAGTACACGCTCCAAAGTGAGGACCTGCATGCTTTCCCCAATGGCTCCATTCCATTACACATCCCAAACCGCCTGTGCATGCATGATTAGCCTCACACACCTTTTACCCCTCGTGACACTCACCAGCACCAACCTCGTCTGGCTTGACACCACCAACGATCGGCTGCACCACCAGCAACAACCCAGGTCTGCTGACCATTCTCCATGACCCCACTCGCCTCTCTTTTCTATAAAAAAATATGAGAAGTTTTGTTTGCTGTGCGTGCACCTCCCATCACGAGCAGCACTAGTCCATTTGTGCGCACATATATTTTGCAGAAAAAAATGAAAGAAAGACAGATAGGAAAGAGAAGACCAGGGGTGAGAAAGCGAGGAATGCAAATACGCGGAGAATACCGGGAAGCATATACGACGCAGGTGGAAATACCCTTTTCTGGAAAGCAATAGTATGAGAACACTTAAATTTAAATTATTATTTAATATTTGGTTTTACGGATTATTCAGTGGTTGAGATAATGTCCGCTTATTGCATGAATGACTGATTTATAATTATTTGTTGATATCATTGCGGTCATGGATGTTGCATTTCATGTAATGATTGTAAACAATATGGGTTCGGTATGAACTATACGTTGATACACGTTAATGCATAACGCGAATTGAGTTGTAATAGTTGTTGATTCGTGAATGGCAATTGTGTTAATATATTTGGGTGTCATTTAGATTTCGTGGAATTGCGGTAAACAATTAAGGTAAATTTCCATCGATTAAAGAATGTCCGATAATTGATGTTTTGTTAATTTATTTTTTATATAAAAACACTTTATAACGATAGTCTATAAATTTGAAAAATATCGATTATATAATGTTTTTTATCAAAAAATATGTCATTAGCTTAATTATGTTGAAAATGTTTTAATATTATAAATTCGGTAGTAATTTGAACTATATGTTATCTAATCATTAAATTAGCAAGAATGATACAACATTTTGTAAATTAAATATTAAGTCAATGAAAATTATTTTTTGAATTAAATATTACTTTGTCAATAAAGTATTGCGTATAATGTAAATTTGAAACATAAAGTATAATCCAAATGATAATTTGATGTAGCATTATAATTTATTTTGTAAGTCGCCTTGAATTTGTATCATTTGATTTTGAATTGGATCCAAATTTTGAAATAACAACATGCTTAACATTTTGCTCCAATATACTTTGAATCTGAACTATTTGGGCTTGAGAACCAAATAAGATTGTAAAAGAAAATTTTGGAAGAATATTTAAAATTGTTTGGAAAAGATATTTAAACTTGAACTATTTGGATTTGAGATTGATGCAAGTTTTGAGAAATATTTATAATAATATATTATAATTTGCTTTGAATAAAAATTTGTCAATATGTTTTAATAGTATAAATAAGTTGATCTAGAAAAATTAATTAATATAGATTTGATATTTATAAAGATATCGAATTTGAATTGTCGATTCTGAACTTAGTTATAACATTAAATTAATGAATTGTCGTAAAAATTAAGTAAACTAGAACTTTTGATTTTTTGAAATCCACTATCACTTTGGATAACAATATGAAACCATATTATCAAATTGGTTGGAAAGATATGTAAACTTGCACTATTTGGTCAAGAAACTTGATATAGTTTAGATGTATATTTATAATAAAGTATTATAAATCGTTTTGAATAAAGAATTTGATTTTGAATTTAAGTAAGGATTGAAGCTTAAGTTTCTGGTTAACAAGTAAGTTTGTTCTGTTATCAGTTCTGGAATGGTAAACGGGGTGTGTAACTAAGGCAAGAGATGAAACAACCAGTGCGCTGAACTTACATGGCCAGCATTTACTTGCCCAGGTTAGTAAAAGAGCAAATTGAAAGTGAATCTCGAATAATGTGAAGCGGTTACTACAATAAATAGTTTTCCATTTAAATTTGTTTAAAAATAAGAGTAGATGAAAATGACCTTCAGATATTTAATATAAGTTCTGTAAATGATGACCAATACTATCTAAGGAATTAAGTGGAAGAAATATCAAAATTCCGCTTATTGTATCTGTTTAATATAGATATATACTGGATATAAGAATTTTCAATCTTTAACAAATCGTATATCTAATATAAATTGTTTGGATTAACTTGAATGATATGTTATTAACATTGTTACCCGGGTAAGGCTTAGTTTAATTATGGAAATTAATGCGGAACTAAGTGAACAGAAGAAAATAAGGTGAATGTCTTTGATATTGATCAGATTAACTCAAGATCATCGGAACTAGATATATTTTTCGAATATGAATATAAATTGAAGTCGTCGGCATGGAAAGGAAATAGTTCCAATTTAAAGTATTTTGTATATTTATATATAGGTTTGGCTATTTAAACATGATATGTTAATTTCAAAAATATTTCAATAAAACTTATTTGATTTAAGAATACAGATATGTTTAAAAATATATTTATATACTTCTTCATATTTTTAATATATTGTATGTAATTATTTTAACAATTCCTATTTCTAATTTTACTAAATTTAAATATAAAAAATTTAGTTTATAACAAATGTATTATTTTCAAATATTTTATTTAATTATACTAGGAATTTTTTCAGTCCTGAAACCTTGGATTCTAATAAATTCAATCCATGTTGAATGAATATAACAAGTTTGAACTAAAGAAATATTGTTAATCGTGTTCCTTGGTTTATAAGTGATGGTTCGAAGGTAAAGAGTTAAGAGAGAGACTATTTGAATTTTATAAACGATCGTTTTGAAATTTAGAAAGAATTAAGTTATGTGTATGATTGATTGAAAAACTTAATTTGAAATATGGATTACACACTGCTTATTTGGGAAGACCGGGATCGGAATCAAGTTCTCGAAACCGTTCCAGATAATCGTACGAAAAAAATAAATGAAGACAAATAACGACGGTTGAAGACCATGGTTCTTCACATCGAAGTGGCTGCCTATTGATTTGTTACTTTACTGAATAGCTACAGTAGAGAGATGACCCAATTACCAAAGTGGCAGAAAGTCGGATCGTATTTGGAGAACTTTCGGATTGCAAGGACCTTCGCACTCAACCTTGAGTCGTGAAATAAGGCGTCTTCGGTTTCGTTCGAACCTGGGACGAACTTGTGTGTGTCTAACACTGTATCTTATAATGTATTAACTGATTATTACTAAACATATTTCTGCTTGGCAATGGGAATTTACTCCCTTGGCTAAAAGTTATTTGGTCAGTGATTATTAGTTGTAAATTATGAAATGACAAGTGTGGCATGCAAAGTGCTGCAGTTGAAGAAATGATCAAAGCATGGCTTAGTGTAAGAGCGTAGCTTTATGGTATGAAACCTCTCTAACCTCACACCCCGGATTGATGGTAAACTATTGGTTAGGTTGTATACATAATCTCTAGTGCAAATCGAAAGCTACGGCGGTAGATCTACCACGAAACCTACGGGAATAAAGTACATACGGTGTCCGATATCTAGACGGAAACCAGCTTATGTACTTTCGCGCTATGTATTCGGCGTCCGTTGTCTGGATGTTAATCGGGAGATACTTAGCTTCATGTCCTCAATGGATCTTTCATGCCAGTAACCATCTTGTTGGAAATCCAATGACCAGTACAAGCCTCTCACTTTGTTTGTAAACTATATATGTGAGCACAGTCACTATGCTTGTTAGATTCGTAAATTTATTTGCAAAATGTTTTAAAGTGTTATTTGTAGTAATAATACACACCATCGACATATTTCATGGATTTGGCATTATAAGGATAAAGCTCGTCCATATGTGCGTTTGCATTTGCATATCTGTTTTGTGTGTTCAGGGCGAGCCTTATAATAGTCTCATTTTTTCGAAACTCATGTACGACTTATGCACTGGTAATCATAGGAGTAAACCCATTCTGTATTATACGTGTGGTCTTCTGATTTATCTTAATATAAAGTAAAATGTTTTATTTTCTCACACCAGTCCGATGACTGACCTGGAGTTTATTGTTCCTTTCTAAACTCTGGGTGCCTACAAATTTGTACATGGACAACTAGCGGTTTAGTTTACAGTTATAGATCCTTAAAGAAAATTCGGAACGCTTTTGGGTTGGAGCTTCGAGCTAGAGTTGGAATTCTTCCGCTATATCGTATTGTTTATTCCGCTGTAGTTTTCTCTTCTGCTATGCATTTTATTGTAACTCTGATAATGTAAACTCTGTTGTAACCAATGTTGAGTAATAAAAGTTTTATTTTATTCTGTTCTAATGTGTACTACTCTCGAATCTGATTTTCAAACATTTGGAGTTGGTTTAAACATCGACTCTAGGTGATTGGAAGTTGGGTCGTCGCATGTGGTATCAGAGCTGTGGTTGAACCCAGCTCAAGGGGTATATTCATTAGTTCAGAAGTTAACGAAGTAAGAAACTCGTTAGAGATAGGGTAGTTAAAACCCAAGAATGAGTTTAAGAGTGTTTCGTATGTGAGGACGGTTTTTGAAATATTAAAAAAAAACTAAAAAGAATATAGTTTTAATGTAAAGAAATTGTTTTTGGAATTGATAAAATTTGATAACCTAATAATGGTTTCTAAGAATTAGATAAGTAATCTAAAGAATAGTTTGAATAGTCCCGAAAAGAATAGGTGAAGATTAAAGAATATGGTAGAAAGGATTAAAATGGATCTTGAAGAATTTAGTGAGAGATACATAATGATAATAAGGATGAGTTTGAAACTTATTGGGCATATTTTGGACATATTAATTATTTTGAAATATACTTTATAATAAGGGTTTACGAGTATTTTACTTGACGTCACGATTGGACTATCAAGTGTGTACGGGTTTTGAATATAAGCCTAGCTAACGTATATACGAAATCTAGTATGTACTAGATAGATGTAGAATCACATTCAATACACCGGAAGATAATTCTGTTGATGATTCGGACATCATCAGTGATTATCTCCGAGTTTCAAAAATGGGATGATTATATGATTCCAATTGATACGGTGAGAAATACTTGAAACCGTTTACTTAAGTGTTTGAAATTCCTTTGGACGAATTCAAATAAAATGTTTTGACAAATTAATTTGAATTAGAATAAATAAGTGAAATTTAAATAAGTTATGTTTTCATTGTTTGTAGAATATAGTCAGAATTTACAAATGAATTAAGATGAGTTGGAAATAGTTATGAATCTAGAAAATTCGATAAACTTATTTAATTTAGAGAATTGAGTTAGAATTTATCGGCGATTTTGAATAGTCGATAGGTTTTAATAAATAATAGAGTAGAAATATTTTGAAAACGATAGGGATTAGAAATCACTTGAAATGAGTTAAGAAAACAAAATATGTGAGAGTGAGTTTGGAAAATGAAATGAATTAATAATTTGATTTTATGAAATATGGTAATATAGGAAAAGGGTATAGGTTTGAAATTTAACCAAAACGGTAGGAGATTTGAAATGAAATATGGTGAAATAAAATTACTTGAAATATTTAGAATTTGAATGACCTTGAACTCTTAACCCTTAATATGGTTAGGTAAATAATAAGTACTTGAACACCTGATAGATAAATGATGCAATTTGATTATAAAATATCTAGGTTATACTTGAAAATCAACTATTTAATATAAATAAGCTAGTCAGATAAATTTGTGAATGTATATAGGGTGAAGTACTAATGTATATGAGTCAAGAATGAATGCATGGATGTTTGTGTTCGTAGAAATTTTGGTATAATATTGTTGTGGGTTTAATTTCTCTATAATTTAGATTGATCAATGAGATATTAGAATTTAGAAGTTAAACTCAAAAAATTAAGAAGCGATAATATTAATAGTGGTAACTTATGTTCTTCTCTAAATTTCTTTCCAATTTCGAGGACGAAATTGCCTCAAGGGGGGTATAATGTAATAATCTAAGATTTTCTGAAATTTAGTTTGAATTTAATGTTATTTGTAAATAAATTTGGAAGGGTTATATAACTTTTGAATAAAACTTTAAGGCTACATTTTTTTGAAAAATAAAAAATGTGTGATCTTCTGAAGAGAAGAGAGCACACACATATATATATATAATAAAAACCAAGGTACAGAGTCCGACTATAGTACATGAGAATAACAGATAAAACCTAACAACACTCTAGGGATGTAAGGATCGTAGATAGATGAGCTCCGGATAAACCACCGCCCATCTACTCCAATATCGAATTTCGGCAAGGCCACCACCCGATATTGAAGTATATCTACTCCAATACAATAACCCATACTCTCTGTGTAATATCAAAAAATAATGAGGTACAACATCAAAAAGACTCTCTCACAATAAACCCAAAATATGAGACATCAGTCCAAGCAGCAATCCTCAAAGATAAATAACTGCTACCAATCCATCCAGCTATCCACAAAGCACCACCTCTAAATCAACAACCTGAATCTACAAAAAACTCAACAAACTATTAGTAATTTGTCACACATATATATATGGTAAATTATATATCTGAATATATATATATTAAAAGTGTATATATATATATTCATACATATTTATTTACCATACATATATGTGTAGAAGAAAATACAATGAAAAACTATTAAAAGTTATTAACAACCAATGCGATATCTATTACTAAAAAAAACTGTTGATTCTAATAAATAAAAATAAATTCAATCTAACCTTACTCAATAAATTCTCGAATCCCGATTTCCCAAATAATTTGTAATGTGAATTAGACATCCAATTCAAGCAAAAATAAACTATTTTAATCATTAAATTATCCGTCGAAACAGAATTTGAATGGAAAGATCTCTGATTTCTCTCAGACCAAATGAACCAACATACAATAGTAACTAAAGAGTCTAAAATGTATCTGTTACTAGCATTATAAACAAATCTATACGAATCCCAATAATTAGCACAACAATTGAAGGAATAATGACAATAAAAAACAATAACCTTAAAACCATACTAAGTATATATTTTGTGATATTACAAGAGAAAAATAAATGATCAACATCCTCATTCATAATATTACAAAAATAACACTTAACGTCAAAAATGATATTCTTCCTCTTAAGAAACTCAATCGTATTAAGTTTCTTATGAGTGATTAACCACATTAGAAATTTAGCTTTAGGAGGAGAATTAGATTTCCAAATGAACTTAAAAGGCCGAAATGAGATTCCCGAAAAATTTATAAAGTTGTACATAGAATTAACCGAATAGACTAGACTTTTATCCATACCCCAACTAATAGAGTCCTTACACTCATCAATGTGATATAATGGTAACTTAGCATAAAGAAGAGCTAATTTTCTTAACATTTCCCCTTCTAATATATTATCAAAAGAAAACTCCCATGGGGGATCCAATTCTCTTCTAAAGATATCTTCTATCAATGCATTTTTAAAGTTACAATTAATAAAGAGTTCCCTAAATTCAATTTTAAGTGGTAAACGGGAAATCCAACTATCATGCCAAAAGTAAGTCGTATTACCAGAATGAACAATAACCTTATAACCTAAGTTAAAAAAGTCAAAACACTTTAATACAGACTTCCAAAAGTAAGATAATCTATTATACCAACTATCACTAGCTCCAACAATGAATTCTCCTCCTGAATAGTAAGATTTAGATATAATAACTTTCCACGTTGTAGATACTACAGAAGACCTAAATTTCCACAACCATTTTGCTAATAAGGAAGAGTTAAAATTAGATAGATTAATTATCCCCAAACCCCCGTCTTTCTTGGCCTTACAACACACCTCCCAATTTACTAAACATTTGAAACCCCTACAAATAGGATCTCTACCCCCACCCCATAGATAATTACGTCTTATTCTATCAATCTTATCGATAACCCATTGAGGAAATCTATGTATTGACATCCAATACGTAGGGATAGCCGATAGTACTGAATTAACCAAAACTAATCTACCTACTATAGACAAGAATCTATTGTTCCAACTTGATAGACTATTATTAATCTTATCAATTATGACTAACCAATCCTCCTTTTTTAATTTTGATGGCCTAATCTTGAAACCTAGATAATCAAAAGGAAATTTCATAACAGAACAGTTTAAGGTGTTAGCAACCATAGCCTCAACGTTATCAAAATCATTAATGACCATAACCGAACTCTTATCAAAATTAATTTTAAGACCTGATAACATCTCAAAACTATAAAGTATAAACTTAAGAGCAATAATTTGTTTTGGTAGATGAGAAGAAAATAATAAGGTATCATCCGCAAATTGGAGAACAGATAATTCATTGTTAAATTCATCATTACCAACATAACCCAAAACACCTAATCTCCCCGCTCGCTTAATGATACTAGAAAAAACGTCAACCACTAAATTAAATAATAGAGGTGACAGGGGATCCCCCTGCCTAAGACCCCTCTTAGATTGGATCTTCTTTCCCACAACCCTATTTACGACAATATTCGAACTACCAGACCTAAGTAAAAGCATTACCCAGTTAGTCCACCTAACACTAAAGCCTCTAGCTAGACATACTTCACAAATACAATCCCAGTCAATAGAGTCAAATGCTTTCTCAAAATCTAATTTCAGAATAGCACATGAAAAATTATTTTTAACACACACATTAATGTACTCCTGTACCGCTACCACTCCATCTACTAATTGCCTATCTTTAATAAAGGCAGTTTGTGAATGATCTATAAGATCATTCATCTTCCCACTTAGCCTATTAGCAAGGACTTTAGAAATGATCTTGACTGATACATTTATCAAAGAGATAGGTCTAAAATCCTTTAAAAGTTTTGCATCCTCTCTCTTCTTAATAAGTATAAGATTAGCAAAATTAAAGCTACCTAAGCATAAATCCCCGCTATAAAAATCATTAAATAAATTCACTACATCAGATTTCAAAACCTCCCAAAACTGTTTGTAAAACAGAACAGAAAAACCATCAGGCCCCGGAGCTTTGTCACTAGGCATGTCACAAATTGCCTTCCAAATCTCCTGTTCTGAAAAAGGTTTATCTAAATCTAATAACTCTCCCCTAACTTCGTTAGGGTAAATGTCCTTCCAATTAACGTTAATTCTTCTCTTTATCCTAGTCCCAAAAATTTGTTTGTAATAACTGGTGAAAGCTTCATTTAAATCACGCTGAACTGTCAATTCCTCATTATTTAAGAAAATAGAATGAATTAAATTATCGCGTCTCCTCTTATTAGCCATACTATGAAAAAAAATTGTGTTGTTATCTCCTTCCTTAATCCATTGAACGCGTGATCTTTGCTTCCACAATACTTCTTCCTTTTCCAATATCAGTTTGAGGTCATTTCTAAGATTGTAAAGCCTATCTCTCTCACCTAGATTAAGAGTCCTAGATTCACTTAATCTATCTAAATCTAACATCTCACATAAAAGCTTATCTTTTTTAATTCTAACACTACCAAAAACAAATTTATTCCACCTCTTAAGAAAAAATCTTAATTTACCAAGTTTTGACACCAAAATCTTAGCCGAATTGCCATTGTATAAATTATTAAAATAGAATAGCGAATTCCACTTAACAGTAACAAGTTTAATAAAACTGATGTCAAGTAACCACATCTTTTCAAATTTGAAATTGTTACTAATTAACATGTTCGATTCACACGAAAGGATTAAAGGGCAATGATCTGAATATAAAAATGGTAACCCTTTTGCTTTACAAATTGGAAATCTTTCATCAACCTCTGTACTTATAAGAAATCTATCTAATAAGGCAAAAGACAACCTGTCACTAATATTAGACCTAGACCAAGTAAAAGATCTATTGCTAAGCGGAATCTCAATCAAATTATTATCAAGAATGAATTCGTTAAATTCCTCCATGTCGGAAAAATCACCTTCTCTAGGAGATCTCTCACCTAAAAACCTTGTAACATTAAAATCCCCCCTACAATCCAAAGATTTGGGGCAAGATTTCTAAATTCAGAAACTTCCTCCCACAAACGTCTCCTCTCAATCTTAGTGTGAGGGCCATACACATTCGACATACTCAATAAAGTATTGTCACTAAGTGAAGATAATGTAATGTGTAGCGAATGTAACTTAGAAAATTCCTGTATAAGTCTATACTGGTTGTCTTTCCAACCAATCATAAGCCCTCATGCACTGCCAATTGATGGTAGACAGGCCCAATTACGGAAATGGGATCCACCTAATCTAGCGTAAAAACTAAAGTCTGGGCTTTCAATTTTAGTCTCTTGAAGCAAAGCAATATCAATATGATAATCAACAAATAAAGTACTAACTTTATCACATTTTTTAGGTTCATTTAAACCCCTAATATTCCAACTAACAATCCTCATCGACTCAAAGAAGAGGCTCTCTCTAATTCCCTACTCCTAATGAAGTCAGCATCTAACTCAATATCAGAAAAAATAAAAGCTGTATCATTGGCAAGCTGAATCAGCTGACCAGACGAAAGGCTACTCAACGCATAAGGAGAATAATCACTCCCGTAAACAAAAGACGTACCTGAGCCCCGATCCGAAGAACTACTACTAGCATCTGGACTCGGGGACTTACCTCGAAGTGAAGAGGAGAAAGATCTAATCCTAGCACTGCGACGGATCAAACCAGTACTAGGAATCACTCTCCTACGCCTCCCTCTCCTAGCCGAAGACGAAGGAGTATCTCCACACTGAAGAACCTCCCCATTAATCTCCCTCAGATCATTCCGACTCACAAGTCTAGAATCTCCTCCACTGACGCACTCCGAACGAGGAAAAGCACAACCCCCACAAAAAACACCAAAGCACGGTCTCAGATAAAAGGAAAGTAGCTTAACTGCCTTCTCGCTCACAACCACAGAGCAAGCATCCCTGGCCCAATAAAACGTAAAACCACTCGAAGTAGGCCCCGACAAAGGGTCTAACTCAGATAAAACGTCCACCACCGCCCCTATATTGTCATCTGAGAAAACATTACCACTTGTGACATCCTTGCAATTTAAATCCACCATCACACCCCTCTGTCCATCCAACCTGCATGCATCCTCTACCAACAAGTTGTCATTCCCTGTAGTTCTAACCTCCCTTTCCACATCACCGGACACAACAAAACTGCTACCAGATGCTCCCCTGACAGTACTTGGATGATTAACCAACTTCACCCTGGCTCGCTCATATTTAAGACTATGCAAAAGCTTCATATGAGCCACTCTACTGCACTTAATCCTTCCAATCCTATAACCCCTTCTCGACAAAGGATCCACCTTCAAAACAGTCCTCGAACCACTGACAACACTGACAGGCGCCAACTCATTCTTATTTGAACCATGAGCTTCCTCATTCCTCAACTCCAACCCATTCTCATATTCCCCTAAGATACTGTAACTATTCGAGAGGCTCACATCTTCCGCCACGATCCAGTCCAACTCCTTATCATTCCCTAATATAGTAACAGGCATATCATTTATGATTCCTTCAGAAATATAACCATCCATATCCACCTCATCAATCCCAGTCATCACCTCCATACCCTTCCTATTATCATCACCTTTAAACCCATCAAAAGAACAGGGATCATCCAGTAATCCCATGCAATTCAGAACATACGGATCGCATAACATTGAATCACCCATCCAAGACCATTGATAAACATCAATATCCCACATCACTCCTTCATGATATACCCCTCCATCAGTTACCATCCCAGATTTGCTGATACAGTCATAACCGTACATTACACTACCCATTTGAAAATGAGGTTTTATAACTCTTTTCTCGCAGTTAATGACGGTGTTAAGGATATCATAATGCTTGAGAATCCCATCCAATATGTGAATCACTAACCTCATATTCCTTGTATTCGAATCTGAGAAGATTCTCCTCAACTTGATGAGATTTAAACTGAAGGAGAATGCGTGTTCATATCTCGATAGCAGCCGAGGTAATGGTGGATGGACAACGGTATTATAAAATGATTGAAATTTATTTTTATTGTGAAATTTAGTTATACCAATGTTTTTAGGGTACATTTCGTCGTTAGTCAAATTATTATAAACGATTTGTAATTCAGTTGATAAAATTGATCAAAATTTGAAATTAAATTATAATTAAATATTTGTTTCAAGTTTTTGTTCAGTTTCAGTTTGCGTAGTCTTAAAATATTTTATAGAATTTTACTGTAAATTTTATTTTGGAAAATAAGACATATTTTTCTGACGTATTTTAGGGTAGCTATGGTCCCTTTCGACACTTTACAAAACTAATCAACATGTCTATTTTATTACTGTTTTGGGATTGTGGAACATTGTTATACAAGATTTTATTATTAGGTGTGGTAATCCGCTATTTATATTGTAATAATATAAAATAAAGCAATGAAATGATAAACACACAGAACACGAATTCATGTTACTCAGTTTACTGAGGCTACAAACATTTGAACGCAAGGTACGAGACTGAAAAAAGAAAGAGAAACTCTCCTTTCACGTCACACTAAAGTTTCAAACATTTTAACGGGTATGTATATTTAAACTTGAAATTTGTAAACGAACCCGTCAACCATGTGTGCATCTCAAAAACGTGTGTTTCTCATGCATGACTTTATGCATGCGGAAGAAATAAAAAAATCAATTCAACTAGTGCCCCTCTCCCACTTCATCTTCCATCCGCTCATTCCCTTTCCCCTCTTCCCAATTTCTCAGTTACGCCATTCCATTGGGAAAAAAATCACACAAAATGAAATGTGAAAGAAGCTACATGCTATACTCCTTCCTCTAATACCACCTACATGCGCTCAAGCTTTCATCCCAAACTCCCACTCATGCCTCCCTTTGATCCAGTTCCACCGCACGCTAGTACACCCCCCAAAGTGAGGACCTGCATGCTTTCCCAAGTGGCTCCATTCCACTCTACATCCCAAACCGCCTATGCATGCATGATTAGCCTCACGCACCTTTTACACCTCGTGACACTCACCAGCACCCACTTCGCCTAGCTTTACACCACCGACGACCGGCTGCACCACTAGCGGCAACCCAGGTCTGCTGACTATTCTCCATGACCCTACTCGCCTCTCTCTTCTAGTAAAAAGAATATAGGAGGTCTTGTTTGCTTTGCGTGCACCTCCCATCGCGAGCAGCACTAGTCCATTTGTGCGCACATATATTTTGCAGAAAAAATAATAAAAAAAGAAATGAACTAAAGATACGAAAGAGAAGACCGGGGGTGAGAAAGCGAGGAAAGCAAATACGCGGAGAATACTAGGAAGAACATACGACGCAGGTGAAAATACCCTTTTCTGGAAAGCAATAGGGTAATAACACTTAAATTTAAATTATTATTTAATATTTGGTTTTACAGATTATTCAGTGGTTGAGATAATGTCTGCTTATTGCATGAATGACTGATTTATAATTATTTCTTGATTAGCATTGTGGTCATGGATGTTGCATTTCATGTAATGATTGTAAACAAGTATGGGTTCGGTATAAACCATATGTTGATATGCGTTAGTGCATAACGTGAATTTAATAATTATTGATGTGTGAATGGCAATTATGTTAATATATTTGGGTGTCATTTTGATTTCGTGGAATAGCGGTAAACAATTAAGGTAAATTTCCAGCGATTAAAGAATGTCCGATAATCGATGATTTGTTAAAATATTTTTTTATACAAAAACAATTTATAATGATATCTATAAATTTGAAAAATATCTATTAAATAATGTTTTGTTGTCAAAAAATATGTCATTAGCTTAATTATGTTGAAAATGTTTAAATATTATAAATTCGGTAGTAATTTGAACAATACTTTATCTAATCATTAAATTAGCAAGAATGATACAACATTTTGTAAATCAAATATTAAGTTAGTGATAATAATTTTGTGAATTAAATATTATTTTGTGAATAAAGTATTGTGTATAATGTAAATTTGAAATGTAAAGTATAATCCAAATGATAATTTGATGTAGCATTATAATTTATTTTGTAAGTCGCCTTGATTTTGTATCATTTGATTTTGAATTGGATCCAAATTTTGAAATAACAACATGCTTAACATTTTGCTCCAATATACTTTGAATCTGAACTATTTGGGCTTGAGAACCAAATAAGATTGTAAAAGAAAATATTGGAAGAATATTTAAAATTGTTTGGAAAAGATACTTAAACTTGAACTATTTGGATTTAAGATTGATGTAAGTTTTGAGAAATATTTAATATAACATATTATAATTTGCTTTGAATACAAATTTGTCAATTCGTTTTAATAGTATAAATAAGTTGATTTAGAAAAACTAGTTAATATAGATTTGATACTTAAAAAGATATCGAATTTGAATTGTTGATTACGAACTTAGTTATAACGTTAAATTAATGAAATGTCGTAAAAATTAAGTAAACTAGAACTTTTGATTTTTTGAAATCCACTATCACTTTGGATAACAATTTGAAACCATATTATCAAATTGGTTGGAAAGATATGTAAACTTGCACTATTTGGTCAAGAAACTTGATATAGTTTAGATATATATATTTATAATAAAGTATTATAAATCATTTTGAATGAAGAATTTGATTTTGAATTTGGGTAAGGATTGAAGCTTAAGTTTCCGGTTAACAAGTAAGTTTGTTCTGTTATCAGTTCTGGAACGGTAAACGGGGTGTGTAACTAAGGCAAGAGTTGAAACAACCAGTGCGCTGAACTTACCTGGCCAACATTTACTTGTCCAGGTCGGTAAAATAGCAAATTGAAAGTGAATCTCGAATAAAGTGAAGCGGTAACTACAATAAATAGTTTTCCATTTAAATTTGTTTAAAAATAAGAGTGGATGAAAATGACCTTCAGATATTTAATATAAGTTCTGTAAATGATGACCAATACTATCTAAGGAATTAAGTGGAAGAAATATCGTAATTCTGCTTATAGTATCAGTTTAATACAGATATGTACTGGATATAAGAATTTTCAATCTTTAACAAATCGTATATCTAATATAAATTATTTGGATTATCTTGAATGATATGTTATTAACATTGTTACCCGAGTAAGGCTTAGTTTAATTATGGAAATTAATGGTGAACAGAAGAAAATAAGGTGAATGTCTTTGATATTGATCGGATTAACTCAAGATCATCGGAACTAGATATATTTTTCGAATATGAATTTAAATTGGAGTCATCGACATGGAAAGGAAATAGTTCCAATTTAAAGTATTTTGTATATTTATATATAGGTTTGGCTATTTAAACATGATATGTTAATTTCAAAAATATTTCAATAAAACTTATTTGATTTAAGAATACAGATATGTTTAAAAATATATTTATATACTTCTTCATATTTTTAATATATTGTATGTAATTATTTTAACAATTCCTATTTTTAATTTTACTACATTTACATATAAAAAATTTAGTTTATAACAAATGTATTATTTTCAAATATTTTATTTAATTAAACTGGGAATTGTTTCAGTCCTGAAACCTTGGATTCTAATAAATTCAATCCGTGTTGAATGAATATAACAAGTTTGAATTGAAGAAATATTGTTAATCGTGATCCTTGGTTTATAAGTGATGGTTCGAAGGTAAAGAGTTAAGAGAGAGACTATTTGAATTTGTATAAATGAATGTTTTGAAATTTAGAAAGAATTAAGTTATGTGTATGTTTGATAGAAAAACTTAATTTGAAATATGGATTACACACTAGTTATTTGGGAAGACCGGGATTGGAATCAAGTTCTCAAAACCGTACCGAATAATTGTGTGAAAAAATAAATGAAGACAAATAACGACGATTGAAGACCATGGTTCTTCACATCGAAGGGGCTGCCTATTGATTTGTTTCTTTACTGAATAGCTACAGTAGAGAGATGACCCTATTACCAAAGTGGCAGAAAGTCGGATTGTATTTGGTGAACTTTCAGATTGCAAGGACCTTCGCACTCAACCTTGAGTCGTGAAATAAGGCGCCTTCGGTTTCGTTCGAACTTGGAACGAACTTGTGTGTGTCTAACACTGTATCTTATAATGTATTAACTGATTATTACTAAACATATTTCTGCTTGGTAATGGGAATTTATTCCCTTGGCTAAAAATTATTTGGTTAGTGATTATTAGTTGTAGATTATGAAATGACAAGTGTGGCATGCAAAGTGCTGCAGTTGAAGAAATGATCAAAGCATGGCTTAGTGTAAAAGCGTAGCTTTATCGTATGAAACCGCTCTAACCTCACACCCCGGATTGATGGTAAACTGTTAGTTAGGTTGTATACATAATCTCTAGTGAAAATCAAAAGCTGCGGTGGTAGATATACCACAAAACCTACATGAATAAAGTATATACGGTGTCCGATATCTAGGTGGAAACCAGCTTATATACTTTCGCGCTATGTATTCGGCGTCCGTTGTCTGGATGTTAACCGGGAGATAATTAGCTTCATGTCGTCAATTGATCTTTCATGCCAGGAACCATCTTGTTGGAAATCCAATGACCAATACAAGCCTCTCACTTTGTTTGTAAACTATATATGTGAGCACAGTCACTATGCTTGCTAGATTCGTAAATTTATTTGCAAAATGTTTTAAAGTGTTATTTGTAGTGATAATACACACCATCAACATATTTCATGGATTTGGCATTATAAGGATAATGCTCGTCCATGTGTGCGTTTGCATTTGCATATTTGTTTTGTGTGTTCAGGGTGAGCCTTATAATAGTCTCATTTTTTTGAAACTCATGTACGACTTATGCACTGGTAATCATAGGAGTTAACCCGTTCTGTATTATATGTGTGGTCTTCTGATTTATCTTAATATAAAGTAAAATGTTTTATTTTCTCACACCAGTCCCATGACTGACCTGGAGTTTATTGTTCCTTTCTAAACTCTGGGTGCCTACAAATTTGTACATGGACAACTAGCGGTTTAGTTTACAGTTATAGATCCTTGAAGAAAATTCGGAACGCTTTTGGGTTGGAGCTTCGAGCTAGAGTTGGAATTCTTCCGCTATATCGTATTGTTTCTTCCGCTGTAGTTTTCTCTTCCGCTATGCATTTTATTGTAACTCTGATAATGTAAACTCTGTTGTAACCAATGTTGAGTAATAAAAGTTTTATTTTATTCTGTTCTAATGTGTACTACTCTCGAATCTGATTTTCAAACATTTGGAGTTGGTTTAAACATCAACTCTAGGTGATTGGAAGTTGGGTCGTCGCATGTGGTATCAGAGCTGTGGTTGAACCCAGCTCAAGGGGTATATTCATTAGTTCAGAAGTTAACGAAGTAAGAAACTCGTTAGAGATAGGGTAGTTAAAACCCTAGAATGAGTTTAAGAGTGTTTTGTATGTGAGGACGGTTTTTGAAATATTAAAAAAAAACTAAAAAGAATATAGTTTTAATGTAAAGAAATTGTTTTTGGAATTGATAAAATTTGATAACCTAATAATGGTTGGTAAGAATTAGATAAGTAATCTAAAGAATAGTTTGAATAGTCCCGAAAAGAATAGGTGAAGATTAAAGAATATGGTAGAAGGATTAAAATGGATCTTGAAGAATTTAGTGAGAGATACATAATGATAATAAGGATGAGTTTGAAACTTATTGGGTATATTTTGGACATATTAATTATTTTGAAATATACTTTATAATAAGGGTTTACGAGTATTTTACTTGACGTCAAGATTGGACTATCAAGTGTGTACGGATTTTGAATATACGCCTAGCTAACGTATATACGAAATCTAGTATGTACTAGATAGATGTAGAATCACATTCAATACACCGGAAGATAATTCTGTTGATGATTCGGACATCATCAGTGATTATCTCCGAGTTTCAAAAATGGGATGATTATATGATTCCAATTGATACGGTGAGAAATACTTGAAACCGTTTACTTAAGTGTTTGAAATTCCTTTGGACGAATTCAAATAAAATGTTTTGACAAATTAACTTGAATTAGAATAAATAAATGAAATTTAAATAAGTTATGTTTTCATTTTTTGTAGAATATAGTCAGAATTTACAAATGAATTAAGATGAGTTGGAAATAGTTATGAATCTAGAAAATTCGATAAACTTATTTAATTTAGAGAATTGAGTTAGAATTTATTGACGATTTTGAATAGTCGATAGGTTTTAATAAATAATAGAGTAGAAATATTTTGAAAACGATAAGGATTAGTAATCACTTGAAATGAGTCAAGAAAATAAAATATGTGAGAGTGAGTTTGGAAAATGAAATGAATTAATAATTTGATTTTATGAAATATGGTAATATAGGAAAAGGGTATAGGTTTGAAATTTGAACAAAACGGTAGGAGATTTGAAATGAAATATGGTGAAATAAAATAACCTGAAATATTTAGAATTTGAATGACCTTGAACTCTTAACCCTTAATATGGTTAGGTAAATAATAAGTACTTGAACGCCTGGTAGATAAATGATGCAATTTGATTATAAAACATTTAGGTTATACTTGAAATTCAACTATTTAATATAAATAAGCTAGTCAGATAAATTTGTGAATGTATATAGGGTGAAGAACTAATGTATACGAGTCAAGAATGAATGTATGGATATTTGTGTTCATAGAAATTTTGGTATAAAATTTTAGTGGGTTTAATTTCTCTATAATTTAGATTGATCAATGTGATATTAGAATTTAGAAGTTAAACTCAAACTCAAATTTGAAAAGGATTTTGGGAAAAATTAAGAAGCGATAATATTAATAGTGGTAACTTATGTTCTTCTTTAAATTTCTTTCCAATTTCGAGGGCGAAATTGCCTCAAGGGGGGGATAATGTGACGATCCAAGATTTTCTGAAATTTAGTTTGAATTTAATGTTATTTGTAAATAAATTTGGAAGGGTTAAATAACTTTTGTATAAAACTTTAAGGCTATATTATTATTTTAAAATGATTGAAATTTATTTTTATTGTGAAATTTCGTTATACCAATGTTTTTTTATGGTACGTTTCGTCGTTAGTCGAATTATTAAAAACAATTTGTAATTCAGTTGATAAAATTGATCAGAATTTGAAATTAAATTATAATTAAATATTTGTTTCAAGTTTTTGTTCAGTTTCAGTTTGCGCAATCTTAAAATATTTTATAGAATTTTACTGTAAATTTTATTTTGGAAAATAAGACATATTTTTCTGACGTATTTTAGGGTAACTATGGTCCCTTTCGACACTTTACAAAACTAATCAACCGGTTTATTTTATTACTGTTTTGGGATTGTAGTGCATTGTTATACATGATTTTATTATTAGTTATGGTTATCCGCTATTTATATTGTTATAATATAAAATAAAGCAATGAAATGAAATGATAAACACACAGAACACGAATTCATATTACTCAGTTTACTGAGACTACAAACATTTGAACGCAAGGTACGAGACTGAAAAAAGAAAGAAAGAGGAACTCTCTTTTCACGTCACACTAAAGTTTCAAACATTTTAATGAGTATATATACTTAAATTTGAACATTTGAAATTTGTAAACGAACCCGTCGACCACGTGTGCATCTCAAAAACGTGTGTTTCTCATGCATGCCTTTATACATGCGGAAGAAATAAAAAAAATCAATTCAACTAGTGCCCCTCTCCCATTACATCTTTCATCCGCTCATTCCCTTTCTCCTCTTCCCAATTTCTCAGTTACGCCATTCCATTGGAAAAAAAAAATCACACAAAATGAAATGTGAAAGAAGCTGCATGCTATACTCCTTCCTCTAATTCCACCTACATGCGCTCAAGCTTTCATCCCAAACTCCCACACACGCCTCCCTTTGTTCCAGTTCCACCGCACGCTAATACACCCCCCCAAAGTGAGGACCTGCATGCTTTCCCAAGTGGCTCAATTCCACTCCACATCCCAAACCACCTGTGCATGCATGATTAGCCTCACACATTTTACCCCTCGTGATCGCACTCACCAGCACCAACTTCGCCTAGCTTTACACCACCGACGACCGGCTGCACCACTAGCAGCAACCCAGGTCTGCTGACTATTCTCCACAACCCTACCCGCCTCTCTCTTCTAGTAAAAAATATATGGGAGAAGTCTTGTTTGCTTTGCGTGCACCTCCCATCACGAGCAGCACTAGTCCATTTGTGCGCACATATATTTTGCAGAAAAAATAATAAAAAAAGAAATGAACGAAAGATACGAAAGAGAAGACCGGGGGTGAGAAAGCGAGGAAAGCAAATACGTGGAGAATACTAGGAAGCACATACGATGCAGGTGGAAATACCCTTTTCTGGAAAGCAATAGAGTAAGAACACTTAAATTTAAATTATTATTTAATATTTGGTTTTACGGATTATTCAGTGGTTGAGATAATGTCTGCTTATTGCATGAATGACTGATTTATAATTATTTCTTGATTAGCATTGCAGTCATGGATGTTGCATTTCATGTAATGATTGTAAACAAGTATGGGTTCGGTATAAACCATATGTTGATACGCGTTAGTGCATAACGCGAATTTAATAGTTATTGATGTGTGAATGGCAATTGTGTTAATATATTTGGGTGTCACTTTGATTTTGTGGAATAGCGGTAAACAATTAAGGTAAATTTCCAGCGATTAAAGAATGTCTGATAATTGATGATTTGTTAAAATATTTTTTTATATAAAAACACTTTATAATGATATTCTATAAATTTGAAAAATATCGATTAAATAATGTTTTATTATCAAAAAATATGTCATTAGCTTAATTATGTTGAAAATGTTTTAATATTATAAATTCGGTAGTAATTTGAACGATACTTTATCTAATCATTAAATTAGCAAGAATGGTACAACATTTTGTAAATTAAATATTAAGTTAGTGATAATCATTTTGTGAATTAAATATTATTTTGTGAATAAAGTATTGTTTATAATGTAAATTTGAAACGTAAAGTATAATCCAAATGATAATTTGATGTAGCATTATAATTTATTTTGTAAGTCGCCTTGAATTTGTATCATTTGATTTTGAATTGGATCCAAATTTTGAAATAACAACATGCTTAACATTTTGCTCCAATATACTTTGAATTTGAACTATTTGGACTTGAGAACCAAATAAGATTGTAAAAGAACAATTTGGAAGAATATTTAAAATTGTTTGGAAAAGATATTTAAACTTAAACTATTTGGATATGAGATTGATATAAGTTTTGAGAAATATTTATAATCATATATTATAATTTGCTTTGAATAAAAATTTGTTAATATGTTTTAATAGTACAAATAAGTTGATTTATAAGGACTAATTAATATAGATTTGGTATGTAAAAAGATATCGAATTTGAATTATCGATTCTGAACTTAGTTATAACATTAAATTAATGAATTGCTATAAAAATTAAGTAAACTTGAACTTTTGAAATCCAATATCACTTTGGATAACAATTTGAAACCATATTATCAAATTGGTTGGAAAGATATGTAAACTTGCATTATTTGGTCAAGAAACTTGATATAGTTTAGATATATATTTATAATAAAGTTTTATAAATCGTTTTGAATGAAGAATTTGATTTTGAATTTAAGTAAGGATTGAAGCTTAAGTTTCCGTTTAACAAGTAAGTTTGTTCTGTTATCAGTTCTGGAACGGTAAACGGGGTGTGTAACTAAGGCAAGAGATGAAACAACCAATGCGCTGAACTTACCTGGCCAACATTTACTTGTCCAGGTCGGTAAAAGAGCAAATTGAAAGTGAATCTCGAATAATGTGAAGCGGTAACTACAATAAATAGTTTTCCATTTAAATTTGTTTAAAAATAAGAGTGGATAAAAATGACCTTCAAATATTTAATGTAAGTTCTGTAAATGATGACCAATTCTATCTAAGGAATTAAGTGGAAGAAATATCATAATTCTGCTTATAGTATCAGTTTAATACAGATATATGCTGGTTATAAGAATTTTCAATCTTTAACAAATCGTATATCTAATATAATTCGTTTGGATTAACTTGAATGATATGTTGTTAACATTGTTACCCGAGTAAGGCTTAGTTTAATTATGGAAATTAATGCGGAACTAAGTGAACGGAATAAAATAAGGTGAATGTCTTTGATATTGATCGGATTAACTCAAGATCATCGGAACTAGATATATTTTTCGAATATGAATATAAATTCGAGTCATCGGCATGGAAAGGAAATAGTTCCAATTTAAAGTATTTTGTATATTTATATATAGGTTTGGCTATTTAAACATGATATGTTAATTTCAAAAATATTTCAATAAAACTTATTTGATTTAAGAATATGGATACGTTTAAAAATATATTTATATACTTCTTCATATTTTTAATATATTGTATGTAATTATTTTAACCATTCCTATTTTTATTTTTTCTAAATTTTTATATATATAAAAAAAATTAGTTTATAACAAATATATTATTTTCAAATATTTTATTTAATTAAATTGGGAATTGTTTCGGTCCTGAAACCTCTGATTCTATGAAAATGAATCCGTGTGGAATGAATATAATGAGTTTGAATTGAAGAAATATTGTTAATCGTGATCCTTGGTTTACAAAAGATGGTTCGAAGGTAAAGAGTTAAGAGAGAGACTATTTGAATTTGTATAAATGATCGTTTTGAAATTTAGAAAGAATTAAGTTATGTATATGTCTGATTGAAAAAACTTAATTTGAAATATGGATTACACATGAAGCGCTAGTTATTTGGGAAGACCGGGATCAGAATCAAATTCTCGAAACCGTTCCAAATAATCGAACGAAAAAATAAATGAAGACAAATAACGACGATTGAAGACCATGGTTCTTCACATCGAACGGGTTGCCTGTTGATTTGTTTCTTTACTGAATAGCTACGTTAGAGAGATGACCCTATTACCGAAGTGGCAGAAAGTCCGATCGTATTTGGAGAAATTTCGGATTGTAAGGGCCTTCGCACTCAACCTTGAGTCGTGAAATAGGGCGCATTTGGTTTCGTTCGAACCCAGAACGAACTTGTATGGATGTGTGTCTGACACTGTATCTTATAATGTATTAACCGATTATTACTAAACATATTTCTGTTTGGTAATGGGAATTTATTCCCTTGGCTAAAAGTCATTTGGTCAGTGATTATCAGTTGTAGATTATGAAATGATAAGTGTGACATGCAAACTGTTGCAGTTGAAGAAATGATCAAAGCATGACTTAGTGTAAGAGCATTGCTTTGTGGTACGAAACCTCGCTAAACTCACACCCGGTAAACTGACAGTTAGGTTGTATACATAATCTCTAGTGAAAATCGAAAGCTGCGGCAGTAGATCTACCACGAAACCTACAGGAATAAAGTACATACGGTGTCAGATATCTAGATGGAAACCAGGTTATATACTTTCGTGCTATGTATTCGGCGTCCGTTGTCTGGATGTTAACCGGGGGATACTTAGCTTCATGTCCTCAATTGATCTTTCATGCCAGGAACCATCTTGTTGGAAATCCAATGACCAATACAAGCCTCTCGCTTTGTTTGTAAACTTTATATGTGGGCACATTCACTATGCTTGCTAGATTCGTAAATTTATTTGCAGAATGTTTTAAAGTGTTATTAGTAGTAATAATACACACCATCGACATATTTCATGGACTTGGCATTATAAGGATAAAGTTCGTCCATGTGTGCGTTTGCATTTGCATATTTGTTTGGTGTGTTCATGGCGAGCCTTATAATAGTCTCATTTTTTCGAAATTCATGTACGACTTATGCACTGTTAATCATAGGAGTAAATCAGTTCTGTATTATACGTGTGGTCTTCTGATTTATCTTTATATAAAGTGAAATGTTTTATGTTCTCACACCAGTCCCATGAATGACCTGGAGTTTATTGTTCCTTCCTAAACTCTGGGTGCCCACAAATTTGTACATGGATAACTAGTGGTTTAGCTTTATAGTTATAGACCCTTGAAGCAAATTCGGAGCGCTTTTGGGTTGGAGCATTGAGCTAGAGTTGGAAATCTTCTGCAATATCGTATTGTTTCCTCCGATGTAGTTTTCTCTTCTGCTATGCATTTTATTGTAACTCTGATAGTGTAAACTCTGTTGTAACCAATGTTGAGTAATAAAAGTTTTATTTTATGTCGTTCTAATGTGTACTACCCTAACGAATCTGATTTTCAAACATTTGGAGTTGGTTTAAACATCGACTCTAGGTGATTGGAAGTTGGGTCATCACGTGTGGTATCAGAACGGTGGTGGAACTCAACTCAAGGGGTATATTCATTAGTTCAGAAGTTAATGAAGTAGGAAACTCATTAGAGATAGGGTAATTAATACCCTAGAATGAGTTTAAGAGTGTTTCGCATGTGAGGACGGTTTTTGAAATTTAAAATATACCGAAAAAGAATATAGTTTTAATATAAAGAATTTGTTTTTGGAATGGTTAAAATTTGATAACCTAATAATGGATGGTAAGAATAAGATAAAAAATCCAAAGAATAGTTTGAATAGTCCCGAAAAGAATAGGTGAAGGTTAAAGAATATGGTAGAGAGGATTAAAATGGATCTTGAAGAATTTAGTGAGAGATATATAATGATAATAAGGATGAGTATGAAACTTACTGGGCGTATTTTGGAGATGTTAATTATTTTGAAATATACTTTATAATAAGGGTTTACGAGTATTTTACATGACGTCAAGATTGGAATATCAAGTGTGTACGGATTTAGAATATACGCCTAACTAACATATATACGAAATCCAGTATGTACTAGATAGATATAGAATCGCATTCTAGACACTGGATGATAATTCTGTTAATGATCCGGACATCATCAGTGATTATCTCCGGGTTTTGAAAATGGGATGATTATATGATTCTGTTTGATACATCGAGAAATAATTGAAACCGTTTACATAAGTGTTTGAAATTTGTTTGATGAATTCAAATAAAATGTTTTGATAAATTAATATGAATTAGAATAAATAAGTGAAATTTAAATAAGTTATGTTTTCATTGTTTGTAGAATATAGTCGGAATTTACAAATGAATTAAGATTTGTCGGAAATAGTTATGAATCTAGAAAATTCGATTAACTTATTTAATGTAGAGAATTGAGTTAGAATTTATCGAGGATTTTGAACAGTCGATAGGTTTTGATAAATAATAGAGTGGAAATATTTTGAAAACGATAGGGATAAGTAATCACTTGAAATGAGTTAAGAAAATGAAATATGTGAGATTGAGTTTGGAAAATGAAATGAATTAAAAATTTGATTTTATGAAATATGGTAACATGGGAAAAGGGTATAGGTTTGAAATTTGGAAATAGAACAAAACGGTTGGAGATTTGAAATGAAATATGGTGAAATAAAATGACTTGAAATATTTAGAATTTGAATGACCTTGAACTCATAAACCCTTAATATGGTTAGGTAGATAATAAGTACTTGAACTCCTGATAGATAAATGATGCAATTTGATTATAAATTATTTAGGTTATACTTGAAATTCAACTATTTAATATAAATAAGCTAGTCAGATAAATTTGTGAATGTATATAGGGTGAAGAACTAATGTATATGAGTCAAGAATGAATGTATGGATGTTTGTGTTCATAGAAATTTTGGTATAATATTGTTGTGGGTTTAATTTATCTATAACTTAGATTGATCAATGAGATATTAAGAATTTAGAAGTTAAACTCAGACTCAAATTTGAAAAGGATTTTGGGAAAAATTAAGAAGCGATAATATTAATAGTGGTAACTTCTATTCTTCTCTAAATTTCGTTCCAATTTCGAGGACGAAATTGCCTTGAGGGGGGAATTATGTAACGATCCAAGATTTTCTGAAATTTAGTTTGAATTTAATATAAATTGTAAATAAATTTGGAATGGTTAAATAATTTTTGAATAAAATTTTAAGGCTATATTATTATTTTAAAATGATTTAAATTTATTTTTATTGTGAAATTTAGTTATACCAATGTTTTTTTAAGGTATGTTTCGTCATTAGTCGAACTATTAAGAATGATTTGTATTTCTGTTGATAAAATCGATCAGAATTTGAAATTTAATTATAAGTAAATATTCGTTTCAAGTTTTTGTTCAGTTTCGATTCGCGTAATCTTAAAATATTTTATAGAATTTTACTGTAAATTTATTTTGGAAAGTAAGCACATATTTTTCTAACGTATTTCAGGGTAACTATGGTCCCTTTTGAAACTTTACAAAGCTAATCAACCATTCTATTTTATAACTGTTTTGGGATCGTGGTGCATTGTTGTACAAGATTTTAGTATTAGTTGTGGTTATCCGCTATTTATATAGTTATAATATAAAATAAAGCAATGAAATGATAAACACATGGAACACAAATTCATGTTACTCAGTTTACTGAAGCTACAAACATTTGAACACAAGGTACGAGACTAAAAAAGAGAGAGAGAAACTCTCCTTTCACATTACACTAAAGTTCCAAACATTTTAATGGGTATGTATATTTAAATTTGAACACTTGAAATTTGTAAACGAACCCCTCGACCACGTGTGCATCTCAAAAATGTGTGTTGCTCATGCACGTCTTTATACGTGCGGAAGAAATAAAAAAAAATCAATTCAACTAGTGCCCCTCTCCCATTTCATCTTCCATCCGCTCATTCCCTTTCTCCTCTTCCCAATTTCTTAGTTATGCCACTCTAGTGAAAAAATCACACAAAATGAAACGTGAAAGAAGCTGCATGTTATACTCCTCACTCTAATTCCACCTGCATGCGCTCAAGCTTTTATTCCAAACTCCCACTCACGCCTCCCCTTGTTCTAGTTCCACCGCACACCAGTACACCCTCCAACGTGAGGACCTTCATGCTTTCCTCAGTGGCTCCACTCCACTCCACATCCTAAACCGCCTGTGCATGCATGATTAGCCTCACGCACCTTTTACCCCTTGTGACACTCACCAGCACCAACTCTGCCTAGCTTGACACCACCGACGACCGACTGCACCACCAGCAGCAACCCAGGTCTGCTGACCATTCTCCATGACCCCACTCGCCTCTCTCTTCTAAAATAAATAAATTTGAGAAGTCTTGTTTGCTGTGCGTGCACCTCCCATCGTGAGTAGCACTAGTCCATTTGTACGCATATATATTTTGCAGAAAAAAAATGAACGAAAGACACGAAAGAGAAGACCGGGGGTGAGAAAGCAAGGAAAGCAAATACGCGGAGAACACCGGGAAGCATATACGACGCAGGTGGAAATACCCTTTTCTGGAAAACAATAGGGTGAGAACACTTAAATTTAAATTATTATTTAATATTTAATTTTATGGATTATTCAGTGGTTGAGATAATGTCTGCTTATTGCATGAATGATTGATTTATAATTATTTGTTGATAACATTGCGGTCATGGATGTTGCATTTCATGTAATGATTGTAAACAAGTATGGGTTCGGTATAAACCATATATTGATACGCGTTAGTGCATAACGCGAATTGAGTAGTATTGGTTATTGATGCGTGAATGGAAATTGTGTTAATATATTTGGGTGTCATTTTGATTTCGTGGAATAATGGTAAACAATTAAGGTAAATTTCCAGCGATTAAAGAATGTTCGATAATTGTTGATTTGTTGAAATAATTTTTTTATATAAAAACACTTTATAATGATATTCTATAAATTTGAAAAATATCGATTAAATAATGTTTTGTTATCCAAAAAAAATGTCATTAGCTTAATTATGTTGAAAATGTTTTAATATTATAAATTCGGTAGTAATTTGGACGATACTTTATCAAATCATTAAATTAGCAAGAATGATACAACATTTTGTGAATTAAATATTATTTTGTGAATAAAGTATTGTGCATAATGTAAATTTGAAACATAAAGTATAATCCAAATGATAATTTGATGTAGCATTATAATTTATTTTGTAAGTTGCCTTGAATTTTTATCATTTATTTTGAATTGGATCCAAATTTTGAAATAACAACATACTTAACATTTTGCTCCAATATACTTTGAATTTGAACTATTTGGGCTTGAGAACCAAATAAGATTGTAAAAGAACAACTTGGAAGAATATTTAAAATTGTTTGGAAAAGATATTTGAACTTGAACTATTTTGATATGAGACTGATATAAGTTTAGAGAAATATCTATAATAATATGTTATAATTTTCTTCGAATAAAAATTTGTTAATTTGTTTTAATAGTATAAATAAGTCGATTTAGAAAAACTAGTTAATATAGATTTGATATTTAAAAAGATATCGAATTTGAATTGTCGATTCCGAACTTAGTTATAACTTTAAATTAATGAATTGTCGCAAAAATTAAGTAAACTTGAACTTTAGATTTTTTTTGAAATCCAATATCACTTTGGATAATAATTTGAAACCATATTACCAAATTGGTTGGAAAGATATGTAAACTTGCATTATTTGGTCAGGAAACTTGATATAGCTTAGATATATATATATATATATATATATACATATATATATTTATAATAAAGTATTATAAATCGTTTTGAATGAAAATTTTGATTTTGAATTTAACTATTGATCGAAACTTAAGTTTCGGGTTAACAAGTAAGTTTGTTCCGTTATCTATTCTGGAAAAGTAAACGTGGTGTGTAACTAAGGCAAGGGATGCAACAACCAGTGCACTGAACTTACCTGGCCAACGTTTACTTGTCCAGGATGGTAAAAGAGCAAACTGAAAGTGAATCTCGAATAATGCGAAGAGGTAACTATATTAAATAGTTTTCCATTTAAATTTGTTTAAAAATTAGATTGGATGAAAATGACCTTCAGATATTTAATATAAGTTCTGTAAATAATGACTAGTACTATCTGAGGAATTAAGCGGTAGAATTACCGTAATTTTACTTATAGTATCAGTTTAATACATATATATATTGGATATAAGAAGTTTCAATCTTTAGCAAATCATATATCTAACATAAATGGTTTGGAATAACTTGAATGATATGGTATTAACATTGTTAACCAAGTAAGGCTTAGTTTAATTATGGAAATTAATGCGGAACTAAGTGTACGGAAGAAAATAAGGTGAATGTCTTTGATTTTTATCGGATTAACTCAAGATTATCGGAACCAGTTGATATATTTTTCGAATATGAATATAAATTCAAGTCATTGGCATGGAAAGGAAACAATTCCAATTTAAAGTATTTTTCATATTTATATATAGGTTTAACTATTTAAACATGATATGTTAATTTCAAAAATAATCCAATAAAACTTATTTGATTTAAGAATATGGATATGTTTAAAAATATATTTATATACTTCTTCGTGTTTTTAATATATTGTATGTAATTATTATAACCATTCCTATTTTTAATTTTTCTATATTTATATATATAAAAACTAGTTTATAACAAATGTATTATTTTCAAATATTTTATTTAATTAAATTGGGAATTGTTTCATTCCTGAAACTTTTGATTCTAATAAAATGAATCCGTTTTGAGTGAATATAACGAGTTCGAATTAAAGAAATATTGTTAATCATGATCCTTGATTTATAAGTGATGGTTTAACGGTAAAGAGTTAAGAGAGAGACTATTTGAATTTGTATAAACGATCGTTTTGAAATTTAGAAAGAATTAAGTTATGTATATGTTTATTGAAAAACTTAATTTGAAATATGGATTACACATGAAGCGCTTGTTATTTGGAAAGACCGGGATTGGAATCTAATTCTCGAAACCATTCCAAATAATCGTACTAAAAAATAAATGAAGACAAATTACGACGATTGAAGACCGTTGTTCTGCACATCGAACGGGTTGCCTGTTGATTTGTATAACGATCTGAACTTCCCCGTAAAGGAAAGCCCAGATTGAATTGAGAACACGACAAATCAGAACACAAACAGAAGAACATTTCATTGCTCATTACAACAATTTACATCAGAATACAAGAATATAACAGAGTATGGATAAATAATACACATTTAATACACATCAAAGATTTAAATTACATTTAAACATGTAGCAGCGGAAAAATAATACAAAACACAACTGAAAGAGATAAACGGATACAGAGCCTTCTGAATATCATTCCAGCTTTAAACCAGGATCTTGTGAATATAAATCTTCAAAACCAAAACTAATAGCTGCCCGTGTGGAAAATAGGGGCACCCAGAGTTTAGGTTAAAGCAATAAACTTCAGATCAGTTATGTGACTGGTATGAGAACTAAAACAGTTATTTAAAACTTTACTTTAAATCAGATATATCAAGGGACCACGCCGTATAACACGAAATGGGTTTCCTTCCAAGAATACTAGTGCATATAACAAAACAGCGCAATGCTTTTTGAAAAAATGAGGCTATTATAAGACCCGGGTCCCATCACACAATGCAACGCAAGCCGGAGGATAGAGTTTTCCCTTATAATAGCCAAACATGCTTGGTACGTTAAAACAAATCATTTGATACTTACTATAAGTGCATAGTGTTTAAAACAACTTCAAATATAAATGTATCAATCCAAGATGGCATGGGTACCATATATCATGTCGCCAATACTAGGCTCTACAATCAAAACTGCAAATGTCATGTATTGGAAGTTGGATTTCCGTCTGTGAACCAAGGCAAGGGATCGTCCTTACCGCTTCGAGACTGTCTAGCCCAAGCCTCAGGGCCGGTCCACACGGAGATTAAAATGCCTGAATACTGCGTTTCCCCACCCTATGGGCGTCAAATCGGTCTGTATAAAGACCATACCATCTATCGGCTCCGCAGAGACCGATATAACCGAGGCGCCTCGCTATCCATCATCCACATAAGTAAAATGCCTGGGCGTGCAAAACCCAGACACCACTCCTAGCTAGAAGGAAACGCATGTCCTCCCTGATGTCCTCTCCCGTTTCTGGTTCACACCAGGGTGCGAGGCTCGCGAATTAACGCTACACAAAGCGATGCTATATTAAAGCCGTGCTTTGATCATCAACCATAAGACTCTGCTTTTTAACAGAAGCCTTGATCATTTGCATCTCAGCATGCCACACAGGCAATCCATGATATGCAACCGATGTCTATCAATAACACTGAATGAAATCCGATGTCAGACCCACATCCATTTACAAGTTCGTTCTGGGTCTGATCGAAACCGGTGGCACATTATTCCTCGTCCCATATGTCCAATACAGGAGAGAGGTCCGCGCATATCCGGTCAATCTCTAAGTACGTCTGGAACGGTCACCACTTATTACCTCGTCTTGGGTGTACAACCAATCAAGACATCAGTAATCATCCAAACGATGTGAAGACCTCTGGTCTTCAACCACCGTCTTCATCGTTGAATTAGTTATTCAGAATGTGATAAACCCGGTCTTTCTGAATAACTCGCGTATATAATAAAAAAGTGCTATGAAAACACAACATACGCCTTATTCGAATCCAGAATACTCCTTTATTCAAATATTCTTATACTTTGGGAAAAGTTCACATTAATTTTATCAAAGATAAATTCTTTAAATTTATTCTTTGATCTTCTTTTGGATTTCAATTCAAACCAAATTATGGTTTATCCAAACTAGTCGGGATTAGCTCACCTTCCCGAAGTAATCATTTGTTTAATTTCCCAATCCTAACCTATTCGTCCCATGAAGCAAAACTAGTAATACTTCATACCTAACACCACGGTGTTATCGGTAAATTCAATTACCATTTCACGTTCAAATCTAATTAAAGATTTAACTATCGCCTGGAGTAAAATTGGTGGTACCCCACTCTCGATCATTTCTTGAATTTGATAATTTTAGTTATCAAGTTCACCTTTCAATCTAATTAAAAATTCATTAAAACTCTAATTTAGTTTTAATTTCCAAAAATCATTAGTTAATAATTTTCTTCAAAGTTAAGAAATTAATCTTATCTTTAACTGGGTTAAAGAACTAATGTCATTTAAAACACAGCTCACGATAAACCCAAAATCTCATTCCATTAACAATGGAATTTTCATGGAAAACAGATCGATATATATAATCGATATAAACTTCCATATCCAACCGATAATATAAATGGAATAACGACAAACCCTTTTAAATTCCATATATAGTAACAGCCTTCCTCCACAGAAGTTCACTTCGATTATTACCAAATCGAATTCCATTCAATTCCAATTTAATATGTTAAATTGGTAAACTTTACTTTGGAAAAATCTCCTTTAAATCTTAACAAAAGATTTAAAAATTCCAAATCACATTTCGCTGTAAATCAGGTTAAAGAACGAATGTCATTAAAACACAGTTCACGATGAACCCAATTCACATTCCATTTTATTCCAATTATTAAATATAATTGGAAACTCTAACAGTCTTAATTAAAAGATTTATTCTCTTCACATGGGGTTAAAGAACAGTGTTACTGAAGACACCGTTCATGACAAAGCCAAGGTCCCATTTGATACTAAATACAAGGCTCTGGATAGAAAATATATCGGCTTATATTCAATATCAAATACTACAACCAACAAATGTCGTATTGGAAATAATGATATAAATATATCGTTCAAATTTTCATAACAATATCCGTATAATCACGAAATCCAACATTGAAATATTCCGAAGACAATTTCGATTCAAATCCATTCCAATTTATATATTGGAAATCCTGGTTATTTTTAAAACCATTTCAAATCCAATTTATTTTATTTAAAAATTATTGGATTTCAAATCTAGTTAATAACTAGTTCATTTCGATAAAAATCTATTTTTATCTTTTCAAATATAGAATTTTTCACCCTAATTCTTTCCAAATCATTTATTATGATTTTACACAAATTATTGGTATTTTTAATAATTTTATCAAGACCCGTACAGTCGATTCCCATAAACGGCTATCGAACTGCACTTACAACGACCTTTTCCAAATTTGATTTGGACATAACTCCAAATTCAACCGTTAGATTTCAAATCTCTAATATTCTTCGAAAGCTCTTTTCGATACGAACCCAACGGTTCTGGTTTTAAGAATCTGACGGTCGGATCTCCCGTAATGTCCATTCGAAGTCAACGGTCGAAATTCGCGAACTGCCGCAGCGCGGCGCGTTCTATTCAGGCCATTATATTATATATATATATATAATATATTTCGTCGATTTCCATTTAAAACGTATTTTATAAATCGTTTTAAATTCGTTTTCAAAACGATTTCAACTTCATATTCAATTTCAAATCAAAATTGAATATTCCATATCATTAATATATAAATGATAATATTTTCAAAACATTAGATTTTGAAATCAATTCCTTTTCAATATTTTTTATAAAAATGAATAAAATCAATATAAATATGGTTCACATCAAAATGGCATTAAATTAATCAACATGGCTTTATATATTTAAATATATTCGTGTCCATCCCAAATCGGACATCAAAATCAGATTTTGATCTTTTATAGAATATTATTTTAAAATATTTATTATTTTAAAATATTCTCTATTTTAAGATATTCATTCTTTCTGAACTAGAATCAGACACAACCAATTACCATATAATGTCATTATATGGATTTCATACAACACATGTATACAACAACAGTGATAAATAATCATCCATCAAGCAGAGTGCGTTCTGCACTGTATAAGCATTAAATATAAATATTTAACACTTACAACAACATGTCAACCAATCGATTGGCATACAACTAAACAGTTGGGATTAGTGTACGTCAAATATCATCCCTACACCCGTGTGGGGTTTTCAATCCACAAACACAGATTTTATTTGTGCAGTCGGGCGATGTGTAAAATTTATCATCCCAATCCATACCAGTCAAATAAGTGCACATAAACAAATCATTCGATTTGTAAATGAATATTCATTTTCATTTTAGGAGAATTCTATCCCATTCTTTTATACGTTAAAAATTATATTTTTAACGTTAAAATATTTATTTCAACACTTTACTATTTCTAACAGTTCATTCATTCAATAAAAATGTTATTTCTAACTAACACCTTTTATTTCAGAAAATTTCGGCATTATAACGGCGCGATATCGAAATCGGGTAATGTCTAGCATTACCCCTCTCCTGATATTGGCTCGTGCCATACACACATAATAACTCAATCAATTCAATTCAATTCTCATCCCAAACCAATCCAAACAAATCAATCGCCCAAACCAAACAATCAAACAAGTCGTTCATGGTCTGTGGACGACGGGGAGCAGTTCATATATGCAGTTATAAAATAAATCACTGTACAAAGAAAATTATAGTGAGGAGTTCTCACCTTTTGGATCCACTCCTCCATTCTTTATTTTAGAACGGTTCGGATTTGCCCAAAATTCCAATGCGATCTTTTCCCGTTGTTCATAGTAAAAATTGCATTTTTAATATGATGTTTATTTAGAAAATCATATTTTTATAATGGCACTTCATATATAAAAATCTAATTTTTTTCTTCGCTTTCATATGATAAAAATCTACTCTTTTCATTGTTAAAAATATAATCTTTATCACTTTTAAAAATCGAATCTTTATGTTCAAAAAATCAAACCTTTATGTTAAATAAAAATCAAACCTATGCTTTATATATAAACCAAAATTTTAGCAATTCTTTGATATATATATATAAAAGAAAGAAAATAAAGTAAATAAAATAAATAATCTTATCGTTCATCGTTGAACTGGGAGGAAGGTGGGGAGAATGGCACGTCGGAGGTCGTCAAGGGGGTGACAGTCGGAGCAGGGGTGGCAACGGGCCCAGTTGGTGGTGGCGGCGCAGCTTTTGTGGAGGTTTGGGTGGCGGTGGGGTTTTACAGCAGAGGAGAAGCAGGGGAACGGCGGTGGAAGCTAGGTTGGGTGGCGGAGCTCCGGCGTGGTGGGGGCCAGCGGCGGCGAGCCGCGGTGGATGGTGGCGGGCTGTCGATTGCGGTTGTTTTTTTTCGTTTTCTAGATCTGAACGGTGAATGGGGAGAGATAAGGGAAGGTTGACTTTTATATTTAATTTAATAATTTATTTATTTTTCCACAAAGTGTATTCATTTGAACCTCAAATCGAACCCACCGACTGCCATCCTTAACTAATTACCCCCATGCCGAACACAATGGGATATGTATCGTAAGCCAATTTTATCGTTTCGATTAGTTTTGATTTAAATTAACTTTTAAATCATTATATTGAATTTTAAACGTACATTTCAATTTACTGGGGTCACATACGGACCCCAAAAATTCCAGAAAAATTAATCTGGCTATGTTTTGATGATACGGTCCTAACAAAACTAATTTTGTCGAATTTGGAGACTGTTTTAAAAATGGTTATTTTCCAGTTGATTAAAATTGACTTAAACTGCCAAAACATGTTTAACTTCGCCACGCTTGCATATTGATTCCAAAAATTATGAAAATTGGAATCTAGAAATAATTTGACATCCCGGATCCAAAAAAAGTGGTTTCGTCGAAAATGGAGGTCGTTTGCAAAATCGCCATTTTTAAGGGTTATATTTCCATAGCGACTATTCTAAATTTTCAATTGGGCATAACTTTTTATTCCCGCTATGAAATTTCAATTTTTCGGATTCGTTGGAAAGATATTTTAAAATAGCTTCTAATATTTTTGGTTTCGATAAAATCTGGTTTATTTTGAATCTTGTACATTCATTTAAAATTTAAAATTTGAAATCGAATTTCCAAACTACCGCGCCATTTCCAATTCCTTTTATAATTAAAAATAAATATTTATATTCTAACTTCGATTCAAATAAATATATACGTTCTAATTCTCTTCAAAATAAATTTCTTGTTGTTATTAATTAAAATAAATCATTTTAAATACTCAAAATTCATTAAAATTGCCAAAATAAAAAATTTAAATTGGTTCTGATTTTCCGGGTTGTTACAATTTGTTTCTTTACTGAATAGATGCAATAGAGAGATGACCATATTAACGAAGTAACAGAAAGTCTGATCGTATTTGGAGAACTTTTGGATTGCAAGGGCCTTCGCACTCAACCTTGAGTCGTGAAATAAGGCGCCTTCGGTTTTGTTTGAACCCGGAATGAACTTGTATGGATGTGTGTCTGACACTGTATCTTATAATGTATTAACTGATTATTACTAAACATATTTTTGTCTAGTAATGAGAATTTATTCCCTTGGCTAAAAGTTATTTGGTCAGTGATTATCAGTTGTAGATTATGAATTGACAAGTGTGGCACGCGAAGTGCTGCAGTTGAAGAAATGATCAAAGCATGGCTTAGTGTAAGAGCATAGCTTTGTGGTATGAAACCTCGCGAACCTCACACCCTGGAATATTGGTAAACTGGCGGTTAGGTTGCAAACATAATCTCTAGTGAAAATCGAAAGCTGCGGCGGTAGATCTACCTCGAAACTTGAGGGAATAAAGTATATACGGTGTCCGATGTCTGGATGAAAACTGGGTTATATACTTCCGCGCTATGTATTTGGTATCCTTTGTCTGGATGTTAACCGGAAGAAACTTAGCTTTGTGTCCTCGATTGATCTTTCGTGCCAGGAACCATCTTGTTGGAAATCGAATAACCAATATGAGCCTCTCACTTTTTTTTAAACTATGTATGTGGGCATAGTCACTATGCTTGCTAGATTCGTAAATTTATCTGTAAAATGTTTTAAAGTGTTATTAGTAGTAATAATACACACCATCGACATATATCATGGATTTGGCATTATAAGGATAAAATTCTTCCATGTGTGCGTTTGCATTTGCACATTTGTTTGGTGTGTTCGAGGAAAGCCTTATAATAGTCTCCTTTTTTCGAAACTCATGTACGACTTATGCACTGGTAATCATAGGAGTAAACCCATTCCGTATTATGCGGCGTGGTCCTGTGATTTTTCTTAATATAAAGTAAAATGTTTTATGTTCTCACACCAGTTCCATGACTGACCTGGATTTTATTGTTCCTTCCTAAACTCTGGGTGCCCACAAATTTGTACACGGGCAGCTAGTGGTTTAGTTTTACAAATATAGATCCTTGGAGCAAATTCAGAGCGCTTTTGGGTTGGAGCTTCGAGCTAAAGTTGGAGTTCTTCCGCTATATCGTATTGTTTCTTCCGCTGTAGTTTTCTCTTCCGCTATGCATTTTATTGTAACTCTGATAATGTAAACTCTGTTGTAACCAATGTTGAGTAACAAAAGTTTTATTTTATTCTATTCTAATGTGTACCACCCTGGCGAATCTGATTTCCAAACATTTGGAGTTGGTTTAAACATTGACTCTAGGTGATTGGAAGTTGGGTCGTCACACGTATTTCGTGGATCCTATGAATAGGGTATTCAGAGGTTAGTTAAACAAGTTTGTACTTGTGTTCGTAGATGATATTCTGGTTTACTTCGGAATGGGGAAAGAGCATAAGATGCACCTAAGAGTTGTTTTGGAAATCTTGTGAAGGAATCAGCTGAGAGCTAAGTTTTGAAAGCATTAATTCTGGAAGAGTGAAGTGAGGTTCATAGGCCACGTTGTTATGGAAAGGGAATATAGGTTGACCCCGCTATGGTGGCAGCAATTCAGGACTTGGGTAGACCTAAAAATACGATGGATGTACGGAGTTTCCTTGGATTGGCTCCGAAAACAAGGACGAACGGTTGTTCCCGATACTGACGGTTGAGAGTTGAGATTCTGAGGGAATGTCATCGCTCAAAGTTGACGATTCATCGTAGTGGTAACATGATGTATTAGGACATGAAGCGAGCTTACTGCTAGGGAGGGATGAAGAGGGATGTTAGAAAGTTCATTTCCAAAGGGTACGAACGGTCAGTTGGTGAAAGCTGAACAAAAGAAGCCGAGTAGTTTGCTTCAGCCATTGGAAGTTTCTACATGGAAGTGGGAGCTGGTATCAATGGATTACCTAGGACATGACAGGAGACAAAGGGATTTGGGTCATCGTGGATCACTTGACCAAAAGTGTAATGTTTATTCCTGTCAGATCGGCTAGAACGACATCGAAGTTAGCTGAGCCATATTAGATAGATAGTTCGATTTCATGATATCCCGGAGAGCATAATTAGCTCCTAGGTTGATGGATCGTTTCTGATATTAGAGCGAATTGGAAAGCTCGTGTATAGGTTGAAGTTACCCAAGAAGAAGTCGAGACCATAGTTACGAACCCTCGTAAGCCGCTTCATGTTGTAGGAAATGACACGAAATAGCTTAGAAGGAAGACGGTTAAGCTAGTCAAGGTACAATGAAGTGAGGATGATTACGATTGTACGTGAGAGATGAAAGAGAGTATGAAGACGACTCATCCATAATCTTCGTTGATATGACCCATTAATGTCGTATCACCTTGCACCATTGTAACTTTACCATCTTTGTCAGAATTCCGCATGCTAGGATAAGACCATGGATGCATGGCTTGATGGACGCTAGTCTGGATGGTAAATTGACGACTTGTGGATGGTAGGCATGCGAAATTATTTTGATTGCTTATGTTTGCTTGGAGTTTCGGGGACGAAATTCCTAAGGAGGAAGAATGTAACAACCCGCATTTTACATATCAAAGGATCATAAAATATTTTTATTTAATTCCTTAAGGGTTGAATCATTCTCATATTTTAGTATGTTGTTTATGGGGATGTGGGACATGTCCATAACTTTTACCAATTTTATTTGTGACCATTTTGCCCCTATCAGTCATGTATAGGGAATAACTTTTGACTGAGATTGAATCAGGTGCTGAGGTTGGTTTCATTGGAAAGTAAATGGTATTGTCAATTCCGTAGAGTGGTCACAGTAAAGATTTGGTTCAGCAGTTTGGGAGGAATCGTTGTTTTTGTATTTCACGATTTATGTTTAGGTTTTTAGAGCCATTGATGGGCTGATTTGAGGAGGCCCATTAGTGGGCTAATGGAAGACTATAAATAGGGGGTTAGAGGCAATGACAATAGTTTACTTTCTTCATTCTCTCATTTGGTTGAGGTCGTGACCCTTCTTGCTCAATCGAATACACTTTCCACCATTAAAATTCTAGATATACAAAAGAGAATCAAAGACACTACGCCATAAATGTCCTCTCGCAACGAAAATCCATAGTGTTGCTAACTATAATGTTGCCATTGCTATGTTGTTTTTTATCTACTGCAACGCACGCTTAAACATGTTAGCATATATATCAACATGTGTTGCAGTAGCCGTGTGAATAAAATTATCAATCCGCGTCAATACGATCTAACGGCCCAGGTCAGCGATCCGCGTGAAATAATGTTTACTCTATTAGCAATCCGCGCGTGAAATAATGTTTACAAAGGGAAGCAAAAACAAAAGGGGAAAACTAACAAAATATTGGAAGTTTCAATCAAAATTTAACAAAATATTCCACTGCTCAACCTCTCAAACACTCACTCTCAGGTTCAATTAGGGCTAAAAGTTCAAGTTTACAAGCTTAATTGGGGTTCGATTAGGCCAGGTTCGAGCTCAAGTTCAATTAGGGCTTCGGTGTTTCAATTAGGTCTTCAATTGGGTTCGTTTGGTTTTCAGATTTCAGTTAGGGCTTCGATTTAATCTGTTGCTTAAGGTATCACTCAATGTATATTTCAATTTTTTCTGATTTGGTTGTTGTATTGCATAATATACTGCTTTACTTGTGCCTAATTTAATGCTTTAAGGTATCACTCAATGAACGATGAGGAAAAACTATGGGCAGAACATCCTAAGTTCTGTGAAGGGTACATCACTAGAGTGAAACTTTTTATTCGAAATACTTTTTGTAGATTTGCGATAGGTGATGAAATTACATGCCCTTGCAAAATATGTCATAATCGCAAGTGGCATTGTCAAGAAGTAGTTACAACCATCTGATTTGGAATGGTCCATCTGAATTGTACATTAAATGGATTTGTGAGGTTTTCTGTTTAGATCCTGAAAGAAGCAATAACGATATGGATTGCGAAGCAGGAATAAATTTTGGAGATAATCTCAACGAGATTTTGCAACGTACTTGTGGAAATATGCAGAACAATGAAGATGGATCTTCTGATGTATCAAATGGAATAGATGTCGATGCTAGAAAATTTCATCAACTTGTTGAAGAGGGAAAACAACCATTATATCCCGGGTGTACTAAATATCCCAGATGTACTAAATTTCATCAACGTGTTGAAGAGGGAAAACAACCCTTACAAATTGTGCAAATCGGAGATCATATACAGACACATACTACTCGTATGTATTTTTGCTTATTTTTATGATTGGCTGGAGGTATGCTTCAGAATTCTTACAATTTCTGCTTGCTGAAGCACCAGTCTAATTCTCACAATTCTATAGTTCAATGCTGGTATGTAACTGATCATGTACAAGACTGATGCTTCAGTAATGAACTATAGAATTTTAAGAATTTTTTCTCTTCAATCAATAATGATCATGTCAGTTCGTAATTGATGCAATGATTGAGTTTGTACTTGAACGAGTCGTGGCATGTCTAAATTTTTACCGAAGCAAAAAGAGATATTTCTTCAAATTATATCACACTAAAGCAGTGACTAAGGCATACTATTACATTTCTTGATATCGTTCGTGCTTTGAACAAACTGAGCCATTACATCAATTTGCAACTCAGCCATAGATTATGAAATGCAAGTCTGTGCTGAAAAGCAACTCTGGCCATAGTTTGTTTTGAAATGTCTTTGTGTTGAAGTGCAAGTCAGTTATACCATGGCCATAGTTTGTGCTGAAATGAAACTGAGGCATGCATGTCTTCCATTTTGTGTTGCAATGTAAACGAGGCATTGCATCAGTTTGTAACCGAGGCATGCATGACTTTGGTTGCGCTAAAATGCATTAGTTGTACTAAAGGCTTTTGCTGAAATGCATGACTTTTGAAACTGCTTTATTTTGCAGGTGAAGGAGGCAGTAAAGGTACTCAATGAACTGGAGGCTCGCGTTTTATTAATTTGAAACTATTTTAGTTTGATGTAAACATGAATTTAGTACCGACCGTGTTTGTAAGTACTATGTAAAACTGAATTTATTGGCTATGTTTTGTTATTCTGTAGTTGACTAAGTAGTACTTGTATTACTGGTTAATTTGTAATGAAAAGTTGTTTATTAATTTCAGCGTGTGATGTTAATTGTTGTTATGTTGCAGTATGTTATATAATGTTGCAATAGCTGTGATATAATGTTGCAGTATGTAATGTTAAATGTTGTCGTAGCTATGATATAGTGTTGCAATAGCTGTGATATAATGTTGCAGTATGTACTGTTAAATGTTGTCGTAGCTATGATATAGCATTGCCATAAATTAATGCACGTGGGCCCCACAACAGGATTACGTGAACCCGACTACAGATTTTAGTGGCACAACAGGATTCCGTGAACCCGGGATTCAGAATTTTGTGGGCCCCAAATTTTTGTAAATTTAGTAACTGTAGCAACACCTGTAACGATGTTACCTTTGGATAGCAAAGATGTTGCATTTGACTCTAAGGCAACGCGGCAAAAGACAACCCCAAGAAAGTGTTGCCATAGATCATTTTTGGCGTATAACAACTTTTTTTTTGCACTTCCTGCATCACTTCTCTGAGGTTGCCGTGTGCAATTTATGGCGTAGTGAGATCTACATTGTTTGAAGCTAGATCTACGTCAAGTGAAGAGAGATCGCATCAAATCAAGAGGTTTGAAGCATATTCTTCGTTGTCCGGATTGAGAATTTAGCGATTTCAAGTTAATTCAAAGAATTGGTGAGTGATTAGCATCTCTAACACGGATTCAATCAAGTATATGTGTTGTCTAACCTTATTTTCACCATTTTAAGTTGTTTTTACCAAGATCTACATTATAGTAAGTATATTTTCATTTGAATCACCCAAGGATCTAATCTAGTGACTTAAAACCGGTAATTCTTATGTTAATACATATGTTTATGCAAGTTTAGATCCATTGTTTAGTTTATTAATTGGTTTATCATGATTTGGTGAATTTTATATGATTATTTATGAATAATTGTCATTTTTATGTTGTTGATGATTTCAAAAAGTGTTGATTGTTGAATTGGATGATTTGGATGAGTTGTTCGTATCGATGTGGTCGTTTTGTGATGATTTGGTCAAGATTAGAGCTATTTTTGGTCAGATCTGGAGTCGGGTCGTTTTTTCTTAGGTTGGTTCGTTTTTGGATAGGTCGCTGGCTTGTGCTCTAAGAAATGAAAGTTGGGTCGTTGGTGATCCATATAGTCGGATCGTCGGTGATCTAGGAATTTGGCTCGTTGTAGATCGTTGGTGATCCATAGAGTCGGATCGCTGGTGATCCACGGAGTTGGGTCGTTGGTGATCCAAGGAGTTGGGTCGTTGGTGATCCAGAGAGTCGGGTCGTTGGTGATCCAGGGAGTTGGGTCTTTGGTGATCCATAGAGTCGGGTCGTTGGTTATCAAAGGGGTTGAGTTGGTGATCCATAGAGTCGGTTCGCTAGTGATCTAGAGAGTTGGGTCGTTGGTGATTCAGGGAGTTGGGTCGTTGGTGATCCATAGAGTCGGGTCGTTGGTGATTCAGGGAGTCCGGTCGTTGGTGATCCATAGAGTCGGATCGTTGGTGATCCCGGGAGTTGGGTATTTGGTGATCCATAGAGTCGGGTCGTTGGTGATCCAGGGAGTTGGGTCGTTGGTGATCCATAGAGTCGGGTCGTTGGTGACCTGATGAGTTGGGATGAAAAAGTATGAATCGAATATTGACCAAATGATGTATGTTTTTGGCTTGATGGTGGTTGTGGCTTCAAAGTGAATTCAAGCGGGAATGTCGAAGCGCTGTGATGTGTTCGTTGATCGTGGAGATGCAACAACTATGAAGATGATTCAAGTTGGACTTGAACTTGTGGATAATGGTTGCTTGATATGGTATTTGAGCTTGTGGACAGTCGCTAGCGTTGATGACTGGTGTTATGAAGGCTGTCAGATTATCATTTCCGTAAGTCCTTGCGGGCTCAAAATAGGGGTAAAATAGGGATGCCTTAAAGGCTAGTTGGACTACTCGAGTACCTTAGACCCATTGTATGGGCCTAGTTGTCACTGGGAGGCAAATGTATGTTAGACACGTGAAGTAGTCTAGTTAGAACTGGGCTTATAATTAGCCCTTGACGAAAGGCAAGGCGTTAAGTCAGTCATACGATTAATGATGGTTTCAAAGCAAGATTGGTGGTGATAGCCAAAGTCATGGATGTTGATTGTTTTGTTTGCATCATCTTGTTTAGATTATTCGATATCGAAGGAGGTATCTCTTGGGTGCTTGTATGATGTTGGTTTAGGCCTTCGGGGCTTGTGCTTGAGAGATGTTGATATCGATGTCTATGTTTGATAATTGATTGCCATGAATGTACTATTATTTTAACTTGGTTGTTTGTAAAGGCTATCACTGCCGAATTTGGGGAAGACGATTTGGGTTCTTCTCTGGTGGGTTGGTAGATTGGTTGGATTAATCTTCCTATTCTCATATACTTTATTGATGATGTTAGTTAGTTGGTTTACCGCTCACTAAGACTGTTGTCTGACTCAAGATTTTACGTCTCCCCCTTATTACCTTGGGCTGTTCATCCAGTTTTGGATGGGCAGACTAAGTAGCAGGTGATCCCTTGGTGAGGACGAAGTTGCTAAACGGAGACGAGCAGAAGGCCTATGATAAGATCTTAACCATGATTAGAATTCAAAATGTGGTAGATTCTTTTTTGTTATTTGTTCTGTTTTATTTTATAATATTTTTTATATAGCAATTTCCAAAGATAAGATCTTAACCATGAATAGAATTCAAAATGTAGTAGATTCTTGTTTGTATATATGTTTGTATGAATATCCGCAATCACATATGGGATGGTATGTACGCAAATATGGAAGATCATTTGTCCACTTTTGAGAAACAAACTCATTGGAAAAGTAATTTTGTCCACGACATATTTTAACAATGTTCCGGGGATTTAACTATAAACATACTACACATGCTAATTTATAAATTTATTTCTAATGTAACATTTGGTATTTAGATAAGTTTATCATCAATTGTCTATCAAAAGTAGTCAAGTAAACAAATTCTCTGATTTAAAAACAAAAATCCATAAGCGTACACCACTATCTTTATGACTTGCGAAATTTTCAAAAATAATACTAAACAAATTATATTGTTAATTCCACGTGCATAGTATAGATTCCTAGTCGTTTAATCTATAGTTTGCAAATTTCAGATCACAACGCTAATCTTTGTTTCGAGTTATCTGGTCTTATCATGGTCGGATAACTTAGATTTTAGGACAAATTTTCAATTTAAAAACTATTTGCAAATAAAGGCTGATTTTGGTCAGTTCAACGATAAATTAACAACTTTTTAAAAATAATAATACGAAGCACACTTCTGAAGTGCACCCCCACATATTTGTATGGGCGCACTTGCCAAGTTACACTTTTATACACATGTATTCTCTTTTCTTCACCTAGGGGTGAGCGTTCGGTCGGTTCGGTTTGTTTGGACGTAAAAAACTCAAACCGAATTGAAACCGAATTTTTTTCAAACCGAACCGAACCGAACCAAATTAATTTCGGTTAATTCGGTCGGTAACCGATTTAACCGAATTTGAAGGAAGTATTACTTTTCTAATGATGAATTCACTCAGAATAAAACATTAATTCATGTTTAAAGAAATTTTATATAGTAAATTTTATGTTTATGACATTATTTGATCTATTTGCAACAAATATCCTTATATTACATAACTAAACTAATTATTAAAAGTATCACGATACCGTAAAATTAAATAATAAATTAAAAGTTCGGTTAATTTGGTTAAACCGATAACCAAAAAAATATATTTTGCAAACCGAATACAAACCGATTTAGTTTTAAAACCGAACCAAACCGACCGAATTGAATCGGTTTGGTCGGTTAATTCGGTTTGAATCGAATATTGGTCACCCCTATCTTCACCCCACTTTCATTTAATTGCAAACACAATCACCTTAGTTCTGTTTCGTTTCTGCCGATACATTGCTTTCATTCAATTAAAGGATGTAGCCTCTTGCTTATATATTGCTGGGCATTCACTTCACACAAAAAAAACACAATCTATTCACTTCTCTAATTTATTTATGTCACAGAACAAAAAGAAGGAAGAGGCAATCATTTTTTTTTTTGATATTCACAAAACATTTTTGTATTTCATTTTTTAGTTTCTTCTCTGTTTAGTAAACAATGGACACATCTCACATTTTCAATACTTCTCACGACACATTTTTTTCTTCTATTTTTCCCTCAATTTTTCTTTCTTTGTCAAATGGAAGAAATTTTTTTTTTTTTTTTTTTTTTTTTCCATTCATTATTCACTTTGCTAATAGCACGCAAGAAGAAAGAGAAAAGGGAGGGAGACTTTCATTTTTTACTTTTGACACAGCAGGGAAAGATTACTCACTTCTTTGCCTCCTCTTTAGTGCTCACACAAGTTGAGGATGAATGTGGAAACATATATACTCGTGTGTGTTATGAAGTGTACGGATATTCATGTGTGCATGGAGGGGAGGGGGTTGAGTGCATGCATGGCTTGTGGTGTTGAATAAAACGCGTGCGGCCATTGATAATATAGTTTTGAACATGCAAACTTGGCAGGTGCGTCTATTCAAAATTATAACGGTGCACTTGGCAGGTTCGCCTATACAAATATATGGGGGCACACTTCAAAATTGCATCCCGTATTATTATTATTATTATTATTATTTTAAAAAAAAGTGGCCAACTTCGTATTATTATTATTATTATTTAAAAAAAAATGGTCATTTAAAAAAAAATGGTCAGTTCATCGTTGATCTGACCATAATCAATCTATATTTGCAATTAGTTTTTGAATCAGTCCATGTGTACTATTAATTTTAAAAACTAGCCTTTTTGAAAATTTATCCTAAATTTTATTTCGACTTAGCTAAGTTTCATTTAAGACCGATTACCTATCTAGCGTTAATAAGGCCAAATAAATCATCTAGGTCCCCTGATTGTCCGCTTCACCAGATGTACCACGACTACCGTTTAATACTTCTGCGCATAGTTATGAAGACCGAGTCGTACGTCAAACCGTTGTATTGTAAGGTCCAAGGTTTTCGTGGTTCAACCGGTCAGACCGTGAGAACCGTGCTGATAGTTTTTTTTTTTATTTAAACGTAAAATTATTTTAAATATGGATAAAATTTAACCAATTATGACAACCACCCATGTCCAAACTGGTTAGATCACTTTAACATGATCCAATAAGTCATGAGTTCAATTTTCGTCTAACTCATTTGTCGTACAGTATGTTATATACTACGTAATTGACGTATATATAACAACTTATTATAGTAAAGTTGTAAATTTACTAATTTTTATAGTGGAAGAGGATTAGTTCAACAATAGTTCGTAAAATGTACATAATAACGAATTATATCATTCAAAATTTAACGACAACTGCTATGTAGTTAAACCCTTTATTATATCAAAAAATGAAGATTGAAGCAATTTTTTTTTTTTTTTTAATTGAAAGAACCGTGAGTTTCAAAGAGGTCGGACTAGAGGTTTTTGCAGGATTTTAAGATTAAATTGCGGGTTTCAGTTTGAAAGCGGTGGAGCTACTAGGGCAAAGTTTAACTGCGGTGGAAGTGGGGTTGGGTTCGGACTTTAAAACATTGCTTCCGCGTGGAAGGATTAAACAACTTTTGGATTAGCTGTTCAAAACGATTTTGACTACTTTGGTTGGGAGCGGATAGCAAGCAAACAGCAATTTCCGCTTTCTCCAGAATCCCCAATTGTCTATCTTGCATCATTCAATGGATAACTCCAAACTTATGCTTAAAGCTCATGTAGCGATGGCTACGGTTCAATTGGTCTATGGAGGATACCATGTAATCACTAAAGTTGCACTCGACTCTGGCGTTAATCAAATTGTTTTTTGCATGTTTAGGGATCTTTGCGCAATTTCTGTTCTTGCACCTATTGCTTTCTTTCGTGAAAGGTAACCATTGACTTTTCTTGATTTTAGTTCCTAGTTGAATTTTATGATTGATATGTAAATGGATATTTCCAGTTATATACATTTGCGACAGAGAAGAGAATTGCATAGTGGATGCTAGGAAATTGTTTGTTAGAACTCATTTTTGATATTGATTGAAAATAATGTTGCCTGTGAAATAGAAATTTAGAGTGTAGTCAAAAGAAGAAGAAGAAAATTGCAGTTTTGAGTTTGGAGAATGTTGATATCATAGTTTGCTTGGTCAGACAGTGAGTTGAACGGTGATGACTGAAGATTCAAGGTTTGATTGTTCAACCACTCACACTGTCGAAGATATTGATTTTTTTTTTAATGTACAAATTTAAATACATGCTTTATGAAAAATATTAAAACATAAATGCTAGGCAAGGGAGTCTAGAGCGTCTTAAAGGTCTGGTACCAAAATTTTGTACTATTACAGTGCATAACTACAGTTGTGTACACAATAGCAGTGCACAATGACAGAAATTCAATAAAGACGAACTTGACGAAGCTTGCAATGGCGAAGAATGAAGTGATAAAGTTTGTCATTTAAATTTTGGGGCGACGATGATTTTTGCAATCAATATTTATTTCTTTTTCTCAAAACGATGCAGATGATGAGAATGAGGGAGAATGACATGGTGAGAAGGTAGGGGAAAATAAAAAAACATTTAACCAGGTAAAATGGATGGTTAAACCACTTGTTTGAAGGTTCACATTTGTGCATGATTGATGTTTGATTTAGTTCGGACCAAAGTGGTATACCGTCTAGGGTTATTCGTGGTCGGATCGCGGTTTGATGACTTTGATCTGGTCATGAAAATATTGGTTGATAACGCAAGTTGTTAACCTTTTCTTATTTAATGGTTGATGATATGAATAAATAAGTAATTCTCAATTAACTGATATCTCTTCAATCAATGACATTTCCAATTAACTTGGACTGCAAATCACTGAGACTGGCAGTGTATATTCGAAAAATTTGAAATTCGTTCTCATTCTTATTCGAAGAGCCAAAAAATAGCTGATATATAGAAAAATAGATACGAATGCAAATATAAATGCATCCACATTCAAAAATTATTCTTCCATCTCTTGTTAAGATTTTAGTTTATTTTTTTGTATTTTAGTACAATAAAAGATACATATTTATTATTGTATTACGTTAATAGTTTATATTACATGCATTTAATGCATAATTAATATTCAAAACTGTTCCTATTGTCGTTGTTTTTGATTTTGCATGTTTTAATATTTAAGGTAATTGGACGAAACTATTAAACCAAAATTTTCTATATATGATTCTTGATTTATAAATGATTACGACTATGATAATTATTTTGATATGTGTCTGTATCCGCGGATGATGATATTCGATATTCGAAAATTGTTTCTTAGGCAGATACGGATGATAGCATATGCATTCGAAACTATTCACCGATAGAGCTACCAAACTGGATATTCTGTGTGTTGGTTGGCCCTTCACTAATAAATTGTCACGTACAACAATTGTTGAAAATTTTGTGGTTCGAGACGAAGATGTTGATAACACTGTACTTCTGACTTCAAGAATTTAGATATAAATTCTTTCAAATGATAGTTCAACCCATCAAGTACAAACGAGTTATTAAACTATTGACTTCAGGGTTTAATGAAGTCTTGGAATAATGTAATCTGATTCAAGATTTATACGATCTTGATCTGGCTAAGACCACGTTGTTGTAGTTTCTGATGATGCGAAATTCAGAGTATGTGAGAAAAGAAGAGGAAGATAAAGAATCTGCAACGTCTCTGTGTTTGCAACAACCTGTAGGCATCACAAATTTGTCTGAGTTGAAAGTGTTTTGTAACACTCTTTGGCGTTGCAGTTCTGAATGAAGAAGAAGAAGAAAAATTGTATTCAAAGCAATGGTTTTGGACATCGCTATAGCATTTGAAGAGTTGTCTTTTCTCCAAGTGTTGCATTATTTCCAACAATTTTCAGATTCATTATTGACGGTCATGTCCATTCATTCAAGTCCATCATCAACCGTCATGTCTCTCGGCAAAACTGTTTGTTTGAATTTAAATTTAAATCAGGTCTAGAAAACAACTCTGTTTATGTATATTTTCTTATCCAAACCCGCTCGATCCGGCTCGGTTCAGTCGGTCAGACGAACGTTGGTGGCGACACGTGTGGTGGTTGTACATGACTTCTCTCCTTATAACAAAATAAATATTTGGGTGTCCAAATGACCCAAAAATCTCATGCGATCGCATGAGATTTTGTTTCAGGTCATAAAGAGACTTTACTTATTTGCAAACTTTCTTTTGTTGGTCTGAGGTTTTGAAACATTCAGGTTGTTCCATGTGTATTTCTTCTTCTGAATCTCCATATAGAAAAGTGGTCTTTATATCCATTTGTTGTATGATCAATATATAAATTGATGCAAGTGCTATCAAACCATGCATAAAAGGTATACGAGCAACTGGAACATACAAATTAAAGTAATCTACTTCATGTCTTTGCTTGTATCCCTCAACAACTAGTCTGCCTTTAAACTTATAAACGGATGTATTTATATTTAACTTTTTCTTGAATATTCATTTACATCATGTAAATTCAGCATCAGAAGGTAAATCAGTTAAAACCCAAGTTTGATTTGACAATATGGAATTCATTTCGTCTTTGATAACTTCTTTGCAGAAAATGAAATCTTTGATATGTTTTAATATCACCATCCACATTCTATTTTTTCTTTCAGCAACACTATTTTGTTGTGTGTATACGGGCAGTGCATTGGCGAACTAAACCATTTTTTGTTTTACAAATCAAGGTGAATTTATTTGAGAAATTTCCATCACCACGATCTTACTGTAATTCTTTTATTTTAACTTCTAAATGTGTTTCGACTTCTGCTTTGTAAAATTTAAATTATATCAAAAGCCTCGTATTTAGTTTTCATTAGATACACAAAATTATATCTAGTATAATCATCAATAAATGTAAGTCTTTTTTTTATATAAAAATATATAGTATAATATAATAAAAAGGAGAATCGAGTCATTCTACAACAACTCACAAAAACAATTTCTATAGAAATGACTACAAAGACGGTGAACACATACAAACAAACAAAAGATACAACCCAATGAATGGTTCAAACACAGGAAACAACCAACACAAAAAAGGACTCAAGCCAGACAGACGAGGCCTCAGAAGGCAGTCACCAGTGAAAAGGGCGACACATAGAACTCCTCAGCACCACTGAAGATCCAAGCACAAGCCCAGGGGAATGCCAAAGGCTGGAAGGCAAGAGTCACCAATGGAATGCTCCTAAAGCTCCAACTCAACCATGTCCAAAAGTCCAACTGTAAAAAAGGACCGACAACATCACCTGACCCCAAAAGATGCGGAAACCATATACCTAAAATAGCAGGCGTTGACCGGCTTGCTTGATTTGGTATATAGTGATGTGGAAAATTTAAAAAGACACATCACATATGGTGATAAACAAGACTATCATACAATAAATGTGATAGTCTTGGTTATCTCCGTAGGTGATATGCCTTTTTAAATTATCCACTTCACTATATACCAAATCAAACAAGCCAATGTTTCTTTTTATAGATTTAAAAGATTCTCGGCGTATTTTTGTTTGAACACATATTTCACATTAGAGATAGAATCTAAACCACAATAAGATTAGTCCTAACTTATGTATATTTTTAAGTGAATTATAATTAACATGTCCTACTCTGCCATGTCATAGAATCAACAATATAAATAGAAGATTTGTTTATTAAGTTCAATTTAATTATGTCTTTTCAAGAGTATCCATGTCCAATAAACCTGCCCTTTTTGGACATCGCTAACTTATCAGACTCATACACCATCTTGAATCCTTTTTTGTTTAAGAAGGTTTTCAAAGACCAATTTTTTTACGTATATCTGACACATAATATACATTGACAAGTGTAAGAACCTTTCCAGAAGTGAGTGAGAACTTTATAGTGTGTTTTCTCATAACATTGCTTGAATCCTTATTTGCTTGAGTAACTTTGTTGGTTTATCCATTATTTTCTTCGTAAATCTTAAATAGACTACGATCTTTGCAAATGTGAAAGATTGCTCCAAATCAAGCCACAAATCATTATCTAAGCCACTATCTTTGTCTGCCTTTTGCGCTATAGTCACAAGCGAGCCTTCAAACATATTCACTTTTTGTTATTTCTTCCGCGGATGGTTGAACATAATGGTCGAACTTATTACAAAAATAACAAACACCTTTCTTTTTGATGTTCTTGATATGATTTTTCTTTTTAAATCATGTCTCGTTTTCTAATCTTCAACTTGTTATTTATTTTAACACTATTTGCCTTAGAATGAGACTCAGTTTGGGGATCATCATCGTTCTCGTTTATGAAAGTCCTCTTCAATACAAGGATGACACTATAAACTGACTAAATCATAATCCGTTTCCACATGCTTCAATTTTTTTATGATCATTTTGGAAATTGTTGACCCACTTTTTGGCAAGGCCGTCAACCCATGGACCTATCATAGGACCGATCAGGACTCGAGCATGGACTTGGACAAACCCGAACTTTCATGGCTCGAGGCTCTTTAGCTCGAGGGCTCTTGGATAGAAGCACTTCAGCCCGAAATACCTGGGCAGGATGGTCTTGAGATTAACTTACACTACAGCAATGACTTGGTCATAAGATCTATTTAATAGCCTACTTACTTGGTCCAACTACCTATTCTAAAGCATATAAACTTGGATCAAACTATACTTATGCTGCCACATATTAGACGGAACCTCTCCACGTGGTCAAGACTCAGCTCCATCATCTGCTATACACATGGATTAACCGACACACGGCACCTTGAATTGTTGAAGCCTACTGCCTATAAATACACCAAGCAATACAACAAAGAGGGGATCTTCTTCGGCTCAGATTAGAGCCTAACTCTTTGGCCCACGCATGACTCAACCATGGCTGCCAACCACTTTCATCACAAAATACTTGCTGTATTCCTCAAAAACGATTATGTAATAGAGATCCTGACGATCTCATTCATTGTACCTCCGACTTTATGATATTATTATGTGATTATAAAGTGGACGTAGGCTCGTTAACGCCGAACCATTATAAAAACGTTGTTGTCTTGCTTTTTCTGTTATTTCTTCATATATCATGCTCAAATCTGATTTTTGGCCGTTGATGACCACTTTTCGGCGTCAACAGTTTGGTGCTTTCACTGAGAAATGAATTCTCGACGTCTTAAAGGTTTTGCTCAACTTTTAGATCACCAAGTCCAAGATAAAATCCTAGTTTCAGTCATCTTCAGTAGCCCTTGTTTCCAATACTTCTGCACATGCTTTGGAAAGCAGAAGCAGCAACATCCGCATCGCCAGCAAACACCAATTTTGTCCCAGTTCTGGGTTTGACCCCGTCGGATCGATCCTTCCCGGGTCGACATCAACCCGACTTGAGGACCAACCAGTGGAAATTGCACTTTGGAAGGGTCCCAGTATGCATCTTGGCCCGAAGCAGGTATTGGGTTAGGGTGAGATTGGTTCGAACAACCATCGTCATAATAATGTTCAAGCCCAGTTCGACCAACTACAGATCGATCGACTCTTATAAAACCCTCCAGGCCGACAAACTCTTCCAGATATACCAACCTGGATTACTAGCCATTTCGCCCTGCGCATCGACCCGAGATAGGGTCATTTTCAGAAAAAATGCGTTTTTATGATCATTTCAGAAAAGGCTCCATCTTTAAAAATCAAAAGGTGCAAATATTTTCGACCTAACCGGCTAGACCGATAGGCGCCGGACTGTGGGGCCCTGAACCCCCACCGGCGCTGGGTCCGGATCTGTTTGATGGCTCGCCTTCAGCTCAGCATATATTTTGGCCAACAATAATCGTAAAGACTTATCATTCAAGATTCAGCGGATAGTCCAAGAATATCAACAGCAAGATGACAACGACTAAGAATCTTCCAAGAGCCATCGCCCATATTTACTGAGGTTATTCAATCCTGATCGACTGCTTCAGTCTTGCCGGAAGATCGGCAAGTTAAAAGTTTGAAACACTTATGCCTGGATGTTGATTGATTGTTTATATATCGGCTCTCATTTCCGGACGTGGAATCAAAGGCATAGCTACGGATGGACGAGGCATGCCTACATTCCTAGCCTCCGTATCTCACTTCCTGACATGGAAAAGGCAAGAGTTTTATAAGCATAGATACATTGTTCTCCTGTCGATCACCGTCTTAGTGCCGCCAAGATAAAATGCCACCATTAGCGATTTTGATCTGACTACCTGACTCTTATTCCCTGCCCTTGACGTAGGGGCAAGAAGGCGATTCAAAGGAAACACATCATCATCAGTCACCCACAAAGGCCGTCTGATTTCCTTTATTATCCCAATAACCCGATTAGGGCTGACAATTAGAACCGAGAATCGAAAACCCAAACCGAATCGATCTGCAAGGACCCGAGCCCGAACCGAACCCGATGGGTCTCAGGTCGGGTCTGGGTGATGAAAAATACAGTAAACACCCGATAAAACCCGACCCGAAAGACCCGACAAAAAAACGTTGAAATATATTTAATTTTAGTGTTATTTCCCACCCGGACCAGAACCGACCCGAAGCTTAGGCCGGGTCGGGTCAGAAATTTGAAAATGTATAGTTTAAACTCGACAAAACCCGACCCGCCTAGAACTGAGACCCGTCGGGTCGGGTCCGGGTCTATTGGGTCGGGTCTAATTGCCACCCCTAACCCCGATCAAGGTCTGACCGTTTTTGGCATCGCAACCCCCACGAGGATTTGAAAAGACTTCCTTCATCAACTAAAACTTCTGCGTTCATCTCCTGTTAGAGATAGGACAAAGCAGAATGGATTGGCAAAGGATATGCGATACCATTCTGAATAATACTCATTTCTTTAACAGGATTACTTTTTATCTATATCTCTTATATTTGCATGCTTTATGAGTTATTGATGTAACGAACTCATATGAATTTACATGTAAATGATATATGTACATAGAGTCTGGTATCGATCAGACTTCCAACAACTGCATGCAGAACTATACAATACTGCCATAACGAGCCCAATCGAACCTCTTATTTACAAAACCGTGCCCTCCGTCTGAGGGAAGACTTATAGATCAAGATGGATCTAACATGACCATCCACGCTCATGCGTGGCAGTCCTCAAGATAATTGTGCATCAATCAATGCATTTCGAAGTTGGGATCCGACTCTAGAAGGACGTGGATCGACTGTCCATATGGCTAGATGATGTGCTCGACACTATCGGATTACATGAATTCAAATAGAGGAGGCAGCACTGTCCATCAACATACTTATTTTCCAATCATGCATTTCGCCTTTACATGCTTTATGAGTTATTGACATGACTAACTCATGCAAATTTGTATATAAATGATGCAGGTACCCGAGGTTTGGTACCAACCATTCCTTCCATAGTTTGATCGGAGGAACGTAAAGCTTCGACGAACGTGATTCGACTATTCACCCGCTTACTCTTGGCTTGACGCCAACAATCTGACGTAAATGAAGTTCGCCCATTCATTTACTGACTTTTTGCCCTTGAAGTAGGGGGCAAGAGAATATACGCACATGAGTTCGTCGTGAGCTATCTATGCATAAGCATGCTAACGAGGCATTCTCAACATCTAGCCTTTGATTCGCCAGGCAAAACATAGAGATATACTCGGGTATGACATAACCACTCAGCAGATCTATGCTCCATCCCTTGATCCGACGGGAAGAGTACAACAATGATGGGGGCACGATCCCACGGACATCATAACAACTTTTCCTTCGACGTGAGGGCAAAAGAGAAATGTTAAGAAGAGGATGAGTATGACTCGACCACTCTCCAACGACGTCTCTAACTCTTTCCTATGACTTCAATGGGAGGAGTATAAACTCAATAGGGGCGTGAATTGACCACCCCTGATGGCGACCTTTGCCCTTGACGTGTGAGCAAAGGGACGATGCCAAGGCAAATATGATCCGACTGTTTACTCGACTAACTCTAATTCTCAGAGCTTGGATATGAGTATAAATTTAGGACGAGTGTGACAGGCGCACCAAGATTTAAGACCGCTTGATCCACAACTCTAACCCAAACTGATTTTGGGAGAGTATAAAGGACGAGCCACGACGTCCGTAACTCTAACTCTCACGACTTGAGAGAGTATAAATATGTTGGGTTAGTGTGAATGGTGCACCACGACTTCAGACCACTAAACCCATAACTCTAACTCTCACGGCTTGGGAGGGAGTATAAAGGACAATACTGCGACGTGCATGCAATCTCCGTCGCCCTCCGATTGAGGACAAGATTATAAAAGACTTACGGACCGGACGTCCGAACGACTTAACCCGGTTCCCACCAACGCTGGGGGCACGGGCATAGATTTCTGAATTAACTTCAAACACGCTTCGGACGCGACTCGTGTTTCAAAGTTAAATGGAGGCTATAAGCACTATACCTCCAAATTGCCACACTTGAAGCTTTGACATTTAATAGTTCTTTGCTAGATAGCTTAGCACTTAACACATTTTCGTTTCAAGCTAGACTTGCTTGTGACATAAAGATTGACTTAGTAACTTGCAAATTAAACGAATTGTTCTATTCAAATTGTAGGATTATGTACAGATACAAAGCAAAGACACGAGGGACACACTCGCGTCAACAACAAACGGGTCATGTTCAAAGGACTGACGTCGACTTCTAATGCTAAACTTCCCACACGACTCAATGCAACGACCGAAAGGAGACCTTGAGAGTGGGATGTTCAATAACACGTCACACAATTTAAGGCAATGACTGAAAGAGGGCCTTGAGAGTGATATCTAGAATCGAAACACATGCCCATACGTGACTGACTATAGCCCAAGTGCAACGACGAGTTTCACACTGCAAGTACACTGAATGGAAAATGCAATGGCTCGAGCACCTGGATAACACAATCACTTAAGCTTTGAAAGTCATGCCTTTTTTATGCATACATGTCTAAATTTGAATTGGGCCGCATGTGGACCATGAAAAGGGTGCAGAGTGACCATCCATTGACTGATCCTAACCTACTTCCCAATTGGAAGAGGAAGAATGAGAGCATTCCAAGTGACTACAGTCTGACCTCTCGTAGACTAACTTCGATCCTCAGAGCTTGGATTGGAGAGCAGAAACCAATATGGGTTGAGTACCAACAAATCATTTTACATCCAACTCTAACTCACGACATGATGAAGAAGTATGAATCCTGAGAAGACATGGATTTGAAGTCCACTTCTCAGTCAATCCCCCAATGAACAGGGACGAAGAGTGCGAGCCATGAAAAGCATGAATCTACTACTCGACTGCTCTATGCACATTTCCAACTCCTTAAAATTTTGCAGGATCCAAAACTGTAGCAAAAAATGATGACTCCTCGAGATTAACGCACATGTATCTGAGCAACAGATCTGATTAATAGCTATTGCATACGCGGAATCAAAATGCCCAGCTCTCCACAACCCGCGAGGAAGGCAGGAGAATGACCAGGACAATGGTCATATCGAACGATACGAATATGATGTTCCGGAGAGAACCAATTTTAGTGATCAAGTCTACAATTTATTTGTTAAAGTCAAACGAACCGTGCATGAGGAACAAACTCAACAAGAATGCCATAACCATTTTGGACTATGCTGAAACATGAACAAAGAGGCTCGACCTAACTGGCCCGAATGATAAGAGCAACTTAGTTCATTGGCGCTCGATGAGGCGATCCTCACTTTCCGACTAAAGTGAAGGAACGATGCCTAGGCAAATGAGATTCGACTGTTCGCGTCTTCAACTTTGAATCTCGCTGACTCGAGAGAGCATAAAACTACTTGGGTTGGCTAAGATCGCCAAACCCGCAACTCTAACCTGAAACAATGACGAAAAGTGTAAAGGCTTAAGTAATGGACGTCTGGCTGTCTTAGCTCGACCCCCACTGACGCCGAGGGCATGAGCACTGGCTTCGTTTGTCACCAATCGATGATATGGGCATGAGCGTCAGCTTATGGACCAACTTTGAACACGTCCTTGACTTGACACGTGATTCAAAGGATACATACTATACCTTCGGACCATGACACGATTTGTCTTACTCATCCAAGCGAGACAACTTATGAGTTCGATTGGATTTGTCAACTCATTCAAGCGAGATAACTTATGAGCTAAACATGACTTGGAAGACTCAAATCGCAAGTACATTAAGTGGAGAGCGAGACTAACTTTTCTAATGCCTTATGATTTTGACAATCATACTAGACATCGACTCACAAGATTTCAACATCTTGTACTGACTCGTACGTGATCATTGGACCATGAAAACGATCCGTAGCGATCGTGGATTTCTTTAAATATGGTTTGACGTGACCATGGATTTCTAGTCTTCTGTTAATACGACCCGGAGTGATCGTGATTTTCTAGCTTTATATTGGTAAGATACGGCGCGATCATGGATTCCTAGACTACTATTCCAACAACTCGGGAAGTAAAAAGCCATATGCGATGTCAAGTTCACATGCCATTTCTGATTTTCTACATTATCTCATGACTTGGATAACCAAACTATGCACTGACTTGTGTGTGACTAATGGTCTGACTTGACCTTACACTTGACCATGCCCTCGACTTGCATAAGAAGATGACACCATTTAGCGAAGACTATTTATGAACGACCATGTGCAGAAGCCAGCGGCCCAGCTTGACTTATGATGATATCATTCGACCTCTTGACTCGACGAGGCGTAAGTGATTACCTGTTCATCTCAACTACTCCAGCTCCGAACTTTGGCTCGATAGGTACCACAAATGGCGGTGTAATACATGACATGCTGTTTCCACGGAGAAAAGAAAAAAGAATCCAAGCTTCAGGACTACTCCCCAAGACATGACAATTCAACATTCCTTTCTCGAAGCTGAATGACATTCCAAAGAAATGCAGTTCGGCTTATTCAAAGTACATCCTGTCTGCCACACGATGTACTTTGTGGGGTAAAGTGTTGACCCGCCTTTTGGCAAGGTCGTCAACCCATGGACCTATCAAACGACCGATCAGGGCTCGAGTATGGACTTGGACAAGCCCAGACTTTCTTGGCTCGAGGCTCCTTGGCTCGAGGGCTCTTGGATAGAAGCACTTCAGCCCGAAATACCTGGGCAGGATGGTCTTGAGATCAACTTACACTACAACAATGACTTGGTCATGAGATCTATTTAATAGCCTACTTACTTGCTCCAACTACCTATTCTAAAGTATATAAACTTGGATCAAGCTATACTTATGCTGCCACATATTGGATGGGACATTTCCACGTGATCAAAACTCAGCTCCATCATCTGCTATTTACATGGATTGACCGACGCATGACACCTCGAATTGTTGAAACCTATTGTCTATAAATACACCAAGCAATACAACAAAGAGGGGATCTTCTTCGGCTCAGATTAGAGCCTAACTCTTTGACCCACGCATGACTCAACCATGACTGCCAACTACTTTCATCACGAAATACTTGCTATATTCCCCAAACACGATTATGTAATAGAGATCCTGACGATCTCATTCATTGTATCTCCGACTTTATGATATTATTATGAGATTATAAAGTGGACGTAGGCTCGTTAACGCCGAGCCACTGTAAAAACGCTGTTGTCTTGCTTTTTCTCGCTTATTCTGATATTTCTTCATATGTCATGCTCAAATATGATTTTTGGCCGTTGATGACCACTTTTTGGCGTCAACAGAAATTAAGGAGTATAGAAATTGTCTGAAACATTGAACTATTGTCTGAAAGAATCTGTTTCATAGATCTTTGATGTTTGAAGTACAACATTATCTTCGTCAGAGTCATCTTGAACCACAATGTTGCCATCAGTGACTTTGATATCTCTTTTTTGAAATATTTTTGAATACTAGCGAAGTGATGTCTTTATAGGCTAAAAAGGCTACTTCCTGAAACTTGCGTCTCAACAAATCACAGAGAAGCTAGGCACATGGATTCCTCTATGCCCAAAATTTTGTTTCCACATTTCTGCACCTTTACCATTCTGTTATTGTTAGAATTATTAACTATCAGAGCGTTGAATTAATGAGATTGACTTGACACATAAAGGCTCAGGCAGAAGATTTATGCTATTACTTTTCTAATTTAAAATTAGTGGCAAACAGTGGCGGAGCCACTCTATGCTCAGCTAGGGCACATGCCCTAGCTCAAAATCAGTGGCCCCTATGTAAAAGTTGTAGTTTTGGTCCACCAGACATGATTTGTAAGCCAATTTTCAGATCATGCCCTACCTGAGATGAATAGCTAGCTACACTACTGGTGGCAAAGACCTTTTTTTCTAAAAAGAAAAGGTAACAAACAAGTTGATAGACTGTAAACAACAAATATGAATTATTTCGAAATTTACAGCTATTATTTCATCTTTCGTATGCAAGCACTTATATTTTCAACTATTAGCTCAAAACTTCTTTTAACCTAAACATAACTTTTAATATTGCAGACATGTCCGTCCTCCACTAACCCATCGCCTGGTGGCAGCTTTTATTGTTCTCGGGCTGACTGGGTAAGCGCCACAGTTAGAAACAACTAATATAATTTATTAACTTTTCTCCCTTTCTGCATGTACATAGATTTTCTAATTTTACGTGCAATAAATGATATAAAAATATCAGGATATTTGGCAACCAGCTTCTATTTGTCATTGGTCTTAGCTACACGAATCCAAGTTACGCTGCTGCTATTCAGCCTGCTGTTCCTGTGTTTACGTTTATCTTGGCTGTACTTATGCGGTTAGTTTTTGGGTTACAATTTACATTACCAAATTTTACAACAGTATTTGTACTTAACTATTATTTTGATACAGAAACATTTTAATATACTACTAAAGTAGGTGAGTAATTAGCTAGTTTGCTGAAGAATGAGCAACCTAGAGAGCGACCATATTTGAATTTGACATTTGATCGCAGATGCAAAAATTGTTTTTAATACTGTCACAATCCTCTTGTTTTGCTGTAATAAAATATGGAAGTTTACTGCTTCACTTAATTCAGCATTGAGAAGGTCAGCCTATTTACAGTGGAAGGATGCTTGAAGGTTCTTGGCACACTTGTCTGTATATTTGGGGCAGTCTTTATGGTTTTTTATAAAGGGCCCTCTATTTTCGGAAATACAAGCATTGACTCATCATATCAAAATGTGATGAGGCAACCAGAGCATGTTGCATTGTTTGCATCTCAGTTAGTTCAGCTTGGCCTTACTCCATGGAATATTGGTGTTCTGTGCCTTATAGGAAATTGTGTTTGCATGGCAGCTTTTTTCACTTTGCAGGTACTAAATAGTCAAACATTTTTTTTGTCTCTGTATTCATTAGATATATTCGTATTTATTGTTTTGGGATTTTTAATGTTCACAGCATAATTTATCAAAACTTATGTGTTCATCGAAAATGGTGGTACCGACAACTACTAGATGCATGAATTCATACGAAATACCTCTATCTGATGTCAGGAAGATTATACCATGTGACATGGTTGTCTTCATTTGCAACATCTCGGTTTGGCTTGCAACGCGATAATTGCTTTTTCATCTGATTCCGCTTTGTATCTTTTATGACTATATAACGCTGTCATTTGTGCTTCAGTGAAAACCTTTTCTGTAACAACAATTGTGCTTTTAATTCAGAACTTCGCAAAAATGCTACTAGCGTCTTATCTCCTAATATCTAATTTTATATTCCAGTCTGTTACAACTTAACTTCATCAACTAAAAATATCATTTTCAGGAATGTATATACAGATGAATGAATAGGGACTGAAATGAGGTGATAACAATTTTGAAATAAAACAACAATTTTGGGTACCAAAAAGTGGCAGGCTTATCGTTGAATTTTGAATGAACTAAAAGGAGCAGCAGGTCAAAAATAGAAGTTTTTTGACTGCTCAATCCGCTAACCAGTTACTGCATCCACTTATCATTTTCAGGCTCGAGTTTTGAAGAAGTATCCTGCCAGCATATCATTAACAGCATACTCGTATTTATTTGGAACAGTCTTCATGATGTTCTCATCATTATTTGCAGGCAGAACCCTTGAGGACTGGATTCTAACAAAATCTCAAGTCATTGCTGTGCTATATGCAGTAAGATTTCTAGACATTCGTTATCCTTATTGATAGCGGATACTATATACCATATAATAGACACAGCATATTACATTTTGTTTACTAAGTGGAATTCTATGTCACAGGCGTCTTCATGTTTGTCTGTTTTGTTTACTATGTACAAAAAATATTTATTATGACACTGGGCCATTTGTTTTTTGTTCCTAGCTTTTGAATTTGGAAGACCTGCCTTCCTATAAATTATAAATTACTAAAATTGGCTATTGTATTGTTCTTTTTAGGGAATTTTTGCATCGGCTCTTAATTATGGGCTGATGACTTGGTCAAATAAAATTTTAGGCCCAGCCTTAGTGGCTCTATACGTGCCACTACAGCCAGCATTTTCATCTTTCTTATCTACAGTGTTTCTCGGCACACCCATTTTTCTCGGATGGTATGATTATGCCTTTTCCCTATATCCGTTTTTTTTTTTTTTTTCAAACATTTGTATCGGACGTATCGGTAGATTATGATGAATCTGTCATGGCTCTACAGGTGACACTTATTAGGTTCACAAAACATTGTAAACAGAAGATTTTAAGAAACAATATCTTTGATAAGCTTTTAGCCATCTCTGAAAGACCGTCTATAATATCAGATTCAAAATAATACTCATTAAGAATTTCACAGGCCAGTTTGATTACATTCTTCTGTATGTGCTTGGATTTTACATCAGCACAAGTACATTATAGATAGTAATGATAAAAATTTCCTTGTGCATCTGTTCCTAGTTGCAATGTATTTTACAACAATTTGAACTTTTTTTTTTTTGAACAGCATCGTCGGTGGAGCTTTGATTCTTTGTGGCTTATATATTGTCACATTTGCTCACTATAGGGAAACTGAAGTATTAACAGTGTCCGATCAAGATTGTGAAACCGAACCTCTGTTTCATGATGCTGAAATTGCTGATTACAGTCGAAGCCAATAGTTCGAGGTCATCTTATCTTTACTTTTACTTGATCATAGCTTCAAGGCATGGAAACAAAACATACACATCACTTTGTGTTAAGGATACAGCAAATCACAGCATTGGTCTATACTTGATGCATCAGCATTATCGATTGTACATGTGTCAAAAATAGGACGAAATGTGTGATAAGTACGAATGTTCATTATTCTCTGTTGTCTGTGTAATGTTAATTCTCTGTTGCAGCAAAAGCGTTGTAAAAGTTGTTACCCAAATGCGTCTTAATTGACATCTTCCAGATTGGATAAATAGATCATTCTATTTTGCACACTAAACAGTGTTATTTTTCTTCATGAAATATAGTATATCCTTCTTTATTCGATTGTGTATAACTTGCAGACAAATGCTTTCATTTTCCACTTATTTAGAAGATAACTAGTGGGTCTGAAATTGTTGCTTTTGGTTGGAGAAATATGAAATCATAAATAAGACGATCCTGATTATAAGAATGGCTCTTCTTTACGGACTTCTATAAATGATGAGATGTCGGGTGATGGTTTTGCAACATGCAATGAGAAGGAAGATGCCAATATTCCAGGCTTATGATGCAGATTTGAAAAATATCAACCACTTTTTGATTTATCCAAGATTCTGAAGTAGCAATAATAAGTAAAATAGAGCAAGTCTTGTAGCCATATGCAGAAGCGTTTCGGGTTCAAATCCCTTGTTTTCAGCAGTTTATTGTACACATCGGTCTCTATTGGTGGAAATCATGGAAGCTCATATAGGTCTTCCTGATTTTCACCAATCAAGGGTTAGAGTTTTGTTCACACTGTTGAAAACATTGTGAACAAACTCATAGTAGGTTTATGCAGCTAAATAAATCGTATGATTGATGATGCTGATTAGATACATGTGACAACTAACTTCACACATTTATGAGTTATAAATGCTAGAAAAAGTATACATGGAATTAATAAGAAAATATTTTATTCCTTATTTCTTGATGACAAAATTTGGAACAATGAGATAGACATTGAGGGAGTGTTGAACGATGTATTAAATTTCATGTTCCTTTTTCGATATCTTCTCATGACGTGGTATAACTTTTGTTTTAGTCATTGTAATTATTTTTCGATGGTCAAGGTTATCCATCATCGTTCTTTTACTTCATTCCAGTAACGTTCGTCAATCCATCATACTTCGTTCTGAATTCTCTACCACATACACAATTGGTATAGTGTATCAATATTTACATAGTATGTTAATACGGACTCCGACCTCTTTAATTACCAATCACTTATTTCACGCTGTGGTCATTTACATTTAAAATCATATTCAATGTTGTAAATCAATTTAACTTCAAGCATTGATTATATAATCATTTACTAAAAACAATTGTGCATTGGATTTATTTGGAATTTCAAATCTCATATCATCAAACGGTTCATTATCGAATTCAAATTTCGATTTTTATATTTCTATTTCACAAATGTAATTATTAATTGCAATCTTTATCTGAAATTGATTCAGATTTAACAACTTGTATTGGAAATAGATTCTATTTAAAATAGTAAATATATTTTAAAATTGTTTAATTTAAAATAGTTCAAAAATATGTATAAAAATTAAATTTAATATAAAATGGTTTTATAAAAAAATAGTTTTAAAATTTTAATAGCTAAAAAATATATAAATAATTTTATTAAAAATAGTTGTACATTTATAATAGTTAAAATATACATAAATACTTTAGTTAAAAGTAGCTATAATTTTTCTATAGAAAAAATAGTTTAAATTAAATAGTTATAAAATAGTCATGAAAAGAAATAATAAAGAAAAATTAGTTTAAGTAAAATAATTTAATATAAATAACAGTAATCTAAAACAATTCAATCCGTACCAAATATTAGTAACTCAAAAATCGGCTTATCATAAATTTAGATTTCCAATTCCTATTCAAATCAACTTTTTTTTTTAGCAAAGCCGACCTATTTTTATAGTGATCTGTAACACTTTTTATTATAACAAATATTAAATATAGATAAGCACAAGAGATAGAAAGGTTGCCAAACTACTGCATTCGTCTTTTAGAGTGAACCCCAGTGCAGACTATCCTAGCTTATAGTATAGAAGCTAGACCACATGTCTAGACTACTATTCTGGCATCACTAACATTTACCGTGCAGGGTGAGAAAAGGTCACTAACATAATAACTTAAGGCAAGAGCCAACACGAAGCAACAACCACTCTTATCATCCAATTTTCATAACAACTACACGCTTTCCCTAATTGAATGCCACAGAAAAACCAAATTGCATCCCAAGAAAAATGACATACATCGTGCAGGGTGGGAGAAAGGACTAACGTTAATAGTTAAAGGCAGAAACTGCAAAAAAAAGGCGGCCAAAACCAAAAAGTCAGGATCGAACTAGAATGAGACGACCCAAATTTGCTTGCATTCTGAACCGATTATAAACCACACAATCCCAGTCCAGAAAGTAAGCTTCATCGGAAGGTCCTGCGATAGAACAAATTTCGAACTTCGCAAGTCGATACTTAACACATCCACGGTGTTCATGTACCGCAAAATCAAATGTCGCAAACTCGATTCATTGGGGGTATTATCACAGCAAACACAGCGAAACAGAAAAAAATATAATGCTCAATATATATCTTTACAACCGAAACTTTTATAGTGGAAAACGTTTATACCATTTGAGTTAAACACATTCATACCTCATTTATCCCTATATATCTAAGTAAATATAGTAAAATACGTCCTGCCATCTGATGAAGAACTCTAGCTTTTCTGAACCAACTAGAAAACTCATCGTCCAACTGTTTACTGAAACACACACTCGGATCTGACCCGAACGTCAAACACTCGGGTCAAGCTTGGATTAACCAATTTAAAAGCTAGAAAACAAACCATAACTCATATCATACAATCATCAGCCAAGATTCAAAGATTTCAAATTCATGCTTTTAAAAAATGAAGTTATTAGAAGACTCAAGTCCCATCACACAATGCAATGCGTACTACAAGATAGAGTTTTACCTTATAATAACCAAACATGCTTGATATTCTTACAACAGAACATTTTGATATTATTATTAATATCTAAATGTGGAAATCACTTTTGAAAATAAATGTATCAATCTTAGCTCACATAATGCCCCATCCCATTATGTTGGCTATTAGGTTACGAATGAAAATGTTAGCTCGTATTGAAAGTTGGATCCCATCAGTGACTAAGGCAAAGAATCTTCCTTAACCGTTTGAAACACCTCTAGCAAGATGTCCCCGGACTCACACGCATGTGATCCTTCGGATCAACAGAGCCATCCCACATATACCCGATGTGGTTCGATTTACTCCTAAACATAACTTTCCCTGGTTGTATTAGATCGCCATCCGAGGCGCCTTCATCTATCATCCACATAAGTGAACTTGCTTGGGCTCCATACGATGGCATCACTTTTTAGCTAGAAGGAAATGTTATCCCTTATCTCTACTGTCCATCATCTTGTTTTCGACCATTTACGGGTTGTGAGGCTCAAAATTCATGTTTCATACAAAGCTGCACAATATCAGCCATGCTTTGATCATCATCCACAAAGCTATGCTTTTCAACAAAAGCTTTGATCGGCTCAGCACTTAGCATGCCACATTGTCAGTTCACAACATATAATCGGTGTCTACTAATATATAACCCTCTGAGCACATTAGTCTCAGAGAAGGTTGTTAAGCTAGAAGAATGAATTCTCCACCGCCAACTGATATAACATCAATAGAAACCAACTGGTTATGTTGTAAAATGCAACGTCAGACACACATCCATTTACAAGTTCGTTCTGGATTTTGAACGAAATCGAAGGCGCTTTATTTCACGACCGCTCCTGAGTGCGAAAGCCCTTGCAATCCGAAGTACGGTTAGATCGTCGTCACAATATAACCTCACAATGGGGGAACAGCGAGAGCCATCAATGAGCAATCCTTCCGATGTGAAGGTCTCCGGTTTTAATCATAGTCAATGTTGTTTTAATTTCATCGTATAGTTATTCACAATTGATCGAAACCCGTTCATTCTGAATAACTATCGCATCTTTAAAATCAATAAAAATATACAAAATATCCTGAGTCTTATTCCATTTTATAAATATTCTTTTACTCAAGTCATCATTTACATTTGGGAGTTACTCCCATAAATCTTATCAAGGATTTACATACTTTAAACTTCTTGTTTAAATCTTTCATTGACTATACCTTTTTCCCAAAATCATATTTATAATTTCTTAATCTTACCGCTTACGCAAAAAACCCGCTTATCTTCTTTCGAACGATCCTTAAACTCGTTCCCATTACCGTTTGTTAGGGAAAGATTCTTTATTCAATCTTTATATTCGAATATAAATGAAGATTCCATTTCAATTTCTCTGGGAAAATTATCTTCTCCTTTTACCGGGTTAAAGAACAAATATTATTTAAAACATTGTTCATGATAAACCCTAAATTAATTGATATTTAAATATAAGAATTCAAATAGAATTATATCAACTAATATTCAACACAAATTCCCGTAATTAACGAATACTATAAATGGGATAACGATATAAATATCTTTTAAATTTCTCAAATAGTAAATGTATATACAACGGTAATCAATGCTAAATACCTGAAGATCATTTCCATCGAAACCCAATTTTTATTCAAATTGGAAAACTTATCCAAACAAAAGATTTATCTAAACACTTCCTTCAAAGCACAGTTATATTTGATAAACCAAATAATTTGAGCTTAAATTCTCAAAATGTCATTTAACCGTTTACTGCCAGTTATGCTGAAAACATAAATATCCAAAATATAGTTCGAAATATTATATTTCTTTTTCCAAATCACTTTGAAATCACTTATTATGATTTATCATAATTTTTCCTTATTTTTAATAATTTAAAAATAGTTCATTTTGTTAAAATTCGAATTCGGCTCACTAACGACACTGGTGCTATTTTTATTTAAATTTGTTTTGAACTTATTTCGAAATCTAACCACTAAATTTTAAAACTTCACATATCATGTAAAAGATATATTCATTTCCAACCAAATGTTTTTCTATTCTAGAGAATCCGACGGATGAATCTCCGTACATCAATTTGAAGTCAATGGTTGAAATTCGCAAACTGCCGCTATGCGACTAGTTCTATTCTGACCAAACTTCAATTTTAGTTAAAAATCTAATCGAATTGCCTCAAAATAGTTTATTTATTATACAAAAACATGTATTAATTTTCGGGAATTATATTCTCTATATTTCACTTTGAAATCAAATATTCCATTAAATGGCTATTATAATATTATTTTACTATTACAAAAATATTATTTTCAAAACTTATTCCTTTGAGCTCAAATTTCTGAGAAGCCCATTGTAAAAATAAATAAGACAGTTTTGAAAAGGAAATCTCATTGAAACATTCCTAGATGCTCTAGCCGAACTTCACTTTCCTAGTTACTATTCATTTTAAAATAAAATTTAAATCATGTCTTAATTGTTTGAATACGATTTCAAATCAATTTCTTTTCTTTATGAAAACTATTCGTAATAATTTAAACTAGCTTTCCAAATCGTTTTGGATTTAAATTTTGATTTTTTTTCACGTAATATTTTATTATTAAAATATTCAATTTAGTCTCATTTTGGAATAAAACTCAATTATCGACCATATAATTCAATTTATATGTATTCAATATATCATTAATACTTGATTAACATTTGTTAATAATCAAACAACATATCATGGCCTTGTCAGCCTAAGTGCCAAGGTTGTCAACATTCAAACATCGTTCCAAACTATTTTCTAACCAAATTATTAACTGTTATTAATGATTGATTAGCTATTATTTTCTAGTCTATCCATATCGAAACACATCAACATACAACACACAAAATTGCGTACCCATGTTAGGTTTATATTGACAAAAGCTGCGTCAACATAAATAGATGTTTCCTCTTCATTCAATATACTCGTTATTCAGGTGACCATTTCGACTACCATTTTCAATATATATATATATATATATATATATATATATGTCATTTTGGATACAGTAAATCATCCAAACCCTATTGTTAGCAGTTTAATCACTCAACCACCCAACGTAACTTGCAAATATTTATTTTTCAATCAATTTACATATAACATTTCAACCAAGTTATCGTCAAGTTCAGTTAACCATTTTGTTTATGGTTTCAACTTTCAAATCACTTACATTAACATATAAATAACTAATCCATTTTTACAATTCATATGTATTCTTCAACCATAAGCAACATTAACCTCATAACATGTAATTTACTTGCATATGACCACATAAAACATCAATAAGCATATATACACATATATTAATTCAAACATGAGCTATAATTGCTCCCAATTGTTTTTCACTCCGTCCAACTTTTAAAGGTAGGGTTCTTTTCAATCTGCAACCTCGCTAGCAACGAAATGAACACCATTCTACACCCAATACTCTATGTAGTCAAAACACACATACACACACATATATGTTTATATGGGTTCCAACTTGAAGTACAAAAATAAAAATCGGATTTTTAAAGGTGTAATGAAGGAAAGGTGGGATTTTTGGGTGCAATGAGGCTCATGACCTGGTGGGGTCCATAGTCTGGCGTGGCAAGGGCGAAGGAGGGTTGTCGTGGAGGTGTGGGGGACAAGGGGAGGTGATGGTGGTGTTTGGTGATGGTAGGAGCTAAGTATATGGTGTAAATAAATTAAAGGAGGAGCAAAATGGAGTTTTAGAGAGAAATGTGGTGTGTGGGGCAAAGGGGGAGGTGGGGCTGTTGTTCACCAATGGTGGGGGCTAGAGGAGGCGGTGGTGATGGGGGATTGGGTAGGACGACAACGTGGGGGAGAGGAGGAAGGGGAAGGAAGGAAAGAAGATGAGAGAAAGGAGAAGAAAGTGACATAGCATAAACAAGAGAAGTGCAAATGTATATATGATTCCAGATTTTACAACTTGGCACAGAGGCATGCATACATTTGTAAGTGACATAGCAATGACAGGGACTACAACAAGTCCTGAGTGTATTTTCAGGTGAACCAATAAAGAATAGGTGTTAACATATACTTTGGGTTTCACAACAAACAACAATTTGTTTCCGGTTTAACAAACATAACAGTGGATGTTTTCTGCGGCACAAATTGTGGCATACATGAACTAGCCACTATACAACATAAGTCTATAACTGTACGCACAAATTTTTTTAGGCATGGGAAAACATAAAATTGTTCAATATCTATATAATTAAAGTGCATAGTACAATACATAACCAAAGTTGGTGAAAGTAGCATTCCAAGTTTCGAAAATGATAGTATGCAAGGGTGGATGGTGGCAAAATTTGCATGCACCCTACGTAGATAGTTATGTTTGCCAAGTAACAACAGCCACCAAATTTCTTGTCAAGCCAATGCAAGATATGTATAAAACAAAATGTGAGCAGGCAAAGGTAAATATTCATGACAAATAGGGAATAACCAAATGTATTTTTGTTCAACAAGACAACATGGCTAATAAATGTAGCATGAATTTGGCAATAAAGGCATATCACACTTGTGCTAATGCATAAGAATCATAATCAAATATATATTTTAGCATAACTGGGTAAAAGAAATTAGACCAACAAAGAAAACATGACAAGTTAAAATGTAAATAATTTCTTTAACATATAATTTCAATTTGAAGATCAACAATGTAGTCACACTTTTCAACTGCATAGAAACATAACTGCTCTAGAAATCAAATTATAATCAGTTATATGATTTGTACGTGTACACACACACACACACACATATATACATACACGACAACAACCTCATACATGCAGTTTAAGTTACAAATGTATCCATTGTTCTAAATCAAACTGCATTTTTGAGTTTAACCAGCTAATGCATGAAGGGTAAAATGACACAACAAGCATGCATGTACTCAAAGCAACGACGACATGGGTTATGAAAATATACAGAGGAACCAAGTAAAAAGTTTTACATATAGTGGACCTCACAAACCAATACATAACAGTATGAGATCAATAGCAGAAGGTCACACACACAAGACATGCACGAACTAACATTTCCAGAATGAAACAGCCTCAAAAATCACTACAGTCAAGAAAACAACCAACACGTAAATGAAAACAAAATTTTATACTCTAGTTCTTATCAAAGTTGAAATGCTTTAATAAAATTAACCGTGAGCATAAACTCACCTTACACAGTGAACAGAGGCAGCGAATAAGGCGGAGTGGTGGCCAAATAGCAAACTCAAAGATGACATGTGCTTGAGTAAGATTTGCAGCGGCGACAAAGGTGACTTAAGGAAGACAATTTGCTGGTGCAACAAAACAGATTTAGGGCAGGAGTGTAACACCCTGCATTTTATGACAATTAAATATGTAATAGTGCATATGTGATATATGGATAGACATAAATATATAAAAGAATAATATAATAATGGTAATGTATGATTGCATGTAATAAATATATGCATTGAAAAGAAGAAAAGATTAAGCAAATAACAATGCAATACATGCATTAAAAGAAAGAAGAAATTGATTGCATGCAGTATACTTATGTTGCATGAGATGATTTACATATATTATGCATTAATAAGAAAAGAAAAATCAAAGAAAAAGATGCATGCAAAATGATATGGTTACATGAAATGGTTTAAATAAAAGATTACAAAGAACATGAAAAGAAGGTAAAAGAAAAGGAACAATGACCACCATTGTTTTAAGCCTTGTTAACAAAATCCAAAGTAGTCCAGTTGGTTAGAGCACATGACTTTCATGAGATTGGCACAGGTTCGATCCCCACAAGCGCCATATTTTTATTTTAAAGGAACGACTAAAATAATACATGTTCTAAAGAGAAAATATGTATAAATGCACATATAAGGAAAATTATACATATAAGAAAGTACAAAAATATATGTATACATGTATATGGAAATACATGCGTATATATGTGCAAATATATACACACACACAAGGAGAAATTCAAAATAAGGCTGCAATCAAAGGAATATGGTAAGAATTAAATAACGGCATAACACCGTTTGAATTTTGAAAATGAAACAAAAGTTGTGTGTATATATATATACGTGTAAAATGGACATTGAAAGTTTTGTATACATATAAAGAGATTATATGTAAATATAATATTTAAATAAATCAAAGAAAGTATAACATGATACTAATCAAACGTTTAAATTGAAAACATTAAAAACAGTAAACGGTGCCCAAAAACTGCTCGTGGGACACGTGGGGTCGCCCCGTGGTCAACACACTCATAGGGGGTCGACCCAGAGTTCGACCTATCCCAGATCCGGGTAGATTCATTAATGAATCTAGATTTTTTTCTTAAACACGTTCGTTGCTGACTCAGCACTGCGCGTACGATAAGATCCTGAAAACCTATAATTAGGCTAGCAGAGCCTAGCCTAAATTTCACATTTTCTAAGTGGCTGCCTAATCTTTGCCATTCTTCTTCCTCCTCAAATATCTTCTAGAAAATAGAGTAATTAGTTTAGGAAAATCCTGATTCAATATTTAGAGGAAAAGAATGTATATTAATAAAGAAGGTGTTCAGAATTATATTCGAAGTAAGGTAAATTCTTGGATCTAGTCAATTTAAATTTCCCCTCTTCCTACCCTTTTTCTTTTAGTTGAGAATTGTGGATCCATGGTAATTTAGGTTCTAAATTCAGTTAGTAGAACCATAGAAGGCTAGATCTGGACTAGATTCATGAATTGGAAAGCAATTAGGTGAGTGGATATAAGTTATACCTTTTTCATAATGGTATATTTATTGCTTGACATTCCCCGTTAGTATGCAATGTAAATCTGCTAGAATGATTAATTTGTTGAAATGTAAATCTATACAAACGTTTAAACCTATTAAAATATATGGAAACGATTATTATTGTATACATTCATGTTCTAATAACTTGTTAATCATACGCTGTAAGTTAAGTTTCAGTGAAATTGGATAATTACATGTTAATCTGTGACTTATTATGTACTTGAACCCTTAGCTGTAGCAACAGGGGTAATTACATGTTAAATTGTTAGAATGGAATAGTTACATGATTAATGGTTACATGTTATTATTTTAAAATGGAGTGAATTACATGTTAGGAAGAAAATGCGACATGATAATAAGTTAAAATGGACTTAACATGATATTAAGCGTGACGTGTAAAAAAAATAGATTACAGTAATAAATGAATATGCCTAAATTTACGGTTAATAGCAAATTCAAACCACACTTAGACATGAGGTTAAATTCAACTTGTGATAGAAATCTGCCCGGGACCGCCTGGCAAATCCAACATCCACGAGTTGTTAATTTAATGTGAGGGGTCCAGTGTGTAAATGTATATGTAACGGTGCTAAGGCACGGGGTTAAGTCCGACTTATGGTAGAAGTCTGCTCGGAAATGCCCGATAAATCCAGCATCCACACGTGGTCGACTTAATGTAAGAGCTCTGGTGCATAAATATATAAATAAGGATAAAAATAAAAGGCACTAATTGTGATTAATGGAAATTAATGAAACTTACAACAACAAAAGGATTGGAATGAACGGGGAATGATAATAACCTATTATGACTTGAAGGGGAAATGTAAAAGATAATTGGTAGGCGTGTCCTAGGGACAAGTGAAAATTATAACATTAGTTATAATAAATGAAAAGGAAACTTATTAATAAACCTTAGTTAGAAAAACTAAGTTAATAAGTAAATAACAACAAGTTGTAGTGACAGTGTAAAATGGAATTATGATTAAATAAGAAAGAACGTGAATGTATGAGATGAAATAAATTATATTTAATCATAAATATTAAGTGACATGTTAAACAGAAAACATGTGAATTGAGATAAAATATACTAAATTAGATATTAAGTAGAACATGTTATTGTAACCATGGAATCGAACAATGAATAAAAGAGATTGTAGAATATAGACCTTCGATTACAATCTAGAAAATAATATGTTATGGGCTTATTAATAAACTTAAATGGAATAAGTTACATAACTGAAATTAATAAGCAAGAGGAATTTGGTAACTTGAACAAGAAGTCAATATGTCCTGAAATAACCAAGTTAAACCGGAAATCTGATGAGGTAGAGCAAGCACATAAATAAAACGGTTAGACATAGGGTCTAATAACATGTTAACCTGAGGCGCTTAGACCAGTCCGTACGTTTGAAGGTGAATAACCCAACGGGGTAAATCATCGTGGTGTCATGGGGCACGAGGGGAGTGCACGTCCATCTGATTATTTTTCCTATACTGCTGATATTCTATGGGCTCCGAACGACTGGAAAGGGAAACAAGTGGCTTCCTGGGATGTGGAGGGTACTCCTAGTAGTCCTCTGTGCGGTTGCAGCATTCGGACTGTGCTCGCAGAGGTTAGGTTTGTGCATTACTACCCAGTGAGTATACCTTGACTGCCACAATAATGGGCAGTCATAAGGCTGTAGGTTGGCACAGGTGATTCGACGATAAGGTTGCCTTGTGACTAGGCGGGTTATGACCAGTTTATCAAGTTGCCTTTGGCGGGTCGTGGATAGCAGTCATCCGGTACCAACCATCCCAGTCAGCGTGATGCGAAAAGACGGAGAGATAAATCTACAGATCAAGAACCTTTCGCTATCTAGGCTTTGGTTGTGGGACATACCAATTAGGTTGTTTATTATTGTTTACTGGGCTACCCACTAGCTCTCAAATTGTCTTTCACTAGTTGAGGGAGGGGTCGGGTGGGACCATAGCCACTGAAAATGCAGACCTTAGCATCTGTGTATACAGATATCTGAAAAGCTCTCGACCGAGTTCTGTGTTTCTTGTATAGCCCTGTTACGGAACTTGGTTCACAGTAGAGAATATGTGCTTGTTAGTCCTCTTTTTGTCAAAAGCCGCAACGGGTCAGATCGAAGCCCGAAATGCGCAGCCAGCCCAATTAGACAGATCGCACTCCAGGAAGTCTAGCAGAAACTTGGTATGAGGAAATCATGTATTGGGTCGAGCCGCTTCTCAAACAAACCAATATATCACTCCGGAAGACTCGCTCTCCTAGTCAACCGAGAGAACCGCTCTCATATAGGGCATATCGACCGAATGTTTCGGATCTATCTGGAAATATCCAATTGAGTTGTTCAAATACTTAGCCCGATTTTCAAGGAGGAAAGTGCGATCAACCACATCCGGACAAAGCTCTACTTTTGTTACACCTCACTGTGGATGCCACATAAGCCGCAACTTCTGAGGATACTATTTATGAATAGTGGAGCAAGTCTTCCAGTCGCTATTCTATCCAAGGAATGGAACCCCACGTCCAGGACATTCCAGAAAGGCCGAGCCACGTCAGAACAGCCCAAGTCGCCATATCCACCTATAAATACCTCAAAGCTTAAAGTGGAAAGGGACTCTTTTTCGACTTCAACTTCTTCTACTTCCCAGAGAGACTTTATCTGTAAGAGAAAGATAGTCGTCTTCTCTCTTTTCTTCAAATAGAAAAAGTATTGTACTTGTAATCTAAACCAGAAATAATATGTAAAGTGGATGTAGGTGCGGTCTTTGCCGAACCACTATAAAAATATGTGTGTTTTCCCCACTTTCCTTACTTTTTCTGTATTTTCTAATCAGTATTCGTGTGCTCTTCACACGATTGGGGGTTGAACGTCACTAGTGACCAACTTTTGACGTCAACACTTTGGCGCGCCAGGAAGGGGCGAGCTTGCCTTAGTCCATGGCGAACAAACAAAAGAAAGATGCAATATCCTATCGTCCTGCAAACAATGATGCAGCCGATACTAATGCTGCAGAAGCAAGGCACGAGGTTTCCTATCATGAAGATATGTCTCGATTTCTTACCCGGGACGACATGGATAAAATTATGGTCGAATTCAGATACCATACGACATCTCAGGATAAACTCCTCGAACAATAGCAGCAGTTGATGGATCACCTTCTCGGTCGACTGGAGACAAAACTGAATGCTTCAACATCAATTCCTCCACTGGCCGGGACTGGGGCAACAACCGATCTTTGGTCTGCACAGAATCAGACCACTGATTAGGCTACACCTTTATTTCATCCTGGGTTGGTCCCACCAACCGATCAATCACAGCCAGGAGTATCGCTTCCAGCGACCAGCGCAGCTGCTAGAAATAGATCGACCTACCGAACCAGTCGAGCAACCATCGGGCCCATCAGAATCAACACCATTCCCATTGCAACCTGGAATCTTACCACAGACCAATCTAACCACTCTTCCCCCTCAACGAAGAGTTGGTGCGGCCTTCCCTTCGAACAAGGGAGGCCACCCCACCGTATTGGTCCTCACTGTGGCAAAAGAAAACGCTACCGTGGACCTTCCTAACTGCGCTCCTATCGAGGGCATCCCCGAGCCCTGAACATCACATGCTATGATGGATCAGCCTAGGCCCTCTGTTATGGGTACGACTCGACCCAATACTCATCAGGTTCAAGAGGGGAAACTCTCCCCAGAGCCACCTACCAGGGCTCACCTTCCCTCGCATCTTCACTCAACTCTCGGAAGACGGGTCCAACCAACGGCCGCCCTTCCGAGCATGCTTTTGCCAGATCCTCGCACCGAAGTTCTTCCGAATGCCAAACTAAATTCATGGCAACGACTCCTCGGAGATGGAAGCCAGATTGCAAGCATCATCCGATGCTTTATTCGGGGAATTTCCTCGCAACAGGTCATAGATAACGTCAATCGCAGCCCCTTTACTAGGGAAATCGGAAATTGCCGAAACCCTCTGGACTTCAAGTTCCCAGCTATCGAACCATACAATGGTTGCACTGATCCAACCATCCACCTCATGCGATACATGCGACACATGGAAGTGCTTGGTGCATCGACCAACATCATGGCAAGGTGCTTCCCACTTTTCCTCATAGACATAGCTGGAATGTGGTTTCGATAGTTAACGACGGAGTCAATCGGTAGTTGGAACACGCTGGTCACCCGCTTCATCGAGCAATTCAGGGTACATATCTCCCGACCAGAAAGTGTTATGTTATTATCCACCATCAAGCAGTGATCAGGAGAGACGCTCAGATCCTTCCTCGAAAGGTTCAGCGCGGCAGTAGCGTCAGTCGATCCGGCCCGATTCATTGATAGTACTTATGGCCGCCATTACGGGAGCTCAGAACCGATCAGAATATGCAATCTCCTTAACCAGAGATCCCCCAAGGATACAGATGATTTCTATTTCAAGGCCGAGTGATTCCTCCGACAATAAGATGTCAACATTTAGATGGAGAGCCTAGAGGTCTTAGCCGCCAAGCAACAAGGTCCGTCCAACAGCGTCGGCCAGAATAAAGGAAGAGGGAAGGCCCCGGAAAAAAAGCGAGTGTCACATGCGACCTCGAATCGAAAGTAAGTAGGATCAGTACACCGAACTCAATTCCTCTCCGCTCCATATCTACATTGACATACGAGGGTCCCTGCCCACTCCGAGACCCCCTCAACGAGAGTCGACGCAGATGGAGCTTGATTCTGGTAAACGTTGCATATTCCACAACGTAGCTTGACATAGCCCCAATGAATGTCGGCATTTGCGCGATCTCATCGAGGATTGAGTCAGAAAGGGGAAAATACCCGAATATGTTAAGAATCGCGCCCCGGCCTTGCCGCCGTGATCTTCTGCCCAAGCTCCTCAGGTCGATCCACGAGCTCCTAGAAACGGAAAGAACCCGGAGACTAGCACTCGCGGCATTATCATTAATTATATTTCTTTTTTCTGAAGTGTTCGTTTCAATAAAAGGACACCTTGATGTACACATGTACGGGGTTAGGACTTAGATCCTGGGCATGCTCTGGAATCAATCGACGTCCTCTTAGAGTTTCTTTTCTTTGTAACAATTATTTAGTAGCTATGAATTTTCTTTTGCAAATATGGAAACTCTAAAGCTGAGTATGGATAATGCTCGACCCCCCTTTAATGTGGTCAGTGCAAAAGCCTACCACTACTTCTAAACACATGCTCCCCTAGCCGAGTGTGGTATATTTCCTTAAGACGAATATGGATGATACTCGCCCCTTCTTTTTCCATACCACGAGCATTTACTGCTCGCTGGACACATTAATCTAACATGAGTTGAGCATGAAAGACACTTGCCCTAAGCCGAGTATGGTTAATGCTCGCCACTAAGCTGAGTATGGTTAATGCTCGCCACTAAGCCAAGTATGGTTAATGCTCGCTACTAAGCCGAGTATGGTTGGTACTCGCCACCCCACAAAGCCAAGTGAAATAAAATGCTCGACCCATCAGCCTTCTCCGAGACGAGAACGGTTTATTTTTGTCTTTGCAGGAACTAACTCTCATAAAGGCGATAATCATCTCGGCCTTAATACGGTTCCCAATGGTCGTTGGTTTTCCGGCCTTAATACAACCTAATTCGGTTGTCGGTTTTCTGGCTTTAATACAATCATTAGAATCATTGGGTTTTTGGCTTTAATATGGTCCGGCGCGACCATGACAACTCGAACGATTGTGCTTCGATTCATACTTCAGAACACACCTCCCTCTGTCTGAGGGGCAAAATGTTAGTCCTCTTTCTGGAAAAAGCCGCAACGGGTAGGGGTGAGCGTTCGGCCGGTTTGGTTGGTTTGGATGTAAAAATTTCAAACCGAATTCGAACCAAAAATTTCCCAAACCGAAATGAACCGAACCGTACCAAATTAATTTCGGTTAATTCGGTCGGAAACCGATTTAACCGAACTTGAAGGATTTATTATTATTCAAATGATGGATTCACTTAAAGTAGAATACAAATTCATGTTTAGAGAAATTTCATATAGTAAATTTTATGTTTAAGATAAGATTTGATCTATTTTCAACAAATGTCTTTGTGTTATATGACTAAATTAATTATTTGAAGTACTACAATATTGCAAAATTAAGTAATAAATTAAAATTTCGGTTAATTCGGTTAAATCGATAACCAAATAAATTTATGTTACAAACCGAATTCAAACCAATTTAGTTTTAAAACCGAACCGAACCGACCGAAGTGAACCGGTTTGGTCGGTTAATTCGGTTTGAACCGAATATTGCTGTAACACCCCACCTCCGTTAAGGTCACTCACAAAGGGAATGCCTTAACTTTGGTGGAGCATTTTAGTAAACTGAACAGAAACTTACAAGACAGATAAAACAGTACTTGAAAATTTTTAACTTTATTACAGCGGAAACAGAAATCAAGATGGTTACATCCTTTCAAATCTCAGAATTCAAGTACAAAATATCAGTCTTGTACAAAAGCCTTCAAAATGCATGGTTTAAAATCATAATCCCCATGGAACGGAAGCTATACAGAGCCAAGCCATACTTTAAGCACTTCAGGCAAAGAGAAATCCGGATCAAGCTAAAGTATTCCCTCCTTGGATAACCTGGGGGGGGGGGGAGGAAACAGAAGAAAGGAGGCGAAACAACAAGGGTCAGACAAAAAGTCTGGCAAGTCCAGTGATTTTCAGTTATGAACAGATAATAATAACATGACATGAACATAAAACTGGATGAGAGATAGCTGTAACAGGTGTAGCAGATATAACAGAAGAACAGAATGACATAAACTATTGCTTTACACTTCTCTGCACTAATACTAGTATAACAGAATTAGGTGTCGCCCTAATGTCTAAACTGAAACAGGAACGGGTACAGAATAATTTAACAGAAACAGAATACTAATAATGGGCCTTTACTACCCGATCAGAAACAGACAGAAGTAGAAACAGATTAATCCCTACGGAAACAGAATGTAGAATTAGGTGTACACTAGTAATGGGCCTTTACCACCCGAACAGACGGTACCACGCAGAAACAGACAGGTGTTACCACCCAACAGAGACATACGGTACCAACCGAAACAGACAGAACTAAGTGTACCCTAAAACCCTACCCCAAGCGATCGGCTCCCTAATACATAAATATCCTGTGTCGGCCCCACAGTAGGGTGTATCACTCCCTAAAGTGACAACCAATCGGCACAGACCTATTTACAGATGTCACGGCGTCTTACATCCTCAGAGGCAGACTGGGATCCATGCACGCACATGACCCGGTTGGAACGCACCATCAACACCCCTCGCCATTATCAGAATGAACCACTTATAATTAGTTCAGTAAGCGTGCCCGAACCCTACCTACTGTTGGGTCAAAGTTTTGATACCAGAAAGGGTTACTGACTAATATGGGTCCCAAACAACAGATGACACAAGTAATTCCCCTCCTAACCTTGTGTCCCCAGACTAACAGATCTCAGATTAACTTGTTTACAATTTCAGACACACAGAATTCAGATTTACTAGTTCACAGATTAAGTTAACAAGTTTTCAGACTAACAGATCAAATGTACAGATTTTTCAGATTTGTCTAACTTTGTATTGGGCCTACAGATTCATGGACGGGTTTACTACACCTATTAATCCAGTTGGTTTAACCCTATTTCCCCCAATACGTTTTAGACGTCATTCTTATCTTAGATTTGCATTAATTAATTATTAATGCCCAGACCTCTCACATTAGGTCGCTAGCTTGTGCCCGCTGGATGGGCCGGGCGGTTCCGGGCAGACTTTTGCCACAAGCCAGACCTAACCTCGTGTCTTAAGCAGGTTATGACTAACTTCTCACATTAGAACCTATTGTTTGCGGCCACTGGATGTGCCGGGCGGTTCCGGGCAGAATTACGCCGTAAACTCATTCTAACCTCGAGTTAGTCACGTTTATCTTTACGGCCAATTAATTAATAATTTACCGTTTATGCGCACGCCCAATATATATGCCAATTCAGATTATATCAATAACAGGATGATTATATCAACACAGCAGATAACAGATTTTAGCAGACAACAGATTTTCCAGATTATATGACTTAACGGATTTAACAGATTTAGCAGCTTAGCAGATTTTGGCATATAACAGGTTAGGCATTTAAACAAATAAATTTAACAGATTTAGGCACTTTCAACAGACTTAGCGGATGACAGATCTAGCAGATGAATAGATCTAGTAAACTAGGCAGTAGAGCAGAACTAGCACATTAAGCAATATAACAGAACTAGCAGATTTGGCGATATAATAAAACTAACAGGTTAGGCAAATATAGCAGAACTAGAAAATTAGGCAATTATAACTGATTTTCATCATTCCTTAAAGTTTCACATATCTTGCCTAATTATAAATTTGGCCTAAATTTGCATGCCTAAATAGTGGTCATGATTCACACTAGGATCATATACCCTACGTTTGCATTGAATTTGCATGTCACAGATTATGGTCATAATTTACATGTTCCAATTTAGTTCCACTTGCCTAGTACAAAAGATTCACATATAAATTATACCAACTATAGCCATCTATTTCAATGCATGTCATATATTCAAAAAATCTCCTACTTAGGTGTTATTCACACTTGATAGTTATCAAATCTTAATATGGATCTTCACACCTAAGTTATAATCCGTTATAAAATATGCCCAAGGATCTAGATCTAACATATGATATGTGTTTTAGTTCAGATCTTAATATTCCAGATTTGCAAGTTATGTATTATCATATGATAATCCCAAACAGTCATATATGCACAGATCTAGATCTAGTTTATATACTCAAATCAGTCACAGATCAGTCCAATTATGCCTTAGATTTATGTTCTAAGTTCCAAGTCCAACCTATGTTCTTTCCTCAAATCAATCACATATCGGTCATGCCCAATTTATGCACATTCATTTGATTGTCCCAAACATTTTAACGTATGTTGATCTCTTATGAGATTGGCTCAGGCTCGTGGTAGCCTGGCTATAGAACAGAAAGAGGAAAGAGGTACAGAATAAAACAGATCAGAACAGATATAACCTCAGATTCAGATTTAGAGTTCATGTCACAATCAAAATTAACGTTTATATCGGAAAGTAACTGCACTTGCCTTAATTGGATTAAAGAAAGAACTCTAGTTGTTGTAGAACCGTTGCAGAAGCTCTAATCTCTAATTGAATTTAGGTTGATGTTGATTGTCTTCTAGTTTTGATTTCAGCAGAGTAGCAACGCCATTTTTATTTTTAATTTAGAACAGAGGCAGAGTAGAAGCAGAATAGAATTGTGTGCAGAGAAGGCTGGGTTTGGGGCTGTTTCAATAGGTTTAGGCAGACGAATCTAGACAGAAAACGAGACCAGATACATCAGAACGCACCCAGGCAGAAAAGCAGATTCGGGAGGCAGGTCAACCCCCAGGTCGACACTAGGGTCGACTCTAGGGTCGACCCCCCGGGGGCAGGTCGACTCTAGGGTCGACCCCTTAGGGGCAGGTCGACTCTAGGGTCGACTCTCCAGTCGACCTGGTCTGTGCTGTTTAATTTTTTTTTGAACTTTGGGAGGCCATAACTTGGTCATATGGACTCCGATTTACGAAATTTCGGACTCTATTTCGCGTATTTTTCCGAGACGAACGCAATGGCACAGCCCCTTTCCCTTGATTCTGATTTTATATTTTAATTATACTCATATTTGTAATTCTTAAGTTCATAGAAAATACGGGGTGTTACATTCTCCCCTCCTTAAAGGATTTCGTCCCCAAAATCTTCAAGTTAAGAAGAATGTGTCCTACCATCCAATCACTCATCTACTCAGTCATCATCCACAAGCATCCATTGTCCTTAGAAATTTCTAGTACTGTATGAACATTTGCAAAAGTGTGTGTATATGTTCCTTATCTAATGCAAAGATCAAGCGGTCTACTGATTCCGTTGACCTCCTTAATGCGAATTATGTCAGTGCCATGAGTCCAATATGTATGCAATTTTCCTATTTGATACATATTATTTCTATATGAGTGCACAACCATCCACTCATATGCAACATCCATGTGCTGATTCAACCATTTTGCATCCATAAAAATTTAAAATGCTCACACATCCATATGCAGTATGAGAGTGTTTTCGAGCCGATCTAGTGCCTAGTGTGTGTATATGCGTCCACGAGCAACCACTAGCAACCACTTGCATCCACTTGCAACCATCAAACATAACACGTCTCAAACACATGTTTACACCCATTAGGATTCCTATCTATAAGTTGAACACTTGATCGATAGGATACAGTCGAGTGATGGAAGCGAGTACAGATAAGTCAAAGACTTGGTTCCCATTAGACATTGGTTGAGAAAATAATTCCCCTAAGTATCAACGCCGAAGACCGAAATCAACATCAGATTGACACCCAGAGGATCACCTCCTTTAGCCAATGTCAAAACTGGAAAGCAGAATTATTCAAATATTTACAGACTACTGGTACAGATCAGGTTCCCTAATGATTCTTAGGAAGCTAAGCATGATAAAAATCATATCCCACAAAAACTCAGAATGTATGTGTCATACTTGACGTCTAACACAAATATCCCTCAAACCCCAATCTCAAACAGATGAACCATAACCCTTATGGGTCTGAGTCTATAGCAGAATTCAGAAATAATACTAGTATTAAAGTGCAGAGTATCGATTACAAAATCAAAATACCAGAATCAGAAAAAGTCTTAACTCCATAATCAGATAAAGAAATTAAACCTACTATAGAAATTTTCCTATTTCTATCCTAGCCACTAGCCTCGAGAGTGTTTGCCTGCCCTTCTTGCCCTCGTCTCTTCGGGCAGTCCCTAGTGAAGTGCCCCATCTCTCCATAGTTGAAGCAAGTGCCTTTTCTTTTTCTGCAATCCTTGTTCAGATGAGTCGAGCTCCCACAAGTAAAGCACTTTTTCCCCTTCTTATCTTCAGTCTTTTCATCCTTCTTTTGTGTTTCCTTTTTGGGCCCCGCTTTCTTATTCTGTGGTTCTTCCTTCTTTGTCTCTTTCGGGCCCTTGTCTTCCTCGGCAGTAGTGCCATGTCCACCAATTTCTCGTAAGTCGCTCCCATGGGTACATGGGTCATGGCTAGGCTGTGCAGTGGCTCGTTCAATCCTTTAACAAAGCGGAGAGCCTTTTTATGCTGAGTGTTGACTAAATCCAATCCGAACCTAGCTAGTTGGTTGAACTGGTTGACGTATTCCTTGACCGTCATACTTCCTTGCTTAAGAGATAAGAACTTCTCCAGTTGTAAACTCCATTCAGCTTGCGAGAGAAATTTCGTCTCAAACCTTGTTCTGAAATCCATCCATGTCTCAACCAGCCTCTTGGCGTTAGTGACTTCCCACCAGTAGGAAGCTTCGTCTTTGAGTAGCCATACCCCCAACTGTACCTTCTGCCTATCGTCCACCTCAAAGATAACGAATCGATCCTCAGTTTCTTTGAGCCAATTCCTCGCTTCTACGAATGATTCAGTTCCTTTGAAATCCTTCCCACCCATGGCCCTAAAATCTCTACAGATCTTTGAGAAAGCAATTGCACGAGGAGGGGGTGGGGGAGGGGGATCATTTGCTGGACCTGCAGCGGCGGTCCTAGCCTCAAGATATTGACGAAACCAACCGGGTACATGAACACCCTCTGGTATCTCAGATGCTTCAGACATGCTGAAACGAAAAAGGAAAGGTTCAGTACAAAAAGGACTGAAAGAAAGATATATGGCTCTCGGGGATTATGTTTTTCAAAATAAGCTTTATTTTTTAAAATACTTCCTTTTAAAACCTTTTTGGAAATAGCTTTCAAAAACTTTTATCTAATCTGGTAACCTTTAGCTCGGATACCAAGTGTAACACCCCACCTCCGTTAAGGTCACTCACAAAGGGAATGCCTTAACTTTGGTGGAGCATTTTAGTAAACAGAACAGAAACTTACAAGACAGATAAAACAGTACTTGAAAATTTTTAACTTTATTACAGTGGAAACAGAAATCAATATGGTTACGTCCTTTCAAATCTCAGAATTCAAGTACAAAATATCAGTCTTGTACAAAAGCCTTCAAAATGCATGGTTTAAAATCATAATCCCCATGGAACGGAAGCTATACAGAGCCAAGCCATACTTTAAGCACTTCAAGCAAAGAGAAATCCGGATCAAGCTATAGTATTCCCTCCTTGGATAACCTGGGGGCGGGGGGGGGGGGGGGGGGGGGAACGGAAGAAAGGAGGCGAAACAACAAGGGTCAGACAAAAAGTCTGGCAAGTCCAGTGATTTTCAGTTATGAACAGATATAATAACATGACATGAACATAAAACTGGATGAGAGATATCTGTAACAGGTGTAGCAGATATAACAGAAGAACAGAATGACATAAACTATTGCTTTACACTTCTCTGCACTAATACTAGTATAACAGAATTAGGTGTCGCCCTAATGTCTAAACTGAAATAGGAACGGGTACAGAATAATTTAACAGAAACAAAATACTTATAATGGGCCTTTACTACCCGATCAGAAACAGACAGAAGCAGAAACAGATTAATCCCTACGGAAACAGAATGTAGAATTAGGTGTACACTAGTAATGGGCCTTTACCACCCGAACAGACGGTACCACGCAGAAACAGACAGGGGTTACCACCCAACAGAAACATACGGTACCAACAGAAACAGACAGAACTAAGTGTACCCTAAAACCCTACCCCAAGCGATCGGCTCCCTAATACATAAATATCCTGTGTCGGCCCCACAGTAGGGTGTATCACTCCCTAAAGTGACAACCAATCGGCACAGACCTATTTACAGATGTCACGGCGTCTTACATCCTCAGAGGCAGACCGGGATCCATGCACGCACATGACCCGGTTGGAACGCACCATCAACACCCCTCTCCATTATCAGAATGAACCACTTATAATTATTTCAGTAAGCGTGCCCGGACCCTACCTACTGTTGGGTCAAAGTTTTGATACCAGAAAGGGTTACTGACTAATATGGGTCCCAAACAACAGATGACACAAGTAATTCCCCTCCTAACCTTGTGTCCCCAGACTAACAGATCTCAGATTAACTTGTTTACAAGTTCAGACACACAGAATTCAGATTTACTAGTTCACAGATTAAGTTAACAAGTTTTCAGACTAACAGATCAGATGTACAGATTTTTCAGATTTGTCTAACTTTGTATTGGGCCTACAGATTCATGGACGGGTTTACTACACCTATTAATCCAGTTGGTTTAACCCTATTTCCCCCAATACGTTTTAGACGTCATTCTTATCTTAGATTTGCATTAATTAATTATTAATGCCCAGACCTCTCACATTAGGTCGCTAGCTTGTGGCCGCTGGATGGGCCGGGAGGTTCCGGGCAGACTTCTGCCACAAGCCAGACCTAACCTCGTGTCTTAAGCAGGTTATGACTAACTTCTCACATTAGAACCTATTGTTTGCGGCCACTGGATGTGCCGGGCGGTTCCGGGCAGAATTACGCCGCAAACTATTTCTAACCTCGAGTTAGTCACGTTTATCTTTGCGGCCAATAAATTAATAATTTACCGTTTATGCGCACGCCCAATATATATGCCAATTCGGATTATATCAATAACAGGATGATTATATCAACACAGCAGATAACAGATTTTAGCAGACAACAGATTTTCCAGATTATATGACTTAACGGGTTTAACAGATTTAGCAACTTAGCAGATTTTGGCATATAACAGGTTAGGCATTTAAACAAATTAATTTAACAGATTTAGGCACTTTCAACAGACTTAGTGGATGACAGATCTAGCAGATGAATAGATCTAGTAAACTAGGCAGTAGAGCAGAACTAGCAGATTAAGCAATATAACAGAACTAGCAGATTTGGCGATATAATAAAACTAACAGGTTAGGCAAATATAGCAGAACTAGCAAATTAGGCAATTATAACTGATTTTCATCATTCCTTAAAGTTTCACATATCTTGCCTAATTATAAATTTGGCCTAAATTTGCATGCCTAAATAGTGGTCATGATTCACACTAGGATCATATACCCTACGTTTGCATTGAATTTGCATGTCACAGATTATGGTCATAATTTACATGTCCCAATTTAGTTCCACTTGCCTAGTACAAAAGATTCACATATAAATTATACCAACTATAGCCATCTATTTCAATGCATGTCATATATTCAAAAAATCTCCTACTTAGGTGTTATTCACACTTGATAGTTATCAAATCTTAATATGGATCTTCACACCTAAGTTATAATCCGTTATAAAATATGCCCAAGGATCTAGATCTAACATATGATATGTGCTTTAGTTCAGATCTTATTATTCCAGATTTGCAAGTTATGTATTATCATATGATAATCCCAAATAGTCATATATGCACAGATCTAGATCTAGTTTATATACTCAAATCAGTCACAGATCAGTCCAATTATGCCTTAGATTTATGTTCTAAGTTCCAAGTCCAACCTATGTTCTTTCCTCAAATCAATCACATATCGGTCATGCCCAATTTATGCACATTCATTTGATTGTCCCAAACATTTTAACGTATGTTGATCTCTTATGAGATTGGCTCAGGCTCGTGGTAGCCTGGCTATAGAACAGAAAGAGGAAAGAGGTACAGAATAAAACAGATCAGATCAGAACAGAACAGATATAACCTCAGATTCAGATTTAGAGTTCATGTCACAATCAAAATTAATGTTTATATTGGAAAGTAACTGCACTTGCCTTAATTAGATTAAAGAAAGAACTCTAGTTGTTGTAGAACCGTTGCAGAAGCTCTAATCTCTAATTGAATTTAGGTTGATGTTGATTGTCTTCTAGTTTTGATTTCAGCAGAGCAGCAACGCCATTTTTATTTTTAATTTAGAACAGAGGCAGAGTAGAAGCAGAATAGAATTGTGTGCAGAGAAGGCTGGGTTTGGGGCTGTTTAAAAAGGTTTAGGCAGACGAATCTAGACAGAAAACGAGACCAGATACATCAGAACGCACCCAGGCAGAAAAGCAAATTCGGGAGGCAGGTCGACCCCCAGGTCGACACTAGGGTCGACTCTAGGGTCGACCCCCTGGGGTCAGGTCGACTCTAGGGTCGACCCCCTGGGGGCAGGTCGACTCTAGGGTCGACTCCCCAGTCGACCTGGTCTGTGCTGTTTAATTTTTTTTCTGAACTTTGGGAGGCCATAACTTGGTCATATGAACTCCGATTTACGAAATTTCGGACTCTATTTCGCTTATTTTTCCGAGACAAACGCAATGGCACAGCCCGTTTCCCTTGATTCTGGTTTTATATTTTAATTATACTCAGATTTGTAATTCTTAAGTTCACAGAAAATACGGGGTGTTACAATTGCTTACCCCTAGCAACGGGTCAGATCGAAGCCCAAAATGTGCAGCCAGCCCAATTAGACAGATTGCACTCCAGGAAGTCCAACAGAAACTTAGTACGAGGAAATCACGTATTGGGCCGAGCCGCTTCTCAAACAAACCGATATCTCACTTCGGAAGACTCGCTCTCCTAGTAAAACGAGAGAACCGCTCTCATATAGGGCATATCGACCAAATGTTTCGGATCTACCTGGAAATATCCAACTGAGCTGTTTAAATACATAGCCCGACTTTCAGGGAAGAAAAGGCGGTCAACCACATCCGGACAAAGATCTACTTTTGATACACCTCACTGTGGATGCCACGTAACCCGCAACTTTTGAGGATACTATTTATGAATAGTGGAATAAGTCTTCCAACCGCAATTCTATCCAAGGAATGGACTCCACACGTCCAGGACTTTCCAGAAAGGCTGGGCCACATCACAACAGCCTAAGTCGCCATCTCCACCTATAAATACCTCAAAGCTTAAAGAGGAAAGGGACCCTTTTTCGACTTCAACTTCTTCTACTTCCCAGAGACTTTATCTGGAAGAGAAAGATAATCATCTTCTCTCTTTTCTTCAAATATAAAAAGTAGTGTACTTGTAATCTAAAGCAGAAATAATATATAAAGTGGACGTAGGCACAGTCTTTGCCGAACCACTATAAAAATCTATGTGTTTCCCCGCTTTCCCTACTTTTTCTTTATTTTCTAATCAATATTCATGTGCTCTTCACACAATTGGGGGTTGAACATCACTAGTGACCAAGTCTTGACGTCAACAGTGCGGTTATGGCATCGAGTATGATTGACGATACGTATATGGAAAAGTCTAGATACATGCATGTCTGCTCCGGGTGGTGTATCGTAGACTCTAGGGCTTTACTCTATGATGGAATCTGATTCAATCAAATGGTTCATAGGTGGCAGTCCGTACGCTTATGTAGCATGGCGATGGCAATTCTGTGTGGAACGTAAAGTTGTTATATAGAGATCCGTATGTCGCTCTGGCATAGGATGAGGGACTGCGTATATTTTATGGCATTACGCCGGAGACCGTGCGAGTGGGGTACCATGCGGTGTACCCTAATATTGGGGGTAGCTACATATATACTATGTTAGGTTAATCTACTGGGGAGTAGATGAGTACGACATGTGTGTAAGCCTTGAGTGTTGTTAACCCCAATAACCTAATAAATAAGAAAAATGTAATTGAACGGAATATATAGGGTTATCCAAAATGTGTAGTTTAAATCCAGTCACCAAAACTTGTGTTCTGACTCCCTCCTCATAACATGCTCGCATGTTAGACTTGTGGCAGAGATATGATAGCTTTGGATACTGGTTAGGCTATATTATTATGTGGGTAAGGCTATATTTTGATTATATTGTATTTTATCCATTCCGCTGTGAGATGTTTTCTGAGCTCTGATATATTTTATATCTCTGTCTTTTCTGCAAAATACCAGACAAACCAACATGGGTTTCAGTAGATTATAATTTTGAAAAAAAATCGATCTATCGAGATTCATGTTGTTACATTTGGTATCAGAGTCTAGGTTTAGGATTCCTGTATAGATAGTGAGAGAACGTATTTGTATTTTAAAAATATAAATATATATTATATATATATACCTTGATCCATAGAGGAACTCTTAATATAGAGAAAGCATATTATGGTTAAAGAGGGGATATCTCTTTTGTACACTAAAAGAATGAACGTGGAAATCTGAGACCCTTAGGTAATTTGGGTAGGAAGTGTACAATATGCTTTGTATGAAAGAAAGGTGAATCTCATGTGTTAGTATTCCACGTTAGTGGGTTTGGCAGTAAAACCATTGTAAATTTGTAAAGGTTAAACAGAGAAAAATGGATTTGGAATATATATAGTTGAGAGAATTGAATTTGTGCAAATGTCTAGAAAAGCCTAGGTATGTTGGAAACCCACTTTGAGTCTATCTCCATTGTTAACTTTTAAGAACATGAAATTGTAAAAGCTTTTGAAAGATTGTGACACCCCACGTTCGTTAATGTCACTTATTAAGAGAATGCATTAAGTTTCGTGAAGCGTTATAGGTAAACAAAAATAGAAACATTACAAGACATATATAAAATAGCAGCGGAATAAAAACTAACTTTATTAATCATAAAGCTTTGCGGTTCAAAACATCATATGTCTGAAAATACATAAACCTAGTACATCATTAAAACTTCTGTCTTGCACTTAAAAACATCAGAGTACGAAATAAAAGAAGCATAGTCCCCAAATAAAAACATAGCCATAGTAGCAAAGATAGGAGTTTGAGCAATACATCTAAGCAGCTCCAACAAAATTATAGCAGAATCCTGGTCAAGTTTGAGTATTCCCACCGTGAGAACCTATGGGGGAGGGTGAGGGGGAGAACGGAAGAAAGAAGAGGAAACGAAAAGGGTCAGACATAAAGTTTGGCGTGTCCAATTACTTTTAGCAAATAAATAAGTAAAAGTATTATGATAGGCATATAAAGTGGATAAGAAAGGTAACATCACAAAAGGTAGGTATGACAAGGTAAACATGATAGAGTGTATACGCTTCTCTAATGATTACTCTGCACAGATACTAGTATAACTAAAATGTGATGATCCCAAGAACTATAAGATGGTAGACTTAGGCGTACTTATGATGAGAGGTTTTAACCACATATAATCAGTAGGAAGCCCAACCTAACAGGCTCCTCAACTTTTTACCAGAGTCTAGGTGTACCCTAACTACTACCCTAATCGATCGGATCCTTACTCCGCAGATACCCTGTGCCGGCCCCACATTAGGATATATCACTCCCTAAAGTGGCAACCCTTCGTTGATGTGCACAACCATATCTAAAGGTGTCACGGTCGTCTTATCTCCCTCTGACCGGACCATGCACGCACATGACACCGGTCGGTTTGCGCTTCCCACACCGTCCTCCACGTTTGGATCTCTTACATTCAGCCTATTAAGCTTACTCCAACTCCGACCTAGGGCGGAGTACTCGTTTGATATTGTTATATGGGTTACTGACTGAAATGGGTCCCCACACAAGATGATACAATCTCTCCCTTTTGTCTTGTATCCCCACTAGGATTTCCATAGATTATGCTTAACTATCGGTGTCTTTAATTACATAACCCCATCAGGTTAAGTTTGTGGGCCTATATATAAATATTACCCACCCCCTCAGATTTACTTAACCCGCCCACTATTTCAACCAAGTTTACTTAACCCCTATTCAAATTCTTGTTCATACAATCCCTATGGATTCAACTAGGTTAGGTATTCAACTTTATTGCCATATTCATTTATGGTTATAATGTACTAGACCTCCCACATTAAACCTACAACTTGTGGACGCTGGATATGCCTGTCGATCCCGAGAAGACTTCTTCGACAAGTCGGGCTTAACCTCGTGTCTTAGCACGTCTCGTGTTTATGCACTTAGACCCTCACATTAGGTTCAGCACTTGTGGTCGCTGGATATATCGGGCGGTTACGGGCAGACTTCCACCACAAGTACCATCTAACCTCGTGTCTAAGTGATGTTACAGTTTCTAATTACTGTAATCCTAGGCATTTCAATTGTTAACCAATTATTCCTATGTCGTTATAAGTTTTCATTCCCCTTTCCCTAGTTATGTTCATAATAACAATATGCCCCCAAATTCATATTATGTACGTTACTTAAATTATGCCAAATTCCCCATTTGCAAGTTATGCCCCAATTTTACCATTTCCCCCCTTGTTCCCAATCTAATGCATTCGCGTATTCTAGTGGCGTGCCTAGGCTCGAAATTAGCCTGGCTATATAAAATAAAAGGGAAAGGATGAATGGAAGATGATGGAAATGATTATACTAGCAAGATTGACATAAACACATAGTGGCATATTGATAAGATGGGCATATAAGAACAGATCTAGTGAACATGAGATAATAAAACTGATTATTACATAGTAGGGATGTCATAACAGGCATGACAAGATCTAAACAATAATTTAGATGTCCAACTACTAACAGATCCAATTTAACCACAAATATGATAGGTATAAGGTGATCTAAATAGTGAATTAGATTTATAATTAAAGGTAGATATGACATGATAAAGGTCAAGATCCAATACACAGTCATGTCAGAATATCATAAGTTCCCAGGTTATAAGAGATCTGATATGATTTTGGTAGTCACAGGCATAGATCCAAATTATAGTCATATCATGTTTTACTTTTTAATCATTTAAATATAAAAGTAACTTAAAATCACAGTGTTTGGATCAAGAAAATAGAAGAAGAATAGCAGATGTTGAATCACAGATCTACACTTGAACAATTCTAAACTTGATTAACTGGATTGCAGAAGAAGAAAAAGTTTTGATTCAACCCAGGCAACATCAGCATCTAGTCCTCCATTATTTTCAGTGTGAAGAAACTTGAGAAATGAGGTCATATTTATAGTTGCCAGCCCCAAAACCTATCCTGCCATGTCTGCCCTAGGGGTTCGACCCACCCCTTAGGAGGTCGACCCATAGGTCGACACCCCCTTGAGAGGTCGACACCCCTAGGCGGGATTTTTGCTGCCTCTCTAATTTTCTAATTTTGAACGATTTTGAGTTTTATATCTGGATAGGTTTGAACTTATATATATACATATAATTATCTTGCGCGTATACAAACTTCAAACCTTAATAACTTCTTCATACTGTATCTGTTTTACGCAAACCAAGTGTCTATCTTGTCCAGAATTTCGAGACAGACGCAATGGTGTAGTCCGTTTCCCTTAATTCTAAATATTAAATTAATTATTCTTTAATTTGTTCTCTTTAATGTTGTTAAAATTACACGGTGTTATATTCTCCCCTACTCAAAGGATTTCGTCCATGAAATCTCCAAGTCAAGAAGAATGTTGTCCTACCATCCATCACCCATCTACTCATCCACCAATCACATGTATCCATTGTCCTTAAAGACTTCTAATGCTTATATGAACATATGCAAAGGGGTGTGTGTGTATGTCCTTATTCTAATGCAAAGATCAGGCGATCTACTGATCCAGTCGACCTCCTTAATGCAATGTATGTTAGTTCCACGAATCCAACATGTATGCAACAATCCTATTATAATATGTAAATTCTATATGTGTGCACAATCATCCGTCCAAATGCAACATCCATACGATGATACATCCATTTCCATCCATTAAAAGAAGAAAAAGGCACACACATCCATATGCAGTATGAGAGTGATTGAGCCGATCTAGTGCCTAATGTGTGTGTATATATGCATCCACGATCAACCACTAGCAAACATTTGCATCCACTTGCATCTGTCAAACATAACATGTCTCAAACAAATGTTTACATACATGGGATTCCTACCTAAGGGTCGAAGATTCGATCGATAGGATATACTTAAATGATAGAAACAAGCAAGAATAAAAGCTTTGGAAAAGGAGTTAAGAAAATACCCTCGAAGAGAAAAGGGTAGAAGCACGAATCTTGTCTTCGGTCTCCCAAGTCGCATCCTCTGGGTTATGTAACACCCCACGTCCATTAATGTCACTCACTAAGGGAATGCATTAACTTTCATGGAGTATTATAAGAGTATAGAATAGAATATCACAAGACAGATATATAAAATGGTACTTGAGAAAATTCAAAATTTATTCATTGCAGCGGAAAAGCAAAACATGTTTGGTTACAACATCAAAACCACATACTAGAGCCAAGTACACAAATATCCATCTTGAAAAAAATTATTATTAGAGTACATAAAGGCAAAACCATAATCCCACTCCAAATATCCATAATGAAAAGAGATAAAGCTGAGCATTACTTTCAACACTTCCAAGCACTTCAATAAGAAAGAAATCCAAGTCAAGCTTCACTAATCCCACCCTGAGATCCTGGGGGGAAGAGAAAGAAAAGAGGCGAAACAAAAAGGGTCAAACATATGTATGGTGAGTATAGTGACTTTAACTATATAATCAGTAAAGTAACAAGATAAGAACATAAACTGGATATAAGAGATGACTGTAACATAAGCAGATATGACAAGGTAAACAAGGTAAGTGAGATAGAACATCGACCGTGCTTCTAGCGGCTATAAGATATGCTCTACACCATACCACATACTAGTTACATATTAAGAGATGAACCCTCCCTATTAATCATAATAATGGCAGCTTCGTGTACTCCTAGCCACTCTCGTAGGTGCCCCACTTGCTCCTGCCAACACTAGTTGTACCCCCTACTCTTCCCATTCGATCGGCTCCCTAACCTCGTAGATACCCATGCTGGTCCCATAGTAGGGTGTATCACTCCCTAAAGTGGCAACCCAATACTACTAAAATGCATGGATTATGCCTACACGATGCAACAACATCTTACGTACCAGTTCGGACCCACGCACGCACATGACTCCGTTGGACTTGCACTGCCATCGCTAACTCTTTATTGACCTCTTACAATCAACCCCAGTAAGGATGTCCCTGTCCTCGACCTAGTTCGATCTCATATTGATACTAAAATGGGTTACTGGTTGAAAAGGGTCCACCTACTTGACACAAGCTTCCCTCCTAAGCTTGGTCCCTACTAGGAATTCCCACTTAACCCCTCTTTATCCCCATGTCTAACCACATGTCTCATCTTGGTTAAGTGCTTTTATTATGTTTCACATGCTACCCATGTTACCCACTTAACCCTTTATCATCCCCATGTCTAATCACATGTCTTATCTTGGTTAAGTGTTCATTAATTCATTATAACCGTAATCTTGCAAGAACTCCCACATTAGATTACCATTTTGCGGTTGCTGGATTTGCCGGACGGTTCCGGGCAGGCTTATACCGCAATCCGAATCTAACCTCGTGTCTTTGCATTATTACTCATTTAATTTCTGCCTTTGACCTCTCACATTAGACTGCCGTTTGCGGTTGCTGGATATGCCGGGCGGTTCAGGGCAGACTTCTACCTCAAACCAAGTCTAACCTCTTGTCTTAGGCGTTCATTATCTCTACTTTTCTACAAACCCAAATTCAAGTCTGACTTATTACATATATTCCAATTGCCCATAATTTCCAACTCAAGTTACATTTATAATTCCAATCCAAGTCATGCCAATAATTCCATGTATATAAATTGTACCAATTTATGCCCCAAATCAATTACATGATTACAAATCAATTTATGCCCAATTACATATTATTCAATATTTTCCAAAACTTTTCCCAATCGTTCCAACGTTATTCGTATGCAAATCTCAACTTAATATGTTAGGCTCGAAGTTAGCCTAATCTCATAAAGAAAAAGGAAAAGAAGAAGGGAAGTGAATCATGACATCATAGTTGGCATAAAAATAGGCATATGAAACATGAATTGGCATAGATCAATAAAATAGATCCAATAGGCATATGATAACAGTAATTTGGGTATGAATCTGAAAGATAAGAAATCAATAAAACTTGATATGATTCGTCTTACTTACAGGCATGATCATTAAATCCAATTTAAAATCCTATGACAATTACTTTTTAATTATATGTGAAAGTAACATAGACTCACAATGACAGGATTTAGAAGAGAGAATAGAACTGAATTCTGATTTCTGAATTTGATTAGCTAAACCGTAGTTGTAGAATTTGATTCTTATCTTCCAATTTGAATACTCTTACTTTGATTTGCTTTGGTGGAGAAGAAAGGCTAGGTTAATTTAGATTTAAGCAACATGGAGGCGCCATGGATTAGTGTAATGAAATTAGGGTTAGGTTTAGGGGTATTTTGTAGATGCTCTAGGTGAATTAGGACGCTTATATTAGATTAGGATCCATCTGAACCATCCAAACCAGGAAAACACGTCATCCAGCCAATCCCAGAAGACCACGTATTAGTCCAGACCACAAAACTCGTCAGCCCAGATCTGGGCTGATGGGGTCGACACCTCTGTAGGGGGGTCGACACCTGTGTCGACTCCCCTATGGGGGGTCGACACCCTAGAGTGGGAGATTTCCCGCTCACCCAGATTTGGCTGATTTTAATTTTTGAATTCATTTTTGATTTGTTATTATTAAATTCTGCTAATTCTTGTATTCTTCTAAGGTTCATAACTTCTTCATACTGTATCTGTTTTATGCAACCTCGGACTCTATCCCAAGCAAAATTTCGAGATGAACACAGTAGCGCAACCCGTTCCCCTTAATTCTTCTTATAAAAATTAAGTATTCTTAAATTATCCCTTATGTCATGTTTTAAAATTACGGGTTGTTACAGGTTATCTCCCCACTGAACCTTCATCATCTTGACCTCTCTATTGCATAGCTTCTTAACTTCTGATCCAAGAATATGGTTAGGAACTCGTCTAATTGTCGCCTCCCGTTCCACTTCTACATTCTCTAATATACTTGGCTCAACTACTTCTGCAGTATCATGCAAGCACTTCTGCAAATGAGAAATGTGGAAAACATCATGAACGCCGGATAGTCTCTTTGGTAGCTTTACTCTATAGGCCATTTGGCTAATCCTTTCCGTTATGAGAAATGGCCCTACAAATCTTGGTGCCAATTTCCCTACAGATCCGAAGCGAACCACATACCTTAAGGGTGGCACCTTAATGAAAACCATATCTCCTACTTCAAATTCAATGTCAGTCCTTCTCTTGCCTGCGTAGGATTTATGCATATCTTGAGCGGTCTTCATTCGTCTGTAGATAAGATTAATCTTCTCGGATGTTTCTCTAACCATGTCCGGTCCAAGTAATAGTCTTTCTGTAGATTCCCACCAACAAGTCGGTGATTTACAGGGTCGTCCGTATAATGCTTCGAAGGGTGCTATGCCAATGCTAGCTTGATAACTATTGTTGTAGGCAAACTCTACTAAAGGAAGATGTTTTTCCCAAGTCCCTCCAAAGTCTAGGATACACAGCCTTAAAAGATCCTCAAGAACTCTATTCACCCTTTTAGTCTGTCCATCCATCTAAGGGTGATAAGCGGTGCTTAAATAGAACTGTGTATCTAACGCTTCTTGTAAGCTCCTCCAAAATTCACTGGTGAAAATGGGGTCATGATCACATATAATGCCGGAAGGTATTCTATAAAGACTGACTATGTCAAAAACATAAACTGTTGCCAACCATGCTGTCGTCCTCTTGCTCTTAATCGGAATGAAATGAGCGCTCTTAGTAAGTCTATCCACCAGAACCCAAATGAAGGTACTGCCTTTCTTTGATCTAGGCAATCCATCTATGAAATCCGTAAAGACGCTCTCCCACTTCCACTATGGAACCTCCAAAGGATGAAGTAAACCACCGGACTTCTTTTGCTTATCTTTAACTTGCTGGCAAGTCAAACATTGAGAAACAAACTCCGCCACATCTTTCTTCATCCCAGCCCGAAGAAAACCCTCTTCATATCCCTATACATCTTATCGCCACCTGGATGAATGGTCATCTTAGAATGATGGGCTTCTTCTAGGTCTGTCTTTATCAAACTCCCAATTTGGGGAACACGAAGCCTTCCATCTCATTGCAACCACCCTTTATCGTCTGTGGAGTATCTACTAAGGTGACTAGAAGTCTCCCCTTTACTGAGTCTATCCAAGATGTCTGAAATCTGTGGATCCTCTCGCTGCGAAATTCCTACTTGGTCCATAAGAGTACTCCTTACTTTTAGTAGTGCGAATAAGCCAGGTAACAACTCGGTGGAGGGTCTAAAGTCAAAAGTTGATATGAACTCCAAGCTTTTCCTTTCCATAAACATATGACTCAAGGTCATCCTCTGCCTATTCAATGCGCCTGCTACCACATTACCCTTGCCAGGGGTATATGTAATCTCAAAGTCATAAGAATCTAGGAACTCCATCTAACTCTGCTGCCTTAAATTAAGATCCATTTGCGAGAACAAGTACTTGAGAGATTTATGATTGGTATACAACTCGAACTTCTCTCCAAGCAAATAATGATGCCATGTCTTAAGCGCGAACACTATGGCAGCTAGCTCTAAGTCGTGGGTAGTGTAGTCCTTCTGATGAACTCTTAGTTGTATTCCTCCATAACATACTACCCTCCCCTCTTGCATCAGATTCGCACCAAGCCCTGTACCACATGCGTTAGTGTATACTATAAACACTTTATTCCCATCGGGCAAGGTTAAGACTGGGCCTGTTGTCAGAGCCCTCTTCAATCTCTGGAAAGCAACATCACAATCTATATCCCATGAAAATACCAAATTATCTTCGTTAGCCTGGTGAGTGGGGCTGATATCTTTGCAAAGTCCTTAATGAACTTCCTATAATAGCCTGTTAGCCCCAGAAAGCTTCTCACCTCCGTTGCATTCTTTGGAATCTTCCAATCCTGAATTGCAACCACCTTTGCGGGATCCACTGCTATCCCTTCTTTAGAAACTACATGCCTTAAAAATCTCACCTCTTTTCTCTAAAAATAGCACTTGGAGAATTTTGCCTTAAGCTGATGCGCACGCAAAGCTATCAAAACCTCCCTTATATGCAAGGCATGCTTTTTCTCGCTCTTCGAGAAGATTAGGATATCATCAACAAAGACCATGGCAAATTTATTTAAAAACTCCCGAAACACCCTACTCATCAAATCAACAAAATAGGTGGGTGCTTTCGTCAACCCAAAAGGCATAACGAGCCATTCAAAGAAACCATCTAGAGTCATAAAAGCAGTCTTATCTATACTGTCCTCAGCCACCCACAACTGATGAAATCCCGTCACTAGGTCTAACCGGGAGAATACCGATGCACCAAAAAGCTTGTCAAACAAGTCATCTATCCTTGGGAGTCGGTGCCAGTTCTTCTTAGTTAGTTTATTCAACTCCCTATAGTCTACACACAAGCGAAGTGAACCATCAGCCTTAGTCGCGAATATTACTAGAGCACCCCGTTTAGATATGCTTCGCCTAATAAACCCTTTCTCAAGCAACTCCCCTACTTGCTTACTAAGCTCCCTCCTTTCCCTTAGAGCCATATGGCGCACAGGTAATGCAACTGGCTTTGCATTTTTCACCAAATATATACGAAAATCGATCTCATGCCTTGGAGGTAAGCCCCATACCTCATCAAAAACATCTGGATAATCTCGGACTACTAGAACAGATCGCAGAACATCAATAGATGCATCAAGAGACTTTAGGAAACTAAGCATAACATACCCTTGCGGGTAACAAGAATCAAAACAATCCATCCCTAGAATCAAACCGTAGCACGTAAAACCGAGCACATACGCATCTCACTCAATTTCGACGCCCAAGACAAATATTCTCAATCCCCGACAAATCATGGACAATGTTGGCTAGCTTTATGACCAAGCCACCAAGAATATAAGCATTATCATTCAGATGGACAAGGATATTCACACATAGGTAAAACCAGCTCGTGATCCCACGCTCTCATCGGCTCGTGGTCCTGCCTCCAACCCGGATCGTGGTCCTACCTCTCATCATCGGCTCGCGACCCTTAGGAGCATCCTGGTTTAACCCCCATATCACGGGTCGATCCTACTTTCAAAAATGGCCACAACTTGGTCAACCTCCACTCATGCACGAACCGCAATGCAAGGATCTTGCGACATTTGTCCATAACCGCCATGTTGACCAATTCTCCATCCACTTACGAACGGATCCGAGATCCTCGGGATTGGTGCCGTGTGTCTTCACGAACCATCTGCAGAAATCACCTATAAATAGCTCCATACTTGGCATTTTTCAAAATCTTTTGGCAATTCAAAGCCCTGATTCCACCATTATCATACCTCCATTATTTTTATTCAGATTTATCTCGAATTTACTGAGTAAATTATCATTGTAAAAGTGAGACTGAGAGAAAATATTGATTGTACTTGCATTCTAACGTATAATCAAAGTCATATAAAGTGGACGTAGGCTCTTTAATGCCAAACCACTATAAATTTGGTGTGCTTGCTGCATTTTATTACATTTCTAGTTTTGATCCTCTATGAATCAAGATTATTTGGGTGTTAGAACCTTATTTTGGTCTAACATTTTGGTGCTTTCACTAAGAAACGAATTCTCAGCCTGATGAATTATTGCACTACTGTTTGGATTTTCAAGTCCGAAGAAGATAGTCCGTATTCCCACTGTTTCATTTTTGAAGATTTCAGCAAAGTTAAGACATTACGGCTCAATAGAAATCCAAGAATTCGCGAGCTTCATGAGAAAATGAAGCTGCAAGTGAAGAGAATGCTCAGGAGCAGGTCGAGGTGGTCTCCCCGGCTCGCGGCTCGCAGGGGGCAAACCGACCTTAGGAGGGAGTCACGACCCGGTCCATGTAAGGGACCACGAGCCGCCTCCAGGAGCACACCGCGAACCGTGTGCAGGAGCATACCACGAACCGTGAACCAGAGGGGGTCACGAACCATGCTCAACGAGGGACCACCACTCGACCTGGAAAGGAGATTATGATCCACTCCACTCATGCTAATGTTTCTTCTCGACCTGGCTCAAGTGCTCCGCGTTCAACGGTGAATATTAATGGCAACTGCTCGCTTCTGCTCCAGTGATGGAAAGAGATTTTTCTCGAGTTCTGGTCATGTTGGAAAGGACTAATGATGATTTGGCAGCTCATAGGCCTGAGAGTTCTTTGCTGCGACAGAACATGGCTGGGATGAGTAGACAAATCAATGATCTCTAAAGACTTAGGACACCTTCACCAACCTATCATCTTAATCCGGAGTACTCATCCTCGTCTAAAGAGCCTCCAAGACACCAACGACGGCCTCCGCTAGAAAGGGCTGAAAACATGGAGCAACTCTAGTTTGGATCACTCCCTTCTAGAGTAGAGACAACGCTCAATTTGGGACCTGACAACTGTAACTCGAATAATCCTGCTTTTCTGCTTGTAGGAGGACCTCGTCAAACATTATTTGTATAAATGCGATACTCTAATCCGAATTCACATTGACACTGGAGTTCTGCTAATCGATATGCATACCAAATATAGATTTCAAGCCTCACATTTTATTGACTTATATAATCTTATACGATGGTTCATATTTCATGAAATGTGTTCCTATTCAAATCGGAGCTTCGATTTGAGTTTCTAAGGCTAGAGCGACCACAGCTTTTGGATTGTAAATTTATCTTTCTTTGGTTATTCCCTACCCCCATTGATAAATTGCCGGGAACATGCCATTTTGTGCTTAACTTAATATGTTTTTTAATTAAGCGTGCACTTGTTTTGGCATTCCTGAATTCGACGTAGAATTGTCATGGGTAGCTGACTGTTCATCTTTAGACCTGTTGCAGTAGCTTAATTAGATTTAGAAATTCGAATTTGAATTCATTTTGTCACCATGGATGATCCTGGGATGTATCAAATTTTGAATCTCCGTTTCACGACGGCGTGCCCCAGTGCATGATTACTGTTCAATCTCCTTTTTATATTTCACATTAAAACTGTCGACGGATATTAGATTCAACTCCTTGAGAAGCGTCATTGCTCTATTAGATTCGAGCTATGCCATATTCACGCAGTTTCCTTTTAAAGCATTGCTTATCCTTAGATTTGAAGCAAGATATCGGTGGATTTTTTGTGAGATATTTATGGTCGGAGATTTGTAGACAAGGAAGCCTTTGCGTTAAGAGATTATAATTGGGTTTCCCAGGTTGATCTTTATTGGTGCAGTGAGTTTCGATCGACATATCGAGCATATCGATTTTGCCGAATTATTCAAATGCCCCATTTTGAAGGCAAGATCAAGCCAAGTGTATTGGCTTCCTCGATGAAAGTATACTGGTTTTTGGATTGTTGGAATGTCGTGATGGACCTGTGGTATTTTTGCGGGCATTATTCAACTCTTAAGTGGTTGTGTTGCCCCAGTACCGTGAGTCCTCACGAATCTCAAGAGCTCGATATGATTAGTTTGTCGAATATACCTCATTGTAATTGCCAGGTTAGAAGCTTTAACTTTGTCAGTCGAAGCTATTTGTGCTTGCCAACATGTTTGAAGCTTCTGAGCTTTATCAACACAATAGGAATTCTGACTTTTACTGACTAGTTCAACACTTCTACTTGGAGAAGTTCTTATATCTTTGTGCCCCTGCTAAGGTTAGACTTATATCTTGTGCCCCCATTATGGGAGGATTTTGGATTTCGTGCCCCCGCTCGGGGAGGTCTTTGGGTTGAGTGCCCCTGCTCGAGGAGGTCTTTATGTTTTATGCCCCCGCTAGGGGAGGACTTTGGGTTTTCAATTTCGCCTCTACTATGGGAGGACGAAAATTTTAGTTTGCCCTTGCTGTGGAGGGACTTCGGATTTGCTCTTTCTATGGAGGAACTTTAGATTTACCCTTGCTATGGAGGGTTTTCCCTTTCTATCGAGGGATTTTGGATTTTGCACAGTTCCATAAGGGGACCCTTAGTCGTCGTGCCAGATACGCTTAGCTACGGTAAGCGATCACAACCGAACTGAGAGGTTTTATTAATAGAATTTTACAGGGTTTGTTTCATTCTGCAGGGTGAATGTTAGTCCTTATGTGTCGAGTACACTTAGCCATAGTAGGCAATCACAGCCGGACTGAGAGGTTCTTTCGAACATCAGTCATCGTGTCAGATTCACCTTGTTATAGTTAGTGATCATATATAGACTGAGAGGTTATGACCCTCTGGGATTTGCAAGGGTTTACGTCATTCCGTGGAGCGAACATCGACCTCCTGCTGGATGCACTAAACTATGGCAAGTGACAGCAGTCGGGCGCGGGCTGCTCCTTGGAATTTGCAACCTTTCATCCGCTTGCCGAACACTCCACTGTTTGACCCTTGGCAACTCCTCTCATTCACTTTCCAAGGTGGTGCTTTTAATCGTTTCATTTATGTAGGCTGGTGTTCTTTGCACTCACCACTTGAGTTGTTGTTATTGGGGTTGCCACATAACATCAGGTTTCGAGAAAGCAAGTGTTTGTCGGATGCCCTGTAATAAGTAATCGTCTATTAGCAAATTTTGAATTATCGAAAATATTGCAAGAAAGAGATTTACTCAGGCAAATATGCTTTTAGTCACAAAGCTAATGTTCAGCGCATCACTTACAGATTATTGTAGACTGTTTACAAGAAGTTTTGAATACAAAAGAAAGTAAAACATGAAATAAGGCTGGAAGTAAAGTAGTAGCGATGGTGATCGCTTATTCTGAGCTATTGAAATTAGAGCACCACTGGTTGCCAATAGATGATTGTCTTCAGTTTTGTTTGAACATGAGCTTCGTCGCTTGATGCCCCTTGCGCTTAAGGAGTCGAAACAGCATTTGAGTAGAAGAATTTTTAGGAGCTTCAAGAAGTTGGTTACCCTCTATAATCTGAAGAGACACAGGATTATTTTCCACTCTCATATACTCCTCGGGCTTTTTATAAAATTTCTCAAGCATATTTGGATCTTTCACTTTGATCCATTTACCAAATTCACTTTTCTCATCTATGGTGCCTATTAGAGACATTAAGATCATGTAGGGCTCAGGATTTCCTACTTCGGACAAATCAATGTTGAATCTCTTGAGGAAGGCTTTAACAGATTCTGCTTCAATGATGTTAGAGAAATAACATCCTTAGCCTTAGTAGCTTGTAGCCTGAACTGCTCCTTGAATTTCAGAGATAAATCATCAAATCGGTCAATGGATTTAATGGATTTGGGTGGAAGCCTTGTGAGCCGTAATGATGCCACACCTTCTAGATAGAGAGGGAAGCACAGAAATTTGATCTCGTCTATTGCTTTGGCTGTATTCATATGCCATTCATATCTATACAAGAAGTGATTTGGATCAAAAGTCCCGTTGTCTGGGGGCAGAGTAGGGTGAGTGAACTTTTTAGGGAACTTATCTTTGCGGATCCTCTTTGTGAATGGATCTTTGCTGAGGGAGAAGTCCCATTTCCTTTCATTATCCTTGCGTGCCATGTTATCTTCCATGATTTGTTTTACCATATCTGCAATATATTCCTTTGAGTTGTGTCGTTCTAGAGAGTAGACTTCGATCTCATTTCCGGATGCTCGTCGTGGCGAGAGATCGTGATTAGAGGATCTAGGTCTTTTACCTCCACTATGGGAAGGTCCTCCCGTAACAGGACTTGCAACTCGTTAGTTATTTCGATCGCAATGGTTTTTAGCTTCCAGCTTTGAATCTTCAATATTAGCATTGCTTTTGTCAACAAGTTCTTCCAAGTTGTCATTATGATGATGATTGAAGGTTGATGAATTTGCATTCTCTTCTAGGTTGACATGGATTTTCAGAGGAGGAGAAGGATTTGCTTGAGTGTTTAGGAGAGCACTCGTTTTATCCATGAAAGCTTGATTAGCATCCATTAATGTTTTATTAGCATTCATTAAAGTTCTGCTGGAGGCTTCCACCCATTGACTCAAATTAGCGGTGACGGCATCTAATTCAGCTTTCATTACTCCGGCTCCACTTATTGAGTTTTCTCCAACTTCAATGCAATTGATAAGTGTTGTAGCTTCATTGTTAGCAATGTTGTTAGTTTCTTCAACGGCTTTACTTGCGGTTTTCTAAGATTTGGCCATTATTTTGGTCAAAGTTTTGAACTTTGAAGAGAACTCGTTGATTGGCCTAGATCTTAGTCTTGTAGAATCTACGAAAGAAGTATGCTTAGAACTTCAATGCAAGGCTTTTAGACTTGAGAGAAGAATGAACGTCGCCCCACAGTGGGCGCCAAATGTTGAAATTGAAATTGGATCACAACACCAAAGGTGCACTTAGTGCACTTCACCAAATGGTAAGAATTAGAAATTGGAGCCATGAAAAATAAACGCAAGTAAAAATACAAGAATTTTATAGTAGTTCGATCTAGAATAGATCTACGTCCACTTTGGAAGAGATTTCATTATTATATGTGATATTACAAGATACATTTCTCTTCCATTTGCTCATTCTCTCTTTACGCAATGATTTTCCTCACTTTATTCTCTTTAATGACTTGATTCTCTCTAATCCACTATGGAAATGGTTGGATTCTTATGAATTTGATGAGCGCGAGAGTATATATTCCACGGTTTGAGCACTTACAGGATCATTGACGAATCCATGGTGGTTGAGATGCGAATCGAAGCTTGGAGGTGGATTAATAGCGATTGGAAAGAACTTGAATGGATGTCTAATGGAGATTGGAGAAAATTTGATCAATTTGGCATTGGAGGAAGATGGAACGAGCTTGAGAAGCCATTACTGGAGCTTGGAGTGCTTGAGAGAGGTGGAAAACCGAAAATAACAACCCTTCGGGGCAACAAAAATCGGTCCCTTAAATGGTTGTGAAGTGGGGTATTTATAGGCAAAGTTGGCACTAGGTGGCAATGCTGTAATTATGGTGTACAAGGTAGGGGTTGAGTGTAGAAGTATTTACGAAACTACCAGTGGACAGCTAGATCCAGTTGTATGAAAAAGCAGCGCACGACCGACCCAAAAAATGAACGTGTGAGTGACCAGGAAATGAACGTGTTAACCCATAAAATATGTTCTAGAAAATAATGAGCATCTTTTGGTTGACTTAAGATTTTAGGTCGTTAGGCCCTCTAGGTCGTAGTGTCCTCTCTAGCTCGATGAGCTCCTTAACTCACATGAGTGCTCTAAGTCGTTATGGCATCTTAGATCGTTCAAATAATATGTGATGATCATGAAGCTTTGACTCGTTTGAACATCTTAAGTCGTTGGGGCATCTTGGTCTGCTCAGAGGATAGCTTGTAGGGTTCTTGGACCGCCATCTCGTTAAAAGTTTTAGCTCGTTTCATCAAAGTCCAAAATGCTTCATCCTGGTTTATCCCGTTCCGAGTAAGCTTGGGTCGCGCCGCTCTGTCCAAGTCCACAGTGTTACAACCTAGCCCGCTCTACGTCCTTTAGCTCACACTACCTTCAGCTAAGATGAGTTGGGTCGCTTCACCTTGTTTAGCATGTCCCGCCTTGCTTTGGACCGTTAACATCCATACTAGCCTGCCTGTGACAAAAAACAAGAGCATAGTATTTACATAATTGCCACCTGGTTTGAACTCCACCTATAGATACCCCCTACATTCCTTCTCTTGGCGAGGGGGGGGGGGGCTTTTGGGGGTCACGAAATGCTGCCGAAACTTTTCTACAACTATCCCAAGCAATTCTAAGCATGTATTCTACAAAATCAAGTGAATATCCTTGGTGAATTCGAATAAGATCTATGTGAGAAAAGTGTTTAATTTGTTGTAAGAGAGAAGTAAATCTTGTAATCAACATATTGATAATGGAATCTCTTATGAAAGTGGACGTAGATCCTCATTCGATCGAACCACTATAAAAACTTCGTGTTATTACTTTTATGCTTTTTGTACATTTTTGATCGCGGCCTTACTTTGTTCTTCCTTACCAGTTTGGTGAAGTGTCTTGACACACCCTGGTGTTGAATCCAGTTTTGAGTTCAACATTTGGCGCCCACCGTGTGGCCGCGTTCACATCTCCTGCCTCTTTTCACGCCTTGTCGTTAAGGTTCTAAGTCACACCCTTCTTCAACATTATGGCCAAATCTAAGAAGACCACTAGCAAAACTGTGGTAGAAGCCGATGGTGTTGCTAATGAAGAAACACTGCTCACGAATCGCTTTGAAGTTAGCGAAAATTTAGAAAGCGGAGCCGGTGTGACTAGAAATGAATTAAAAGTCACAATTGCTAATGTCAACAACCGAACAGATGCCACTACTAAAATGATGATGGAGAAACTTGACGCCATCCTTAATGCCCGATCAAATCCAGCTCCTCCGAAAGTGCATATAGATCTCGAAGGGAATGATAAATCACCCACTTCCGATCCAAACCGCAACAATGATATGGAAGACAATTATGATGGGGTAAGTGACGGAGACGAAGCTAATATTGGAGAATTGAGATCAAAAGCTCAGAATCATTCCGAAGTGAATTCTAGGAAGGTCACTAACCCTGTCATGGGGGCACCCCCACGTCGAGAAGGCAAAGCACCTAAGCTCTTTAATCACGACCGTATTCCTGGACGAACATTTAGTAAAGAGCTCAGCTTCGTAGAGCATCATAGCACCGAAGAATATATCTCGGAAATGATAGAACGAGCTATGAAAAAGAATCAAGCTAGCAAAGACGGTGAAAGGAAATGGGACTTCTCCCCTGATAGGACTCCATTCACCGAGGGAATCCTCGAAGCAGAATGCCCAAAGAAGTTCAACTCACCAACTCTGCCTCTATATAATGGCCTTGTTGACCCGAACTACTTTTGTTCAAATATGAATGGCGTATGAGTGCAATTAAGGAAATGGATGAGATGAGATGCACATATTTCCCCCTCTACCTAGAAGGAGCTGCATTGCTCTAGTTCACAAAACTACCTCCTAAATCTATTGATTGATTCTCCAATCTGACCAAAAAGTTCAAAGAGCAGTTCCGCTTATATGCTACCAAAGCCAAGGACTCTATAACACTCTTAGCCATGAAACAGAAGTCAGGAGAAACTGTCAAAGCCTTCTTAATCGATTAAACATTGCCTTATCTGAAGTGAGGAATCCACAACCGTGCATAGTTCTCATGGCTTTACTCGATGCTATAAACAAAAAGAGCGAATTAGAAAGGTGACTAAAGAGGAAAGAACCAACTACGCTCGACAAGTTCTATAAAAAAAAGAAGAGGACTATATGAGGATAGACGACAATCCCGTGCCCCTTCAGATCATTGACAGTAACCCACTTCTTGAGGCTCCCACAAGTGCAACTATGCAATCTAACCAAAAGAGTATTCAGGGGCAGAAGCGGATCAGTGGCGGAAATGATAATAAGGCTACAAAGAAGTCTCGCCATTTCAATTCGTCATAGCTAACTCGTTTGAACGATACTCCTGAAAACATCTATCTAGCGACCAAGAATAATAAGGAGTATGCGAAACCAAACCCATTGAGGATAAGTAACAAAGCAGCAAACTCGGGAAAATTCTGCAGATTTCACAACCAACCTGGTCACAACACTAACAAGTGCTGACACTTGAAGAACCTCATTGAGGAATTGATTGAGAAAAACAGGTTGCAGCAATATGTAAAGAATCCGCAGACTTTGAATCCTTCTGCAATTCCTTAGGGGCTAGGGTCAGGGGAGTCGAATGATCGGTCTAGTCCAAGCAAAGCAGCTTCTGTTCAAACCAATCCAAGACTGATTATCAACTAATAGTTGTTGAGGGTGATCCTACTGGGGTGGCCTGGAATAAGCAATCAACATTGCTATATCCTTACTTTATGCTCTACTTCTTGCCTTAGTGCATGCTTTGCTTCTCATTTTACTTTCTGTTATATTCGAGACTTATTGTAAAACAGTCTGTAATAATCTGTAGGTGATACACTGAACATAAGCTCTGTGACTAAGAGCATATTTGTTTGAATGAGTTTCTCGCTTGTGATGTCATGTGTCAAATTGAAACTTTCATAAAAAGTTGATTTCATATTGCAAGTTAGCTGTCGAGTGCTTGCTCCTGTATCATAGCGACTCCGACAATACTAGTTCAAGGGCTGAATACTGTGAATTCCCAACATACGCGAATGCAAAAAAAGGGGGAAAACATCACCTTGAAAAGTAAACGGAAAAGTCTCAAAGATTCAAACAGTGAGCAAGCGCCACGACAAATAGATGAAAAACTGCAACTTTTATCAAAGGGGCACCTCCCTAAGTGAGGGTCCAAAGCTTCAGCTCCTAAACCAGAATAACTTGCTAAGTCAAGTATATGGTAAAGGGACTGGTAGCTACCCCGCGAAGTGATAAAACAGCCAAAAAGTTCACTTACGTAGCATCTGAAATATCAGATGTGAAAAATGTCAAACTATTCGCGTAACATCTGAAATGTCAGATGTGAAGAATGAAAAAGTTCACTTACATAGCATCTGAAACCTCAGATGTGAAAAGTGCTGAACTATTCGCGTAACATCTGAAATGTCAAATGTGAAGAATGAAAAAGTTCACTTATGTAGCATCTGAAACCTCAGATGTGAAAAGTGTCGAACTATTCGCTTAACATCTGAAATGTCAGATGTGAAGAATGAAAAAGTTCACTTACATAGCATCTGAAACCTCATATGAGAAAAGTGTCGAACTATTCGCGTAACATCTGAAATGTCAGATGTGAAGAATGAAAAAGTTCAATTACGTCACATCTGAAATCTCAGATGTGAAAAGTGTCAAACTATTCGCGTAACATCTGAAATGTCAGATGTGAAGAATGAAAAAGTTCACTTACGTTGCATTTGAAACCTTAGATGAGAAAAGTGTCGAACTATTCACGTATCATCTGAAATGTCAGATGTGAAGAATGAAAAAGTTCACTTATGTAGCATCTGAAATCTCAGTTGTGAAAAGTGTCGAACTATTCGCGTAACATCTGAAATGTCTATGGAATGTCAAATACGAAAAGTGTCAAACACACTCATATGAATCTTTAGAGTGATAACATTTAGGACCTACAGTCAACCTAAGTTGACAGGTCAACTTTAAGCGTTAACACAAATTTGAATTAGAATGCCACGACTATGCGAACAATATTTGATAAGTTTTGAACCATCAGATAAGATGCTCCTAAGCTAGCATTTAGGTCAACGCAAGTCAAAGTTCATTATAGTTATTCTCTAGCTAGCCCGTTGTCAACATGGACAGCTGATAACGAGTACAAGTCCAAAATCATGTAAAGGTTTGTCTTAAATGCATAACAAGAAGCACGAGACGAATGAATCCAAAATCAAAAGATCGCCACAGCAAATAGTTTTCGATCTTAATATAAAGGCTTAAAGTGCATCAGGCAAAATACAGTTCCATTGCAACATCACATGTCCAAAACAGAGACATTGGACGCAAAATATCATAAGTGTGTTAAGCGAGGATCAGCACTCGCACATACAACCGAGCTATAGCATGAGCACATAAAAGATAAATAACAAAAGACAGATAAGAGAGCTACTTCCTTTCATTAGTAGATCATTCCCCACCTTGAGCGGAAGGAGGAGTACCAGTCGTCTCTGCCTTGCCTCCAGGACTTGATAGTCCAGCAATGATCTCGTCCTGTGACCTAAGAGCCTGAATAAGCGTGGCCGTGTCCTTCTCCAAAGTAGTGATGAGTTCAATGTTCTCCCTGTTCAGCCTCTGAAGCTTGCAAGCAAAGGGTTCCAGGCTCTTAGTTTGAGTGAGTAATATTGACCAATTTCTTCGAGGTGCTTGTCCATCCACGTCCTAATAGCATCAAGTTGCGTCAGCGAATGATTCTTTATAATGTACAAATCTTCGGGGACTGTTCGATTGTCGGACGGATATATATCCAAGCTAAACTTGTCAAAATTCACTCCTTGAAGACACCAACCTTCGAAGCGGTCAGCAAGCTCAGAGGTGTGTGGTTTGGAAACATAACTAGGCTTGTTTATGATGGCTTTTAGCTCGGCCAAACTGGGGCCAATATGTGTAGTTTCAGTCTCTGATATCGGAAGTTTTTCCAACCTGCAACGCTTGCGAGTTAAGTCCTCACTTGAAGTCCCTTCAGTTCTTTTGGACATCCTATGCGAATAGCAATCTTAAGAAGTAAACAACAAATCAGAAGGCAGCTTATTCAAGATATTTCAAATCGTTCCTACCAGCCTTAGAATCTTAGGTCGTTCTGTATGGTATCGGACTTTAGGTCATTCTACACAACCAAGGAGCTTTAGGTCGCTATAACAGTCCGGTTCCTCACGAAGTTTTTTTAAGTCTTTAGGTCATGAATAACCCAAGTCCATAAGGGTTCAGTGACCCAAGGTTTAGGATTGAAATGACGACATAAAGCCTTGAATTATCACGACGACCTAGAGTAGGGTTGCGGTCTAAAACCTGAAAGTGGTTACAACGACCTAATTCAACGCAAGCCATTTCAAAACAACAACCTGAGACGTACAACCAACAGAGGCACTTTAACTTTGAAATAGACGGCAAGGCATAATATTGCAAATTAAGGACGTTAGTGAACTATGGAATTGAGCAATGTTATTATTCTAGGGTACATGATTCTTAGCAATTAGAGGCACAACCAAATTGTGAGAATTTGTACATGAAAGTTAAAGCTAAAAATCATTACAAATAGGCAAGATGGCAAGATCAAGGTCGCTAAACCCATCAACATTGTCTTCAAATGCACAATTGAAAATTGTATCAAATAATATTCTCACAAAAGTTTAAAAACATCAAGTTCAACTTAAAACGTACATATACACACAGTAAGTAAAAGCCTTGAATCGCACCTGGTTCTTGGTGATGAGGAGCTTCGAACTTGATTATAAGACCATGGGATTATTTGGATTTCAATTGCCTTAATGATGATGTGGGTCAATGGATTTAGTTGATGTTGGCCACCATTGATGAGGGTTTTTAGTTTGAGGGAGGGTTTTAAGAGAATGATGGCTTGAAGAGGAGATAAAGCGAGTTTAAACAAATAAACCAAGTTCGCAGGGCCCCCAGCGGTCTAATCCCAAGGAAAATACCAATGGACTTTTACCGACGCGTGACCCAGAAGCCGTGACGACTTGAAACCATATCACGACCTAAGCAGCTCGACGACCTACGAATAAAATACTCTAAAGGCTCACGCGGTATGAAGGCCCAAAAAACTTAAAATCTTGAATTGCATGCTAATATAACCAAATTCGAAGCCCCCCATAAAATATGTTCCAGAAAATAATGAGAATTTTTTGGTTGATTTAATATTTTAGGTCATTAGGCCCTTTAGGTCGTCGTGTCCTCTCTAGCTCGATGAGCTCCTTAACTCACATGAGCGCTCTAGGCCGTTATGGCATCTTAGATCTTTCAAATAATATGTGATGATCACGAAGCTCTGACTCATTTGAACATCTTAAGTCATTGGGGGAATCTTGTTTCGCTTAGAGGATAGCTCAAAGTGTTCTTGGACCGCCAGCTCATTAAAAGTTTTAGCCCATTTCATCAAAGCCCAAACTGCTTCATTCTGGTTTAGCCCGTTCCGAGTAAACTTGGGTCGCGCCGCTCTGTCCAGGCCCACAGGGTTACAACCTAGCCTGCTCCGCGTCCTTTAGCTCGCACTACCTTCAGCTAAGATGAGTTGGATCGCTCCGCCTTGTTTAGCATGTCCCGCCTTGCTTTGGACTGTGTAACGTCCATACTAGCCCGCCTATGACCTAAAACAAGAGCACAATATTCACATAATTTCCACCTGGTTTGAACTCCACCTATAAATATCCCCACATTCCTTCACTTGGGGGGAGACTTTTGGGGTTCATGAAGTGCTGCCAAAACTTTTCTACAACTATCCCAAGCAATTCTAAGGACGTATTCTCCAAAATCAAGTGAAGATCCTTGGTGAATTCAAATAAGAGCTATGTGAGAAAGAGTGATTAGTAAATCTTATAACCAACATATTAATAATGGAATCTCTTATGAAAGTGGACGTAGATCCTCATTGGATCGAACCACTATAAAAACTACGTGTTATTACTTCTATGCTTTTTGTACGTTTTTTATTGCGGCCTTACTTTGTTCTTCCTTACCAGTTTGGTGAAGTGTCTTGACACACCCTTAGTGTTGAATCCAATTTTGAGTTCAACAGAACGAGCGTGCGACCCAACAAATTAACGTGCGAGCGACCATGTTTTCAGAGGATGAGCGATCCGCTTTTGTTTTGTTCCGCCTTTTATATGTAGTGCCATCACGTGCACTTTCGTTTTGCAATTCAAAATATGGGAACAAAATTTACAATATTGCAATTGTGCTTTTGTACTGTCCAAATATGGGATCAGAAATAACAAGTTTGCCATTCATTTTATATTTGTTGCCCTGCTTGTTCTCTCCTACATGTGCTTGACCGATGTAGCAGCTAATGCTCGACCGATCACGTAATGATTGACCAAGAGATGCTCGACCACCTCCCAAATGACGGCGCTCGACGTGCAACAATGCTCGACCAGTAAAGGAGCTCGACCAGCTTGAGCTTTGAAACGGAGCGAGCGACCCTGCTTCTGGGATGAATGAGAGACCCCGACTGTATGACGCTGCTCGACCTTGGGTGCTCAAACATGGTGCTCGACCCCTTGGTTTGTTGTGATGCACGTTCCATGCAATTGTGATTGATTCTACCTTTCCAGTTTATGCATGACCAATCCCTAGAGATGCTACTTGACCTCTGGTCTATTTTGCAGTGCTCGACCAGGCATGGGTGAACTTCATCCGTTGTTTGTCCTATTTGAGCTTAATATGGTACGGTGCACTTATACTATTCGACAAAATGCATAAATGGGTTTCTGGTTAGTTAACAGGTCGATTGGTCACATAGCTATGGATCGGTCGGTCTCAATTCCATGGGTCGGCCATAACAATATGATATGAGTGTTAGCCATGTGAATGAATTTCCATGCAAAAACGTAAGGCAATCTATATATTATTTACATATTAAAGTATGATTCAGATATTATGAAAGCGCATGGGTGTTTTAGAAGGCCGAATATGTATACGGGGCAGTAGGTGAAACTTCTGTTGATGAATTCGTTCATGCGTATAAATGACGATGCATACGTGACATCATGTTAGAACAAATGATTAGGCAATCACACTTCCATTAAAAAGGAGGTGACATTGTGTTTTAATGATGGCCCATGGCATAGCTGTACAACAATATGGGTCGACTCTCAAATGCAAAAGGCGGCCTAAAAATTACAATAAATGGAAAAGCCGTAATAGTAATGAGTTGGTTATTATTAAATAAATCTGTGGCGTGTTACAAGTATAAGGGTCAGTAATTTATTTTACAGAATGGGTCGGTGTCAAATTTTCTGAAGGGTCGGTCAGTACTGCAAATTTGGGTTGGTTGATAGTATGTTTCAGCATGGGTCAGAACCCTAAGGCAGGCCAGCTGTTGCCAGCTATAAAGTAGACCAATGGCATTTTCATAAATATTTTTATGGCCGACCCATGGCTTGCACACTGTAATTTCAACTCTGCCACTCCCTCCAAACTGAATCTATAAATACCCCACTTCTCAACCGTTCAAGGGACCGATTTTTGGAACCCGAAGGGCTTCCTAATTCATTTCTCCACCACTCTCAAGCACTCCAAGCTCCAATAATGGCTTCTCAAGCTCAATCCATCTTCCTCCAACAACAAATCGACCAAATCTTCTCTAATCTCCATTAGAAATCTCTTAAACTCAATTCAAGTGATCTCCAATCGCTATTAATCCTCTCTAAAGCTTAGATCCAACACAAATTCACCATGAAACTATCCAAAAACATTCAAGTGTCCGAGAGATTGAAGTTCTACACTAATGCTTCTTGCACTTAAAGAAACTGAGCAAATTCCTTGGCAGATTGAAGTGAAATCTAGAGCAAAAGAGAGTGAAAATAGAGAGGATCATTATAAGAAATGAGAAATGAGAGATACGAGTGAATTTATGTACTTTGTAAATCCAAAAGTGGTAATGAAAGCTCTTCACATAGTGGATGTAGGTCTAAATCGACCGAACCACTCTAAAATTCTCGTGTTTTTACTTGTTTTTATATTTCGTGGCTCCATTTTTTTATCTCATGCCTTTTGATGAAGTGTTATATAAACACCTTTGGTGTTGTGGTCATTTTTTGATTTCAACATTTGGCACCCAACGTGGGGCTCGAACCCACAACCACAAGGTTAATTGCTTTGTGATTACATTGAGGTGCGAAGCCCGTTTCCACTATAGATTCTCCAAATCTAAGATCCGGACCAATATACGACTTCTCTTCGAAATTCAAAGCCTTATCCAAAATAATAGCTAAATCTAAGAAAACTGCAAGTAAAACCTGGGGAAACATATAACGTTGCTAACGACGAAGCTACACAACTTACTAACCGTTTTGAAGTTAGCGAAAACTCGGTAGGTGGAGCCAGTGTGACTAGGAACGAGTTAGACGCCGCTATCGCCAATTTAAACCAATGAATGGATAGCTCTACGAAGGCTTTGATGAAAAAAATTAGATGTGGTTCTCAATGCTCGACCAAATCCACCCTCTCAAAAAGTCCATGTTGATCTTGACGAAAATGCCGATTCATACGCTTCTGATCGTAACCACAATGACAGCATGGAAGATGACAATGACTGGTTGAGCGACAAAGACGAAGCTAATGTCGAAGAGTTGAAGCCAAAAGCTAAGAATTATTCGGACGAAAATATTCAAAGGGTTACTAGTCCCGCCATGGGGGCACCTCCTCGCCGGGGAGGTAAAGGACCTAAGTCTTCAAATGATGATCGCTTGCCTGGACGAACATTTGGTAAATAGATCTAAATCAGCCCCGCGGGGTGTCATAACATTGAACAGTACATTTCGGATATGATAGAACAAATCATGAAGAAGAATCAAGCTCGCAATGACATGGATTTCTCTCTCGATAGGACTCCATTTACCGAAAGGATCCAAGAAACAGAGTGTCCAAAGAAATTCACTCCTCCAATTTTTCCTCCATACAATGGCCTTTCTGATCCTAACTACTTTCTGCTCAAGTACGAGTGGAATATGAGTGTAGCAAAGGCAATAGACGAGATGAGATGCCTATATTTTCCTCTCTACTTAAAAGGTGCTGCATCATTATGGTTCACGCTGCTGCCAGCTAAGTCCGTAAATAGATTCTCTGACTTGACCAAAAAGTTCAAGGAGTAGTTCTGCCTATATGCTACCAAAGCCAAAGATGCTATAACTCTTTCAGCAAGGAAGCAGAATCCAGGGGAGTCCGTTAAAGGTTTTCTCAATTGATGCAATGTTGCCTTGTCCGAAGTGATGAATCCAGAGCCTCGCATAATCCTCTTGGCTTTACTCAACGTTATAGACAAGAAAAGTGAGTTTGGGAGATGGATAAAAATGAAGGAACCTAATACACTTGACAAGTTCTATAAGAAAGCGTAAAAATACATGAGAGTGGATGACGATCCTCCTCCTATTGGCACAAGAAGCGCGCTGATGGTAAAAAGAGTGTTAACGCTCAAGTTAGTCAACAGAGTCAGGGGTAGAAGCGAGCCAATGACGGGAACGACAACAAGGCTAATAAGAAGTTTTGCCTTCATGACTCGTCAAAGCTAACTCCTCTAGATGACACTCTTGAAAACACCTACCTTGCCACAAAGGATGCAGAAGACTACATGGATCCTTGGCCAATAAAGATGAGTGACTATCTAACCAAATCTGGGAAGTTCTGTTGGTTCCACAATCAGCCAAGCCTAATACCAATGAATGTAGGCATCTGAAATCATTTATTGAAGAGCTGATTAGGAAGAGTCGTCCACAACAATAAGTGAAGAATCCCCAAGCTATAAATCCTTCTGCAACTCCCTAGGGGCAAGATGCGTCAAATGGCCAGTCCGGTCCAAGCAACGGAGCTTTTGCTCAAACAAATGCACGGTCGGTCATTAACTGATAGCCATCGGTGGTGCTCTATTATCAGTGGCTCAGAATAAGAGATCTCCTTCTCCATTACTTTACTTTCTTGCTATGTTTGAATTTCTTATAAAAGTATGTAATGTTTTACATGCATTGTACTGAACAATAGCTTTACAAATGATGTCTTACCTGCGTATATAAATCTCTTACTTGCACAATAATTTATAAAGACAATTTTCTCATTGCCGGCTATACCACAAGCGTTTGCTTCCTTAAAGTTCGACCAAGTGAGACAACCCCGATAACCCCAAGTCAAGGGTAGATTGAAAAAATCCCAATGAGTTAAATAGCGAAGAGAGCAACAAGCAGCCACAGATCCAAAACCCCAAAGGTCGCGGGAATTCGTTGTGCGAAACGAAGCACAACAGTTCGCTATGCGAAACGATGCATGGGAGTTCGTTACGTGAAGTGATGCAACCTCACCCAAAGGTCGCGTGAGTTCATTTTGCAAAACGAAGCGCGAGTGTTCACTATGTGAAACGATGAATGAGAGTTCGTTACGTGAAGCGATGCAACCTAACCCAAAGGTCGCGGGAATTCGTTGTGCAAAACGAAGCGCGGGAGCTCGCTATGCGAGACGATGCGCGGGAGTTTGTTACGCGAAGCGATGCAACCTCACCCAAAGGTCGCGAGAATTCGTTGTGCGAAACGATGCGCAGGAGTTCATTATGTGAAACGATGCGCGAGAGTTCGTTATGCGAAGCGATGCAATCTTACCCAAAGGTCATGGGAATTCATTATACGAATTGAAGCACAGGAGTTCGCTATGCGAAACGATGCACGGGTGTTCGTTACACAAAGCGATGCAACCTCACCCAAAGGTCGCGTGAATTTGTTGTGCAAAACAAAGCGCGGGAGCTCGCTATGCGAGATGTTGCATGGGAGTTTGTTACGCGAAGCGATTCAACCTGACCCAAAGGTCACAGGAATTCGTTCTACGTAATGATGCATTGGAGTTTGTTATGCGAAGCGATGCAACCTCACCCAAAGGCCGCGTGAATTCATTGTGCGAAACTCAGCGCAGGAGCATGCTATGCTAGACAATGCGCGGGAGTTCGTTATGCGAAGCGATGCACCCCAAAAGGTCGCAGGAGTTTGTTGTGCAAAACGATGCATGTGAGTTCGCTATGTGAAACGCTGCATAGGAGTTTGTTACGCGAATGCAACCTCATCTGAACCTCACGGGAGTTCGCCTTGCAAAACGATGCGGCAGCCAAAAATCCTTTCCATAGAGAAAGTAACCTCTCCACATTAGAGATCAACGATGCTTAAGTGAGGTCTATAATGTCGATTCAGTCGACATGAGAAGACGAGCGTTGGGTTATAAATGACCTCTCCATAGTAGGGGCATCCAATTGAGTCTCCGATGTCAGAACTGGCCGACAAAGCAGACAAACATTGAGTAGCAAAATTCCTTCCCATAGCGAGGTCTAATGATGACTTCCTAGGCTAGGGCACGAATATCTAGAGCTTCTCCAAGAAGAAGAAGAAAATAAATCATAAATATGTAGTTCTCAAATGTGAAATGTCGTACACCATCATATAAGTCGTTAAAACAATGACGCTTGAAATCCACAATCGGCTTGTAACGATTAGTTGATCTTAAGCGTCAGCGCAAATTCAAATTAGAATGTCGTGTTCGTACAGATAATATTCGACAGATTATAAACCGTTGAATAAAACAATTCTGTATCAACACTTCATTCAATTCATAATAAAAATTCGCTGTAACTAGATTTTTTTAACTGACTAATTTCTTATCGATATAGGCAGTCGATAACCATATATTAGCCCGGAAATATGCAAGGTTTTTGTTATTGCAAACAGGTTGCATCATTGAAAAGGAACAATCGTCATTCACTTTAGAACGTGTACTGCTTCGATAAAATTCAATGACTAGGTGAGTTTGTAAAGCAAGTAATTTGGTGTGAATTGACCATAACCACTTCAGTGAAAATCGACTATGACCAATCCATCACGAATTTCACTTGTTTCACGCACTTGAGCCCGAATTAAAACTGGGGCCCACTCGAATCCAAAAGTGGAGAGTCCATTAGCACAACAAGATTCGTGTAATAGAGCATTTCAAGAATGAGTTTGAGTTCGACTTATCACTAACAAGATTTAAAGTGCTCAACATAAAAAATTTAACAAATTTGGATCGAAAATGCAAGTTCCGTATGCAATGCAAACAAGATTGAGTGCTCAAATCCAAAAGCTTTTATACCAGAAAATAAAAACACTCGGATCCATCTTAAATATTTTCTATGATCTATTCATGCATTTAACACAGAATATATTAACAACAGTTTCGAAGCTTGCATTTTTCACAAGCAAAAATACAAGTTTTGAGGGGCAAATGTTAACCCTATTAAAAACACGGGTCAGAAATGATCATTCAAATGCACGTGAAATAGATTGTTAACGTTTAAGTGCCAAGGATTGGTGTTATTTTAATATAATGATTGGTCGGTCTCAATTCCATGGGTCGGTTGGTCTCAGAGCTATGGATCGGTTGGTGTCAATTCCATGGGTTGGTCGGTCTCAGAGCTATGGATTGGTCGGTCTCAATTGCATGGGTCGGTCGGTCTTAGAGCAATGGGTCAATCATTTTGAAAACGTGGATCAACATCTAATTTTAGAGATGGATCGGTCATCTTATCCAATACGTTGCTTACTGTTAACAAAGGAAAAGTTGGTGGATAGTATATATTAATACATGTATTAATATAAGGAACACACCACATGTTGATGTAAGTACGCAGCATGGAGTATTTATATTATACATATAGCAAAGTGGAATACATATAGATCGGCCTAAAAAGAAGGTATGGTTTGATACCAAATTCAAGTACAGTTTGTAAAAATTGCACATGGGTCGGCAACAAATATTGCATGAGTCGACATCATAAAATAGAGTATGGATCAGTAACTATATGTTACACATAGCAAGAATCAAAATGCTTAGTGGTGTATGGAATGGCAAAATATGCTTCAGTAAGTTGATGGTTTGGTTTATATTGCATTAGGGTGAAGAACGTGCTACAGTACTACATATGGGATGGTGCAGCAATTGTCAGTTATATGGATCAGCTCCTTAACATACATTTGTATGGGTCAGCCATAACAATATGATACGAGCGTTAGCTACATGAATGAAATGCCATGCAAAAACATAAGGCAACCTATATATTATTTACATATTAAGGTATGATTCAGATATTATGAAAGTGCATGGGGGTTCTAAAAGGCCGAATATGAATACATGGCAGCAGTTGAAACTTCAGTTGATGAGTTCATTCATGCGTATAAATAACGATGCATGTGTGGCATCATGTTAGAACAAATGATTAGGCAATCACACTTTCATTAAAAAGGTGGTGACATATGTGTTTTAATGGTGGCACGTGGCATAGCTGTACAATAATATGGGTCGGCCTCAAATGAAAAAGGCAACCTCAAAATTACAATAAATGGCAAACCCGTAATAGTAATGAGTCGGTCATTATTAAATAAAGCGGTGGCGTGCTCCAATTATAAGGGTCAGTACTTTATTCTACAGAATGGGTTGGTATCAAATTTTCTGAAGGGTCGGTTAGTACTGCAAATTTGGGTCGATCGGTAATATATTTCAGCATGGGTCGGTACACTAAGGCGGGCCATCTGTTGCTAGTTATAAAGTAGACCAGTGCCATTTTCGTAAATATTTTTATGGCCGACCCATGGCCTGCACACCGTAATTTCAACTTTTCCACTACTCCAAACTACACATATAAATACCTCACTTCTCAACCATTCAAGGGACCGATTTGTGGACCCCGAAGGGATGCTAATTCATTTCTCCACCACTCTCAAGCAATCCAAGCTGCATTAATGGCTTCTCAAGCTCAATCCATCTTCCTCCAACAACAAATCAATCAAATCTTCTCCAAACTCCATTAGAAATCTCTTAAACTCAATTCAAGTGATCTCCAATCATTATTAATCCTCTCTAAAGCTTAGATCCAACAAAAATTCACCATGAATCTATCCAAAAACATTCAAGTGTTTGAGAGATTGAAGATCTACACCAATACTCCTTGCACTTAGAGAAATTGAGCAAATTTCTTAGCGGATTCAAGTGAAATCTAGAGAAAAAGAGAGAGAAAATAGAGGGGATCATTATAAGAAAAGAGAAATAAGAGATAAGAATGAATTTATTTACATTGTAAATACAGAAGTAATAATGAAAGCTCTTCACATAGTGGACACAGGTCTAAATTGACCGAACCACTCTAAATTTCTCATGTTTTGACTTATTTTAATATTTCATGGCTCCATTTTTCTATCTCATACCTTTTGGTAAAGTGTTATATAAGCACCTCTGGTGTTGTGGTCATTTTTAGATTTCAGCACATAACAATAGATAGATTTCATAAAATCAAATGTAATACAACGTATGCAACGATAGAATGGTAAAAAACTATTCAACAATCAACTGCTAACTAATTCAACAACCCACTAGAAATATAAATTTCAAGTCTTACATCGTTTCAAGCATTAAGATTTTTCAAATCAAGAATCTGATGTTTTTCTTTATATAAATAGCATGCTTTCATTACTTAATCATTATACTATATGAATCTAGATTTTTCTTTCTTTTTTTACTGGCAACCATTTTTTAGTTCATTAGTTTTGCCAGTGATCATTATAGTTTATTGAATCTGATGTTTATCCTTTTTTTAATCCTTTTAGATTGTTTTATCATTTTTCAATAAACTAAAATCTTGTTAACACTTTTGTCCGTTACATCCATTTTGAAAAGGAAATTCTAGCGCGTTTTTGATAAACCAATCAGCCAAGCCAATCATTACTATTTTGAAAAGCACCTTAATAATGAAAAACCAAAAAAACCTATTAGTATTTTAGAACTCCTACATTTTGTGGAATTGTGTTGTTCTCATTTTTTCACATTTTGCACATCGAAATTCCTCTTTGACATCTGTCTATAAAATTAATGTTGGGTACACTTATATCCTGTAAACATGAAGCGGCCTGACAAACTCCAAAAACCTTGATTATAAAAGGTTTAATTCGATAAGAGGGTCATATGCATAAAATTGATGGTCTAAATATAACCATCCCCAATCACAAAGTCTAAAAGAAAGCATATTTTGGATTTTTTTTTAAATCTATGTTTAAAGGCCAGCAGATTAGAAAGTAAATTATGATCGGATTGTACAAATGTATGCTTTTTCAATTTTTTGATTTTCCTAAACTAACACCATTTTCACTACTTTCATTTTTACAACTTATTTTAAGCTGATACATTTCTAAAAAATAAGTACAAACCAATAATTTGGGACTGGGAATAATATTGTGCTAATTTGTGCATATGTCTAATCTACAATCAAAATCAAATGATTTGAATAAAACATTGAATCCAAATTGCAAAAATCCAAGATTTACCAAAAGATAAATACTTATTTCCTATCGTCTTATTTCGAAGACAACTTCTCAATGTTGCATTGTCAAAAAATCCTCGAGAGGAAGAAGAATATGAACACTACCACCAACTAATTAATTTAATTCTAGAAATGAGTTCCTCTCTTATTTCTTTCTTCTTAATGAAAAATATCATAGTCTCCCTAGAGTTAGTAGTACATGCCAACACATCAGGTTCCAGGCAAGTATTACATGTGTAACTTAATTCAAAGCTGGTATTGCCCAAATTTCGATGAACTTAAATAATAGACAAAACTTAGGTACCTGATAAATGCATTCCAAACTCGATGGCTTATCAAAGTGAAATGATTCATTATTGACGATGATGAATTGTTGATCCAAACTCTTAGGCCGTAGCTTCCTCGATAATCAATGTAATTGAACATCCTGAAAGATTCAAGACAGTAGCATCAATATATTCACATATGAAATTCACAGACCGCAATTTTCATATGAAATTATAGTCGATTTATTGCATAAGCATCGTTACCTTTGTAAAAATATGTTACTTTGTCCAGTTAATGTATGCACGGTGAATTAATAAGAACATGTTAATTTAGTTAGGCATACAAACATAATCTTATTTCTTTTGACATAAAGCATGCTAATTGTATCAAGTAGCTAAAAAAACATTTACTTAATGCGTAGTTAATATAATACACTAACATGAAGATTTCAGGTTATTATGACCTGAGTAATTTTCATAACTGTGAGAAAAAAAGAAAATTATATAAACAAATTTGTTGTAATGCATTGTATAAAAACGAAGTGGAACCCTAGAACTAATTTTGCTATAAAAGAATCAACAAACTTGATATAATTAATTTAAACAGAAGGTAATAAGGATGGACAATCAAGCATAATGTAAATACCTAAAAAAGGACACCGCCCTAGGCTTCATTTAGTTGAATAAAATAAAAAATCATAATCTGAATACATGAAATATTTGCATGCTAATATATCCAAACATTAAGAAAGATAGTAAATCCCTTTTCACACGCTCACAATTGGTTATTTATTATATATATACTAATAGTTTAGATTTATAACATGTCTAAAATCAATCCATCTCAAAGAAAAAAGTTGGAAATGCATATTGTTACCTTAAATAATTACTAAGGAGTTAAAAATATGCTTTAAACCTTGAAGTTATAAATATAAACCATCTATTTTGCTTAATATCCATTTCCTCAAAGTACAGTGGCACAACAATTTATTTATTTATTCACAATGTGCCTACTCAGTCTCTATAAGATCAGGTTTGTATGAAACTTAATTCAATGCATGTTCAGCCAACCACAAACTTGCCCGCTTATATGTGTTGCAATCACAGTTTTTAATGCACTGGTGTGAAGAAAAACGAGTAACCTATATTAGTTAAGTTGATAACATATTATCAAAAAATTATACTAGTTTTAGGGCGTTAGATATAATGACATAACTATATTTGTTTATCATACAGTTCGTGAATATGCGGAGTCAGCAAAACCTGTTATAGTATGCGCTGACATAGGTGTTGTATATACAATGTTTTTTCGTTGTTAGGAAATCATTTTTTACAAAGTACAATTATTACACTGGATTTTGTTTAATGATTATAAAGCCTACATATATCAAATAATATATTTTTGATCATAAAGTTACACACAGTCCATATAGGAAGCAGTCATTAACATTATAATTGATTAAAGGTAAATTAAAGTAATATAAATGTAGACAAAGTGTGAAAATATAACGACCCGCATTCTACGTATCAAAGGATCGTAGAATATTCATTTTTTTCTCATACGAAGTCGTATGGCCATGTAACTTTGAGGAACAACTATTGGGGTCATTTTTCATGTTCACGATTTTTGCCGATTTTTAAATGACCGTTTTGCCCTTGGAGAATCTTGTTTTGCCCATAACTTTTAATTGGTAAGGAGTTTTGACCTGAAACCCCTTCCATTACATTCGGATGATGGTTACCTTTCCGTAGAGTGGTCACATTTGCCAAATGGCCTCACCGTTTGGGAGATATGGCTGAAACAAGGTTTAGAAGGTGAAAAACTGCTTAAGTGGGCTGATTAGGGTAATTAGCAAATGGGCCCATAACCCATTTCAGGATTAGGGTTATGGGGGGCTGAAATGAGTTAGGTTTTCATTCTATTTCAGTTTTCTAGCCACCATTTACCTCTTAGAAACCCTAACAATGGCCTCCACCTTCTAATTTCATCCCAAATCGCTCTCTAATCAAGGATTAAGCTAATTAGCATCAAATTAACGCAAATCAACATCAAATTAGAGGCAAAGGCTGCTGTGTGCATTGGATTCGTGCCATTTAAAGAATCATTTCAGATATAAATTTTATTTGTGGCTAAGGTGGGTGATTTGCATTTTTTTTCACTAATTATGGCTAATAAGGGGTGACTAGTATTAATTAACGAAATTATACATTATTAAATTTTGAAAAAAATGTTTAGAAACTCTAAAATATTATTTTAGGTCTCTGTTAGGAATTTGGGTTAATTTGGATATGTTTTGCTAACCCTATCATTAGTTATTGTTAAACATGATTAAGGGGAAAAACATGGATTTTTGGGTATGTTTGATCTTTATATACATGTTAAATTATGGTTTTGGTGTTTGTGGATGATTATACATGTTGCAATGACTGTTTAGCTTGTTTTATAATTGTTTAGAACAGTTAGAATGGTTGAAAACGCCATCATGTGGCATAAAAATAGTCGCAGGAAAGTTGTGCAAGAACCGAATCGGATCGCCCCCTTACGAACCGACTCGTTCGTGACATGGAAACCGAACCGCTCGCCTACCTGAGTCACGAACTGCATCTGAAGGCTCCAGACCGACCTGTTGTGAAGTAACTCGATCTTGGCATGCTGGCACGACCCGAACCACTTGGTGGACCACGAACCAGAAGCTCCGAACCGACCCCTCTCCTGAAGTGTGCGACGAACCGCTTGAGGGAGAAAGTCACAATCCGAACCAAGTGGGGTATCACGACCCGACCCAATGGGTGATCACGACCGAACCGAACTAAAGATGAGAAGGAAGACTGAACCGATCCGAAGGAGGATAACCGCGAGATGCAAAGGTATTCCAAAAGAGAAGTTTGTACTCAGGATCCAGATGGGAACCAATGAGTCAACTTCATGATTGGGCTTTGCTGCGGGACGTGTGCTAAGGAGTTGTCGACGTCCATAGCTTTGATTTACCACCGAGAGATGAATGTTAGGCTACAGATCAGTGCAATGGGGTAGCTCTTACCCCATGGGGCAGAGTGATTGTAGCATGGCTATGAGCCAGTGCAGTGAAGTCGTTATGACTTCATGGGAAAGAGTGGACATAACAAGGACTAGTGGCTATGGATCAGTGCAGTGGAGTCGCCATGACTCCATGGGGCAGAGTGATCATAGCAAGGATTTGGGTGATCAAGGCGGTGGATATCGTATGGTTTACGGACTGAGTGAGAGATGTGAGTATGGTTGCTATGCTTGATTGTTTGATATCACTATGACATACACACCCCTCCCCCGTAGCTTTACACCATATGTTAGTGTCACCTTAGAGTATTATACATCTTGTTGTGCTAACTCTTTGGTTGCAGGTCCAGGTTCAAGTATGGTTTAGTATACCTGTTATTGTTCTGTTTTGCTGCTTATCACTCATACCAGACTTTTGTCTAACCTAGAGTTTTATGTCTCTTCTTATTACTCTGGGTGCTCTTAAACGAGCAAACTAGAGACAGGTCAGTGATTATGCACGAGTAACTATACCGGAGACGAGCATGAGGCTTCCATATATATATATATATATAATCTCCTTGTCTTGTTGTTGGTCACTACTTTGGGCATTAGTAGTGTACCTTTCCTTTCTTTTTCTTTAGAGACAATATTTTAAAAGTTGTAATAATGATGTTTGGATCATAAGTTGTATTTGAATTTTCCGCTGCTATGATGGTTTAGTTTCCAGCTTATGCACTGTCTCACCTGTTTTATGTCAAAGTTATGTTATTATTATATTTTATCCCATGCGCTGAGAGACATTCTACAGGTTCCTTGTTAGTTCAAATTTCCTTTCTTTTCCTTTCTTTGTCGACCGTCCCATACTAGTTGGACATTGACACAGTGCACTTTCATTGGAAATGTCGGCTGGTGTGGGGCGGGCCGTCACGCTAGGTATTAGAGCTCTAGGTTGCGTAGTTAACCTAGGGAAAGACACCAGGGAGAGATAGTACATATATGAGAGCACGTATTTGTGATATTTTGGTTTTCAAAAGCTATATATATACTATTAGTATTTTTAATGATGAAGTCGCACTGCACTGGCACCACTGAAGAGATGGTTAATCGTTTTCTCCTTACAGATTGAACGATGAGCCGACATACGAGGGGTACTGGTAGATGGGCTAATAATGGGAATACTTCTGATATGAGGACGATGTTTACTGACTTCATGAGAGAGATTCTTAGGGATGTTCATAGGGCTGCTCCTAATGCTGCAAATGGTGGTCGTGCAACGATGCAGGCGCCTAGAGCTGATTTCACCAGGCTATGCAAGGATTACACTAGTCTTAGTGGGAAGCCGTTCTACGGAACGGAGTTGGCTACAGAAGTTCAAGATTGGATGGACAGTTGTGAGCGCATCTTTGAAGATTTGGGAATCGAAGATGCTATAAAGAGGAAGCTAACATCCCGTCAGCTTCAAGGACGAGCTATGACTTGGTGGAATGCTATTAAGGCAGCTACTCCTGAGGATCAAGTTACTTAGGTTCAGTTTAAGGCCCGATTCAGTGATATGTTGATCTCAGCTGCTCAGAAGTCAGAGTTGTTTAGGAAGTTCTTGGAGCTTAAACAGAGTGGTAGGGCAGTCTCGGAATATATTGCTGAGTTCGATACTTTATTGAAGTATGGATTATCCCTCATTGACACTCCCGAGAAGACGAATGAGAAGTTCATAACAGGCTTAGATCAGTAATTGGGAGAATGGCTTATAAACCATATTGATGAGACTTTAGAATCGATTATTGGGAAAGCACTGAGATCAGAGAGCCTTTATCCTAAGCCCAAGACTAAAGTCGCCATTGTATCTGCATAGGGGCCAAAGCCGCAAGCTAGCGGTGGAGGCAAGAATAATTCTCAGAATAAGAGGGAGCAGAACCAAACTAAGGATGGTCAGAAAAATAGTAAGAAATATGTTGAGTGCTTTTGCTGTGGAAAGAAGGGCAATTATGCTAAAGAATGTCGAGCAAAGCTAGCGGACAGGAAGTGCTTCAACTGCGGCCAAGTGGGACATCACAAGGATAAATGTCCGCAACCCCCTAAAGAGAAGAAGATAGTGAAAGCATATGCTATTAATGTTGTTTCTTCTTCGTTGAATGCCCAAACCGCGGTGGAGAAAGGAAAGAATGTCGTCATTCAAGGTATGCTTTCTATTTATGATGTTCCTACTCGAGTATTGTTTAATACCGGGGCTTCCCGTTCCTTCATATCTAGTGACCTAGTAGATAGGTTAGAATTGGAACCTGAGATAGTCGATAGACCTTTAGCGGTGACGAACCCGATTGGTGGTTTGACCAACCTTAGTATGATTTGTCGTAATGTGGTCTTATCGAGTCATGGATGTGTTTGTTTGTGATTGCTTTGTTTTGGGCTTTACTGGGTTTGGCATTATTTTGGGAGTCGATTGGCTCTAAAGGTATGGGGTGGTGGTAGACTGTGAGGGCTTTTTGGTGACATTTAGAGCGGATGATGGGCGGAGGGTAGTGTTTGGTGGTCTACCTAGTGATGGGGTAGTGGCTAGTTTTCTAAATTCCCTCGACATCCCGCATGATGAGCTATCAGATGTGCCCGTGGTTGGCCAGTATTCGGATGTCTTCGAGGAAGTGACCAGACTTCCACCACACCGAGAGATTGAGTTTCTTTTTGATTTAGTGAAAGATGTCAGGCCTATAGTGATGCTACTCTGTCGTATGGTACCAAGGGAGCAGCAAGAGCTTGGGGTGCAAGTAAGCAATCTTTTGAAGAAGGGATTTATCAGAAGAAGTGTTTCCGAGTGGGGGGCACCAGTTGTGTTTGCTACCAAGGAAGATGGTTCCCTTTGATTGTGTGTGGATTACCGCGAGTTGAATAAGGTGACGAGGAGGAATAAGTATCCTCTACCACAGATAGATGATTTGTTTGATCAGTTGAGTAGCGCGAGAGTGTTCTCCCAATTGGACCTCGCGACAGGATTTCATCAGCTCCGAGTAGCAGTTGAGAGTATTCCTAAAATGGCATTTCGGACGCTGTCCGGATTCTATGAGTGGTTGGTCATGCCATTCGGATTGACCAATGCATCAGCTTATTTTATGGATCTTATGAATAGAGTATTCAGGGATCAATTGAATAAGTTTGTTCTTGTGTTCGTAGACTATATCTTGGTTTATTCGAGGAAAGAAGAAGAACACAAGGAGCATTTGAGAGTAGTGATGAAGGTGTTGAGAAAACACCGATTGAAATCAAAGTTTTCTAAGTGTCACTTCTGGAGGAGGGAAGTAAGATTCTTGGGCCATGTTGTTTCAGAGAATGGTATTGCTATGAATCCTGCGAAGGTGGCTACGGTACAAGATTGGTCTATGCCCAAAAATGCAACAGACGTAAGAAGTTTCTTGGGATTAGCCGGATACTATCGTAAGTTTATCCAAGACTTATCCAAGATAGCGGCACCGTTAACTCAGTTGATCAAGAAGAATCAAGCTTTCGTTTAGGATGAAAGGTGTGAAAATGCATTTAAGAGCCTAAAGGAAAAGTTGACGTGTGCGCCAGTGTTAGCCACTCCTAAAGGGAATGAAGAGATGACAGTATACACGGGTGCTTGTGGTACCGGACTAGGTGTTGTATTGATGCAAGGAGGTAGGGTAGTAGCTTATGCTAGTCGACAGTTGAAACCGCATGGGAAAAGATATCCTACCCATGATTTGGAATTGGCAGCGATCGTGTTCGCGTTGAAGATGTGGAGATATTATCTCTTGGGAGAAACATTTGAGTTGTTTACCGATCATAAATCGTTAAAGTATCTTTTCTCCCAGAAGGATCTAAATCTCCGACAGCAAAGATGGTTAGAATTCTTTGCTTCCTATGATTTCGATATCGCATATACACTAGGAAAGGGCAATGCGGTAGTGGATGCATTAAGTAGAAGACATGCCAGTTTAGGGGCTGTGTTTCTTGAGTGGAAGCAACTGGAGTATATCGCAGGGTATGATTTCAGACCGAGGTGCGAATTGGATCCAGAAATGTTAGCAAGTTTGATGATCAGACCCACCATGATTGAGCGGATTGGTTCCAGTCAAAAGGACGATCCTATCTTATTGGAAATCATCTCTAAGTTTGAGATGGGTATCGACGATGAGATGAACAAGTACGGGCTTGATTGAGATGGATGGCTTAGAAAGAATGGGAGACTAGTTGTACCCAATGTCAATGGATTGAGAGATGAAGTGCTTAGAGAATGTCATCACTCAAAACTGACTATACATCCCGGTGGTAACAAAATGTATCGAGACGTGAAGCAGACCTACTGGGAAGGGATGAAAAGAGACATTGGGAAGTTTATATCCAAATGCATGAATTGCCAGCTAGTTAAAGCTGAGCAAAAGAAACCTAGTGGTCTGTTGCAACCATTAGAAATTCCAGAATGAAAATGGGAACAAGTCTCAATGGATTTCATTGATGGGTTACCAAGGACTAGATGGGGCCATGATAGCATTTGGGTGATTGTGGGCCAATTGACCAAGACTGCAAGGTTTATACCCATCAAGTCGAATAGAACAACAGCTAAGTTAGCAGAACTGTATATGAAGTAGGTAGTGAGATTTCATGGAATACCCAAAGGCATTGTGAGCGACCGAGATCCGTTGTTTACTAGTGGATTTTGGAAGAGCTTACAAGATGCGTTAGGATCAGAATTACATCTCAGTACCGCGTATCATCCCCAAACCAACGTCAGACAGAGAGGGTGAATCGAGTATTAGAAGATCTCTTAAGAGCTTTCATATTAGATTTTGGAGGGTCATGGGATGACCATTTGCATCTGGTTGAATTCGCATATAATAATAGTTATCAGTCCAGTATTGGTATTGCTCCATTCGATGCTTTGTACGGAAGACCGTGCAACTCACCATCATGTTGGTTAGAGATTGGTGAGAAATTTGTGCTTGGGACTGATGTGATAAGAGAAACTTAAGACAAGATCAATGTTATCCAACAGCGAATGAAGGCTGCTCAAGATAGGAAGAAAAGTTATGCTGATAGGGGGAAAATAGATCTAAAATTCTCCATTGGCGACTTGGTGTTAGTCAAGATTTCCCATTAAAGAACGTGATTCGATTTGGCAGGGGAGGCAAGTTAGCACCAAGATTTGTTAGTCAATTCCTAGTTCTTAGCAAGTTGGGAATTTGGCATATAAAGCTGAGTTGCCTGACAAGATGGCGGGAGTTCATAATGTATTTCATGTTTCCCAGTTAAGGAAATTCGTGCACGACCCCGATGTGGCTATTTCACTTGATTAGTTGGATAATATCGAAGTAGTACCTGAGGCGGTTGGGAACCGCAAGCCGATTCGTATTGTCGAGCATGATACGAAGAAAATTCGATGGAAAGCGGTGAATCTACTCAAGGTTTAGTGGGGCGGGGATGAGAATGACTGTACTTGGGAGACAGAGGAGAGCATTAAGGAGACGTATCCAGAACTCTTTACCGGGTAAGGTTTTCATTTCGATTTAGTCTCTCTGCATGCTAGGATAGGTTTGTTTTGTGTGTTTGAATGTTTGTGAATGACTGATAGGCATGCGAAACACATTTGTATGTTTTTTGTTAAGGAATTTTGGGGCATAAATTTCTTAAGGGGCGAGAGTGTAGCGACCCACATTCTACATATCAAGAATATTTACTTCTTTCTCATACGAAGTCATATGGTCTTGTAACTTTGGGGAAAAACTATTGGGGCCATTTTCCATATTCACAATTTTTGCCGATTTTTAAATGACAGTTTTGCCCCTAGAGAATCTCGTTTTGCCCATAACTTTTGATTGGTAAGGAGTTTTGACCTGAAACCACTTCAATTGAATCTGGATGATGGTTTACCTTTCCGTAGATTGGTCACATTAGCCAAACGGACTTACCGTTTGGGAGAAATGGCTGAAACAAGGTTTAGAACGTGAAAAACTGCTTAAGTGGGCTGATTAGGGGTAATTAGCAAATGGGCCCATAACACATTTCGGTATTAGGGTTATGGGGAGGCTGAAATGAGTTAGATTTTCATTCTATTTCAGTTTTCTAGCCGTCATTTACCTCTTAGAAACCCTAACAATGGCCTCTACCTTCTAATTTCATCCCAAATCGCTCTCTAATCCAGGATTAAGCTAATTAACATCAAATCAAGGCAAATCAACATCAAATCAAGGTAAATCAACATCAAATTAGAGGAAAAGGCTGCGTGTGCATTGGAATTTGTGCCATTTAAAGAATCATTTTAGATCGAAGTTTTATTTGTGGCTAAGGTGAGTGATTTGCATTGTTTTTCACTAATTACGGCAAATTACGGGTGATTAATATTAATTAACAAAATTATACATTATTAAATTCTGGAAAAATGTTTAGAAATTCTAAAATATTATTTTAGGCCTCTGTTAGGAATTTGTGTTTATTTGGATATGTTTTTCTAATCCTATCATTAGTTATTGTTAAACACGATTAAGAGGAAAAAACAAGGGTTTTTGGGTATGTTTGATCCTTATATACATGTTAAATTATGGTTTTGGTGTTTGTGGATGATTATACATGTTGCTATGACTGTTTGGCATTTTTATGGTTGTTTAGAACAATTAGGATGGTCGAAAACGTCGTCGTGTGGCATAAAAGCAATCGCTAGAAGTCGCGGGAAAGTTGTGCAAGAACCGGATCGGATCGCCCCCCTACGAACCGACCAATTCGTGACATGGAAACCGAACCGCTCGCCTACCTGAGTCACTAATCGCATCTGAAGGCTCTGGACCGACATGTTGTGAAGTAACTCGATCTTGGCATGGTGGCATGACCCGAACCACTTGGTGGACCACGAACCAGAAGCTTCGAACTGACCCGCTCTCTTGGAGTGTGCGAGGAACCGTGTAACAACCCGTATTTTCAATAACCTGTTATAACATAAATCGAGGCAGAATTTAATTCTAAAATCTGAATCAAGGGAAACGGGCTATGCCATTGCGTTCGTCTCGGAAAAATACGCGAAATAGAGTCCGAGTTTTCGAAAATCGGAGTCCGTATGACCTAGTTAAGGCCCATGGAAGTTTTCAGAAATTTCTATGTTAAAAACAGATTTAAATTTTAAATTAAAAACAGGGATTAGGGTTAATTGGTGTCAGGCGGGAAAACTCCCGCCAGGACCCCCATGTCGACAGGCATGTCGACAGGGGTCCTAGGGTGTCGACTGCCCTGTCGACAGCCCTGTCGACACGGGGTGGTCGGGCAGTTTTGCCTGACGCACCATTTTGGTTTGGGCTTGGTCTTATGGCTTGGTTCTAGAGAATTCCTAAATCTGACGGGCCTAAACTAACCTAGGGTTAATCCTAGGGCTAAAAACACTCTAATCTTCTATAAATAAGCTCCTAATCCTACCCTAAAGCCTCATTATTCAATCTAGCAACCAAACTATGTCAAATTGAAATCTCAAATGGCCTCCACCTAAGAACCCTAGCCTCCACCCTCTTCAAAAATCATTTCTATTAAGATTTTGATGTTCATACAAGCTTTTCTAAGTTGTATGAATGATCATTAGCTTGCATACATCATCAAGTTGCAAGCTTTATTTGCTAAGCTAGAGTTTTTGGGATTTTTGTTAATTGGAGCTTGTTTTGGGGTTTTATTTGCTTGCATAAAAGGGCTTCTCAATCTTTATTAGTAGATTTGTGTCTTCATAATATTTGTAAGCCCTCTTACCTTCATTTTAGAAACTCTAAAGTTAATATGTGATGAAAGTTGGGATTTTTGCATGTTTAATGAGTTATGCATGCTTATGCGAGTTCACTATGCTATGTTATGCATGTTTAATGAGTTATGCATGCTTATGCGAGTTCACTATGCTATATTATGCATGTTTAATGAGTTATGCATACTTATGCGAGTTCACTATGCAATGTTATGCATGATTAATAAGTTATGCATGCTTATGCGAGTTCACTATGCCATGTTACACATGTTTGATAAGTTATGCATGTTCACTATGCCATGATTTGCAAGTTTGATAAGTTATGCATGTTTATGCAAGTTCACTATGCTATGATTTGCAAGTTTAACAAGTTATGCAAGTTCACTATGCTAAGTTATGCAAGTCCAACATGTTATGCATGCTTATTATGATATGTAAGATGTATCATGTATGTTGTGCCAAGTTCCCTCTTTCTATCCTTTATGCGTTATGACAAATATGTAAGCGATAGAATGACGTTGGGGGGGGGGGGGGGGTTTGGGTAAAACTTAAAATACATGAAAATATAAGATTGGGAATTTACCTATTAAGTTAGGTCTACCCCTTGGGAATTTACCTATTAAGTTAGGTCTACCCAAGTTAAACTTGTAATTATGTTTGAAAATAAAGTGGACATGACACTTAGAAAACATGTGTGGCCAACTCGAGGTTGGGTTGAGTTTGTAGCGTAAACCTACCCGGAACCGACCGGCTTAACTAGTTGCTACAAACAATAGGACCCAATGTGAGAAGTTGGTCACATGTACCTTAGACCCGAGGTTAGACCAGGTTGTGGTGTAAAGCTACCCGGACCCGCCCGGCTTAACTAGTAACCGCAACAAAGTCTAATGTGAGAGGTTAAGGTACAATTAAATTAATGCCTCATGATTAGGGTTAAGTCATGGCCCACTAATACTTAACCAATTTTGGGGATGCGAGGGATTAAATGGGGTTAAGTGGTGAACTGTTGGTTACACTTAACTAATTTAATCCATGATTAGTGAGGGGTTAAACCACACTTAACCCTCTTAGAAAACCCTAGCAACGTGGCCTGTTCCAGCAGTAATCCCAGTTGGGTATCATTCACAACCCTAGAGGCTAGGCTAGGGCGGGGCACGATTACTGGACTGATGTAAGCGACCAAAGCGACGGCTGAGTGGTACAGCGGTGCGGGTCCAGGCGGGCTACGGACGTGCACGTAGTCCGGTGTTGGACAAACTCGAGGCACGGGTACCAGTAGGATTAGACTGTGCATTATTGCTTAGGTGTCTGGGGTTGACACCCGAGGGCTTGATACACCCGAAGGTGGACCCAGCACAGTCTGACTACAACCATATGTGGGCCGTATGGACACCAACACTTGACGTGTTAGGTTTATAGGGAGCCGATCGATTAGACCGTTGGGCTGGACCTTGTATCAAGGTCACCTCCTGCTATTGGGCCAAAGTTTTGGGCTGAGGGATCATTACCTGTTATGTTAGTTTGCTAGTACACTGTGGTGCAAAGCTTAATCTCCTTTATGTGATGACACCTTTTTCTATTGCCAGTATGTTCATCTCAGTTTCCATCATGATGTTAGCTTTATTAGTTTATAGACTGATCGTAGTAGGGCTTACCAGTCTTTTTGACTGACCTGTTTTCTTTCGCTTCTTTTCTTCCGTTTCCCCCACCAGGTTCTCAGGGAGGGAACAGTGGTGCTTAGCTTGGATCGCTTGCTTGTTCGCTGGATAGCTCATGTATGTCTGGATATTGAGCTCGCTATGGCTTATCACTTTTATTTTTGGGGATAGCACTATGTATTTCAGTATTTCTGTTTATGTTGTACTAGACATATTTATTTTGGCAGATGACTTTATGATGTACTAGACTTGTTTTGAGATGGTTTGAGATATTCCGCTGTTTTATTTTCACTTACTCTGTTTTACATATATATTTATGTTCTTGTTCTGCCTTGATATATCATTATGCATGCTTACCCAGTTATAACGCCCCCCAGAAGCTAGCGCCCCCTAAAGAGTGACCCTAGCGGAGGTGGGGTGTTACAAATTTGGTATCAGAGCATAAGGTTTACGAGAAAGAACAAAAAAAAAAAGTTTTTAAAAAGACTTTTGAAAACTATTTTCAAAACAAGTATAAAGTATTTTCCAAAGAAAAGTCTAGTATTTTAAAAGGCTATTCCCCAAAAAGCCATTAGCGTTATCCTTCGTTCCCTTGACCTAATCTTATCTTATCCTTCGTTTCAGTATGGCCGAGGATCTTGCCATCCCGGATGGAGTAAATGTGCCACTCTGGTATAGGAGACTTCTTGAAGCCAGGGCGGCAGCCGGCCCCGCAAACCCTACTCCCACTCCTCCTCCTGTAGTTGAGAATCCTCTCCCTAATATCCCTCCTCCGGTGGTTCCTGCTCCCCCTCCTCCAGCAGTTAATATTCCTCCTCCCGTTGCTAATGTTCCTCCCCCTCCTGTTGCTGAGGCTCCTCTTCCTCCTCCTCCCCCTCAGCATCCTCAGGTTGAGTTCACGAAGGTTTGTAAAGACTTCAAGGCGATGGGAGGCAAGAATTTCCTAGGCACGGAATCTTTTGTTGAAGCTAGGAATTGGCTGAAAGACACTGAGGACTTATTTGCTATCTTTGGGATTGATGACGAGAGGAAGATCTTATTGACAGTATGGCTTTTGAAGGATGAAGCGGCCTATTGGTGGGAGGTCACCAATGGGACGAGGCCCGTTGAGACTTGGGCCGATTTGAGGGCTAGATTTGTGGCCAAGTTTCTATCTTCTGCTGAGGCGAATTTACAGATGGAGAAGTTCATTGCATTAAAGCAAGGTGATATGTCTGTTAAGGAGTATGTGAACAAGTTTAATCAGCTGTCCCGTTTTGGTTTGGATATGGTGAACACTCCGGAGAAGAAGGCTCTTCGATTTGCTAGAGGGTTGAATGAGCCGCTGCAGGGCTTGGCGATGTCACATATTCCGCATGGAGCTACTTTTGAGAGTTTGGTCAATATGGCTCTACTTCAGGGAGATGGGAAGAAAGAGGTCAAGACGAGTGATACTCAAGCAAAGAAGACTGATTCTCAAGGCAAAGGCAATCAAGGTGGTCAAAGCAGCCAGGGGAATCAGGGCAAGAACAAGAAGGGGAACAACAACAAAGGCAAGGGAAAGTGCAATTACTGTGGTGTGCCTGGACACTTTGCTAAGGATTGTAGGAAGAAGAAAAGGAAGCTTAGTGGTGGATGTTTTTCCTGTGGTGAGACTGGACACTTCAGCAAGGAGTGCCCGAAGAAGAAAGGACAGGCTGGACCTTCAGGAGGGCAAGTTCATGCTCTCAATACCGCTCCAGTTCCCGATCGAGGTAGTGTTTCTGTTGAGAACCTTGTTTATGTTTCTGATCTTCCAGTTCGTACTTTGTTTGATTCTGGTGCATCACATAGCTTTATTTCATCTGATCTTGTTGATAGCTTGCACCTTAGTACTAGCTTAGTGGACGATCCCGTTTGTGTTTCGAATCCCATTGGGGGTTCTGCTCATCTATCTATGATATGTGAGGATCTAAGGATCTCTATACTCAGTGTAGAGTTCTTGTGTAGTGCATATGTTCTTGGTTTCAGGGGATACGGATTGATACTGGGCATGGATTGGCTGTCCCGATATGGAGCCATTCTTGATTGTGAGCATAGGGTTGTGAGGCTTGTGACTCGCCTTGGCAACACCTTAGAGATTTCATGCAATCCGAAGAATCCCGTCATGTTGTGCTATCTTGAATCTCTCGACTCGTCAGAGGAAGCCCTTCAGTCTGTAAGGGTGGTCCGAGATTATCCAGATGTTTTTGAAGAAGTTAAGGGGTTGCCCCCGAAACGAGAGATCGATTTTCGCATTTATCTGGTGGATAATTCTAAGCCTGTTTCTTTGCCCGTTCGGCACATGGCTCCGCGTGAGAGACGGGAGCTGAGCAAGCAAGTGAAAGAATTGCTTGAGAAGAACTTCATCAGAAGAAGTATATCCGAATGGGGAGCGCCTGTGGTGTTTGCTACTAAGGCAGATGGTTCTCTTCGACTCTGTGTGGATTATAGAGAATTGAATAAGCTGACTAAGAAGAACAGACACCCGTTACCGAGGATCGATGATCTCTTTGACCAGCTTGTTGGTGCTTCTGTTTTCTCTCAGCTTGATCTTGCTACCGGATTTCATCAGCTCAGAGTGGCTGAAGATAGTATAGACAAAACTGCATTCAGAACTCCAGATGGATTTTTTGAATGGCTTGTTATGCCGTTCGGTTTGACGAATGCACCCGCGTATTTTGTGGACTTGATGAGTAGGGTGTTTCGGGAGTTCTTGAACAAGTTTGTCGTGGTCTTTGTGGATGATATTCTGGTTTTCTCCAAGGATGAGGAAGAGCACGCGAGGCATCTTGTAGAGGTGATGGATACGCTTAGAGCGCATCAGCTAAAGGCCAAGTTCTCCAAGTGTCACTTTTGGAGAAGGGAAGTTAGATTCCTTGGGCATATCGTATCCAAGCAAGGCTTAGCGGTGGATCCCGCTAAGGTGGTTGCAGATCAGGATTGGAAGACTCCAAGGAATGAAACCGAGGTGAGAAGTTTTCTGGGTCTTGCGGGCTTTTACCGGAAGTTCATCAAGGACTTCGCGAAGATATCCGCTCCTCTTACTAAGTTGACGAAGAAGAACTTAGTTTTTGCTTGGGATACGGATTGTGAGCTTGCTTTTCAAAGACTCAAGAGAGCCCTTACCTCTGCACCCGTTCTAGCTTTACCCGATGGTGGTAAGATATTTACCGTGTACACTGATGCTTGTGGCACGGGATTGGGCGCCGTTCTGATGCAAGAAGGCAAAGTTATAAGTTTTGGTGGGAGGCAACTTAAGGTGCATGAGAGGAATTATCCCACTCATGATCTAGAGCTGGCAGCGATTGTATATGCACTCAAGGCTTGGCGTCATTATCTTCTGGGAGAGAGATTTGAGCTGTATACTGATCATAAGTCTTTGAAGTATCTCTTTTCGCAGAAGGATCTGAACTTGAGGCAGCAGAGATGGATGGAATTCTTGGCATCCTATGATTTTGATATAGCCTATACCCCTGGCAAGGGGAATGTTGTAGCGGATGCGTTGAGTAGAAGAAGGTTGACACTAAGTCCTCTATTTGTTGAGATGAAGAATTTAGAGTTCTTGGCAACCTTTGATTTCTCTTTGGCGATGGAGTCGATGACCGGTTCTTTAGCATCTCTTGAGCTCAGGCCTACCCTTCTGGATCAAGTTGGGGCTTCGCAGAAGGAAGACCCTCAGATAATTGAGATTATGGAGAAGCTGATTCGAGGGGAGACATCTAGTCACCTTGCTCGATATTCTATAGATGATAAGGGTTGGCTGAGGAGAGACGGAAGGCTCTGTGTTCCGATGGTAGAAGATTTGGTGAGGAAAGTTCTTGATGAGGCACATCGCTCCAAGTTGACTATACATCCAGGGGGAGATAAGATGTATAAGGATATGAAGCGCATTTTCTTCTGGCCTGGAATGAAGAAGGATGTGGCGGAGTTTGTCTCGAGATGTATCGTTTGTCAGAGAGTAAAAGCCGAGTCCAAGAAGCCGGCGGGCTATTACATCCTCTAGAGGTCCCGCTATGGAAGTGGGAGAGTATTTCCATGGACTTTATTGATAGGCTTCCAAGGTCAAGGAGAGGGAATACGAGCATATGGGTCATTGTAGATAGGCTTACGAAGAGTGCTCATTTCATTCCGGTGAAGAGCAAAAGGACCGCATCTGGATTAGCATCAGTGTATCTTCGTGAGATAGTACGACTACATGGAGTCCCTTCCAGCATAGTCAGTGACCGAGACCCCATCTTTACTAGTCAGTTCTGGAACAGTTTGCAGGAAGCTATGGGCACAAGGTTGAACCTGAGTACGGCCTATCACCCACAAACAGACGGCCAAACAGAAAGGGTGAATAGGGTACTTGAGGACTTGTTGAGGCTTTGTATCTTGGACTTTGGAGGTGCTTGGGAAGACCATCTTCCTCTTGTTGAGTTTGCATATAATAACAGTTATCAGGCAAGCATAGGGATGGCACCATTTGAAGCTTTATATGGGAGGCCGTGCAAGTCGCCTACATGTTGGTGGGAGACTACAGATAAGCTTATACTTGGACCCGACATGATTAGAGATACATCCGAGAAGGTCGAGTTGATTAGAAGACGGATGAAAGCGGCCCAAGACCGACAGAAATCCTATGCTGATGAGCGAAGATCCGATTTGGAGTTTGATGTTGGGGACATGGTTTTCGTAAAGGTTTCTCCTTTGCGGAATGTGGTCCGATTTGGAGCTGTTGGGAAGTTAGCACCAAGATTTGTTGGACCCTTCCCCATCATAGAGAGAATTGGGAAGATGGCTTATAAAGTGCAATTGCCCGAGAAGCTGTCCGGAGTGCATAATGTCTTTCATGTTTCGCATCTCCGAAAGTGCCTACATGAGTCCGCTGAGGTGGTTGAACCTAGCATTCTTGAAGACGTGGAGGTAGAGAAAGAAGCAACTTTGAGGAGAGCTCCGATTCGTATCTTGGGGACGGAGACCAAGAAGCTAAGGAATCGAGAGGTCAAGCTGGTGAAGGTTCAATGGGGTGAAGCCGAAGAAGACGCAACTTGGGAAACCGAGGAGAAGATGCGTGGGCTTTATCCATTCCTTTTTGAGGGTACACTCTCAATCTCTTTTCTTTGTTAGCATATCTTTCTCTTTGCTATCCATGTTTATCTAGTTATCGTGCTAATCTTGTCATGAGAACCTTAGGTAGAAACCCTTTGGATGAAACATGTGTTTGAAACATGTTATGGCTGATGGTTGCAAGTGGTTGCAAGTGTTTGCAAGTGGTTACTCGTGGATGCATGATACACATTAGGCACTAGATCGGCTCACACACTCCTCATATTGCATGTGCATGAGTGTTTATGCTTATTCTTGGATGAAATTTGTATGCAATCACATGGATGTTGCATATGGATGTATGATTGAGCACGCATGTAGATATTATACATTATGTTAGGGATTTGCATACATATGGATACATTTCACTAACATATTTTGCATTGATCTTTGCATTAGATAAGTACATAAAACACACACTTTTGCATATGATCATACAGCATTTAGAATCCTTTAAGGACAATGGTTGCTCGTGGATGATGTTTTGAGTAGATGGATGTTGGATGGTAGGATATGTTTTTCCTAACTTGAAGATTTCGGGGACGAAATCCTTTAAGGAGGGGAGAATGTAACAACCCGTATTTTCAATAACCTGTTATAACATAAATCGAGGCAGAATTTAATTCTAAGATCTGAATCAAGGGAAACGGGCTATGCCATTGCGTTCGCCTCGGAAAAATACGCGAAATAGAGTCCGAGTTTTCGAAAATCGGAGTCCGTATGACCTAGTTAAGGCCCACGGAAGTTTTCAGAAATTTCTATGTTAAAAACAGATTTAAATTTTAAATTAAAAACAGGGATTAGGGTTAATTGGTGTCAGGCGGGAAAACTCCCGCCAGGACCCCCATGTCGACAGGCATGTCGACAGGGGTCCTAGGGTGTCGACTGCCCTGTCGACAACCCTGTCGACACGGGGTGGTCGGGCAGTTTTGCCTGATGCACCATTTTGGTTTGGGCTTGGTCTTATGGCTTGGTTCTAGAGAATTCCTAAATCTGACGGGCCTAAACTAACCTAGGGTTAATCCTAGGGCTAAAAACACTCTAATCTTCTATAAATAAGCTCCTAATCCTACCCTAAAGCCTCATGATTCAATCTAGCAACCAAACTATGTCAAATTGAAATCTCAAATAGCCTCCACCTAAGAACCCTAGCCTCCACCCTCTTCAAAAATCATTTCTATTAAGATTTTGATGTTCATACAAGCTTTTCTAAGTTGTATGAATGATCATTAGCTTGCATACATCATCAAGTTGCAAGCTTTATTTGCTAAGCTAGAGTTTTTGGGATTTTTGTTAATTGGAGCTTGTTTTGGGGTTTTATTTGCTTGCATAAAAGGGCTTCTCAATCTTTATTAGTAGATTTGTGTCTTCATAATATTTGTAAGCCCTCTTACCTTCATTTTAGAAACTCTAAAGTTAATATGTGATGAAAGTTGGGATTTTTGCATGTTTAATGAGTTATGCATGCTTATGCGAGTTCACTATGTTATGTTATGCATGTTTAATGAGTTATGCATGCTTATGCGAGTTCACTATGCTATATTATGCATGTTTAATGAGTTATGCATACTTATGCGAGTTCACTATGCAATGTTATGCATGATTAATAAGTTATGCATGCTTATGCGAGTTCACTATGCCATGTTACACATGTTTGATAAGTTATGCATGTTCACTATGCCATGATTTGCAAGTTTGATAAGTTATGCATGTTTATGCAAGTTCACTATGCTATGATTTGCAAGTTTAACAAGTTATGCAAGTTCACTATGCTAAGTTATGCAACTCCAACATGTTATGCATGCTTATTATGATATGTAAGATGTATCATGTATGTTGTGCCAAGTTCCCTCTTTCTATCGTTTATGCGTTATGACGAATATGTAAGCGATAGAATGACGTTGGGGGGGGGGGGGGGGGGGGGGGTTTGGGTAAAACTTAAAATACATGAAAATATAAGATTGAGAATTTACCTATTAAGTTAGGTCTACCCCTTGGGAATTTACCTATTAAGTTAGGTCTACCCAAGTTAAACTTGTAATTATGTTTGAAAATAAAGTGGACATGACACTTAGAAAACATGTGTGGCCAACTCGAGGTTGGGTTGAGTTTGTAGCGTAAACCTACCCGGAACCGACCGGCTTAACTAGTTGCTACAAACAATAGGACCCAATGTGAGAAGTTGGTCACGTGTACCTTGGACCCGAGGTTAGACCAGGTTGTGGTGTAAAGCTACCCGGACCCGCCCGGCTTAACTAGTAACCGCAACAAAGTCTAATGTGAGAGGTTAAGGTACAATTAAATTAATGCCTCATGATTAGGGTTAAGTCATGGCCCACTAATACTTAACCAATTTTGGGGATGCGAGGGATTAAATGGGGTTAAGTGGTGAACTGTTGGTTACACTTAACTAATTTAATCCATGATTAGTGAGGGGTTAAACCACACTTAACCCTCTTAGAAAACCCTAGCAACGTGGTCTGTTCCAGCAGTAATCCCAGTTGGGTATCATTCACAACCCTAGAGGCTAGGCTAGGGCGGGGCACGATTACTGGACTGATGTAAGCGACCAAAGCGACGGCTGAGTGGTACAGCGGTGCGGGTCCAGGCGGGCTACGGACGTGCACGTAGTCCGGTGTTAGACAAACTCGAGGCACGGGTACCAGTAGGATTAGACTGTGCATTATTGCTTAGGTGTGTGGGGTTGACACCCGAGGGCTTGATACACCCGAAGGTGGACCCAGCACAGTCTGACTACAACCATATGTGGGCCGTATGGACACCAACACTTGACGTGTTAGGTTTGGGAGCCGATTGATTAGACCGTTGGGCTGGACCTTGTATCAAGGTCACCTCCTGCTATTGGGCCAAAGTTTTGGGCTGAGGGATCATTACCTGTTATGTTAGTTTGCTAGTACACTGTGGTGCAAAGCTTAATCTCCTTTATGTGATGACACCTTTTTCTATTGCCAGTATGTTCATCTCAGTTTCCATCATGATGTTAGCTTTATTAGTTTATAGACTGATCGTAGTAGGGCTTACCAGTCTTTTTGACTGACCTGTTTTCTTTCGCTTCTTTTCTTCCGTTCCCCCCCCCCCCCCAGGTTCTCAGGGAGGGAACAGTGGTGCTTAGCTTGGATCGCTTGCTTGTTCGCTGGATAGCTCATGTATGTCTGGATATTGAGCTCGCTATGGCTTATCACTTTTATTTTTAGGGATAACACTATGTATTTCAGTATTTCTGTTTATGTTGTACTAGACATATTTATTTTGGCAGATGACTTTATGATGTACTAGACTTGTTTTGAGATGGTTTGAGATATTCCGCTGTTTTATTTTCACTTACTCTGTTTTACATATATATTTATGTTCTTGTTCTGCCTTGATATATCATTATGCATGCTTACCCAGTTATAACGCCCCCCAGAAGCTAGCGCCCCCTAAAGAGTGACCCTAGCGGAGGTGGGGTGTTACAAACCGCTTGAGGGAGCAAGTCATGATCCGAACCAAGCGGGGTATCATGACCCGACCCAATGGGTGATCACGATCGAACCGAACCAAAGATGAGAAGGAAGACTTAACCGATCCAGAGGAGACCAAACCCGAGATGCAAAGGTAGTCCAAAAGAGAAGTTTGTACTCAGGATCCAGACGGGAACCAATGGGTCAACTTCATGATTGGGCTTTGCTGCGGGATGCGTGTTAAGGAGTTGTCGATGTCCATAGCTTGATTCACAACAGAGATATGAATGTTAGGCTACAAATCATTGCGGTAGGGTAGCTATTGCCCTATGGGGTAGAGTGATCGTAGCATGGCTATGAGCCAGTGCAGCGAAGTCGTCATGACTTCATTGGGGCAGAGTGGACATAGCAAGGACTAGTGGCTATGGATCAGTGCAGTGGAGTCGCCATGACTCCATGGGGCAGAGTGATCATAGCAAGGATTTGAGTGATCAAAGCGGTGGATATCATATGGTTTACGCATTGAGTGAGAGATGTGAGGATGGTTGCTATGCTTGATTGTTCGATATCACTATGACATACACACCCCTCCCCCGTATCTTTATACCATATGTTAGTGTCACCTTAGAGTATTGTACATCTTGTTGTGCTAACTCTTTGGTTGTAGGTCCAGTTCAGGTATGGTTCAGCATACCTGTTATTGTTCTGTTTTGCTGCTTATCGCTCATACCGGACTTTTGTCTGACCCAGAATTTATGTCTCTTCTTATTACTTTAGGTGCTCTTAAACGAGCAGACTAGAGAAAGGTCAGGTGATTATGCACGAGTAGCTGTACCGGAGACGAGCAGGAGACTTCCACGTATGATATATATAATCTCCCTATGTTGTTGCTGGTCACTACTTTGGGCATTAGTAGTGTACCTTTCCTTTCTTTTGCTTTAGAGACAATATTTTAAAAGTTGTAATAATGATGTTTGGATCATAAGTTGTATTTGAATTTTCTGCTGCTTTGATGGTTTAGATTTCTGCTTATGCATTGTCTCACCTGTTTTATGTCAAAGTTATCTTATTATTATATTTTATCCCATGCGCTGTGAGACATTCTATAGGTTTCTTGTTAGTTCAAATTTCCTTTCTTTTGCTATCGTCCCGTGCGAGTTGGACATTGACACAACGCACTTTCAATAGATTGCTTCAACAAATAAAGTTACAATAGAGGAATAATGACCTAACAGAGAATGAAAACATCGAGTAAAAAGCAATCAAAGATAAAAAGGGAGAACATTACCTCAACTACTGCATAATATGCGAACCTAATATTATATTTGTGAGGGAAAAAAATCCCAGCGAAGAAAATGGGAAGCACGCGTCGATGAATACAGTCTTAGCGGGATTCCGACTTCTTTAAGTCATGTAGACATGAAAATTAATTTTAACCCACGTAAGTTTTAATAGTAAGCAAACACCACCCACCAACACTTAAATTTTTAATTCTGAACACATGTTTAACGGGTTACCATGTGCACAAACATGAAATAATCACTGTCCCTAATATTTAAGTGATCACTGTCCCTAATATATTACGAATTGGGAACAATGATTATTTCATGTTTGTGAATTGGGAACAGTGATTATTTCATGCTTGTGCGTAGTAATTAAGCATATATCGTAAGCATGGTTACCATGTGTTAACCCCATTGGGAAATGCGATACGAAATCGATGTGTTAAAAAATTATACACGACAGATCGATTAATACTGGTATAATTGATGAACCCGATATGTTGTTATAACATGGATCGGTAGGCAATATTATGTCATATATAAATATAGATCGGAATGTTTATATTTGTTGGATTGGAAACATTGCAGTGCCATGGATTGAAAAATATCAACATTTGGCTCGGATGTGGATGATAGTACATTGGTCTTTTGGACCTCAGTGTAGAAAATGATTAAATTGCCTTTTTTATTTTTAACATGGAGATGTGCCAGTATAAATAATTTGATGGGTATATAAAGCTGCTAGAAGCTATGGAATATGGCAATATAAAATGAAGTACGCATGGGATATAAAACATGACAAAAATACATAATGGGTCAGTTGCAGCTTCAAAAGATGCCTGCTGCTAATATATAGATCGACGTACTTTGTACAATTGAGTCATGCATGTGTACAAAGCATATATGAATCATATCAGTAAAATTATAAATAGGCTTCATGATTCGGACATCATGATACTATAAGCTTGGTACGCATTAAAGTATTAGTGTCATGGAAAACATATATGAAGCAGTGACAAACTCTCATCAGCATTTAATCAAATAGAAAGTGTGCATGGATCGTTCAAGCAAGTCCCACGTGAAAAAATACCACCAAGCTAGTCGGGTAGCCTTCATCAGTGGCACGTGGGTCGGGTAGCTTCTTCAGTGCCACGTGGGTCGAGCATCTCACTTTGTTGATGGGTTGTTCTCACTTGCCAAGACTGTCGTTCGTTCACCACTTCAGTTCCATGTGAGTCGAGCATCAGCATCGTACTGGTCGGTCATGCACTCCAGCTGAAGGGTCGATCGGTTACTGTTGCTGACTGGGTCGTTCATTTTTCAGACCATGCGTCGAGCAGTGATATTGAGCTATAGGTCATACATTATTTATACTACATGATCAGTTTGGGTATCATCTGATACACATGGACTACACATGGAAGAACATAGCTTCTTGGATCAATGGCTTCTCAAGTAATGGATTAGTGCGCCATGTAAATGGCCTGCTATTGAGTTTATATTATTTAGCGTGTATAGTAAAACCAACCAACTAATTAACCGAGCATCGTTGGTGAAAATCATTTGTGCCATAATGAGCTATTCTGTACAATGGAAAAGTGGTTTGTACGAGTATATAATGATGAAGCATGTCACTGCTGAGGAACAAACCTAATATCACTATGGCATGCAACTTATGCATGGGTCGCACGCTTTGAAAAATAATATGACGGCAGAAATGCGAATATAATGGGATGACAGTATGTTGTTAGCATGGACCAGTTATTTTATAATAATGCATTATCTAATATTCTACAAAAAGATGGGTCGCAGGGCCGGTCAGTACCTCATTCAGTAAGGGTCGGTCGGCATTTAATTCATGCAGTGACATAATTGCCGATCACAGCTGTACTTATGGGTCGGTCATGGACCAATGGCATTTTCGTAAATATATTTATGACCGACCGGTACCCTGGACACCTAAACTTCAGCTTTTCCACTACCTCCAAACTACATCTATAAATATCCCACTTCTCAACCATTCGGGGAGGGATTTTTCTACCCAAAGGGCTGTTCAATTCATTTCTCCACCACTCTAAACTTCTCCAACCTCCATTAATTTTCTCTCAAGCCTAGATCTAACACAAAATAATCATGAAACCAATGAAGATCATATAATTGTTCAAGTGGTTGAAGATTAACACAACTTCCATCAAAAATCAAGAGATCTCACCGATTTCTTGGCGGGTTCAAGTGAAATCTAGAGCAAAATTAGAGAGAGAAATTATAGGAGATCATTATAAAAGAGTGAAATGAATGAAGTCATGTATTTGTAAATTATACAACGACAATGAAAATAGATTCTATAGTGGACGTAGGTCGAAATTAAGATTGAACCACTCTAAATTCCCATGTTATTACTTGCTTTTCTATTTCATGGCTCCATATTTTCAAATCCTACTTTTGTGAAGTATTGCTCAAACATCTTGAAGTGTTGTGATCAATTTTTGATTTCAACATTTTTGGCGCCCACCGTGAGGCCACAATCACATTATCAAGCTTAAGTTCCTTGTAAAGATATTGAAATTTGAAGCTTACTTCTACGATAGATTCTCCAAATCTAAGATCTAGGCCAACCGTTGAATTCTCTCCGAAATTCAAAGCTTTGTCCGAGATAATGGCAAAGTCAAAGAAAACTGCAAGTAAAACCATAGAAGCAAATGACAACGTTGCTAGCGAAGCTACGCCACTTACCAACCTCTTTAAAGTTGGTAAGAACTCGGTAGGTGGAGCCGGTGTAACTAGGAATGAATTGGATGCTGCTATCGCCCATTTAAACCAATGCATGGAGACCTCCACCAAAACTTTGATGCACGCTAATCAGGATCTCATCGATAAGATGAATGCTCTTTTGAATTCACAAGAGAATCCCTCTCCTCCTTAAAAAGTTCATGTCAACCTTGAAGAGAACGCTAATTCTTCAGCTTCAGATCATCATCATGATGATAACTTGGAAGAGCTTGATGGTTGGAAAAGTGATGAAGGCGACGCTGATGCCCAAGACTAAAAATTGAAGATTAAGAGTCATTTCGGTCGAAATACCCAAAGAGTTGCTAGTACCGCCAATGGGGCACCTCTCCACAGTAGAGGAAAAAGACCTAGATCCTCTAATTGCGATCGCTCGCCAAGACGGACATCCGATAAATAGATCGAAGTCTGCCATGTGGAACGCCGTAACTCGGAGGAATATATCGCGGATATGATAAAGCAAATAATGAAAGATAACATGGCTCGCAATCACAGTGAAAGGAATAGGACTTCTCCCCTAGCAAAAATCCATTCACTAAGGGGATTCGCAAAGTAGAGTTCCCTAAGAAGTTCACTCATCCCACCCTGCTTTTGTATAAATGGACTTCTGACCCAAATCACTTCCAGTACAAATATGTATGGCATACGAATGCAACCAAAGTGATAGATGAAATCAAGTGCCTGTGTTACCCTCTCTATCTAGAAGGCATGGTATCATTATGGCTCACAAGGACATCGGCCAAATCCATTGACCGATTTCATGGTTTGACTCTGAAATTCAAGGAGCAGTTTAGGCTGCAAGCTACGAATGCTACATATGTTATTTCTCTGACATCAATGAAACAGAATCTAGGAGAGTTTGTTAAAGCTTCCTTGAGAGCTTCAGTACTACTTTGTTTGAAGTGGGGAATCCCGAGCCTTACATGATCTTAATGTCTCTAATCGGTGCCATAGATGAGAAGAGCGTATTTGGTAGATGGATTGGAATGAAAGAACCAAACATTCTTGAGAAATTCTATAAAAAAGAAGAGGAGTATATGAGAGTGGACAGTGATCCTATGCCTCCTCAGATTATTGAGGGTAACAACATTGTTGAAGCTTCCAAAGGTGCCACTACTCGGTATAATCAACAGAGAACTCAGAGGCAGAAGCGAGCCAACGATGGGATTGATAAAAAAGCTAATAAGAAGTTTTTCTTTCTCAACTCGTCAGAGCTAACTCCTATGAACGACACTCCTAAGAACATCTACCTTGCCACGAAGGATGCAGAGGATTATCCGGAACCTCGACCAATAAGGATAACGGAAAATCTTGCCAAAACTGGAAAGTTTTGTCGGTTCCATAATCAGCTAGGTCACAACATTAACGAGTGTAAGCATGTAAGAACTTGAAGTCATTGATTGAAGAGCTGATCAGGAAGAACCATCCACAGTAATATGTGAAAAATCCGCAAGCTATAAATCCCTCTGCAACTCCCTAAGGGCAAGGGGCATCAAATGATCAATCCAGTCCATGTAATGGAGCTCCTGCTCAAACCAATGCAAGGCTAGTGATCAATCGATAATCGATGGTGGTTCTCTGTATCAGTGGCTCAGAAGAAGCGACTTCTTTTCCATTATCTTACTTTTTGCTATGTGTGAATTCCTTGTAAAAAGTCTAAGAGTCTATAATGTTTGTAGTGTCTTACGTATATTGTACTAAACAATAGCTCTATGGATAAAGTCTTACTTGCCTATATAAATCTCTTACTTGCAAAATTTTGTTAATACAAAATTTGCTATAGACGATTTTTTTTCATTGCAGGCTATCCGACAAGCGTTTGCTTCCTTAAAATTCGATTACGTGAGATAACCCCAATAACACCAAGTTAAGGGTAAATGGATAAAGTCCCAATGACTCAAATTGGGAAGAGTGTAGCAAGCATCCATAGATCTAAACCTCCTAAGGTAGCGGAGTTTCGGTAATAAAGGGCACCTCACCAAGTTGAGGTAAAAGAACCGCTCAGTCCGGGTGCGAGCGCTTACCAAGTTAAGCGTATCCCACACGATGACTGATGTTCGCTCTGTTGAACGATGCAACCCACTCCCTAAAGGTCATGGAGTTCACTAATAAAGGGCACCCCACCAAGTTGAGTAAAAGAACCGCTCAGTTAGGATGCGAGCACTTACCAAGTTAAGCGTACCCGACACGATGACTAATTTTTGCTCTGTGGAATGATGCAGCCCACTCCCCAAAGGTCGTAGAGTTTCACTAATAACTGGCACCTCACCAAGTTGAGGTAAAAGAACTGCTCAGTCGGGATGCGAGCGCTTACCAAATTAAGCGTATCCGACACAATGATTGATGTTTGCTCTACAGAACAATGCAATCCACTCCCTAAAGGCCGCGGAGTTTCGCTAGTAAAGGGCACCTCACCAAGTTTAGGTAAAAGAATTGCTCAGTGGGATGCGAGCGCTTACCAAGTTAAGCGTATCCGACACAGTGATTGATGTTCGCTCTATGGAATGATGCAATCCCATACCCCATATAAACTTCGCTAATAAGGGGAACCTCACCAAGTTGAGGTAAAAGAAACTCTCGGTATGGATGCGAGCGCTTACCACAGTTAAGCGTATCCGACACGATGACTGATGTTCGCTCTACGAAATGATGCAACAACCAAAAATCCCTTTCATAGAAAAGACAACCTCTACATGGTAGAGATCAACGATGCTCAATGAAGTTTTAAATGTTGATTCAGTCCGCGGGAGAAGACGAATGTTGGATTATAAATGACCCCTCTACAGTGGGGGCATCCAATGAAGTCTCCGATGTCAAAACTAATCAACGAGGCAGACGAACATTGAACAACAAATGTCCTTCCCATAGTGAAGGCTAAAGACCTCCTAGACATGGGCACGAATATCCAAAGCTTCTCTAAGAGAAGGCAGCAAATAAATCACAGATATGTATTACATACATGTGAAATGTTGTATGCAATCATACAAGTCATTAAAATAGCGAGGCTTGAAACCCGCAGTCGACATGTGTCGATTAGTTGATTTTAAGCGTTAATACGAATTTGAATAGGATGTCGTGCTTATGCAGATAATATTCAACTGATTACAAGCTATTGAATAAAACAATTCTATATAGATACTTCATTCAATTCAAAACAGAAATTCGCCATAACTAAAATTTTAATCGACTAATCTGTTGTCGATATGGGCAGTCGATATCAAGATATTAGCCTAGAAATGCGCAATGTTTTTGTTGTTACAAAATAGGTTGGTGTATTCCTTTGGTAAAATTCAAAGGCTAGATGAGTTCGTAAAATGAGTAGTTTAGCGTAAATTGACCACGACCGTTTCAATGGAAATCGAGCATTACTAATCCATCGCGAATTTCACTTGTTCCACGTGCTCGATCCCCAATTAAACCCAGGCAATTCACATACTAGCGCAGCGTTGTCAACGAAAAATTCTTGAATTCAAATCTGAAGCGTCTATTAGCATAACAAAGTCTGTATAAAAGGGCTATTCAAAGGTGTACTCAAGTCTAGACTTATCAACAGCAAATTCGAAAATACTCAGCTTTGGAAATCTGACAAATCAGGATTAAAATATATCGCCAAAGCATTCGACATACTTCAAGAAAGCTTGAGACCAAAGCATGCATTCTGGAGGATCAAATTTAAATCAAAGTTCGACCAGAATTGTTTTCAAATGCAAATAGCTGAGTAAATATACACTCAATCATTGAGATCAACTTAGATATACATTTCATATCCGCAAAAATCTGATTCAATAGTGAATACATTTATGATCAGAAAACCAAAAATTAATGGTGGGAAAAAAGGCTGTTTCGATCAAGAAACACTCATGCTTGAGATCAGGCTTTCTATGAAAAAGATAGGCCACCATTAAAATGTTGTGTTCAATAGAAGGGTAAAGTGAAATTTGCGGACCGAGGATGTGTGTAATAATGCTAAAGAAGGGCATATCCAATCTAGTATGTGGGCCTTAATGGTCCATCAGGAATACAACAGCGGGCCACTAAAATTTCTGCATACTAACTCGCTTAGTACAAATGGTTACATCCCATCAAAATAAGTTTTCAACGATCCACAAATGTGCAGAAGTGAGATGTGTTTAAACCATTCATTTCGAAGCCCGTATATCTTTCAGAAAATACAAGCTCCGAGAGGCAAATGTTAACCTCATTGGGAAAAGCGATATGAAATCGATGTATTAAAAAGTATACGCGACAGATCGATTAATATTGATATAATTGATGGACCTGAGTTATAACATGGACCGGACGGCGATATTACGTAATATATAACTATAGATCAGAATGTTTATATTCGTTGGATCAGAAACATGGATCGGAAAATATCAACATTTGGCTCGGATGTGGGTAACAGTACATGGGTCTTCTGGTTTTCAATGTTGAAAATGATTAAATTTCCTGTGTGAATTTTAACATGGAGTCATGCCAGTATAAATAATTTGAAGGGTATATATGGCTGCTAGAAGCTATAGAATGTGGCAAGATAAAAATAAAGTACGCGTAGGAAATAAAACATGACAAAAATGCACAATGGGCCAGTTGTAGCTTTATAAGACGCCTGCTGCTAATCTATAGATTGACGTATTTTGTAACACTGAGTCGTGAATGTGTACAAAGAATGTATGAATCATATCAATAAAATTATAAACAAGCTCCATGATTCGGTCATCATGATACTATAAGCCTGGCACACATTAAAGAATTAGCGTCATGGCAAACATATATGAAGCAGTGACAAACTCTCATCAGCATTTAATCAAATAGAAAGTGTGCATGGATCGTTCAAGCAAGTCCCATGCAAAACAACACCATCAAGCTGGTCGAGCAGCCTCCATCCGTGCTACATGGGTCGAGCAGCTTCTTCAGTGCCACGTGGGTCGAGCATCTCACTCTTTTGATGGGTCGTTCTCACTTTCCAAGACCATGGTTCATTAACCACTTCAGTGCCATGCGGGTCGAGCACCACGGGTCGAGCATCAGCGTCATACTGGTCGGTCGTGCACTCCGACCGAAGGGTCGGTTGGTTACTGTTACTGACTGGGTCGGTCATTATTCAGACCAAGGGTCGAGCAGTGATATTAAGCTATGGTTCGTACATCATTTATACTACATGACTGGTTTGGGCATCATTTGATATGCATGGACTATATATGAAAAAACAGAGCTTGTTGGATCAATGGCTTTTCAAGTGATGGATTGGTGCTCCATGTAAATGGCATGTTATTGAGTTTATATTATTTAGCGTGTATGGTAAAACCAACCAACTAATTACTATTTGATGGACTGGCCATCGTTGGTGAAGTCATATGTGCCATAATGAGGTATTTTGTACAACAGAACAAGTGGTTTGCATGAGAGCATCCCAACAGAGGGGGTTGCTCATGGTCAATTCGAGAGGGTTGACCCGAGCAACCCCCAACAGGGGTGGGGTTGCTTTTGCCTTAGCCGGAGGCAAAAAAGGTTAAAAAAAAAAATCCTTAGCCGGCTTAGTTAAAACCGGCTAGGCTTTGTCGGCTTTAACTAAGCCGGCTAAGCTCGGTTCACTACTAGATGTGAACAGTATTGCATCGGGCAGTTCCAACGGCCTCCAACAAAGGTTGACCAACGGCTTCCAACGGAAGCCAAAATTCTTATCTGTATACGGTTTGTAAAATATACGCCCTTGGAAACCATTGGCGGCCGTTGTTTTTAAGCCGTTGGAAGCCGTTGGCGGCCGCTGTTTTTAAGCCGTTGGAAGCCGTTGCCACCCGTTACACGGGCGAGCAGAAAAACATCCCGAGCCTTCCTCCTTCTTCCCCATTTGCTTCACCCACGGTTTTGGAAACAAAATCCCTAAAATTCACCCCTTTCAAGCCAATTTCAATCCATCTTCCGCGTAGGATCTCTCCAACTCCCTCAAAGCACTCTCTCATCCTGTCTATTCTCCTATTCTCTTTGATTTTGAGGTATGTGTTTGTTCTAATTTTTGTTTCATACCCTATGTTTAGTGTAATTGATGCATAATTAGTGTATGTTTGTGTGTGTAGTGATGTTAATTAGTTGCCAATGTGGGGTTTTACCATTTTAGTTGCTAATTTAGGGTTTTTACTTATAAATTATTTGGTTGTTGTTATGATCTAGGGTTTGAATTAGTTGAAGTAGTTGTTGTTATATGCATGTATATAGTTGCTAATGTTGGTAATCTAGGGTTTGATTAGTTAAAGTTGACTATGTATATATGCATGTATATAGTGTTATGTATATATATACACGTATATATAGTTGACACTCCACGCATTTGTTTATTTGGTTAACGCCCAATTAATCGAAAATAATATTTAGTCAAAAACGTGTCGTGAAAATACAAATATTTAAGTTTGTGTTTTTTGGGCTAAGGCGCACAACGGCGCTAAGGCGCACAAAGGCGTAAAAAATATATTTCAATCGCAATAAAAAACCAAATCGTAATATGTTACATTCGTAAAGCCTTAGAGAGTTTTTTTGGCCCTGTCTGATAAGTATTGTATATAATCGTTATGTGAATGTTCGTTTTATTAACAAAACGGACATTTATATTCATCATATACAATATTTGTTGGATTTGTCCTTTGTATTGGACAAGTTACGAATACAATAACGAAATTAAATCTCGTAAAATATTTCATTTTAAACGGTTCTCAAAATTTCGAAAGTACTTCCTTTATGTTCCCTGTGTACACGCAATTGTGTACTGTTCAGGGAACTAAAGGGAAGTGCTGCCGAAATTTTGTTGAATCGTTTAAATTGAAAAGATTTACGCGATTTAATTACGTTATTGTATTTGTAATGGGAGGTAGGATGACCCACCCGTAACTGATCAATTGACATAATTACATGCATTCAACAATAAAATTGTGAATCTATTTCCAACTATTGATGTTATAAAAATTATAAAAATTGTGAAGTTTAACATTTTTTCTAATTTTATATGTACTTAGGAAAAATGGATCACGATTACTTTATTGATCGAAGTTGGATGTACAAACGAAGAGAAAGTGATGGCACAATAAACAAACATTTTATTAATGGTGTCGGGGTGTTTATTGATTTCGCGTTACGTAACAAAGGAAACGACGTCGAAATCCGTTGTCCTTGTAGTAGATGCAAGTTATTGAAGTATTTAGTACCACAAATGGTTAGAGTTCATTTGCGTCAGTATGGTTTTGTGTCGAACTATTCAGTTTGGGATCGTCATGGAGAACCGTTAGCATTTACTTCTACACAAGTAGAAGATGTCGTAGTGAATAATGAAATTGCTACGACGAATCTCGTAGAACAAATGGTTGAAGATGCTGCACGTTCAATGTTCCCAGTTCAACAATTTAATGATAACGATGGTAATGATGATGATGGTAATGATGAAGAAGAACCAAATATTGAAGCTAAAAATATATATGATTTATTAGATGCAGCGAAAAAACCCCTTTGGGAAGGCTGTGAAAGCGGAACTCAATTATCAGTAACCGCTGAATACATTGCGATGAAATCGAAATACAATCTCACGGAAGCTGGATTTACAGCTGTTGTACAAGCTGCGAAGCGACATATGCCTCCTAATAATTTGATGTGCGAAAATCATTATGAAGTTAAAAAAATGATGTCGGCCTTTGGTTTACCATATCAAAAAATAGATACATGTCTAAAGGGTTGCATGCTATTTTGGAAGGAAGATATGAACCTTAAGAAGTGTAGAATATGTAATGAGGAAAGATACAAACCTAGAAAGAAAAAGGGAAAGGAAGTCCCGTACAAACGTATGCATTATTTACCTATTATTCCTAGACTTCAAAGGTTATATGCATCTTCCGTAACCGCGCAACATATGAGATGGCACAAGGTGAGAACACAGGAAGAAGGTTCGTTAACACACCCGGCCGATGGAGAAGCGTGGAAGCATTTTGACCAAAAGTACCCCAATTTTGCATCCGAGAGTCGTAATGTTAGACTTGGTTTATGTACAGATGGATTTTCACCATTTTCTCAATTTGGTTCTAAATATTCGTCTTGGCCTGTAATTGTAACACCTTATAATTTACCTCCGTGGATGTGTACGAAAATTCCTTATATGTTTCTCACAATTGTCGTTCCTGGTCCTGATGATCCGACACAAGGAATCGATGTTTATTTACAACCGTTGATTGAAGAATTAAAAAAATTGTGGTATGAAGGGGTAGAAACATATGATATTTCGCGAAAGAAAATTTTTCGTATGTATGCTTCTCTGGTGTGGACAATTAGCGATTTTCCTTCTTATGCAATGCTTTCAGGTTGGAGTACGGCTGGTCGTCTAGCTTGTCCGTACTGCATGGAAGAAACAAGAGCATTTTCTTTACCTATTGGGAAGAAAATTTCATGGTTTGACTGTCACAGATGTTTCCTTCCTATTAATCATCATTTTAGAAAAGATAAGAATTTTTTTACCATCGACAGGCTTGAAACTTTGCGACCACCAAAAGTACGGACAGGAGAAGAAATTTTTGAACTTGTGAGAGATTTTCCCAAGATTCATGAAAGTGGAGTACAGTCAGAAATTCTAGGTAAATCAACGACTCATAATTGGTGGAAACAAAGCATATTTTGGGAATTGCCTTATTGGAAAGATCTTCTTATTCGTCATAATATTGACGTGATGCATAATGAGAAAAACGTTTTTGATAATGTAATCAACACAATTTTGAATGTCAAAGGAAAGACAAAAGATGATTTGAAATCAAGATGCGATATCGAAGTAATATGTAATCGTCCGGAGCTTCATATAAAGGCAAATGACACCAAAAAACTGAAAGCATGCTATGAACTCGATAGTAATCAAGTTAAAATATTTTTAAAATGGATTGAAGGATTAAGATTCCCAGATGGTATATCTTCCAATCTTCGTAGATGCGTCGACTTTAAAAACAGCAAACTTAGCGGGATGAAAAGCCACGACTGTCATGTTATGATGGAAAATTTATTGCCCGTCGCTTTCAAAGAATTATTGCCCGTAAAAGTTTGGACTGTTGTAACAGAGCTTAGTTTGTTCTATAAAGAGCTTTGTTCTACTACATTAAAACTTGATCATATATGTAAGTTAGAGGAAGAAATCCCTATATTGCTCTGCAAATTGGAAAAAATATTTCCTCCAGGATTTTTCAATGTTATGGAGCATTTACCTATTCACCTTCCGTTGGAAGCACGCCTTCGAGGGCCTGTGCAATACGGATGGATGTATCCGTTTGAAAGGTATATTAATTTTTAGTTAATTAAATTTTGATTAGTGAATCGTGTAATAAAAATTATTTAATTACATTATTTCTAAACAGGTATTTAAATCATCTAAAGAAAAAAGTGAGGCAGAAAGCTCAAGTTGAAGGTTCCATTTGCAAATCATACATCGAAGAAGAAGTTTCATTTTTTTCTCTCATTATCTTAGTGATCATGTGAACATATCATTTGTAAGTACTGCGCGTAATGACGAAGACATAGATCAAGATGACTGTCCAGCGACTTTATCTATTTTTAAAAAACATGGACGTCCTTCTGGTAGATGTGTGGAAGAATGGCTGAATGATAAAGATTATAATGCAGCACACACATATATCCTTCTCAATTGCACTGAAGTTGCACCATTTGTTAGGTAATGACCTTATACATCTACGTATACACGTATTAAATGTTTAATCATATATGTAAGATTTGTTTTATAATTGCAGCATTTATGAATCACGGTATCCAAATGGCGATATCAGCAAAGAATTCGCCAGTTGGTTTAACAATTATGTTTTTGATCCAACAAATTGTATTGTGGATGGAGGATTGAAACATTTGGCATTGGGACCAAAAAGACTTGTCAAGACATATCCAATATTCTTTGTCAATGGATATAAATTTAGCACTAAAGAATATGGTGCTGAAAAACTAACAGACAATAGCGGTGTATTTGTTAAAGGTAGTGATGATCCAAACGGCCATATACACGATTTTTATGGCGTGCTAAACCAAACTCTGCAATTGTCATATTTCACACGACCCACAGAAGAAGTATTTTTGTTTAAATGCAACTGGTTCAGCAACGTTTCAGGTTCTGGAATAAACGTGCATTCAAAATATAATCTTATAGAAGTGAGACATACTTCCCGTTATTATAAGTACGATCCTTTTGTACTTGCCAAATAAGCTTTTCAAGTTTATTATGCTCCTTATCCATCTATGAGAAGAGACAAAATAGATTGGTGGGCTGTTTTCAAAACAAAGGAAAGGTTTACTTTTGATGGACGTAATATTCCCGACGACCAAGCTTATCAAGCAGATGTCGAGGAAAATCCGGAAATAGTAATAACCGATGATCAAACAGACTTTGGACCTCTAAACGATGAATCGAACACATTAGTTGACGTATTTGAGACTATAAATGAACCAAATATGGAGGAGGAAATGGAGTCAGATTCTGAAAGTGACGAGGACGACTTATAACCAATAATTATCATTTTAAAAAGGTAATTTTATATTTCTATTAACAAGAAACATATAGAATCATAGCCGTTCCTTGTTTTTAACATTTTAAAAAGGTATTTATGTTATGACATTTCTATTAACATGTATTCATGTTATCTCATGCCTTGTTTTTTTATAGCTCTTTCATGTTTATGCTATTTATGTTGTTATTTGTAACAGGTGATGTCTCAAGGTGCTGATGAGGGTGGACCATCTGACTTATCTCGTCCTGTGGTCTGGCTTAAGCGAAAAGCCAGTGGAGGGTATGTACTAAATTTTTAGTATAAATTTAATTATGTTAACTACAATAAATTGTATAATTTATTGCCATGATTTTTTTTCTCTCGTTTAACACAGGGGTTTTGAGTTGGAGCCGTCCAACACGGTCCTCAGTATATCAAAACGCGCATATCAGGCTCGCACCAACGCATGTTGGCCCACATGGACATCGGTACCCGACATAGTTAAAGAGACCATATGGAAAGATTTTTTGGTATGTAAGATATAACATTTCGTATGTTAAGTAGTTATGCTCCTATTTGATAAGTTCATATGCATGTTATTTTTTTAAAAAATGCAGGGTTCGGTGGATATGCAGGAGGCAGATTTGGAAGTCGTCAAGCGCCACTGGAATTTTAAAGTGGCAAAAAATTACAGAGAGACAATGAACAGCCTAAAAACAAGTGGAAAGAGACCGATTTGGATAGGCGAGACAGTGTGGAATGAGCTGCTTACTTATTGGAATAATAATCCGGATTTTCTGGTAAATTTACTGCATGTTTAATTTAAATTATTTTATTCAATTAATATGTGTTTTATAATAATACTTTTTTTTAAATTTAAATGTATAGGCCTCGTCTGAGAGAAATGCAACTAATCGGAGCAAGAATCCGGTTACGCATCGGGGTGGGTCGAAGTCATTTCAGCACCACCGTGAGGATCTGGTATGTTTAGTACTTGCATCGTTTAAATTTAATAGTTGATTTAATTTTAAGTTTTAATTTATAAGCACACATATATATATTTATATGCATTCTTATTTCAGGAGAGAGCGCGCATGGGTCATGTGTCATACTGGGATGTTTTCGAGCATACACATGCATTGAGCCAGACTGACGACACAGGTTCAGTTTCTTACACTTGGGACCATGACAACAAGGCACGCGAGAGATATGTAAGTATATAACAGTTAAGTTAGAGTTATATAATTAATTTAATTAAAATTGCAGTGTTATCTAATTTCATTTGTTTTATGTTTAACAGGAGAAATTTCAAGCACATAGGGCGCACTTACTGGAGTCTACGGGGAGGTCTGAGTTGACGAAGGCCGATGAAGATATGATTTTTTATGCTGTCATGGATAAGCCTACTCGGAACCGCCGATATGGATATGGAAATCTAGAGGCAATACAAAAATTTAAGATTTTGTTTGGAGGAAATGATTTGTGGCATAATAGTATTTTTATGTAAACAATTGGTATGGATTTGATTTACTTTAATTGATACTATAAAATAATGAAAATCTAAAATTATATACAGATTGGATCAGGTCAGCATACGTACCAGAGGGCCCAAGACAAAGAAGAGATCGCACAGCTTAAAGCACAAATTGCGGAACTTAACGAGCGTGATATTCGTCGTGAGAGACAGTATGAGTTGCTCAACCAGAAGTTGGAAGATTTCATGAACCGATACGGTACACCTCCTTCATCCTCTGGTGGAGAGAGCTGATTAGGTTAGCTGGCTTGTTTTGGTTTGTATTTTGAGAGTTGATGATGCTTGCATATTGTTGTATATATTGTTGTGTTGGTTTGGACATGAGGTTATGACGGTTTGGTGATGGTATGGCTTGGACATTATGTTGGTTATGTTGTTTGGACATGTTTATGTTGTTTTGGCTACGTTCGGATATGGTTGTGATGTTTTGTCTATGTTTGGTTGTTATGTTATGTAAATATTGGTTAATTTATGTGTATTGTGTTTGATTTTTGTTTTATGTTGTGTTTGGGAATATATATGGCTGAGATTGTGAGTTATATGCTCGAAATGGAGCAGTTTGGATGACGTGTTTGTGGTGTTGTGACTAGAAGAAGCAAATGCAAAATCTAGGAAAAAAAATACCCAGATTTCCAACGGCGCCCAACGGCTACCGACGGCTTACTGGTTTCTAAACCAACGGTTTCCAACGGCTAAAGACGGCTATATTTCAACGGTTTTCATCCATTTCCAACGTCCAGTTGGCCATCGTTGGTGGGACACGTAGCAAAAAACAACAGTTGGAAGCCGTTGGAAAAATTGCGTTGGTTGCATTGGAAGACGTTGGAATCCGTTGAAGTGTATACCAACGGAAAGACCAACGGCCTCCAACGGGCTTTCCAACGGCCTCCAATGGCCCCTGGCCGTTGGAAACTCCCCTTTTTCTTGTAGTGGTTGTTGAAGCAACCATTCGGTTGCTCCAACAACCTCCAGGGTTGCTGAAGCAACCCTGACTCGCCATTTAACCCAAGCGTTGGGGGTCGGTTGCTTTTCAACCGACCCCGCGTTGGTATGCTCTGAGTGTATAATGATGAAGCACGTCACTGTTGAGGAATGAACCTAATATCACTACGACAGGCAACTTATGCATGGGTCTAACGCTCAGAAAATAATATGATGGCTGAAATGTAAATATAATGGGTTGCCATGTATGTTGTTAGCGCGGACTAGTTATTTTATAATAATGCATGGATCTGCTATTCTACAAAAAGATGGGTCGTGCATGCTACAGATGGGTCGGTCAGCACCCCATTCAGTAATGGTCGGTCGGCATTTATTTCATGTAGCGGCATAATTGTAATATATGGATCGGTGATGACAGCTGTACTTATGTGTCCGTCATGGACCAGTGGCATTTTCGTAAATATATTTATGATCGAACCCGTATCCTGCACATCTAAATTTCAGCTTTGACGCTACCTTCAAACTACACCTATAAATACCCCACTTCTCAACCATTCGAGAGAGGGATTTTTCTACCTTGAAGGGTTGTTCAATTCATTTCTCCACCACTTTAAAATTCTCCAACCTCCATTAATTCTCTTTCAAGCCTATATCTAACACAAAATCATCATGGAGCCAATGAAGACCACCTAATTGTTCAAGTGGTTAAAGATCTACACAACTTCCATCATAAATCAAGATATCTCACCAATTTCTTGGCAGATTCAAGTTAAATCTAAAGCAAAAGAGAGAGAAAAGAGGAGATCATTATAAAAGAGTAAAATGAGTGAAATGAATGAAGTCATGTATTTGTTATTTTACAATGATAATGAAAATTACTTCTACAGTGGACGTAGGTCGAAATTAAGATCGAATCACTCTAAATTCCCGCATTATTACTTGCTTTTATATTTCATGCCTCCATATTTTCAAATCCTACTTTTGTGAAGTGTTGCTCAAAACCCTTGGAGAGTCGTGCTCAATTTTTGATTTCAATACCATGTGCCTATATGCTTATTAAAATTCTGGAAGTTTACAAATATTAGGGGCAATAATTATATATTTTAAAGTACAACGTTTTTAAAAGTTAAAAAAAGCCAAAGATTCTAAATTCGGTTATTCAACATTGTGAAACATCAAATTTAAGGTTTAGATATCTATATTGATGCCATCGAAATGATCGAAATTTATAATGATTTAAGTGTTTATGTACCAAAAAAATTTCATGGGTCAAACAATGTGAAGCTTCAAATTTTAAAAAACTGAAAACTAAACAATATAAAGCTGTAGAATGAAAAACAAAAAAGTTGAAACTATTAAAAAGGAGAAGTCAAAATTTTGGATTTCAATTCTTAAGTTAATAAACCAAATTTTGAACCATGAAACTAAATCATGTTATTTACAAAAATTTATTCTATAAAACCCATAAATAAAAGAATTCTCAAAAATTCTTCAGTCAAATACCGCTTTTATTGTTTTATTATCTATTTACTTCTTCAAGATATCTAATAGTCTTGAGTGTAGAATTAAATGTTTACAATACATATAATAGAATAGACACATAATTATATTCCACATATAATAGACAAACAATAAATTTGTTTGAGAAAATCATAAAAATATGCAATTAGTAGAATTAGCATGCCATCAAGTCAATTAAAACTTATCATCCATAAATTATTTTTTAGGAAAACTAAAATACCGAAACTATTTTGAAGAACAAAATATAAGAAATATGATTGAAATGTTTGTATTGATTTATTGTTGTTTCTGATATGTAAAATGTAACAGAGGATTTGTATTATCATCGAATAATAAAAAGTATACGGTTACAAGCTTTATATAGCTAAAAGAATAGAAGTTGGGCTAAAATACAATGCAGCCCATTTAAACATAAAATACATAGTATAGCAGCAGTCCAGTCCATTAGTTCGGTTTGATAACTGAGGAGAAAGATCCAATATGTTAACATGCCCCCTCAAATCGAACTAGGGTTCTATTTTCTTTTGAGCTCTGCGCCGCCATGAAAAACTTTGAGCTCAGCTCTTAATCTCTCGAAATTACTTCTGGACAGTGCCTTGGTAAGGATGTCCGCCTTCTGGTAGTATGCTGGAAGATGATTGACAACGAGCTTTCCAGACTCCGTCCGTTCTCTGACGAAATGAAGGTCAATTTCAATGTGTTTGGTTCTCGTATGCTGTATGGGATTCATGGAAAGAGATACTGAACTTCTATTATCACACCACAACGTGGGTTTCCTTAAGGTTTGAAACCCTAATTCTCCAATTAGGGTTTCTACCCAGATGAGTTCGGCAGTAGCTGCAGCTATCGCTCTGTATTCTGCCTCGGTGCTAGATCTCGAGATTGTGGATTGCTTTTTAGTGCACCAAGAGATCGGATTTGGTCCCATGAACAAGCAGTAGCCAGAGGTCGATCTCCTATCATCTAGATCATTTGCCCAATCAGCATCACTGTAAGCATTTAGACTAATATCTTTATTAGCTTGTATTCTTAATCCATAGTCTTGTGTGCCTTGTAAATAACGTAAAATACGTTTCACGGCTTTCCAATGATCGCTTAAGGGGTTAGACATAAACTGGCAGACCTTATTCACACTAAAACTGATTTCAGGTCTAGTAATGGTTAAATACTGCAATGCTCCAACAATACTACGATATTGTTTGCAATTTTCTATAGTATCACCCTTGTATTTGGATAATCGTAAATTACTGATCATAGGAGTGCAGTAGGGTTTAGCTTTATCCATGTTTGCTCTGACAAGAATATCTGATATATATTTCTTTTGTGAAAGAAAAATTTCTGATTCTGATTTTCTTTGAACCTGAATACCCAGAAAATAATCCACTTCACCCATATCTTTTATGGCAAATGTTTGATCTAAATGAGTGATGACTTTCTCAATTTCTGTGTTGTTATTTCCAGTGATTAGAATGTCATCTACATATACAAGTATGTATATGGCACACTGGTTATTAAGTTTGATGTATAGAGAATTGTCAGATTTTGTTGCTTTGTATCCCAATGACTTCAGTGTCTCCTTTAATTTGATGTACCAGGCCCTAGATGCTTGCTTTAAACCATATATGGCCTTATGTAACTTGCAAACATAATTTTCCTTGCCTTGAATCTCATATCCCTTTGGCTGTTGCATATACACATCCTCATATAACTCTCCATTTAAAAAGGCATTGCAGACATCCATTTGCCTTATATTCCAACCTTTGTGTAGAGCTAAGGTTAAAACAATTTTGATTGTAGTTGGCTTGACCACTGGAGAGAATGTTTGATCAAAATCAAAACCATATTGTTGTGTGAACCCCCTTGCAACTAACCTGGCCTTATGTTTAGAAATTCTTCCATTAGCATCTCTTTTAAGCTTGAATATCCACTTGCATCCCACAATGTTTTTATCCTTTGGTGCAGTGACAAGAGTCCATGTTTTGTTTTTAATCAGTGCCTCATATTCTTCATCCATAGCCTTCCTCCATGACTTACTTTTAATAGCTTGTTCATACATGGCTGGTTCAATTATATCGACAGTGTCATTAGCTGTGGCAGTATACACTTTTGGCTTGAAAATCCCACTTTTGGCTCTAGTAACCATATGATGTCTTGTCTGTGGTTCTTCTTTATCATTGTCTTTACTGTTTTCACTGTCTTCATTGTCTGCATCTGATGTATTGTTATCATAGCTGTTATGTGGTAGATCTTCATCAGTCATTGGTTCACTTGAACTGTATCCAGACCTAGTGCTGGATACAGTTGGAGTGGATGGTGTCTGATGCAATGATTCATCTCTGTGTGTTTGATGCAATAATCCATCTTCATTTGTTTGCACATTCCATTCAGACAAAGGTGGTAATGTCTGCATTGTATTTCTGCACTGATCCTTTGTTTGATTGAACTTATTTTTCTTGTCTGCAAAAGGAAAAACACATTCATTAAAAACAACATGTCTGGAAACAATTATCTTGCCCTTATTATCCATGCACTTGTATCCCTTTTGGTCTTTAGCATAACCTAGAAAAGTGCATGGACTTGATCTTAGGGTAAGTTTGTGATTGTTATAAGGTCTGAGGCATGGGAAACACAAGCGTCCAAATGTTCTTAGAATAGTATAGTCAGGTTTATTTCCAAAAATAACCTCATGTGGACTCTTGTATTTCAGCACTTTTGTAGGCATTTTATTAATTAAATAAACTGCTGTACAAAAAGCCTCATCCCAATATTTCATAGGCAAAGATGAATTAGATAACAGTGTTAAACCTGTTTCCACAATATGCCTATGTTTTCTTTCAACAATGCCATTTTGCTCAGATGTATAAGGGCAAGTTTTTCTATGTATTATGCCTTTTTGATTAAAATAATTTTTGAGTGGAAAAAATTCACTGCCCCCATCTGTCTGAACTATTTTAATGTTGCTGTTCAGTTGTCTCTCTATAAATTTTATGAACTGCAACATGACATTGTGTGTCTCAGATTTTGCTTTAAGAAAGAAAATCCAAGTGTATCTTGTGTAGGCATCAACAATGGATAAATAATACCTGTAACCTTGTCTAGAGTTCAATGGTGCAGGACCCCAAAGGTCTGCTGTAACCAACTCAAGTGGTTTAGAATAGACAGTTTCTGATCTGCCAAAAGGTAGCTTATGGCTTTTGCCAAGTTGACAATGAACACAAAAACTTGATATAGGTGAGTGTTTATATGCAATATTATTCTCCGTTAAAACTTTCAAAACCAAGTCATAACTGAGATGTCCTAACTTACAATGCCATATATCAAGATCATTCTTTATGCAGTCATTGTTTTTAGCCTTACCAGAATCATTTTCAACAATGTCATTATTAATTGGAATATTATCAACAATGTCAAAATACACGTTATTGTCATTAGTGAATTGGGACACACTGATTAAATTTTTCTTAACACTAGGAACTCTAAGTAGGTTGTTGAGGTAAAGTTTTCTTTTTCCCTTAACAACACCTGCCCCAATATGAGATATATTCATAGTTTCACCATTACAAGTATGAATAACTTGCGTACCTGAGTAGTTTTTATTGTCAAGATTGAGATTTTGAAGATTGTTAGTAATGTGATTGGTTGCCCCTGAATCTGGAAACCAATCTTCTGAATTGAAATCATCACCTTTGACAGAATCATCATTAATTGTGACTTGTGCTGTAGTATTATCACCACTTGACCTGGTTTGGTTGTTAGCTTGTGCCATGTTAATGTTTAGCCTGCCTTGACCTGATTGATTCTGTTGAGGATTATTAACATCTGAATTGAATCTTGAATAACATCTGTTAGCTGCATGGCCAGGCTTCTCACAAATTTTACACTTAACTCTGTTTGTATTGTTGAATCTGCCTCTTCCTCTGCCTCTGGGATTCTGATTCCCTCTCTGTCCTGATGCATTTCCTCTACCATAGCCAGGTATGTTTCTTGTCTGATTTTGATTTCTTGAACTTGAAGCCAAATTAATACTGTACTCATTATGTATAGCTTTCCTTTGTTCTACCCTGCCTTCATGGGCTAATAATGCCGAGCAAACTGTTTGAATGTCTGGTAGGGTAGGTTGTGTAGTAATAAATGTGACCAATGATTCATATTCCTCATCAAGACCATTAGTTAAGGTCAAGATTTGCTCACTGTCTGAAATATGATGCCCTACTGAATTCAGTTTGTCAACAAGAGATTTTACCTTAGCAATGTAGTCTCTCATGGTTAATTCTCCCTTTCTTGAATTCTGAAACTCCCTCCTGTAGTGCATTATTCTACCAGAAGACTGAGAATTGAAAATTTGTTAAATAGTATTCCAAATTTCATATGATGATTTACATCCTATTACTTGTGATAAGAGATTTGCACTTAAAGAAGATACCAGCCATGATGACAGTAAGTTGTCTTGTTTATGATGATGTATATAGGCTGGATTATTAACCATGCTTCCATCTTGACTTATAATCATTGCAGGTGGTGTGGATTTGGTTCCATTGATATAATCTTGAAGGTCGTAGCCCTTCAAGGCTGTCTCAACTTGGAATTTCCACAACAAATAGTTATCCTCATCCAATGGAATAGTAATTACCTGGCTTTTTGGTTTGACAAGAACTGGTGGCGGATTTGTGGGATCAGCTGTTACGTTTCTTGAGGTGGCAGAGGAATTATCAACACTTCCTCCAGTCATTCTTCAATACAAAACAGATCCAGAGATAAAAGATGAGTATATGGCATGGCTACTGCAAGAAAAGTGGCAGCCTGTACAGAAATGGTAAGAAAAATGCAGTGGTAATTCTTGTCTCTTTGAATAGATTCAAGAATTTCCAAAAAACTGCACTGAGGTCTATCAAAAGATGAGATTCACAATCTCTGATGATCAGAAACTGCTGCAGCCGCCTTGGATCTTGATTCTTGGCTTGGCAAGGCACAGTTTCGATGGGAACAGATGCTCAGACTGATCTGAGGGCTATCAAATGATGAGATTCACAATCTCTGATGATCAGAAACTGCTGCAGCCGCCTTGGATCTTGATTCTTGGCTTGGCAAGGCACAGTTTTGATGAAAACAGATGCTAGACTGATCGGAGAGGTATGATCTCCGATGATGATGCTAAAACTGAGGAGACTTAAAAATCATGCCCCTCTTATTAATGAGAAAGTAGAATATGATGCCGTTTGGCTGATTCTAGCTCTGATACCATATAAGAAATATGATTGAAATGTTTGTATAGATTTATCGTTGTTTCTGATATGTAAAATGTAACAGAGGATTTGTATTATCATCGAATAATCAAAAGTATACGGTTATAAGCTTTATATAGCTAAAAGAATAGAAGTTGGGCTAAAATACAATGCAGCCCATTTAAACATAAAATACATAGTATAGCAGCGGTCCAGTCCGTTAGTTCGGTTTGATAACTGAGGAGAAAGATCCAATATGTTAACACAAAATATTTAAAATTCCAAAGTCTTAAAATGTACATCGAGAAGCCTTTTTTCCCAATGAAAATGAATACGAGAATTCCAAAAATTTAATTTGACATGAAAAAGAATATGAGAAATAAAGGCTTAAGAGGAAATACAAACAGAAAGAATATTAGTTGTTAAAAATACTAAAACAGAAAATGCTAAGTCAAAACAGTGATAAATACATTTGTATTAAAGCAGAAATTTCCAAAACTCAATACCAGTAAATTCAACATGAGAAATTAAAAAGTCACAGCAGTTCAATAAGCATAATAATTTTAAACTAGCATGTAACAAATAGATGAATATGATCTACAAAAATAAAATGAAACAAGCATAGTGGTTCTTAATTTAAAAAGTATGTAAATAATATACTCACATCCACATGATCGTAACCATTAAAAAGAAAATGATAACCCTAACATAACAATTCATCAGTCATCAGTAATCGAAATCAGATGAAGGATGCTGGTTCTAATACTTGCAGTAATATTAATCCTCTGCCTGGTCATAAAGAACCAGCTGAATCACATTTTTATGATCCTTATATGGCAAAGAAAGACACACACATTGGCACTAGTCCTAATTCGAAAACTGCGGATCCAAATCAGATCATGACGAGATCTATGGCTTTAAATAACAAACTAAATGAGTCTCCCAATGTTGCGAAACATTTGTGTATGGAATATTAGGGATGCACATCAAGACATTAAGCTCGGTCTACGTAAGTTAATGATAAGGAAACACAACTTTAGAGCGATTGCCTTATTGGAAACAAAGTTAGATGAAGAGCTTACAAGATGGGATGCAAGGTATATTGACTCGAACTGGCTTCTTTTACATAATTTAAACGATGCAAATTATGGGAGAATACTACTCTTATATAACCCTACAATACATCAATTCTCCACTATAACATCATCTAGTCAGCACATACATTGTCACAATTTTCATATACCGTCATCAACATCTTATTGTTTTACTTTTATTTATGCACATAACACTAGCAATGCTAGGAATAGTCTTTTTCAAATGTTACCTTCATTAAGACAGCACACATCCGTGGATTATGTGTGGTGATTTTAATTCGTCACTTAAGCTTACTGACAGAGCTGGAGGTAATCCAGTTTCCTTGTTTGAAATTGGTCTCATAAATGTATCTATTTGTGATTCAGACTTAATTGAATTGAATTCATATGGTGTTGAGTTCACCTAGGATAATAGAAAAAGGGAGGGTATACGTACATTCTCAAAAAATAGATCATGCTTTTTGCAATAGTATTTCTTTAACTAAATGGCCTAGTGTAAGTAATGAACTACCTCCTCCTATATTATCAGATCACTCACCACAAATACTTCATTTAGGTGAGAACATTAATTTTAGAAGGCCAAGTTTTAAAAAAATTTAATGTTCGGATTAAAGACCTGAATTTCTTTGAAATTGTTAAGGAGGAATGGGAATCCCCCACTTTTCACTACAAGAAAAAACACTTTTCGCAACAGGCAAAATCTGTTGCAGTAGGCCTATTGCAACGGGCCAGCGCCCGTTTGTATAGCTGAAGTTGCTAAATGTCTGCAACAGTTTTCGCCCGTTGCAATAAGATGTTGCGGTATACTTTTTTGCAACGGACTTTTGCTGTTGCAACAGATCCTTTTGCAACAGTATATGCCCGTTGCAATAGATTCATAAATCTATAAAAAAAATACTACAGCTTATAGATATTATATATTAAATGTATTCATTTTAGTAATAGTGTATATCATAGAATGAAATAAACAGATAAAATTTTTATTTTAACAAAGTTTTAATAGTACAAACAATTGCAACAAAAATTTCTACAATTTTCATACACCATTCATGTATAACAATTTCTTCTCCCACACAACACATTTCTTTCGAATAGAGTATTTTCTAATCATATTTCTACTCTATCATACATATACTATAACAAGAAAATAAATATCATCGGTTCACTAGAACAAATTTGCAGTTCATGCTCCAAGTTTGTTGTCGATCATGAACATCCACATGACTATCCAAGAATATGTATGTCATTCTAGCAAGCATCGTCTATCCAAGAATATGACTATCCAGGAATATGTATGTCATTCCAACGAGTAGCCTTTTCTATTGCTGACCTGAAAGTACAAAACAATGGGTTAGTAAATTTTAATTTTTGATAATTAGTCTAAAATGAAATTTAAATTTTGATTATACTTTTTTTTTTGCTCAAGGAAATTTCTAACATTATGAGGAGCACAAAGGTGGAGAAAGAAGACGAGCACCGTCGATGCCATGATTACATAAAAGATGGATGAAGTTTTTTGCTTATTATCAAGTAACATTCTCTTTTCTTGTGAAAACTTGATTTACTTGCCATCCGCATTACAAATTTACCAAGCAAAAAAATTCTCAAAAACGTACCTTTAGGCTACTAGACAATTTTTCTGATTCTTCTTTAGCAACAACCAATTCTCCTTCCAACCGCTCCTACCAAAATAAACCAACAACCAAAGAAGAATAAATATAATACACATATAACAAACTTCAACACTAGACTGCTAAAAGGTAGGTTCAATAATGACGTGCATAAATGGTAATATAGTTCGTACAAATACAGTAGTTGTGTTTATACACAACCCAAGTAATTAAGGATTGGTTCATTAATACAAGTGACTGAATGGCCTGCCTATATCAACAGTATCTATACTTAACTGGATAAGTAAAGGGCAATGACCATTTGCAAAGCTGGATAAAACATTGACTTTCAAGAAAGGAATTATATTGCATCGATTTCTTTCATAAATTATTCATAAAACTACTGGATTGTTTCCTAAACAATCCAGATTAATGAGGTTAACCACAATCCATTAGGAACATATGTTTGGTTTGACTATCAGATCGGGAGTTGGCCTGGTTTTAATCTTTGGAACCTTATTTGGTTTGAGTGAAACTAACTTACAATATTAGAAACAAATATTAGAGTTACCTTTAGCTCAGTTATTATACGAATAAGCATTGGAGAAGCTGAATTAGCAAGGAGAACAATAAGACTCAAAACGAACATGCCCCTTTATCAAGAAGAATGCCATACAAAATGGGACCCGCAATGGAAGGAATGAAAGTACATGTAATCATGCCAGTGAATGTGACAAATAAAGCTACTCTAATGATCTTCTGAGAAACTGGTAGTCTATTTCGAGTCCGAGAAAAAACATTAAAAAAGTACTGCCTATCGTTGCCATGCTAATTAGATGTTCATCGATGTCTATTCTATACAACCTTTTAAATGCCGATATTTGGCTTAAGCAACTTCGACCAACTAACAATCCAGCCTGCATGTAATGAATCTCAATAGCATAAATGTTTCAATAGACATACAATTATACAAATGTATATGTGTCTGTACTGTAATACAGAGCTCTATATAATCATATCACAAAGCAGGGCAACTGATTTAAAAAAAAGGAGCAGAAATTGTCTGGAATTGGCCCAATTTATAACATCAATAAAAAACAGATGAAAGCCAACTGTTATAGATAAATAAAAACACCATTTATCAACCCTTTGGAATTCTAATTGCAATCAAAATTGGACCTATTTAATAATAACATACCAACATTTGAGACACAGCGCTAGGTATACCAACACATTTCAAGGAAATGTGGAAGAATCTGGCTAGAGTGATAAGGACAATAATATCTGTAGTAACAGAAACAAAATCATCAAGCCCAACATCTCTTTCTAACTTTTTGCATACATCATTATTAGCCTAATCTGTTATATCAATAAGTGTTCTCTTAAACAGGGCCGGCCCTAAAGGTTTGATTGCCCTAGTCGAAATGAAAATTAATAATTTTTGTTGCCCTGCTTAATTTATTTTAATAAGCAAAATATATGAAATAAAAGATAAATACTGTTATTACGTTACAGAATACAAAATGTTTTCAACTAGTCATTTATATATTACATATGCAAAATGCCAAATGTGAACAAGATAAGCTCATACTGTTACTTCTCAACTGAAACAAAACTTGGTAATTCTATTAGCAATTTAATTAAGAAATCAAGTAGCAAAGAAAAGAAAAACTTCTATTTTCACTTCTTTTTCAACTTCAAGATACAGTGGAGTTGTTGTTCTATGATACTTCGCTTCAAACACTGCTATTTCCCAGTCAGTGCCTTGACATATAACAAGGCGAAGCAAGACAGTGAAGAATATTCAATAACTCATTTAATTTAGTTTTTTTCCACCAATAGCTTAAAGCAGGAACTATAAACCGTGGTCTATTATTTTTGGTTTCCAATGCAATACATATTAACAAGTTACAAAATAAATGATATAATTTCTTAATTATAAAAAACTTACGTTTAAATTAGCAATTGGCAAACCAGTAGAATAGCCCTTAGTTGACAGGGGCAACAACTGACTGGAAGTCAAAATTAGGGCAAAGTAGAACTGTGTTGTTCTTAGCAGCACGAAAAAAAATAAGCATGTAATTGAAGAGGAAGTATTACTGTGGTACCCATAGAAGTAGAAGGGTTTCATTTTAGCTATCGATTGCAATCCTAATTGATGTTTCTGGCAGCTCCGTTCGAGACAGTGTGACCTGGGCCAGCTGACGCAGTGGATGGAAAGGAGACTGCGGTGGAGGTACTGTTGGCAGATTTCGCATAAGATCTGGGAAGTCAGAGCAGACGAAATCAAGAAACGCGATTTCCCTTTTTCAATTTTCCGTTGCCCCATCGCTAATGTTGCCCTAGGCGGTCGGCTCTCTCGCCTATGCTTGGGGCCGGGCCTGCTCTTAAAAAAGGTACTAGAACTCACCACCTGAAACAGAAACCCTGACTGGAACGAATGGGAGGCGGAAGCAGAGACGGAGGAGTAGGAGGCTGATGTGGAGGCGCAGCGGAGATGCAAGAGTGGCAGCGACAAAATAAGCGAAGGGAAATGGCAGATCTAACTGGCTGCCATTAAATCGTGCGATTGAGCTTTGTTTGAACTGTAAACTATGTGGTTAGATTTAGGGTTTTTTGATTTGGGACTTAAGTATGGTGTTTGTTTACTGTAGGTTGCTTTTAGGCGGAACTTCAAAAAAAATTTTACTAGCAAGGGCGCGAGGACGAAAAATGAACGCGGGGAGATTGAAAATTTTATGCGCTTATTGCAAGGGACCCCATATATCATGTGTTAAATACTCTTTATTGAAGTGTTAAAAAATACAAGTTGTTAAATATTATTTATTGTAAAGTTGCAAAATTATAAAATATGTTAAAAGACGGGTTTTGAAGCTCATAGATAATCTATAATATTTTGTTATACAAAATTATAAAATTCGCTGCTAGTTGAGAAACACAATTATAAATCCGTAAAAGTATAAAAATATGTTTATTATTTACTAGTTATTAATTATAATTTCAAATATAAAGTATTTTATATAATTATCGACTATTACAATTAAATAATAAATATTAAATACTAAATATGATTATAAAATATAAAATAGTAACTATTGCTTCTTAATTATTAATATTGCTTATTAATTATAAATTATTAAATATTTGTCTTAATTATTAGTTCTTAATTATTTGTCTTATGTTTATTATCAATTATTAAATATAAAATTTATAAACTATTAATTAATAGTTGTGAATATTACTTATTAAATATTAATTATTTAACTGTAATTATTAAAAGATAAATTCTTGTTTATTGTTTATTAACCATGATAAATTATTTAAAATTAATTATTAAAAGTTAATCATGAAAAGCTGATACCTATTTTTAATTGTATGTTTTTCGCAACTGGCTTAACCAGTTGTAAAAAATTACAGTTATTGCAAGTGGCGAAAATTGTTGCTAAAGATATTTATTCGCAACTGGCTTGGAAGCGCAGTTGCAAATAATATGTATGTTGCAACGGTTATGAAAGTATAGTTGCTAAAAGTATGTTTTTGCAACAGGAACGGAAACATGGTTGCTAAAAATACGCTTTTTGCAACAGGAAGAAAAAGCCTGTTGCTAAATCTTATATATTGCAACTGCTACAATAGGTCAGTTGCTAAATATCATTTACCGCAACTGGCATGTGTTGCCTGTTGCAAATAGCTAGTTGCAATAGGGTATTTTTCTTGTAGTGTTTGGGAATTCTATAGTTATCTTATACAAAAAGCTCAAGGCCCAGAAAAATGTTTTAAAAATTTGGGCTAGTAATAAATATGGTAGTGACAGTGGCCAATCTAAGTATTGGATGAAACAGATTAAGAATATTCAAATTCAGATGAACAATAATCCTAGCAATGCCACCCTGACTCCTTTGGAAACCCTATACTCTAACAACCTTCGTGAAGCTCTTCTTCATGATTCTTATATGAGTAAGCAGAAATCAAGGATCAGATAGGCAGAAGAGGGTGGCAGAAATACTACATATTTTCTTGCAGTTTTAAAAGCGAAGTATAATAGGGAGAACATACACTTTGTTTCTGATCAAGAAGGGCAGGCATATACTACGCAAACTGATATTCAAAACACTTTTGTAAAATACTTGGCTGATTTATTTGGAAATGTTAACAATTTTGAGCCTATCATAGAGTATATTGATCTGATGCTACTTCCGCAGCTCAATAATGATCAAATTGACAGTCTGCGTTCTCCCATTACTAATGATGAAATCAAAACTGCTATGTTTTCGCGAAATAAAAATTCTTGTGGCAGTCCCAATGATTTTAATGCCTTTTTCTTTCAGAGCTGTTGGAAAATTGTAAATTTTGACGTGTGCTAGGACATTCAACAGTTCTTTAAAAAAGGAGATGTACTTGGGTCTTTTAATAAGACTGTGATAGCTTTAATAGCCAAAACTAAAAATGCATGCTCTGTTAATACTTAACGTCAAATATCCTGTTGCAATGCTATTTACAAATGCACCACTAAAACTTTGGCTACTCGACTGAAAAATGTTTTGCACTCCACTACCTCAACCAATCAAACAACATTTCTTGAAGGAATAGTCTTGATAACATTTTGTTAGCTCATGAGCTTCTCAAAGGTTATAAAAATAAACATACATTACCGCGTATGATGCTCAAGCTTAATATAAGAAAGGCTTTTGACACAATATAATGGACCTCTATTATTAGAATCTTAAGCTACATGAAGTTTTCTCATTGTTTTAATGCATGGATATCCTCGTGCATAAGTACTGCTCACTTTTCGGTTAATGTTAATGGATCCCCTTTTGGGTTTTTCAAAAGTAAATAGGGTATCAGGCAGGGTGACCCGATATCATCTTATCTTTCCATTTTAGTTATGAAAAACTGATGCAGCGGATTAATAGGTTTTTCAAATTGATATTCAAAAATTAGAGAAACCATTGATTTCCCGATACACTGATGAATCTGAGGTGGTTCGATGCGATAGAACAAGATAATCCCCATTTCCGTTGATCGGAATCGATGCCGGAAAGGTACGAAGAACTGTGATCTTGATGAACCCGAGATAAACAGTTAACATAATTTCCATTGATCTCGAAGATGCCAGAAACGTGATCACCAACTATTTGTTGATCACACTTGATATCAGAAAGATAACCTTCCATGTCGTTAATCCGCAAAGGATGCCACAATTGGGTAAAGGAGAAACAAAGCTCCAACAATGGAGGATGCCAATATTCAATTTCAAGATTCAACTCTATTTAACAACCCACACACCCCGCCTAATTATAGGCTTTATACACACATAAGGCGGAACTGGTAACAATAAAGAAAGGAAACTGGGGCTAACAATCCTAACCAAAAGTAAAACAACAATACCAAGAAATAAAAGAACATCGATAGCGCAATACTTCAGAAGCTATAATGACTAAAACCCTGGAGGCCGAAACACTCTTATAGAAGCATAAAATGACATAAAGGCCGGAACCCTAGATACTGAGACTTCCTCTCAGAAGTATTTACTCTTGGTGTTGACTGGCACACGAAAGTTTGACTAATAACTCGAAAGTAGGATTCCATCCGGAAGCTTTATTGGTAACCCGAAAGACTTATTAACAGAAATGAAGCAAATGCAATACTTGCAGAAGTTAGAAGCACTTTAACTGGTGGAAACCTAAAGCCGAAAGGTTTTATTATAAACTGATAGTAGAAAGAAGACGAGACCCCGGCCGGTTAGAAGTAGCCGAGACCCCTGCCGGTTAGAAGAAGTCGAGACATCTGCCGGTTAGAAGAAACATCCCCGTTCGTGATAGAAGTCGAGCGACCTGTCGTTCCAATACCCATAATGCAGTTTTGAGTCTCAGAAAAACTATTTTCCGAACCGTTACATTCCTGTGCTGCATTATCCTCCCCGGGTTTGAAAGAACTCATCCTCAAATTGGGCGGAACTTCTTCAATCGGATCTTCTTCATAATATGGTATCAAACGCTTAATGTTGAAAATATCAAAAGTACGAATATGGCTTGGTAATTTCAAATGACAAGCATTCAGATTGATCTTGTCAATAATTTCGAAAGGTCCAATCTTTTTGGAAGCTAATTTATTGTGTGTTCTGAAATTCAACATGTCTTCGTTTCATATCAGCAAATTGTTTGTATTTTTTACTATTTTCGACTAATCGTTTCTGGACCACACAATGGAGTTCCTGTTGCTCTATGACAAGGTCAATGACTTTTCCCTGTATTTTACCTTGACGAGTAAATGGAATTAGATCCAACAGCACCTTAGGTGCCTACGATACACAATTTTGAATGGACTAAATTCAGTGTTTCGATTGACGGCATGATTGTGTGCAAATTCAGCCTGACACAATTTAGAATTCCAACTTTTCGAATTGTCTTGAACAAGACTTCTTAGCAGGTTTCCTAATGATTTGTTTACCACCTCGGTATGTCCATCCATTTGCGGATGATAGGTGCTACTGAAATTCAATTTTGATCCCACAGTTTTCCATGAACTTAGCCAGAAATGACTTAAAAACCGAGTATCACGATCTGAAACAATTTAACTTGGTAGTTCATGCAGTCAGTATACTTCTCGAAAGTATAGTTGTGCTACTTTGACCACGTCTATCATTTTCTTGCAAGAAATGAAATGAACCATCTTAGAGAAACGATCAACGACTACATAGATTGAATCATTGCCTCTCCGTGATCATGGTAAACCTAAAACAAAGTCCATACTTACATCAACCCATGGTTTGGAAGGAACTGGCAATGACATATACAATCTAGCATTAGTTGCAGTCCCCCTTGACACTTGACAAATTTGAAATCTTTATATGAACGTTTTAACTTCTCTTCACATTGATGGCCAAAAATAAGAATCCACCATCAATCGTAAAGTACAGCCTTTGCCAACATAACCTTCATTGTGTAATTCTTGGATAATCTTCCTTCGTAGACTACAGTTTGGAACACATAACTGGTTCCCTTTAAAAAGAAAACCATCTTTTACTGAAAAAGTTGTCACTTCACCATTCTTGACTCTTTCTAGAATTTTTGAAAAGTAAGGATCTGTAGTCAACAATTTTGCAATTAAGTAGAATCCTAATATTTCAATTTTCATGGTGGTCAAAAGATTGTTTAGTCGGTTTTATGCATCTGCTACTTTGTTTATTACCCCTGACTTATGCTTTGCAACAAACGTGAACAGTTGTAAGTAGGCAATCCATGATGCATGTCTAGCGGCTACTTTGTCTTTCCCTTGGATACGTTTCAACGCTTCATGATCCATGTAAAAGCGAATTCTTTATGGAAAAGATAATGTCTTCAATGCTTTACAGTTTAGACTATAGGATAGAATTCCTGGGCTATAGCATAGAATTCAACATCATAAGTGTTTTATCAGATCTTCGCTCCTGACAATTTCTCACTGGAGTAAGTAATAGGCCTTCCATTTTGACTTAACACTCCTTTAATTCCAACTTTAGAAGCATCAGTATGAAGTTCGAAAGTTAAACGAAAATTTGGAAGCACTAGAATAGGCGCTATTGTCAACAGTTGTTTGATTTGTTCAAAAGCATGCTCACCGCCTTCTGTCCAAACAAATTGTTTTCTTTTCATGTAATCCGTCATTGTTGCCATAATGCTACTGAAGTGTGGAATGAATCGTTTGTAAAAGGACGCCAAACCATGAAAACTCCACACTTCCGTAATTGTCTTCGGTTGTGGCCAATCTCTGATTGCCATTACTTTACTTTGGTCAACCTGTAAACCTTCTTTGGAAACAACATACCCTAAAAATAGTACACTTGAAGTCATGAACGTACATTTCTTCGTCGCAACATAGAATTGTTCCTGTCGTAAAATGATCAAAACTGCACGTTGATGTTGTAGATGTTCTTCCGTACTGGCACTGTATATAAGTATGTCATCGAAGTAAACAACCATAAACTTGCCAATATATGGTTTGAAAATTTGATTCATCAGTCTCATGAAGGTGCTTGGCGCATTTGACAAACTGAAAGGCATGACGAGCCATTCATACAACCCTTCACGAGTTTTGAAAGAAGCCTTCCACTCATCACCTGGTCGAATTCTGATTTGATGATATCCACTCTTTATATCAATCTTTGAAAAGATAACTGTGACGACCGCCCATAACCCCCGCACTAAACAAGAGGAATAATGCACTGAAAGGTGTGCCAGGCTGCTATGGACGATCATCAGAGTAGGTAAACACATCGAAACCTGTCGTAGAACTCACATCGCAAGGATAAAATATAATAGAGCATATACAACAGGTAATAGTAATGAGGTATCATATAGCAAACTTTTGAAACTTTCTCAACATCCAGAAAAATTATCCAACTGATATCAAAGTTTGTACATAAGGCCTCACTACAACCCTCAAAGCACTCAAACAGCGGAAACAGAAATACTAGATAGTAATAAAACTGATACGCCATCCTCCTGCTCGTCATCGCTCTGCTTCCTCGTCTCACTAAGCTCCATTACCTGTAACCTGCTACTTAGTCTGCCCATCCACAACCGGATGAACAGCCCAAGGTAATAAGAGGAGACATAAAACCTTGGGTCAGACAATAGTCTTAGTGAGCGATAAAACAGATAACAAACTTCAACAAGAAAGTATATGAGAATGGGTAAATGAAAAACTTATCTACCCACAACACCAGAGAAGAACTCATCCTTATCTTCCCCACATCGGACAGTGATAGCCTTTACGACAAGCATTTCAACCATTCATCCATAGAAATCAGAACACCCATCCAATCATAGAAAACACACATGACATCCAGATAAGTCTCACGCAGACAACCCTAATCGAGTTTAACATTCCTCAAGTACTCTCGCCAGAGGCCTAGACCAATATCACTTAAGCACTCAAAGAACGTCTCCCTCGACTTTGGATAATCTATGTGAGATAGTACAAACAGAACAACTAATCATCCATGACCGACTCTGGCTATCACTGTCAATCCTGCTTCGAAACCATCGTTATCGTATGACTAGCCCATATTGCCATCCGTCAAGGGCCATACTAGAAACCCCGGTTCTAGCGAAACTCCATACACCATACAACGAAATGTATTCTAGGCCATACAACGAAACCGAGGGTATTCGACCATACAACGAAATCGTATAACCCTTGCTCTGAGGCCGCTAAAACCTGTGATAACGATAATCTCTCGGCCTTCGCATCTCCAATCGCTATCAATCGCGACTGTTCACCAACTCAGGACACTTTAGAGTTGTCATGCTCAGAACACCATAGAGCAATCCTCATCACCCAACTCAAGACACTTTAGAGTTGTCACTACATTCGTTGATCCACCTTGATCAACGAACACATTCACCACTTCGAGCCTTCCTACTTGAACCACCTCGAAGTTAGCACTACCTTTGATCCGAAGTAAGCATCAATCATAAGGATCAAAACAATCCATAGCATCATATCAACTTGCTAGAGAAAGCAAACGACAGCACATAGGCCATTCACCACAGCATTAAAAAGCGCTGCTGAAATCCCCTCCATTTTTAACCAACCAGGGTAGGACCGACCCGACCAACTCCAGGACCGACCCGCCTCCATGCATCCTTGGACCGACCCACCCCCTTGGGACCGACCAGAATATGCTTCCACCTAACGACCAAGATTTACCCCATCTGACCGACCAGCTCCTCTAGAGCGACCAGCTCTTGAGCGACCAAGATTCCAGAGCCACCAGGATTCCAGAGCGACCAGGATTCCAGAGCAACCATAATTCCAGAACGACCAGGATTCTAGAGCGACCAGCTTCTCCAGAGCGACCCGCCTCCATGCAGCTTTGGATCAACTCGACCTCCTTGCAACTTTGGATCGACTCGACCTCCTTGCAGCTTTGGATCGACTCGACCCCATTGGGACCGACCAGCTTTGGATCGACCCCGTCAAGACCGACCAGGTTTTGCTCCACCTGACCGACCAGCTCCTTCAGAGCGACCAGGATTTGCTTCCCGTAAAACCAACCAGAATGCCACCATCTGAAACCGACCAGGATACCACCATCTGAAACCGACTAGAAACACTTCTGCTCCTTCTGGACCGACCAGCTTAAACCGACCAGCTCCCTGACTTGCTTCCCAAGTCATACTATGACCGACCACCTCATTCCAGACCGACCCGACCAACTCCAGGACGACCAGAATCCTGCACATCTCCAAATCGACTCCGATTTCGACCAAAACTTCGCCAAACGACGAATCCGACGAAACCAGCTTATCTGATTCATCCAAACGCAATCACAAACATGTTATGCAACCAACAATATCATCAATCTAACAATTTCCATCAAAACACATAAATTTCCCAAAACATGATAAGTGAATCATGTGAACATAAAAACGGATCTAACTTGCATAATCTTGAGAAAAATCATAAAATTAACCATTTAAATTATCTAGATCAGATCCTAAGGTGATTCATATATAAAATGGACTTAGCATGGTGTGGATCTAAGGAAAATAACATGGGAATGATGAAATTAACATCCTAAAACCCATATACTTGCATGAATCCGAATGAGAGATGTAAATCACTCACCAATTCTTCAAATCGATGCAAAAACAATGAAAAAGCAATCCGGACAGCGAACACTTCGAATCAAACTCCTCAATCCGATGAATTCGCCCTTGAAACGATGTAGATCTAGCCTCTTATGGTGTAGATCTTCGATTTCCCTCCTTGGATTTTGGAATTTTAATGGTGGAAAGATGTTAGAGGAAGAAGGAGATCAAAGCCTCCCCATAAGAGAATGGAAAATGCCAACCTTTCTCCATATCCCTTACCCCCTATTTATAGCCTCCACAAACCTCCTAATGGGCCTTCTCCAAATCAGCCCATTAGCCTTCCAAAACCTGAACAGCCAACTGAAAAACCTTAAAACAACGATTTCTCCCAAACCGCTAAACCAAATCCTTAATGTAACCACTCTACGGAAAGGAAATCATCAATTCCTTTCCAATGGCACAGGTCTCACCCTCTGATTCGACCTAAGTCAAAAGTTATGCCCAGTACAAGATTGACAGGGAAAAATGGTCACAAACAAAATCGGTAAAAATTATGGATATGTCACACATCCCCATAAGCAAAATTTTAAAAGATGAGAATGATCCAGCCCTCGGAGGATAAAATAAAAATATTTTACGATTTTCCGTTACGTAAAATGCGGGCTGTAACATTCTCCCCTCCTTGAGAATTTCGCCCCCGAAATTCCAAGCAAACACAAGCAACCACAACAATTCCGCATGCCTATCATCCATGTGAAGCCAATTCTATCATCCAAACTAGCAACCATCAATCCATGCATCCATAGCCTTATCCTAGCACGCGGAATTCTATCAACAACATGACCGTATACCTCCTAAGATATTTCGTGTTGTTCCTCTCAAACACGAAGCAGCTTTCGAGGTCTCGTAACTACGGACTCAACTTCTAGGTTTTATACTACCCTGGAGAAACCACCCCATTCGGAAATACTCCTCCGAATGAATCCTTTCTCCAAAAGATCGCGAACTTGCACCTCTAACTCCTGCTATTCCTTAGGCGCCATCTGCCTAAGAGGTAAAACGATAGACCTAGCCCCCTCGATCAAAACGATCCTAAACTCATCTCACGATGCGGCGGCAACCCTTTGACCTTGTCAAAGACATCTACATACTCATTAGCGATCAGCACTGATGATGGGTCTTCCTGTGAAATCCCAAGCGAATATAGATAACTCACGAAGACCCCGTCTTCGTGCTTACATCTAATCAACACCTTTCGCCCTTCCACATCCCCGACCCTCACCTCTAGCTTCTCGCAATTCACCCTTGCCGCATACTTCTTGAGCCAAACTATGCCCAAGATGATCCCAAATCCAGCGGAGATCATCGCAAAAACAACCATGACTCGACAAAGCAAGAGCATGCCAAACATACACAAACTAGACAAACCCTCAGCTGGATTGGCCTATCACGCATCTCGGGTTTCAAACCCAAGCGACACACATGCTCATAACGAACAAATGAGCGCAAAGCTGCAGTGTCGAACAACACTCGAACTGAAACACTTTTAACGGAAAGAGTACCTTGCACCACGACACCCTTTCCTTTCTCTTCAACAGTCGGACGCCTCGAAGAAGACGGCACGGCTTCCAAAGCATAAGCCTTCACGATCTGGTTTCCCTTAGCTACTTCCGGACAATCTTTCTTCTCATGTCCAGACTTTCCACACTTGAAGCACTTCTTCTTAGCCTTGGGATTCTTGCACTCGTTAGCAAAATGGCCTTTGTGCCAGCAGTTATAGCAAGTCACTTCACCCTTTTGCTTCTTCTGTCCACTTTCCCCTTCCTGTTGTTGCTGCCTCTTCTTCTTATTGTTATTACCACCCGGCTGTGGTTTTTGATCTCCTTTAGTTGCAGCGACAACATTTGCTTCCTTGGGAAACAAGCTTTCATGGCGAATAGCTTTTTCCACAATCTTCTCAAATGAATCATCAAGATGGTCCACCAGTGGCTTCCCAATATAAGCATCCAAACCCAAGACAAACTTCTCGTTCTTTTGATAGGGTGTATCAATGTATGAATGAGCATATCTAGACAAAGCCTCAAAATCAGAAATATAGTCAAGAACTGATCTGCCATTCTGCTTCAACTCTACGAACTTCTTGAAGAGGACAGACTTCTAAGCAGTGGAGATAAACTTTGCTTCAAACTTAGCTTGGAATTGCTCCCATGAAATCTCCTCTTCCGGAGTCTCGAGTATAACGGAATTCCACCATTCCATGGCTCTACTCTGAAGCTGCCTTGATGCAAGCTTTCTCTTCATTGCATCCTCAATACCTAAGTCTCCAAAGATTCGAACACATGAATCCATCCATCTCTGAACCTCTTCAGCTGGTTCAGTTCCCTTGAATGGTTTCCCCCTAGAGATATAAAGTCCTTGCACATCTTTGCAAAATCTATTCTAGGAACTCGCACCCCTACATCTACCGTAGCCGCCACTGGAGCGGGTACCCTTCGCATAATTGCTTCTGCCATGGCTTCAAACATGGCCGGGTAATCTGGTTCACCACCATTTCCCCCTCCAGTATTAGCTCCCCTAGCAGCGTGTCTTGATGGTCGTCTACTCATTCTAAATCTGCAATTTAGAATAATTAGCCACTGCCAAGAAAACCGCTAAAGAGATACAACCGCTACTACTATATATACTAATATATATAGTAAACATCCAACTGAAATCTACAAATACGTCTCTCATACGTAATTACGTCTTCGAACTTTGGCCAAAATTGTTGACCAGAGCTCTGATACCAAATGTGACGACCGCCCATAACCCCCGCACTAAACAAGAGGAATAATGCACTGAAAGGTGTGCCAGGCTGCTATGGACGATCATCTGAGTAGGTAAACACATCGAAACCTATCGTAGAACTCACAGCGCAAGGATAAAATATAATAGAGCATATACAACAGGTAATAGTAATGAGGTATCATATAGCAAACTTTAGAAACTTTCTCAACATCCAGAAAAATTATCCAACTGATATCAAAGTTTGTACATAAGGCCTCACTACAACCCTCAAAGCACTCAAACAGCGGAAACAGAAATACTAGATAGTAATAAAAATGATACGCCAGCCTCCTGCTCGTCATCGCTCTGCTTCCTCGTCTCACTAAGCTCCATTACCTGTAACCTGCTACTTAGTCTGCCCATCCACAACCGGATGAACAGCCCAAGGTAATAAGAGGAGACATAAAACCTTGAGTCAGACAATAGTCTTAGTGAGCGATAAAACAGCTAACAAACTTCAACAAGAAAGTATATGAGAATGGGTAAATGAAAAACTTATCTACCCACAACACCAGAGAAGAACTCATCCTTATCTTCCCCACATCGGACAGTGATAGCCTTTACGACAAGCATTTCAACCATTCATCCATAGAAATCAGAACACCCATCCAATCATAGAAAACACACATGACATCCAGATAAGTCTCACGCAGACAGCCCTAATCAAGTTTAACATTCCTCAAGTACTCTTGCCAGAGGCCTAGACCAATATCACTTAAGCACTCAAAGAACGTCTCCCTCGACTTTGGATAATCTATGTGAGATAGTACACACAGAACAACTAATCATCCATGACCGACTCTGGCTATCACTGCCAATCCTGCTTCGAAACCATCGTTATCGTATGACTAGCCCATATTGCCATCCGTCAAGGGCCATACTAGAAACCCCGGTTCTAGCGAAACTCCATACACCATACAACGAAATGTATTCTTGGCCATACAACGAAACCGAGGGTATTCGACCATACAACGAAATCGTATAACCCTTGCTCTGAGGCCGCTAGAACCCGTGATAACGATAATCTCTCGGCCTTCGCATCTCCAATCGCTATCAATCGCGACTGTTCACCAACTCAGGACACTTTAGAGTTGTCATGCTCAGAACACCATAGAGCAATCCTCATCACCCAACTCAAGACACTTTAGAGTTGTCACTACATTCGTTGATCCACCTTGATCAACGAACACATTCACCACTTCGAGCCTTCCTACTTGAACCACCTCGAAGTTAGCACTACCTTTGATCCGAAGTAAGCATCAATCATAAGGATCAAAACAATCCATAGCATCATATCAACTTGCTAGAGAAAGCAAACGACAGCACATAGGCCATTCACCACAGCATTAAAAAGCGCTGCTGAAATCCCCTCCATTTTTAACCAACCAGGGTAGGACCGACCCGACCAACTCCAGGACCGACCCGCCTCCCTGCATCCTTGGACCGACCCACCCCCTTGGGACCGACCAGAATATGCTTCCACCTGACGACCAAGAATTACCCCATCTGACCGACCAGCTCCTCTAGAGCGACCAGCTCTTGAGCGACCAAGATTCTAGAGCCACTAGGATTCCAGAGCGACCAGGATTCCAGAGCAACCATAATTCCAGAACGACCAGGATTCTAGAGCGACCAGCTTCTCCAGAGCGACCCGCCTCCATGCAGCTTTGGATCAACTCGAACTCCTTGCAGCTTTGGATCAACTCGACCTCCTTGCAGCTTTGGATCGACTCGACCTCCTTGCAGCTTTGGATCGACTCGACCCCATTGGGACCGACCAGCTTTGGATCGACCCCGTCAAGACCGACCATGTTTTGCTCCACCTGACCGACTAGCTCCTTCAGAGCGACCAGGATTTGCTTCCAGTAAAACCAACCAGAATGCCACCATCTGAAACCGACCAGGATGCCACCATCTGAAACCGACTAGAAACACTTCTGCTCCTTCTGGACCGACTAGCTTAAACCGACCAGCTCCCTGACTTGCTTCCCAAGCCATACTATGACCGACCACCTCATTCCAGACCGACCCGACCAACTCCAGGACGACCAGAAACCTGCACATCTCCAAATCGACTCCAATTTCGACCAAAACTTCGCCAAACGACGAATCCGACGAAACCAGCTTATCCGATTCATCCAAACGCAATCACAAACATGTTATGCAATCAACAATATCATCAATCTAACAATTTCCATCAAAACACATAAATTTCCCAAAACATGATAAGTGAATCATGTGAACATAAAAACGGATCTAACTTGCATAATCTTGAGAAAAATCATAAAATTAACCATTTAAATTATTTAGATCAGATCCTAAGGTGATTCATATATAAAATGGACTTAGCATGGTGTGGATCTAAGGAAAATAACATGGGAATGATGAAATTAACATCCTAAAACCCATATACTTGCATGAATCCGAATGAGAGATGTAAATCACTCACCAATTCTTCAAATCGATGCAAAAACAATGAAAAAGCAATCCAGACAGCGAACACTTCGAATCAAACTCCTCAATCCGATGAATTCGCCCTTGAAACAATGTAGATCTAGCCTCTTATGGTGTAGATCTTCGATTTCCCTCCTTGGATTTTGGAATTTTAATGGTGGAAAGATGTTAGAGGAAGAAGGAGATCAAAGCCTCCCCATAAGAGAATGGAAAATGCCAACCTTTCTCCATATCCCTTACCCCCTATTTATAGCCTCCACCAACCTCCTAATGGGCCTTCTCCAAATCAGCCCATTAGCCTTCCAAAACCTGAACAGCCAACTGAAAAACCTTAAAACAGCGATTTCTCCCAAACCGCTGAACCAAATCCTTAATGTAACCACTCTACGGAAAGGGAATCATCAATTCCTTTCCAATGGCACAGGTCTCACCCTCTGATTCGACCTGAGTCAAAAGTTATGCCCAGTACAAGATTGACAGGGAAAAATGGTCACAAACAAAATCGGTAAAAATTATGGATATGTCACACATCCCCATAAGCAACATTTTAAAAGATGAGAATGATCCAGCCCTCAGAGGATAAAATAAAAATATTTTACGATTTTCCGATACGTAAAATGCGGGCTGTTACAATAACTGACCCACTAATCTGATCTAGCAAATCATCTAGTCATGGAATAGGGAAGCGCTATATCATTGTGATCTTGTTAAGAGCTCAATTGTCTGTACACATTCTCCATGAACCATACTTCTTTGGTACTAACAATGCTTGTACAACGCAAGGACTTAGGCTTTCTTGAACATGGCCTTGACTTAGCAATTCTCCACTTGTCATCGCAATTCTTCATGCTCTCTTGGACTCATTTGGTAATGCGGTTTATGTGGTAAAACAACACCAGTTCCAAATCCATCTGGTGGTGGATGTCTCTGAGCGGTGGTAATCCCTCAGGCAACTCTTTCGGAAACATAATGTCAAATTCACATGATTTTACTATCTCTGGAATTTTGTGCTTCATTTTAGAATTGAATCCCACTAGTAGATATATTTCACCATCTTCTTTCACTTCGTTGACAAAGTATTTTAATGAAAGCAAACTTACAGTTTCTGTCTTTTGATTAGACATTGCATCGCTTTGAGTTCGCCTCTTTGGAATTAGTGTGATCTTGGTACCATCGAATATGAAGTCATAGTTGTTGGTGAGTCCATCATGTTGCACGGCCCTATCATATTTCCATGGTCTCCCAACAAGAGATGGCATACATCCATATTCACAATGTCACATCAAATTTCATCTTTATATTTTAAGCCAATTGAAAAAGGAATAAAAATTCGTTTGGAAACTTTTACCTCTCCTCCTTTCTTCAACCATTCAAGCTTGTAAGGTCGACGATGTTTTCTGACTTGATTCCAAGCTTTTATACAGCCTCTTTTGAATTTATATTGTCACAACTCCCTGCGTCAATCACGAATCGACACACTTTTCCTAAAATAGTGCATGTGGACTGAAAAATGTTGCTTTGTAACCACTCAGATTCATCGTTTGACTTTGGCGTTAAGCAAGTTCCTTTAATCATTAGGTTATGTCCTTTTTCGCTAGCAACAATTTCTTCTGTTCCTTCATCAAATCGCGGCGGAGATGAATAATTTTCCACAACCTTTTCATTGCATTCTTCAATTCCCTCTGTGACCATAGTTTTTTTCTTTGGCTTTGTACATTCAGAACTTTTGTTACAAAATTCTTGGAAATTGAAACACTTCATGTTACCGCCTTCTTTTGTCTTGGTAGGATTTAGATTGGTAGGTTTACTAGTTGAAATACTACTACTAACTTTTTTGTTCTGTTGATTAGTGGTAGAGTAATTACCACTTCGTCCTCCCTGTTTTTCCTAAGCAAGTGTTCTCTGGTGTGCTTCAGCAATAGATTTCGGATCAAACATGTTCACCATGTCTTGTATCTGAACTCGAAGTCCTCCAATATATCTTGCGGTTAATTGTTCTTCAGTTTCTAAGATGTCATTTCGGGCAATCAAATGAAAAATTCCTCCGTGTAATCATTAACAGAACGTGTGCCTTGTCGCAAATTCTGCAATTATTGATACACTAACAACTGATAGGTATATGGTATGAGCGTAGCCCTCATTAATTTCTTCATCTTGTCCAACGTAACCACCTCTGACTTTCCCCTTCTTGATCGAGTCAATTTAGTTTGTTGACACCATGCCTTAGCTCTTCCTCTTATTTGTATAGACTAATAGTACTCGATGCTCTTCTGGAACTCCCTTGTAGTCAAGCATTTCTTCAACGTTAGAAAACTAATCCATAAATTCCTCAGCTTGCATACCACCCTAGAATTCTAGTATTTCCGTTCTCATTCCTAACTCCAATCGTCTTTCATTGACTAGAGTTTGAAGTTGCGATCTGCCGTCCTCAGATGTTGAGAATGATAACTAGCATGGTCTTTCTCCTCGCCAAACATATTTTTTGATGCAGGTGGAGTCTTTTGTCGTTGATTCTGATTCATGTCCAAATTCATTCTTTCCAATCATCCAATACCATCATCGATCTTGACGTTAAGACACTCTTTCATTTGATTTGCATCTTCTTGCCCATAAAAATCTTCAACATTACGACGTCAATGTGCTCGTCTCAGCGTCATTTTCAATTCGTAATGAGGATAATTGCTTTAGATGTTCTCTAAATTCAGTCATAGAATCAAACACGACTTTAAGAATCTCTTTAGCTGAATACCAAAAACTGACACAGTGGATCAATAGGTTTTTCGAATTGATATTCGAAAATTAGAAAAATGCTTGATTTCCCGATACACCGATGAACCTAAGGTGGTTCGATGTGGTAGAACAAGATAATTCCCACTTCTATTGATCGGAATCGATGCCGGAAAGGTACTAAGAACTGTGATCTCAACGAACTCGAGATAGATAGTTAACACAATTTCCGTTGATATCGAATGTGCCGGAAACGTGATCACCAACTCTCCGTTGATCACAGTTGATGCCAGAAAGATGATCTTCCAAGTCGTTGATCCATAAAGGATGTCGTAATTGGGTAAAGGAGAAACGAAGCTCCAATAATGGCGGACGCCAATATTCAATTTCAAAATTCAACTCCTTCTTACAATTCGCACACCCCGCCTATTTATAGGCTTTACACACACATAAGCCGAAACCAGTAACAGTAAAGAAAGGTAATCGGGATCAACAACCCGCACCAAAAGTAAAACAACAATACCCAGAAATAAAACAACAACGACAACACAATACTCCAGAAGCTACAATGACCGGAACCCCGGAGGCCGAAACACTCTTCCGGAAGCATAAAATGACATAATGACCGGAACCCCGGATACAGAGACGTCCTTTCATAAATGTTTAATCTGGTGTTAACCAGCACCCGAAAGTTTGACTAATAAGCAGAAAGTAGGATTTCATCGAAAAGCTTTATTAGTAGCATAAAAGACTTATTAACGGAAATGAAGTAAAGGAAATACTTGCGAAAGACGAACCACATTAACTAGCAGAAACCTAAAGCCGAAAGGTTTTGTTATAAACTGATAGTAGAAACAAGCCGAGACCCGACTGGTTAAAAGAAGCCGAGACCCCTACCGGTTAGAAGAAGCCGAGAGCCATGCCGTTTAGAAGAAATATCCCCGTTCTTGACAGAAGTCGAGAGGCCTGTCGTTTTGATAACCACAACACAGTTGTGGGTCTCGAAATGACTTTTTTCCGAACCGTTACAATCCTGTGCTGATTAACTCGTATAACAATTGACCTTACAGATAAGGAGCAATTTGTTGTTCACCTGAATTGTGAAGTTCCATGCATTACTTCTCTGATGTTTGCAGATGATCTCATCATTTTCTGCTAACTAGAAAGTAACACGCTTACAAATATTATGTGCATTCTTGACAAGTTCTATTGTATGACTGGGGTAAAAGTCAATATAGACAAATCTGAATTTCTTGATACTGGTGTCAGTGGTGAACGAATTGAAAGAATGCAACATGACTGATAGAAAAGAAGAATTGAGATAAAACAACAGTTTATTATTGGAGAATTGTAATACAGGATGATACAAATTGTGTAGTGGAGTCATTAATTTACAATAAAAGAAATAAATGTAAACAGGCTTGAATAATAGGCATGTGACCATTGCTTTGTGCAAATGGGCATGTGACCGCTATTTTGTTATAATAGGCATGTGACTGTTGCTTTGTTATAATCGACATGTGATCATTGCTTTGTTATAATAGGCATGTGACCGTTGCTTTCCTATTATTCTTTCTTTCCTTTATTACCTCCCCTCAAATTAGGGTTAGGGTTTGCAACCCTAATTTGCCATTTCGTGGACTAACGTTGGTAAAGAGTAAGCAATTTCAATCCTTCGTCATACTGGTGAAGATACATGTAAGATCCTGGATGAAAGTTCCATCTTGTACTTAGTATCTATTTATAACTCTTCAATTCCAAGTGCATCTCTGAATCTATGGGAATTTTTGGCTAAGAGTGATTTTGTAAGAATGTTGGCCCTTTGATAGTAAGCTGGAATATGATTCACTTGTAGATTTTTCTTTTAACTTGCTCTCGAACAAAATAGATATTGATTTCTATGTGTCTGGTTTGATTATGATGAATAGGACCTGTTATCATGTAGATTGTGCTCAAATTATCACACCAAATTATAGGATTTTTGTTACATGATAGTTTTAGCTCCTTTAACAATGATTATAGCCATAAAATTTCAGTTGTAGTACTAGCAAAACTCCTGTATTTCGCTTATGTGCTTGATCTCGAGATGGTTGTTTGCTTTTTAGAGCATTGAGAAATAAGACTTTCTCCTATATAAATGCAATAACCAGACATTGAGTTTCTATCATCTATGCCTGTAGCCCAGTCTGCATATGAATAAGCTATGATGTTTATGTCTTTGCTGCTTTTTAATGATAAGCCAAAGTTGATTGATGCTTTCAAGTTTCTAAGTATTCTTTTCATTGATGTCAAATGCTCACTTCTGGGTTCCTGCAAAATTTAAGATACTATGTTAACACTGAAATAAGTACCAGGTCATGTTATAGTAGTATATTGTAATGCGCCTACAACACTCCTACATTGTTTGATATTTGAGATAGCTTCCTCCCGTTCTTTGACAAGTGTTGGTTTGATATCATGGGAATTGGTTGGCCATTTGCTTCAATCATGTTTGTCTTGTTTAGAAGCTCTTTAATATACTTTCTTTAACAAAGATGAATTTCTTTACCTGATTTTCTTGTAACTTCTATTCCAAGGAAATAAGATAATTCACCCAAACCTTTTATTGAGAACTGATTATCCAAATAATCAGCCAATTTTTTGATTTCATTTTCATTGCTGCCTGTGATAATTAAATTATCCACATATATTAATATTTAAGTGGTAGATGATTCACTAATTTTTGTGAATAGGGATGTGACAGATCTGGTTGGTGAATAGCTTAGTGTTATCAAACTTTCCTTAAGTCTTTCAAACCATACTCTAGGTGCTTGCTTCAGACCATAAATTGCTTTATTCGGTTTAAATGCCAATGTTAGGTCTTATGTATAGCCTTGTGGTTGTTGCATGAATGTCTCTTCATGTAGATTCCCATTTAAGAATGCATTTTTGACATCTAACTGCTTGATTTTCCAATTATTTCTTAATGCTATAGTAAATATAAGTCTAATAGTTGAGGGTTTTACCACTAGTGAGAAAGCTCCATTATAATCGAAACCAAATTCTTGTGTGAATCCTTTTGCAACAAGTCTTGCTTTATATATATTAATGGATCCATCTGGATTCTTTTTCAGTCTGTAAACCCACTTGCATCCAATTATATTCTTGTTGTTTGGTGGACTCACTAGTTCCCATGTACAATTGTTCATCAGTGCTTGATATTCTTCATCCATTACCTTTCTCCATTCTTTATGTTTAACTGCTTGTTGATTAATATTTGTCCCTTCTTTAGTAAGGCCTGCAGTATAAGTCTTCGGTTTGAATATGCCTCTTTTTGATTTGGTTATCACTGGATGTCCAGTTTGATGCTGTGATGGTTGAGTTGGTGAGTTATTTTGTCTGCTGCTGGAGTTTTGATTGCCATCATTGCTGATTTCTTCCCTTATTTCTTCTGATTGTCTGCAACTTGAATCTGTAAGTGATTGAATGGCGTAACTAGTTTGCTCTGGCAGATAATCATTAGTTTCATTATCACAGTGGTGGCCTTTAGAGTTACTAGCAGCATTGTCACCATTCTCTTGATGTCATGTGTCAACAATGTTGTGTAGATCAAGTATAGTAACCTTTGGATTATATATTTTGGTTGTGGTTTGCATATCTGATCTGCTATAAGGGAAAATATTTTCTTTAAAAATAACACGTCTATTTGTAAATATTCTACACTACAACAAAAACACCATATTACAACTTTAATTTTACAACGGTGATAAACGCACGGTTGTAATAAATGTTTTTTTTACAATTTTTTCCCAGAAAAGTAGTAATAAACTTATTTTAACAACTGTGTTATTTTGATAGTTGTAATAAAAGCCTACCACAATTTTTATTTTTTGACTGTTGTAATATATGACTACATTTTAATATAATTAACAACTAATAATTAATATTTAATACATTTATATTGATTATTTATAATTAATAACTAATAACTAATAATTATTATTTATAATCAATTAGGAAGTAATAATCAATAATCAATCCGTAATATTTAATACTTAGAAATTAAGAAGAATAATTAAAATATATAGTTAATATTACATAATTACTATTAAATAGTTAATAATTAAAATATAATAATTAATGCTAATCATGAATAATCAATATTGCTATTAATAATTAAGAAGTAGAGATTAATAATTAAGAAGAAGAGATTAATAACTAAGATTATATTTGATAATTAATTTATAATAACGAGCGATTAATAAGAAATCTTTAATAATTAAAAAGTAATAGTTATTATTAGTATTTAATATTTAATAGTTATGGGTAATAATTATATTTAACATCCAATATTTCAAAAAAAGTTTAAATTTTTCTAGACAAAACTTATAAAACATTGAAATTTTCACAAATTAATTAAAATAAAAATCAATGAACTAGAATTTTATAAAATATCCAAAATTTCAGAAAACTAGTTAGTTTTTTTCTTTTTTTTTCTTATCATAATTGATCCTTAAAATCGCAATGAATATTTAGATGACTTAACCAACGTGATTTATTGAGTGTTGAAATTGGTTAATTGATCACTATGAGAAATAATATTATGTATAGTGTTGAAAACAATTGAAATATAAGATGTAATCACATTTGTAAGTACCAATCAGATAAACGTGAAAAAATCAATCGTTTGGAGAAGTGGCGGCAGCTTGAAAATTTTGGCGGCCAACCCTTATGTTCTGTTCCTTTTATTCTCGTCCCTCTCCTTTGCTTTATTTCTTAGCCCATTGTTTTGTCTTCCTCCAAATAAAAATTCCCAAAATCTTCAATCCCTGGTTCAGCTCCAATGCGTTTGGCCTTCGCTTCATTCCACCACCGAGACTGTCTCTTTCCACCGCAAAATCCGATCCTGAACTCGTGCTGCTTCTATTTCCACTGCGAGTTTTGTTCGTCGTTCATCGAATCCATTGCCTCCTATTACCGCCATATCCCTCTCCGTTGACCCAGCCTCCACCTCATGGTTCTGGCTCTCTGAGACCCCACTCCGTGTCCTACTTGACGTCGCTTAAGCCTCACACACTTCGCTGCTCTCATTCGATGCATCCAACGCCTCTTTCTCCGCTTCCAGGAACTCTGGCCACCGAAAGGAATGAGCGCGCAACCTAGGAAAGTGCCCATCAGTCTCCGCCTGTAGCTCCACCGCGATCCCTTACTGGTCCTTTTCCCGTCCATCGTCTCCAAGCCAGTAACCATTTCCAGTATTGTGTCATCTTCAAACAGCCTCTAGCGTCGTTCCAGCATGCCAAGCGAGTCTCTCGTATCATCCCCAATTCGTCGACCAACAGTAAGTAAACCTTACGGTTAAACCTATTTTAAGTTTACAACTTTGGATTTACACAAAAGTCAATTACTTTTGGGTTCTTGCTGATGCATTTGGTCATTTTTCATTGATCCACTTGTCGTATTGTTGTGGGGTTTCTTTTGAAGTGCAGTAGTGGTTTGGGATTGTTACTGGTATTACTCTTATCATTGAACAAATAATATTAATGAATTTGTAGGATGCTAGAGTGTCATGTTTACATGTGTTGATTCCCATATACACACACTCCACGCCACAAGTTCGACTACTGCTCATTTCCAAAGTAAACATTTTACGTACTTAAAGATCATATTACATAAATGAGGTGTCAAATTTGAGACTTGGACCAAACAAAAATTTCATATGTTAAGCATTGAATGTTCAATTCATGTTTAACAGAACTAGGAATTTTTTTGAATTTAATGACATAAAATTTTAAGGTAAATTTGCATACACGTGCTTCACACTTTTCCCATCTGTACACATGTTGTAACGGTGCCGATTTTCGATGCCTCGAAAGTCGTGTCATTATTGAAAGAATTTAGAAGATGAGATAGAAAAGATAGAACAAATAGAATAAAAGAGTAAGAAGAACATCAGAATCTCACAGTGGAATTTAAACAAATATAATATCACATCATATATTACATATCAGAGTTTGTTACATCTACTTCATACATCTTACACGGACACTGGCCCAACACAAACATTCATCTTGATACTTATATATAGATATAACTGATAAGCTGACTCCATGACTTCCTGGTCAAAAATACTTCAAAGGATTTCCATTCATCACTTGGATCACTTGTCAACCCATAACAATTGTTATGAGTACCCAAGAGTTTAGGAAACACAGAAAATAAACTCTGGGTCAGTCAGGGGACCAGTGTGAGTAAACACAGTTAAATAGATTAGAAAACAAGGAATAAGGTTTTTCACATTGGACAGATTCATTTAACTTTAGAAATCTTTAGACTAATCCATAACTAATATATGGATGATGACCCAATTATCTTTATATCAAAACATTTGATATTACGATAGTTTATATCAAATAAATAATCATCTAGTGAAACGCTTGCATCTCACGTTAACGTATATAGTTTAAAATCTAAAACCGCAGAGCGCTTATTGAAGATTGGATTCCAACAGACAAGGTAGGGAAGCACCTGCCGATCAGTGTACTCTAGAGATGATACACTGGGGTTCAACAAGAACGTCTTGCAACCCGGCCTCACATGACCGTCCACTCATTTAGCTTGAGTGTAACGAATATATTACCACCTCCACGGTTGGGATCAGCAACCACTAGCGAATGCTGCAGCAGTGAAAAAGAGATGCGAAAACAAAAGGAATTTCTCTAGATGGTGATAATACACCCTGCTTGGGTATGACCCAACTAGCCATGCTGCCTAGCCCAGTTTTTTGTCATTTCCAAGTTGTGGGGTTCGAGGTCACGTTTATCATTTGACAGATTATTTCTTTAATTACCTTGAATGCCACATCGTCATATCTATCAAAACACTCATTCGATTTCCCAAATGTATTGCGGGCAATAAAGCTAAGAGAAACAAATTTCTCCGCCACCAACGTAATATACTTACGTAAATTCGATGTGTAAGATCTAACAGATATACGTTGTCAGACACCCATCTACACAGATTTGTCCTGGGACTGGACAGACCGAAGGAACTATTTAAAATAGCCCTTGCATATCTCCGTCTTCAATATTTCTGACACGCGTCGTATAATTCGAGTCGAAGTAGAATATTTATTTCGGTCTCTTCGAAACGATGTATGTAATGTCTTTTACAATTGATAAATAATTATCCGCCTATCATGATTATAATCCAGTTTACACATTCTTTATTATCAAACAAATAGTATATGTTTACATTGTTCATATCTGGATAATTTAATTATCCTTTATAAAGGAACAGTTAAAGTATGTGCATCGCACACGGTATTTTATTCAGTTTTGATCATCATTTAGAAATGAGCAAATAAGGCACGTGCGTCGCACACGGCATTTTGCTTCATTTGTCATCGCTTTTGTACGATGTTTAATTCCTCCGTTATCCTTGTAAATTATTTCCTTGCTCATATTTAATCAACTAAATTAATTATTTCCTTATTATTCCTATATTCAAACTCGTCGAACTTCTACCGTCGAGTTTCTGCACTTCGATCTTCTGTTGTTGTCTTCCTTCCACTTGCCTGAGATATTTAAATAAAAATTGTCTTTTTATTTTTTTATTTATATCTTCTTTATTTTTATTTATTTTTCTATTTTTATTAAAACAGATTTTAATTAAAAACATCATTCAGAATCTCCTTTGGTTGCGTTTTGGCCAAAGTACTAGTACCATATTTCAATTTGCCATGATGCGCATGCCGATCTCCTTCAAAACGCCACGCTCCAGTTAAAGTACCAGAATGCCACCTGGTACTACCACCCCCAAAGTCCCTGGCATTCGCGTTTTCACTCCAAAATCTACTGCCGCTCCCACGATTTTCCTCTCAGCCCAAAGTACCAGGTATTTCAAATGCCAAAGTACCAGATATGGCAAATGCCAAAGTACCAGATATGGCAAACGCCAAAGTACTAAGTATGATAAAGTACCACTTCCTGCTCCCATGATTTCTCCTCCAAACTGATGCCACGACCACGATTTCTTCACCTAGCCCAAACGACCACTTTCCTCTCCTCCTGTTTTCTAGCTTCTGCCATTTTCATACACAGTGCACTATACTATGTACGTGCACAACCACCCGGATCACCCCACGCTGATGAAGATCACCCTCCCAAGTCAGCCACCACCTCCTGATCCCATCCTCACTCCCTGTTTCTTCTCCGATCAAACGAATCCAAATATGGGTGTTCGACGCACTGTTCCTAAAAATAAAGTTCTAGGTGGACCCTAAAACTTCGACGCTCCCGCTCAGCTCCTAACGCCGGAAGGTCTACCACCACCTCCATTCGAATCTCCGACCTTACGATCTCCTCCACCGCCTATACTAGCCGACTCGATCACCTGAGGGATCCGTACGAACCAATTAAAAACCCGCTTCCAAAACATGAGCTAAAACCTAAAATCCACATCTTCGACCAACCTCGACCATCAGAATTTCCGTCACTCCGTCTATACCTTCACCTAACCCCCAAGCACCTTCCATGAAAACAGTTTTCAATTTTACTGGCCCAATCGTGAGAATTTGATTATTTACTCAAACTTATAAATAATTAGTAACTCTTGATATATATCATTTAAAAACTAGAAAATTGGTTTAAAAATCATCATATCTACCTACCAATGCCTTCATTTTCTTGGCTTTAAATTACATGGTGATCGACCTATTTTGATTTATGACTTCTTTGTTGCATTTTACCAACATAAGGAAAATACACATATATATCTGAAGTGAACTATTTTTACAGTAACCATTAAACAAAATTAAATTTCTTTGATGTTAAACTCTATCTCTAACACTCAGTAGAAATTTATCTCTTGATTTTTCTAGCTAGTGGGTTTAGAGAACAGTAAACAGAGTCCTACTTTTTGTTCATAGTTTTCTACTTTTGTTTCTATACAATACGTAAAGAAATTGTTTATCAGTTTGGAGCAGTTTATCATATATATAGATTCATAAGTTTGATGGATTTAAAAGGAAACTCTTTACTTTTTATGGTTAAACACTGTTTTTGTTCAAGCTTACAGATTTTTACCAGAGGATCAAATTTGTTTTCAATACCACAAACTCAGGGTACCTATACGAATATTAGAGTCTAAGAAAAATTTCATGTAAAGCTAAGTAATGGGTTCAAAAATAAACAGAGCCTTATATTGTTGTTTCCAGTCTGCTGATTGATTCCAAAAAGTTTCCATTCTCCTTAGTTATATCAGAAACTTAATTAGTTTGATGCATTGATTCAAAGGTATTCAACATACATAGGATTTTGTATTTACTGACCACAACCGATCAAAATGAGGAAGAGGTTTCCCACTGTTGTAGTCCAGTATATATGTTTAAAACTTTCTTTTCCAGACTTGAAATGAAAATCATACATCATATGATAGCCAAACTGAAATAATTTTAGATGAAAAGAATATTGTGCCCACCGATATGTTATTTTTCAGTTTTTAATGGAAATCTAATCATACAATGATAGTATATATGGCATCACTATCAATCAGTATGTAAATAATGGGAAGTTTGCTCACAATAATCAAACGTTTGCAAATCCTATACTATACTAACAATTTGACATGAGGGTATACTAACTATAACTGTCAATGATGATCCACTACAACAAAAAACACTTTTCGCAACAGGCGATATCTGTTGCAGTAGACCTATTGCAACAGGCCTGCGCCTGTTGGTATAGCCGAAGTTGCAAAAAGTCCACAACATTTTCTGCCTATTGCAATAAAATGTTGCGGTATACTTTTTTGCAATAGGCTTTTGCTGTTGCAACAAATCATTTTGCAACAGTATATGCCCGTTGCAATAAATTCATAAATCTATAAAAAAAAAAATCAGCTTATAGATATTACATATTAAATGTATTCCTTTTAGTAATAGTGTGTATCACAGAATGAAAAAACAAATAAATTTTTTATTTTAACAAAGTTTTAATAGTACAAACAATAACAACAAAATTTCTACAATTTTCATACACCATTCATGCATAACAATTTCTTCCCTCACACAACACATTTTTTTTTAAATAGAGTATTTTCTAATCATATTTCTAGTCTATCATACATATGTTATAACAAGAGAACAAATATCATCAGTTCACTAGATCAAATCTGCAGTTCATACTTTTTTGTCATCCATGCTTGCAAGCTGACCACAAAGTGCAATCCAACACCTAAACAGAGAAAATATAGCCAAGTCATTTATTTACCCCAAAAAAAGACTACTGTCAATGTTTCAAAAACGACACGCACTTCAGATGTTTAGTCAACAGAATTTCAGTATATTTGAGGTAAATCCAAAATGCTTTAGGCAGTTATGAAATATGCATGTAACTGGCCATCGAATATTGCATTACAAACCACTTTGTACAGATACGAGCTTTATTTCTAGTTATATTAACTCTCTCACTCTCTTTCTCTATCTCTCTACACTACTGTACTAAATTAAACAGAATTAACAATTGTTAAACATCATGTATGCCTACCATTGGTGGTTGAACTAACATTAACTAAACTATAAGTTTTATAGAGGTCGGATTATAGCTTCATTCAAACATATGATAATAGATAATACACAAGGGACAAAAAATTAACAATTGTTAAACAACATATATGCCTACTATTGATTCAATTTGAGTTTGCATTTGTTATTATATGTCAATTGATATCACATGTTAAATAATCATGTCCTTACATATATTTTTTTCCATCAATTATCACAAAAATTTACAGCTTGTTGTAGCTAACATAGCTGTTAACTGATATATTTATCAAGTAACTCATGGTAATTGTATTGGTTGATTATTATTTTTCCTTTACATCATTGTACGCTATAAAATCTCCATAAAAAACTAGAAAAAAGAGTCATCGTATCGGATCTTATGTTCAGTTGCACTGTATCAAATTTTGCTAGTATTATTCAAAAATAGCATGCGTTGTAGTGTTTTGACTCAAAAAAATATTTCATGGATAATAATATGTAAAGTGGCTTGTTTAGTTATTTCTTCATTTCGCAGTATATCCCTAACTATGCAGCATGTAGCGTGGCATAGCAAAGTGATAGCCATGTTCCAATTATTATATGATGTATCAAACAACCATTTACAGGTCCAACAAAATAAAGGAGGCGTGTTCTTTTTTTTTTTTCTGGGCATGTATACAGGGACGTATGCTTACATAAAGGGCCAATGTGTGTGTTTGTAATTTATTGTCAGCAAGCCAAAAGTATATGACGGGTATGGTTTATCTATAAATGCATGCAGTTCCAGATTTTTAACAATCGCACTTATGTGTAAAGTTACAGTATCATATTTTTTTTCAACATCTGCATGTGTACACTATGACTTAATGTGCGTTCAACCAATAGGCAATCTAAAGATGGAGCCATGGTTACCCAAATCAATCAAGGAATTCACTAGTGTAAATATAACAAAGGCACAGAAATATAAAATATGAATGTGATAGTTAAGCATGACAGTGAACATGCAAAAGTAAAACTTAGTTTAGCCGCAGGCGTTTGCATACTAAAAATCATATTCATACTTAAATGACCCAAATGAAGAGGTGTTTGAAAGCTTCAAAAGAAAAATACGGTGTATATATGGACTGTCAATATTGAAACTTTCACCACATTACAATACACATCTTCACAACTCACGTATGCCAAGATATCTATTTATTTCAATATATATTTATACTCAAACTTATTTGTTCCTTCAAAGTCCTAGCATAGTTCATTCAAAAACCCAAACAAAAAAGTATGCTTGCAGGCAATAAATGAACTAAAATTTATTTGTGTTGTACTAAAGTCTGACACGCAGTTTACTGAGAATTAGCATTCACATATCTACTTTCATTACATTACATATGAAATCAAGATACATGAAAGTTAATCATAGAAAGACTTACCAGAGTAAAGTTCCAAGCAAAACAGTAACTCATGTTACATGCCCCAAATGAACAAGTTTAAACCCCCAAAAGGTCAAGAATCCGATCAAATGCCTGTCCCAAATAATAAATTCAAATCCCTTTGAGCCCTTTGTTTGTTATAATTATGAACAAAAAGGTAAAGCAGATTTAATTCACATCGTGATAACACAACACATATAAGTTTCTATTGGTTACTAGTGCACCATATGCCTACTGTTCTACTTGTTAAGCTAAATAGAAATGCGGACTAAAATTTGCAGGCCAAAAATGGAAGTAGGCATTGGCCTTCAAAGATTTGAAGAACTTAGATAACCTTTATGTTTAAAGATATTTTGGCAATTGCACTTTAGAAACAACATGTGGCCAAAATGCATGTACAGTACTGTACAAATACAAATTTTTGGCATTACAAACCACTTTGTACAGATATGAGCTTCATTTCTAGTTATATTAACTCTCTCACTCTCTTTCTCTCTCTCTACACTACTGTACTAAATTAAACAGAATCGATTCACATTACAATTCTCATAGGTGATCGTCGTTTCGACCATTGTCGGTTTGATTAAATATCCTTTTAACCACTCAATCACAGCTTTACATTGCATGCATGCTTACGCACATATTGTGTGTGTCATAATCCAAGTTATAAATAATAACTAGATTCAAGTTCAAGTAATGGAAAGTACATTACCGGGTATGGCGAACTGAAAATATACTCTGATGTAGCTACCGCAGCTGCAGGTTGGGCATAACTTTAATGCAGATGTGTCTGTTTTCAGAAAACAATCAATTTATTATAGTAGTCAACTGTCAGCACACATCTAAATAATATAGTAAGGTTAATTATGAAACACAGGTTACCCCAGCTACGTAAATTTGAAATTTAGTAGTTTTACTGTGTTTGATAGTCAAATAATTCTTAAAAAATTGGAACGTTGAGCAAACATATATTATCTTTAGAGAGCATTAGTGGTTAATCCAGTTTCCTATCAGGTTAACACTACAACACAACTCCGATTTTGTTAACCATTAGGATGAAAGACTTACAAATAGGATTATTGTTAATGCAGGGAACTCTATGATAAATAAATCACCTGAGCAGGATAAGTTGTAGGATAAACACCAAAAGCTACGGTCTGAGGTGCAAAAGTTTGTACAACCGCCTGTGGTGCAACATAATTTGGATATCCATAAGCACCATATGAAGTCTAGGCAAAGAACATACAAGAGTGGATCAGTCTATACAGCACGACAGAAACGTATAATATAGTGTAGGAAGAAAAATCATTAAAACATGGTAGTCTACCTGAGCCGCATAGCAAGTGTTCCACTGTTGCCTTTGTGCTTGAGGATTCTGCATATAAGCAGCAGCCCATTGAGTTTGTGCATTTGGATATGATGGTGTATCAATTGAAGTATTTGAGACTTCAGTCTTACCGAGGCCAAGGAATCCTCTGCTTTTCTGTTTTTTTGACAATAAACTATTGAGACTTCAGTCTTATCCGAGGCCAAGGAATCCTCTGCTTTTCTCTTTTTTTGACAATAAACCGATACTTTGACATAAGAAAATTCTTGAATGCCTCTTCTCTGCCTTTTTTCTGATATCCGCAGTTCCAAACATATCCAAGAACTGTGATAGCAGGTAATGTATAAAGCAGAATAAGTTGACATACGATAGATGAATAAATATTTCCCATAATTAACCATTCCACCTGTACTAAAATACGACAACTGATTAGAGCATTGTGATAACCCAAAAATAAGCTACAACCACTTTACCTGATTTTTAACAACACGCATGAACTTCATTAACTTATAATGGTTTCTACAAAGAAACCGTACATTTATATATTTGCATAAAGGTAACCAGATTAACAGTTTTAATTAAAAGAATATAAATTTAGGCTGAAATCCTAAAGACCGCAACACCTTATTCTTCTTTCACATAAGTGGCAGATCTTCTCAATGGAAGCCAAGCCAAAAAAATGGCCCAAACCAGAAAACCCAACATGTCGAGAAAATTACGTACCAAAGACAAAACCCGTACTTGAAAAAAAAGCAATTATCTGGCAAAATCATCTAGCATTGGCATCAATTCCATTAATTATCTGCACTTGAAAGTGTGAAAACCGATCACTGAAAAATTAGGGTTATATGGCAATGGAGAAAAATGGCAAATGGTGAGCTAACGAATTGGAGTACGAGAACAAAAGGAAAAAGCGAGTGAAGAGAAAATGAAATCAGAAGTTCATCACTGAAAGTGAGCAAATGACTTAGCGTTGAAGCCGAGGTGCTGGTGTCCGTGGCTTGAGATGAAATATGGGGTAGATCTGCGAGAGGAACAAGAGAACTATTTAGGGAGAACCGTAATATAAATCCTTCAAGAAATCCCCGAATGTTAACATTGATAGCAGTTCAAATCAGAAAGGATCTGAAAGAACAAATTTGGGGTCTTAGGGTTTGAAAGAACAAATGGGAACGGGAAAAGTCTAGAAAAGAGGCGGCAGAGAAAAATGAAAGCTGCAGAATTTACAAAGGTGGAGCCAAACTGCTGGAGTCAAAATTCTAATGTTCGAGCCAAATTTTGAAGGGTGGGTCCAAATTTTAAACTGCGGAAATATTATTTGGATAAATATGTAAAACATAATATTTATATTTTATTATTTTGATTTATATTTTATTATTTTGAATTTGTTTCAAGATTTTCGAACCTTATGAAATAATAAATATTTTATAAAATTTTAATTTTTTACTTTTCACTTCCGAGTTCTATCAAAATTTAGTTTCAAACTTTAATTAGTGGAAAATAGTAATAAGGAAAAACATTGGAGAAAATTTAGTCCGAAGGATGTCAAGTTTTATTTTTAGGCTGAAGGGCAAATTTCAAAAAAAAACTAGGCTGAAGGTCAATGCTAAATGTAATTTGCATTTTCTGCAGTGTAAAACTGAATAATGCTAGTACACTTAGCATTTTCGTGTAGTTTAAAAAACTGAATATAATGCTAATTACATTTAGCATTTTCCTTCAGCTTAATTTTGGTTCAAAGTTTTTCCTTCAGACTAAAAATAAAACTTGGTGTCCTTCAGCCTAATTTTTGGACAAATTTTGTCCTTCTCCCTAATTACCTCATTTAATTATATATTTTATGACATATATAAATTTATTTTGTAAAATTTAAAAGATTTAAATTTTTTTGAGAATATTAGCTGTTAAATATAACTAGTATTTATATGTATTAAATATTAATAATAAATGCCACTTCATAACAAATAAAAATTAAATATTAGTCATTAATTGTTAAAAGTAAATATTGATTATTACTTCTTTACTATTTAATAATGAGTGCTAAGTCATATTACTAAATAAGGTATTTTTAATATTTAATCAATTATCGTTTATTTATTTATTATGAATTTATTAATTATAAATAATTCATTTAATATTTGAACATACTCATAGTTATTAATTATTATCCATTAGTTTTTATTATTAATTTATTATTATTTAATAACTATTTATTTATTTTATTATTTTTTAAATGGTAATTATAATTATTTGTTAATTAGTAATTATTATTTACTTATCAGTTATAAATATCACTTTATAATACTTAGATTTTATTATTAATTATTAATTGTTAAATATTAATCATAATTATTATATAATTACCAGTAGTTAATCATTTAATAGCAACTATTTAAAATTAATTAGTAAAAGTTAATCATTAAAAGCTGATATTTATTTTTAATAGTATGTTTTTCGCAACTGACTTTGCCAGTTATAAAAAAATACTGTTATTGCAAGTGGCGAAAACAGTTGCTAAAGATATTTATTCGCAACTGGCATGGAAGCGCAGTTGCAAATAATATGTTTGTTGCAACTGTTATGGAAGCACAGTTGCTAAAAGTATATTTTTGCAACAGGAAGGGAAGCGCAGTTGCTAAAAATAAGTTTTTCGCAACAGAAAAAAAAGGCCTGTTGCTAAATTTTATCTATTGCAACTGCTATAGTAGGTCTGTTGCTAAATAGCATTCACTGCAACTGTCATTTGTCGCCTGTTGCAAATGGCTAGTTGCAATAGGGCATTTTCCTTGTAGTGATCACAGAAAAGATTTAAATGGGTTTACTCACAGGAAAGCCTTAACCTTTCAGAAAAGTGATATATACATGGTTCTAAACTTAAACTAATACTGGCATTAACATATCAATGAAAACAGAACTTATGAAATAAAGATGGTATAGTTTTTAGTTTACTCACATAGAATGCTTTCCAGTTCCCTGCTACTTGAACTTCAGTGTTTTTGGGTGTGAGAAGAATGCAGAGTTTAAACCCATATTTATAGCAAAAACATTACATTTAAAAATCATTTTCTTTTCACATTCACTACAGTAACTTATACTTAGCCTCACCCCTCTTGTTTAGCTTCTACTACTTATGCATGAAGAAATGAATAGTTTAACTAAGATATTTTTCTATTTTCTTGTCCTATGTTCTATCTTCTAGAAGAAAAATATATCCAAACCATACTTTCATTGAATGCTGCATATCCTTCTAAGATTTTCAGCAATAAAAACAATGGTTTCAATATTTTGCAAACATACGTTTTATATTTGCAAGTTGCAATGAGGTGATGTTGCTCCTATGTTTAGTTACACTATTCATGTTAAATCACATTTAGATATTGAATTCATAGGACTAGCTTTGTTTTGTCTTTTTATATGTTTATATTGATATTTTCTCTTTTATTCAATTAGTCAAACACTTTATGTGCAATTCTTGTTTTATGTGTTCATGTACATATATGGCCGAACTATTTCCCCCCTGTACATGTATATTTGTCTATTGCAAGTCCTTTATTTTTAAAGTGATCCATACTCCTTTTTATATGTATTTAAGTAATCAACCTTAAATGATTTATTTGAAAAGTTCTTACTTTTGTTTCCATGTTCAATTATACTCATATATATGTTTTCAATTGTTTTTATTTTGCTTAAACAGTCATTATTTATTTTAATTTACTCATTAAAATCAAATGTCAATACTTGGAAAAAGTCGGAACATTACACATGTTGTACGTTCATATATGCTTGTTTGTGTGTTGTGCATAAATTCTGGATTTGGGGTACTGCATGTACCTGTAGTACATATGTTGTTCCTATAAATACTTGCCTTGATCTTAGGAAAAATTACCTTGCATATTTCAAAATCTTTGTCCTTATGCCATGCTAAATAGGAAGTTTTTTCTTTGAAACTGTATCAAATATGCTATCAGCTTGGTCACTTTGATATTTGGGTTTGTGTTAAACTACAGTGACACTCTTCCTTGGTAAAGTTTTTATTTTCATGCCATCTGGACGCATGCAACACTATATATATATATATATATGTATGTATGTATGTATGTATTTGTGTGTGTATATATATATATATATCATTTCTTTTGGCACCACTTGAGTTACTTGTCACTTGACCTATGTGAGCTGCCGTTAAGTATCATGCAATTGTCGCCACTATGCATGTTTTGATTTTCGAGTTGGCATGAGTGTTTGTTGCAATACTTGCATGTTGTTTAGTTTGATTTATACATGTATGGTGGCATCTTAAGTTTGAACATGATTAGTAGACCTTGTTTTGCTGCCATGCATTCTATGGTGGCATCTTAAGTTTGAACATAAGCCTCAGAGAACTAATTTTAGACTGAACTCATATTTACTATATCTTCATCCCTGAATTTGCTATTGGACTATATTTTTTAAGTTGTCATTATAGAGGGAGCAAAATGTGGAAATAACGTTAAACTGGAAGTTGAGTTATTAGAGTTCTTTTTTTTAGTTTTCCTTTTTTCTCCCTTTTCTCTAATATACCTTTGGGTTTTTCTAGTTTCAACCGTATAACTCATTGATTTATGATGTATTGTCTCTACAGGAGCTGGTCTAAGCACCTTATTAGGATATTTACTCCCTTTTTTGTTAAAAGCAATACTCGCGACACATAGCCTTGAACCTTTTTTTGGATGAAATATCCTATTAAAGTTCTGTTCTACAGTTGAAATACTATGCCTTAAATTAGAAGTATTAATATCTATAATTTTGTCTTGTAGATTCTTCCCAGCAAGACGGAGACATTCCGGTGCAAAGCAAAGAAAATAAACTGAAAAGCTTCGCTGATGGGTAAAATACCAGCCTAGCTAACGATACATTCAGAATATGTGAACCATATTTACATGAAAAGTACATATCCGCTATTTTATGTTTACAACAAGCTAAAGGTTATGTTTATGTATATGCATGTTTTGTGATTGTGCAGGTGGTGTGTCTTGTGGTGGTGGGGATGTTGAGGAAGTGCAAAGATGAAGCAGGCTGATGGTTGAAGTAGAGTTTTTGGATGGTACTGATTTGTAATCATTATTTGTAATGAAGAATTGATATATTACTGTGATGATGTATGATTCATTAGTTTTGTATTTCGAATATAAAGTTGTAACGTTTTTTGTATGAATGGATCCGTTGCTTTGAATTTATATCAATTTGTTTTCTTATTATTCAGCTTTTGTTGCATTTGCAAAATTTATTCAATTAAAGTTATAATAAAGTGTATTACAAATCAACAGAAATAGATGTAATAATAACGAAGTCACAGTGGTGCATAAAAGTTGTAGTAGATATTACTACAACGGTGCATAAAAGTTGTAGTAGGTATTACTACAACGGTTCACACAAGTTGTAATAAAGTTTATTACAACATTGAATAACTGTTGTAAAATATACGAAACTACAACGGTGCTGCAACTGTGCAAAAAAGTTGTAAAAGATATTTATCTATTACAACTTCTTAATACATGACGGTTGCATCATCGTTGTAAAAGGTATATTACAATGGTGTTTCACCATTGTAATATGATCAATTTGTTGTAGTGCTACCGTACTTGTCTGTACATCTAAACCCTTTTTGATCATTGCAATAACCTACGAAAGTGCAGGGTTTAGATCTATAGTCAAGTTTATGATTATTATAAGGTCTTAAGCAAGGGAAACACAGGCAACCGAATGTTTTTAGACTGTTGTAATCCGGTTTGACATTAAATAGCTTTTCTAGATGTGTTATGTCTTTTAGTACTTTAATGGGCATTTTATCTATTAGATGCACAACAGTACTGAAAGCATTAGGCCAAAAAATTTAAGTGGCAAAGATGCTTGAGCTAACAATGTTAAACCTGATTCAACTATGTGTTTATGTTTCCTCTCAACTACACCATTTTGTTCAGAAGTATAGGGACATGTTACTATATGTATAATACCCCTACTTTTAAAATAATATGTCAGGGGTTTGTATTCTAGTCCTCCATCAGATTGCATGACTTTAATTTGACAGTTTATTTGGTTTTCAAACATATTGATAGAACTGATGACAACACTTTTAGTATCAGATTTAGCTTTTAAAAAGTATATCCAAGTATATCTAGTGTAAGCATCAACAAATGATATGTTGTATTTGTATCCATAATTAGAATATATAGAAGACGGGCCCCAAATATCAATGGTAATTAACTGACAAGGTTTGGAATACACAGTTAACGAATCGGAGAATGGTAATTTGTGGCTTTTTCCCATCTGGCAAAAAGTACATACATAATGTAATTTTGCAGGAATAAATTTTATTTTTTATCATTAAGAATTTTTGTTACAATGCTAGCACTAGGATGTCCTAACTTATAATGCCATAAGTCAACAGTACTTCTAGTTTGAACTTCATGAGTTATATCAGTCATATTACAATGTGGGTGATTATTGATAGTATTATTGCGGTTGCTGAGATTGAATTCATAGAGTCCCTTCACAGCGTTACCCCGAAGAAGAATTTCCCTCTTTATTATGTCTCTAACTACAAAGTATTTAGGGAAAAATTCAATGTATACATTATTGTATTTAACAAACCGAGACACACTAATTAGGTTTTTTTTAATAGTAGGTATTCTTAGTAAATTATGCAAAAAAAACTGCTTATTACCAATGATACTACCGGTGCCAGTATAAGAGATTTTCACGTTTACCATTGCCCATGCTTATAGTTTGATTATCTTTGTATTCTTTGTTTGCAAGATTCAGGTTGTTTAGATTGTTAGTGATATGATGGCTAGCACCTGAGTCTGGGTACCATGATTCATCTTGAATATGATCAGTGTTGTTAGTATGATTAGTTGCATCTCCTTTTCCTTGTGCTAAATTGGCATTGAAATTGGTGTTTCTTTGACTGTTATTGCTGGCTTGGCTTGCTGAGTAGTTTGAATTGTATCTGAAATAGCACTTGATAGCAGTATGACCAATCTTCTTACGTATTTGACACTTTGGTCGATTGTTGTTGTTGTTACTCCAGCGTCCTCTTCCTCTACCACCTCCTCCTCTGGTGGCGGGGTTGCCCCTCTGAAAGGTTTGCTAATTTATTTAATTATTACTTATTTGATTTTTGTTATTGTTATTACTTTTATTAACTGCATAGTTAACAGAGAAGTCACTTTCTTGAGCTTTCTTTCCTCAAGACTAGCTTCATGTGCTAATAAAATAGAGTGAATATCATTAAGAGATGAGAATTCCTTTTGTGAGGAAATTATGGCTTCTACAACCTCATATTCTTTACTTAAGCCATTGAGAATAGTTAAGATTTGTTCAGAATCTTGCACTTTATGGCCAGTAGCTTCTAACATGTCACAAATAGATTTAATTTTTCTCAAGTACTCTCTCATGGTAATGTTGCCCTTCTTTATTTTTAGCAATTGTCTCTTATAAAACATGACTTTAGCAGTTAACTGGTTGATGAAGGATTTTTCTATTTTTGTCCATATCTCATTAGGACTTTTGCAGCCAATCACTTATGGTAATAAGCATTGATTGATAGAGGATAGTATCCATGAACTGATTAAACGATCTTGCTTGTGGTATTTAGTGTATTCTTCATTACTGACTATTTTATTCTCCTAACCAGTAATGAATTTTGCTGGAATTGATAAACTCCCCTTGATGAAGCCTTCAAGGCCATAACCTTGGATTGCAGTCTCGATCTAAAATTTCCAGAGTAAGTAATTGTTTTCGTCCAATTACACTGTAATTAGTTATGATTGAGTACTAATTATAGTTTTGGTGAATTTGTCAATAGCAATGAAGCTTTCAATCATTCCAGTACCATTGTCAGAAGCTGATGAAGCAGTATCATTGGCCATGATGCCCAAACGATGAATAATCAGTTGGTTGTTAAGCCTTAATGAAGCTCTGATAGCATGATAGAAAAGCAAAATTGATATAAAAAAATAGTTTATTATTAAAGAATTGTAATACAAGATGATACAAATTGTATAGAGGAGTCCTTTATTTATACTAAAAGAAATAAATGCAAATAGGCTTGAATAATAGGCGTGTGACCGTTGCTTTGTTATAGTGGGCATGTGACCGTTGTTTTGTTATAATAGGCATGTGACCATTGCTTTGTTATAATGGGCACGTGACCGTAGCTATATTATAATAGGCATGTGATCATTGCTTTCCCATTATTCTTTCTTTCCTTTATTAGCGTGTTGAAACAAGTCCCAAATCGGGAAATCTATAAAATAATTCCTGTATAAACATTAAGACTCCCCCCTTCACATTACAAATCGGTTTTGTGATAACTTGGGGTTCTCTAACATGACATCAGAGCACGTTTAATTCATGTGCACATAACTGTTACACTTATCCACATCACCCAAAAAAATCCACGTGTTAGGCTCAAGATATGCCACACGTGCGGTGGCGTGTTGAAACATGTCCCACATCGGGAAATTTATATTAATTCCTGTATAAACATTAAGAGTCCATGCTTCACATTACCAATTGGTTTTGTCTTAACTTGGGGTTCTCTGGCAATGAAACTGGCCTCATATGCAATGACATAGTTATGACTATCTTGGATTGACTTTGGCAACGTTTAGGATCACTACTCAACAGTGTACCCCTCTATTTGTAAAAATTACCACCAGACTTGAGTGTTGGACCGTTGGTCATCAAACATGCTCAGCCAAGCTGGCAGAATCACATTAGTTAAATTTGTGATCATAGAGATGTAGGTTTACTGGGCTCTCACTTTAATACTACCTCATAAATTTCTCAGTATGATACGTACTGCCTTCATGAGATTTATTTGGAAGGGAAATATACATATGAAGTATTTAGCTCCTATGTCCTTTGCTTTGCTTGATAAACCTATAAGTAAAGGAGGTCTGGGGGTGATGAACATGTACTTGCGGAATAAAGCTGCTTTTGGAAGGCATTTAGATGACGTATTATCTAGAAAGGATAGTCTGTGGGTTTCTTGGTCGTACAATCATGTGCTGAAAAATCAAACATTATAGGCTCTGAACTTTAATAATTCCTGCTGGACTTGGAAGTGCTTGCATAAACTTAAGTCTGATTTTCTTCCTTACTTTATGAATGGGAAGTTGGCTTATAACAATGTTAATTTATGGACTGACCCATGTAATGCGTATGGTTTTATTGCTGGAAATGATATAAGCTACTCCGATATGCAACAAAGTGGGGTTAATATTGCTAGCATGGTTGCTAGCGTAGTCGTCGGCAACAGCTTAAATCTCCCTATCACTTCTAATCATAGTGTTATGGGACTTTGGAGTACTATCAGGAAAATCTGGAGCGCAAATGCCACTAACGCTTGCTCAAGTTGGAATTTGATAGGTGACAAATTAATTATTAAAAGTATGCATGCTCATTTACTTGATTCTTCAAATTTTCCTTCTTATAGATGGCATAAGATTATTTGGAGAAAGGATAGAAAAGCAAAAGAAAATTTATGTCTCTGGAAGATAAAGAACAAACACGTTCTGACAAAGGACATACCGCTTAGCCGGGGAATGGTTGTGCAAGGTGCTGATCACATGTTTTTTGCATGTGATGTACTCGTGGGATTTGGTCTGTCTGACACTCTCAACCGTATTAAATGTTCCAATACTCAGCAAGCCAATGCATTTCAATGGGAAGATATTAGAAGAAAGGCTAAAGGCAAAAGCAGCAATGCTAGAATTTTCAGCTATGCTCTAAAAAAATATGTTGCCAAGGTCTGGCTTGAGAGAAACAATGGATTATTTGTACCAGCGCGTGTAATTACTAATGCCCAGCTTAAACAGAATATTTGGCATGGTATTCGTGATGGCCTGAAGTTTCTAAGATTCACTTTCGATCCGGGCATTTTTGGAAGCTAGAATGATATTCCATTCTCATGCAGTTTTTGCTTTTTAGTTTTTTTGTTGTAGCTTCTTTAATGTAGATATACCATGTGTATCTCTGTTTTCTTTTGTTCTTTTACTCTGACTTTGTATCTTTGTATTCGTCTATGGTATATTAATAAAAGTTGTAGGGGCCCAAGTCAATCCAGTCGGCTTTGCCAAAAAAATCAAATAAAGAATGCAACACCAAAATTAAATAAAAAAGAAGAATTAAAAAGTACCGAAAGTATGAAAACTGTCACAAAATCAAATTCAAAAATGAGGGAGCAAGAAACAAAAAGAAATTGACTAAAGGTCTTGTTAAAACTTACAAGAACCAAGTGGATATCGACTAATGAAGCACTAATCAATTCCACACAAACAACTGACACAAAGAGGAGAGTTGAAATGGCTGAACAATTGAAGAAAAATTAAGCAGGTCGGACAGAGAACAATAAAGAGAATAACAATTGTTCTATATATTTAAGTTTGAAATTCCCTATTTATCTAAAATGAAAACCTCAATGATGAGAAATTTTCATAAATAAAGCATTTACCTCAATAGCGGAAAAATTGTAAGACACGAAAATGGCAACAACGAAGAGAGAAGAAGCCAAAATCAACGGAAAAAGATGGGGAGGAAACCCAGATTCCAGATAAAAATCAAATTGCAATTCAAAAACTTATTGGTTTAAAAACACAATATATAAATATATTTAATGTCAAATCAGCGCTTCAATTTCCAAATCAATGGCTACAATTTTGTGACTATTTTTCCAATCAGAACTTATTTTCTATTGTATTTGGTCTCAATAAAGCTTATTTAATTAGATTAAGTTCTTAAAAAGTGTTTTTCTTGGGTTCTAAGTCAACTATTTTTTCCTAACTTTGGTTAGTTTATTTCAGTGACTAAAATTTGTCTTTTTTGTTTCATAATTATAGTCCCATTTCTTTACTTAGCTATATGTAATCATAATTGCTGAATTGTGTGAAATGATATCATACAATCATTTTGCGTTAAAAGCTTAAATATATTCAATCTACATAGTGATTACCACGTGCACATGTAAGATTCAAATTAGCTCAATTTAACATTTTTCTGTCAGACTACATAAGTAAATGAATCTTAATAATTTATTGACGTAAAAAATAAGTTTCCAAATTGACATTAAAAATAGGTTTTCAACCTAGTCAGTATACACTACACTGGTATTCACTAGTTGAAGCTAAATTTATTTACTTTTTTCTATGAAATAGATTTGTAGTTGTATACCTAGAAGCAAATAGAAAACTAAAGTTACATATCGAGTTTATAAAACTTAGCGAGTGGGAAATTGCAATCTGTTGATCTACACCCATAGCAACCTTATCATACTTGAATGAGTAGAAAGCATTCAAACACGAATTTTTTCTACCCTTAATGTTCCTTGTCTTCTTCAGCTATTGGTTCTCCCTCTACTGCAGTTCATCGCCTTAAAATTTCTCATCAAACTTTAATTTTGCTTCAAGTTTAAGTCAATTCCTTTATAAATCAACAAAAAATGGCAAGGTTTTCTCCTTCCCTATTGCTACCTTTGTCACACCATCTTCTTCCTTAGTCTCGTGAGGCCGCTTCTCTATAGTTAAGCGCATGTTTCGTCCAGTCCGTGATATATGTGCAATATTGGGACCATCGACCCTTTCTTCCATGCTGAGGTCGCGGCGTGCATACTGAATCAGTATACCTAACTCAATAACGGGAATTAGGAAACCGAAGAAAGGGAAAAACATCTGTAAGTGATAAGGAAGAAGAGTATATAAAATATTGTAAACGACAGGGAGGAAGAGTAGAAAATTCCATCTGCAATAGCGAAAGTATTCTGGAAAAAGAAAATAGTGAAGCGCGAGAGGTATTAATTTTAGGAAGAAGATAGAGGCCGTTGTGGGGAAAAATTGCGATGTAAGCTGGGAGTTAATTGATTTAGGTTATAGCTTACAGGGGATAAGAAAAGAATGGGGAAGTAAGCGGTGAAATGCAAAAAAAAGGGGAAGCGCGACCTTTCAAATTGGTAAAGTAAAAGAAAGACTAATAGAAAAAAGGTCAAGCTGAGATACAAGGAGAGAGCTGCATTTCTAACTATCTTTTACGAGACGTATAGGCACGCGCTTCGCGCGTGGTGATGGCACGCGCTCCGCGCGTGGTGATGGCACGCATGGAGCCATTCAACAAAATAAAAATATGTCGTTAGTACATGGCCTGGTATATTTCTTGTCCATTTTATTTTTCTGCATATTTATTTGCTCAATAGTTTCTTTTTATTTTCCTATTTTCATTACTGTGCATTAATTTTCTTATGTTTCTAATTCATGCATGTTAATTCGTGTGACCGTTATTCAAAACATTTATTTATATTTCTAATTTTAAAAGTTCCATTTTTAATACGCGTGCACATACTCTTGAAATAAATATTTCCACACATACGCGTGATTTAATTCCATTTACGATGCGCATTTATTTTCGAATTCAAACATATGCGTGATTTAATTCCATTTACGTTACCATTCTAGATTTAATTTTCTGCTTTCAAATTTTAACATTATTCCCATTTACGTCTCTATTAATGTCATTAATGACGCGCATGGCTAATTAAAGGAACATTGCTATTTAACTTTAAATACTTTCCGTTTTTTTCTTGATTTTATTCCTTTTATCATATGTGTTTGTTTTTAGTAAATGGCATTTTCGGTAGTTTGCGTGTACACCAAAAAAGTGTGACACCAAACCTATTCCGATTATTAGTAAAGATATAGTATAGTATAGTATAGACATATATCCATACACACACACACACACACACACACACACACACACACACACACATACATATATATATATATATATATATGTGTGTGTGTGTGTGTGTGTGTGTGTGTGTGTGTGTGTATGTTTGTGTATCCACAGCTATTTAAAAGGAGATGCCTATGATTTATCTTAATAATGAAAAACAATATGACTTATTAATTGCATAGGTTAAATCTAGGCACTAAATTTGGTTTTATGAAAAAATGATGATGATTTTTGTTGGCTTATGAATTGTTACAAGAAATGTTACTGCTAGCTTATTTAATTAGATATACAGCGGTTTATGAAAATAGTTTCATAAGGACGCTTACATATACAAGATAGTATTCATTTCTTAAGTACTTGCATGTTTGTCATATACATGATTTTCACCTAGTTCCTAATCAGATAAGATCTGTATGCATAGTTAGAAATTATGTGCAAATTCACTTCATCTATGAACGTTTACACCTACAGTACATTATTTTGTGCATCATCGTTGACATCAATGTATGTCAGTTAACCAAGCATTGTTTAAGTAATGCTTGGATATGCTTAAAAGGCTATATAATGATAATTGTTAATGGATGATTGTTTCTTCATGATGAATACTTCTGAAAATTTATGTGAGCTTTAAGAACTATATATATATATATATATATATATATATATATATTATACTGTCTAATAAATATATCCATGTTTTGTTTTGGTTATGCACACAAATACTGAATGCATGAAATACATGCCTGAAAGCCTGCTACATGATATTTATGATATGGAATATATACATAATCATTTGCAGTTTGTGATATTACTGAAATGATTTGCAATAGACCTAAGTGGTATCTTATGGTCAAAAGTAAGTTTGTTCAACTATAACTTTAATATTTTTTCTTTACATAGCCGAGCTCTCTGGATATAGAAGTATAATGAGAAATAACTACAATACTAATATTATAGGTTTCTACTTTTGGCTAAGGATTTATAATTTAGGTAATTGTATGCCATCTCTAATTTTTTTTTTTGAAACTGGGTAAACCGCCTCGTTAAAAACCTATACATGTACTCGGCGTGAGTACAAGATAGGGAAAAAGAGTGCGGTGTTTTATTGATAACGAATCAACAAAAAAGTACATATCAGTACAAAGCAAGCAAACAACAAAAACCCTACTTGCTAATACCCACAAGTAAACAAGCACAACCGGGTCCTCAAGCTCAAAAACCGACAGAAGACAGTCCACGTCAGCTACGAGACAAAGCAATAAAGCATCTACCTCTCCAAAACAGGAAACACCACTTCTAAGCTATCCCCAAATTAAGGCAATATAACCCTAAAAGAGCAACAATGGCGGCGCGTTTTCAACCTTGATCAAAAACCTCGATGTCCCAGTTCTTCAGCAGTTTTTCGTGCCTCTTCGCGTTCTTCAATTTCGATTTCATCATCAGGTATTTTATCTCTATCTCTATAAGCTCCCATCTCTTAAACTTATCATACAAACCAGTTCCATGTATCCGCATATTACGTTCCGCCCAGATGTGATAAACAATCGTAACAACACTGCAATACGCTATGTCTTGAGCATAGTCTTTATTCATGAATTTTGATTTCAGAAAATTCATTTCATTCTCCAGCAAAAACGGTTGATTCATGGTGGGAGGAATGTCAAGTTTCAGCCTGCATTTTGCCCATAGATAAGCCGAAAAAGGACAAGAGAAGAACAGGTGATCTCTTGTCTCGTTACTCTCCTTACACAAAACACACATTGGATTCACATCGTAGCCCCAATTGACTAGATAGTCCAATGTAGATAGCCTGTTTAGCACCGCTTTATACATACAAATAGACATTTTCGCACTGTTCGTATAATGCCATGTGATTTCACACCAGTCCAATTCTGAATTATGCACTCTAGTTGAGTCCCAAGCTGAGTAAAAAGAGAAGCCATTTTTACTATTATTCCAACTCCAGTAGTCCTGTTCACAATTATTCATGATTTGAACATCTTTAATTTTATCCGCTATCCTTCTAGATACTGTAAGCCGATTGGTCATGAACACCCCATCCTGAATAATGCTTTCAACTTTTAAATTTTCTCCTCCACACACTTCTAAACAGTCCCATCCCTGTAAATTAACCAGAATCTCACTGTTTAACCACGGGTCAAACCATAGCATTGAGTCCCGCCCGTTTACAATACACCTATTAATGCAATTCAACCCCCTTTCTCTATTTCTCAACATGGCTTTCCACATACATGAGGTGTTGTTGTCTATGTTTAAAACCCAAAAATTATCCTTTTTGCAATATCTACTCGTCATCCAGTTCTTCCACATGCTGTTGCCACTGATAAAATGCCAAATCAGTTTAACTGCAGCAGCAGTTTTGATATCGTCAAACTTTCGTATCCCTACACCACCTTCACTTTTTGGGCAACAGAGAGTATCCCACGAAATCTTGTGACTCTTCCCTCCCCAAACGAAATTAGCGCATAATTTATTAAGTTTTCCAATAGTTGCAGAAGGAAGTTGATAAATTAGCAACCAGTACATGACCATAGGCGTGATAACAGATTTAATCAATTCGATTCTCCCTGCCATAGACAAAAGCCTGCAGTCCCAGCTATCCATCTTTTTTCTGATTTTATCAAAAAGATCACCACAATCGGAGAAGTGCAAATAATTATTTGACAGCGGTACACCAAGATATTTAATGGGTAAATTCCCTTCCTTCATATTCAGCAAATCAATCAAAATTTCTTTATTTCTTACTGCTTTACTAAAGAAAACTTTAGACTTAAGGCCATTCACTTTAAAACCTGCCCAGTCTCTCATCATGTCTAAAATCTTGTAAATTTCCCTCGCACACTTTAACTTCGCCTTCGAAAAAATCATCAAATCATCAGCGTAGATCAAATGATTAATATGCGGCTCATTTTTAAAAATAGGAGGGACTAAATCCTTCGTACAGGCCTTATGCATTAAGATAGAGAAACATTCCATAACAATGCAAAAAAGGTAAGGGGAGAGGGGGTCACCTTGTCTCAATCCTCTATTACTATATATGAAACCTTTAGGACTGCCTCGTAAAAGAATAGAAAAGGTAGGCGTGGCTATACAAGTTTTAATAACTTTAATCAATCTTCTAGGAAAACCCATCATATTCAACATATGGCAAACGAACCCCCTATTTACCATATCATAGGCTTTTTGGAGATCAATTTTAATGCACATATTACCCCCACTGATTCTCTTGAAGTGTCTAATCTGTTCATGCGCTAGCAAAACATTTTCTGCAATATGTCTACCAGGAATAAAAGCGGATTGATTCTCAGAAATAAGATGCATAAGATACGGCTTAATTCGGTTGCAAATCACTTTAGAAATGATTTTATAAATAACATTGCAACATGAAATGGGCCTATAATCCGAAATATTCATAGGTTTCTCAACTTTGGGAATTAGGGTAATGAAAGTATGATTGATACCTTTTGCAAGTTTACCTGTCCGGAACACCTCCTGAATAAGATCTATAAGGGGAATTTTAAGTTCTTTCCAGTGGATTTTAAAAATTTTTGCTGTGAATCCATCCGGACCCGGGCTTTTGTCGTCGGGAATTGACCAAATAGCCTTATACACCTCTCCCACTGATATTGTAGATAATAGATGCTCTCTTCCTCTATCATTTATCATAAATTTGCAGTTTATATTTGGAAAATAGAGAGGTTGTGGGCTATCAGAATTGAAAATGTTTGTAAAATAATCTATAGCCTCTTTCTCAATACTTTCAGAATCGTGCAACATCTGTCCATTAGCAAGAAAAATATTACCCCAATTATTTATGTGTCTTCTCAAGGACATCTTCGCATGAAAAAACTTGGTACATGCATCTCCCTCATTTAGCCACAAGATCTTTGCTTTCTGTCTTGCATCTTTGTACTCAGTATTACATTGCTCCTTCCATCTTTTATAAGCATAGTCCAGTTTATCATACAATTCCAGATCAGTAGGGTTGTCGTCAATATCCTTCAGTATGGCACAGTAATCCTCTTCTAATCTTCGAATATTATTTTTATAAACCCAATTACTGCAATTCCATCTCTTCAGATTACATTTACAACATTTCAAAAACATTTGAAAAATGTAAATTTTTGATCCTTGCCAGACCCCCATATCCATGTATTCTTTAGCCCAGTAAAAACAGTCCCAGTAACCTTCTAAACCATGCCAAGTATTAACATATTTGAAAGGAATGTTGTTAGTCCTACTAACTTTAGGGGTAAACTTCACACACACAGGGATATGATCACTAACCGGATTGGACTCTCCAAAAGCTGTTAGCTCCGGAAACGTATCTAGAAAGTGGTGATTACATAAAAGCCTATCAATTTTGGTAGCAATTCCCTTTCTTCTCCATGTATATTTAAAGCCCAATATAGGAATGTCCATAAGACCTGAACTTGTTAAACAATTTATGAAACCAGAAATCTGTCTAAACGGGACAATCGACCCCCCTTTTTTGTCATTTGAAGAGAGGATATTATTAAAATCACCAACCACTATCCAGGGATCTTCAAGTACATTTGCCTCGTTAGCTATTTCAGTCCATAGTTTCTCCCTGTCTAGGAGAAAATTACTAGCGTAAATGAAAGTCACATGGCATTTCAGACCCCCCACGTTCATCATCGAAAAGGACATGTGTTGATAAGATTTACTTACAGAAATAACATTGGTCCAAATGTTGGTATCCCAAGTCACCAGAATTCTACCTTTGCAATTACAGTCATTATTATTAGCAAACTGCCAATTTTCCTGAAATCTTTGCTGAAATTTGTTAACCATAATATCATTCATCTTATGCTCTAAAAGGCCCACGATGGACGGCCTTTGTTTGTTAAGAAATTTGACCACTTCAAATTGTTTAGTCGAAGTGTTCAAACCCCTAACATTCCACGAAATTAAATTCATTTAATCTTACTCTGGCTCCTTGTCGATACTTTAGGAGGAGCAATAGGTTTAGCAGGAATTTTCTTCTTATTGTTCTTGTTTATGCTATCCAATTCTTCTAAGTACTTCTTATTTATTTCAACATTATTTCTGACATCCGTTTCCTTTTCAGGTGGGTTTGAAATCTTCTCTTCAGTATTAAGCAAATCAGCCATATCCCCTTCTTCTATATCTGCCCACTCGCAGTCAGTACCATTTCCTATGCTGTCATGTTCGCCACCGTCTTTCACATGAAGTACACTGTCTTTTGCAGGTTGGATTGGGTTGTCATCAGTTCCTGCATCTCTGTCTCCTTGAGTTAAAAATTCCTCAGCCGCTCTGATCGAAGGGATATTCAAGACATTTCGGTTCAGCTGGTTCACACTGCTAGCCTCATCAGCCAACACACCTAAAACACCAAAATTGTTTTGTAATGACATAGTAATTTTTGTACTGTCTATACCATTTGTATATGCCTGTTGTTGTTTCTCGCCATTTGTAATTGCCTGTTGCTGATACTCATTTTCATTGATGTGTGGTGTATTTACAACCTTATTTATAGTATCTGAAGTATCACACATATTTGGACTACTTGAATTGTTTGTAAACAAACATGTATTAACATTATTGCCCAACACGTTGAAATCAGAGTCATGCACTTCTAAAGTTTGGTTAATCTGCATTGAAACATTATCATTTTTATCAGTTATTCCATTATTATCACCCCTGTCAGTATTCACATTAGTGTTTGAATCACCATCCACTAGGTTAATCACCGGATCCGATTCATCGTTGTTGTCAAAATTAACACCCGTGTTTGAATTTGGCATATCCTCCTGTGTCTCCATATTGATACCAACTTTTGGCATCCACACTTCTTCTGTCTTCGACTTACACTGACTTGTCGAATGTCCAAACACTTTGCAGTAGCTACAGCATAAAGGTTTGTATGCATATTCAACCCTGATTTTCAACTCTTCGCCTGTATGTAAAAGCACATCTACCTCTTGAGGAAAATCGGAAGCCGCCTCCATTTCCACTAATATCTTTGCAAATGCAACTCTTGATTCATCCGCTGTAATCTTATCCATTTTAATTGGTCTCCCCAGCACACTAGCAATTGCACTGAGTGCCTCTCTGTCCCACAATTCCAATTCTAGATTGGAAAATTTAACCCACAACGGCATTGTTGAAAGCAGATCTTTTTGGAATCTCACTCCCGTACTCCATTTTTTCAGAATAATAATTCGATTATCAAACATATACGGACCTCCCTTCAAAATGTTATCGCAATCTGAAATGTTGTCAAACCGTATTATGAAAAAACCGTTTTCTCTGGATAATAACTGAAAATTCCCAGCTGGCTTCCATACTCGTTCAATATATTTTTTCAAATGAACGTGATACGGTCTTGCTCCATACACATAGAAAACAATGGAGTTTTTCCATTTATCTGCAGATCTGGCCACCGCGAGTTGTGGTACAAAAGCCTTTTTCTTATTGTCCACAATTTTTGGTTCAATATAACTGAGATCCATGAATTCATCTCGCCTCTGTCCAACTCCACCATTAGCAGCTTGCAAAAACGATTTTGGCAGACCATTTACAACATCGCTGTGAACCTGTTTCCATTGCCGATCATAGAAACTAGATCTGGAACGTCCTTGCCCTCGTTGAATCAGTGGGTTAACGGGCTTGGATCGAACATTCGTTCCCCCCAATACCGTAACCCTAGGATGACGACCTGTCGAGACAGGTTTGTGGGATGCAGGATCCCCGTCATTCCTCTGATCACCGATGCCCAATCCAGTTGATGTACTACCCTTCTCAAAAATCCTCCTTCCAGTATCCGATCCACAAACAGGTTGTTTGCCGTCAGCCTTATCATAATGATTTGCGGTCTCCTTTCCTGTCCTCACGTCTGGAGGTCGTCCTGAATTAAAGCCCTTGAAAGCGTCCGCCATAATATATACATTTGTGATATTCATTTGCAGTTTATGATATAGAATATATACATATTCATCTCATGTGAAACTATTTCAGGAATCGGTTCCAAGACCAGTAGCTGTAGTTGCGTTCAATTCTTCCTTCAATTTACATTCAGTGAAAGCTCAATCAATTTATACTTCAAATTCATCAACAACGGCGACAAGTAAGAACTACCACCACAAAATCCTAGTGAAGATGAGGACTGTGAAGGTAAGGTCGAATGTAGGGAAGAAGTTTTTTTTGTTGCTTCATGTGACCGGTAAGTATAAATTAGGTTTTTTGGTTGCTTTGCCGATTATCATATCTTTCAGTGATGTTTTAGTTGAGAATTTAAGATATGTGCAGAATGGAGATTGTGGGTATTTTATGTGGTATAACGAAGTGCATGAAATCAATAACAATACTGAATTGGATGATACTACTGTTAAATTGATGAAAAAAAAGACCGTATCACAATTGCTCACTAAAAGGAAGACAATTGAAGAAAAGCTGCTGAAGAAAAAGCAAAAGAGGGTACAAGCCGATGAATTTGTGGTAGATATGAAGGAAGAGTTGGTAATAATGCGCGTTGAATGTGAAAAATGCGGGGAAGGAGAAAATTTCCTTGCAACAGCTTTGCTATGTCCTGGATCATGTTTGAAATTCTTTTGTGTGTTGTTATGGCAATGTACTGTAGTGAAGTAACATGAAGTAGCTTGCATGGACAGTTTTCAGGTATAATTTTTAGTTTTTTCACAGAATTTTTTCCTTTTTATAGGACATCCAAAATTAAAAAAAAAACATTGTTTCGAGATCTTTTACTGTAGCTTTAAGTGGATTACTTCAGTCGCTTTAAGGGATATGTTTCCCTATAATGATACTTGATTTATTTGTATTTCAATCATTTTTTTGACGTGACTATTGCATCGTAATCGGAGTAATCTTTTAAACAAGTAGCTAAGGCTTTGCCTGATTTAGTAATTAAGGCACTTACTCAATATACACTTATATCAGACTGAAGCATGTGTCAGTTTGTAACTGAAGCAATGCCTTGGTCCGCAATTGAAGCAATGGTTGTGTAACAACCCGAAAATCTGGGCCAGTTTAAAATTTTTATTTTGGCAATTTTAGTGAATTTTGAACATTTAAAATGGATTATTTTAAATAATATCGACGAAAAATTTAATTTGAATAGAATTCGAACGTATATATTATATACGTCATCGTTAGAATATAAATAATTATTTTAAATTATAAATAGAATTGAAAATGGCGCGGTAGTTCGATAATTCGATTTCAAACTTCAATTGAATGTACCGGGTGCAAAACAAACCGGATTTTAGTGAAACCAAAAATAATAGGATCTAATTGAGAGTATCTTTCCAACGAATCCGAAAAATCGAGATTTCATAGCGGGAATCAAAAGATATGTCCAGTTGAAAATTCTGAATAGTCGCTATGGAATTCAGGCCCTTAAAAATAGGAATTTCGCAAACGACCTCGGATTTCGACGGAACCAGTTTTGTTGGGTCCGTGATGTAAACTTATTGCTAGATTCCAAATTTCATAATTTTTCGAATCAATATGTGAGCGTGGCAAAGGAAAACGCGTTTGACCAGTTTCAGTTGATTTTAATCGACTGGAAAATGACCATTTTTCCAACGGTCTCAGAATTCGACGAAATTAGTTTTGTTAGGACCGTATCGTCGATACGAAGCTAGAAAATATTTTTATGGAATTTTTAAAGTTCGTATGTGACCCCGGTAAATTGAAATGCGCATTCAAATTCAATATATAGAGTTATATGTTGATTTTGACGAAAACTGATCGAATCAGCTTACGATACATATCCCGTTGTGTTCGGAATGGGGGTAAAACGCTACAGACGACAGGCGGTGGGCCTCGTTTAGAGGTCGTATGAAAAAGTCAACTTTTTGAAATTAAAATAATTAAAAAAATAAAACCTCTCTCTCTTCTCCTTAAATCCCTCTGCCCCCCTTCCGTTCAATTCATTTCAAAAAAAAAAAAAAAGAGAAACCGCAGCCCCCCGCCCCCCCGATCGAAACCCGCCGTCGCACCCCCCCCCCCCTTCCGCCTCGCGCCAGGCCGCGCCGCCTCCATCCGCCGCCCCTCCTTCTTCTCTCTCCTTCCTCTTCTTCTTCGAGCGCACCCGCACCCCCCCCCCTTCAGCCCAGAAACCCCCTGTCGCGCCACCACAGGAGAGCGGCGACCATCTCAACCCCAACCACCTGCGACGATAGTGGACACCCCCCATTCGCTGAACCAGTGAGTTTCTGTATTCCTTTTTATTTTTATTTATTCATTTGCTTTTAAATTTTGTTCATATGACCAAAATATGATTTTTAATCAGAAAATGATAGGATTTTATTCATAGGACATTAGGTTAAAATTTACTATGAAGTTGAAGTGATAAAAATACGATTTTTACTATGAAGTTGAAGTGATAAAAATACGATTTTTACTATGAAGTTGAAGTTATAAAAATATGATTTTTATAGAGTTAAAAGGCGAAATATTTATTTTTGAAAAGGCGAAATATTTATTTTTGAAAAGGCGAAATATTTATATTTGAAAGGGCAAAATCTTTATATTTGAAAGGGCAAAATCTTTATATTTGAAAAGGCGAAATCTTTTTATAAAGAATAGCGAGATAAAAATATAATTTTTATCTATATAGCATCGATGTAAAAATAGAATTTTCATCTATATAGTAGCGATGTAAAAATAGAATTTTTATCTATGAAGTAGCATTGTAAAAATAGAATTTTTATCTATATAGTAGCGGCGTAAAAATAGAATTTTTATCCATATGGAGTGATAATAAAAATATGATTTTTATATACATAGCAACAATATAAAAATGTGATTTTTATATATGTAGTGGCTACGGTCAACGAAAGTGACAAAAGGCGAGAACGGCGAAGACTTCTACTTTTGAAGTGTCGTGAAGTTGGGATAGCTTTGGTGAGAACTTCTCACTTTAAATTTCCTTTTTCTATTTATATATATATATATATATATATATATATACTAGGATGCAGACGGTGCTTAGCAGCACCCGACACCCGTCATCCACAGACCATGGATGGCTTGTTTGTTTGATTGATGTGTTGTGAAAATTGTTTGTGATGTTGATGTGAAATCGATAATAAAATGTAGATATGTGGAAATAAATTAATTAATGTTAAAAATATAATTTTTAACGTGAATGTGAATAAACGAATATTTATAAACAAATCGGCCGATTTGTTTATATACACTGATTTGACTGATATTGATATGGATGATAAATTTTACACATCACACAACTGCACAAATAAAAGAATCTGTGTATGTTGATTTGAAACCCCACACGAGTGTTGGGATGATATTTGGCGTACACTAATCCCAATTATTTCATGGTATGTCGATCGATTGGTCGACAGGCTGTGTAAGCGTTGATTATTTATATTTGATGCTTATGCAGTTGTGTTGTGCACTTTGGATGATGGTTGATGGTTTATCGTTGCTATTATATACATGTGTTGTATGGAATCCATATAATTAACATTATATGGTGATTGATTGGGCCTCATTCCAATTGGGGAAAATATTCATGTGTTGACGATGTTCATGTGTTAAAACTATTCAAGTGTTGAGTAAAATATTTTAACAATAAAATTTACATCTTTATCATATTTAAAATTAGAACTACTTCACGGTGGAGTCTGATTTAAAAATCAAATGATAGATACCATAGTTCTATAAAATATTTTACATAACAAAAATAGTCGTGTGTTGACAATACTCATGTGTTGAGATTAGTCGTGTGTTGAAAGAAATATAGATTCATGTGTTGAATGGGATAAATATTCATTTGTTGAATAGAATAACGAATTTATTGAAATATACAAAGCCGTGTTGATTGGAGTTACGCTATTTTGACGTGAACGATATTTATATCGATTATATTCGTTTTTATAATGAATATAGAAAAGGTAGTGATTTCAAAATATAACGTTTTGAAAATATTATCATTTATATAGTAATGATAAGAAATATTCAATTTTGATTAGAAATTGAATATAGAGTTGAAATAGTTTTGAAAACGAATTTAAAACGATTTATAAAATACGTTTTAAGAAGGTAATCGACGAAATATATAATATATATATATATATATATATATATATATATTATATGTAATGACCTGAATAGAACGTGCCGCGCCGCGGCAGTTCGTGAATTTCGACCATTGACTTCGAATTGACGTTGCGGGAGATCCGACCGTCGGATTCTCCTAAAACCGGAACCGTTGGGTTCGTATCGAAAAGAGCTTTCCAATGAATATTAGAAATTTGAAATCTAACGGTTGGATTTGGAATTATGTCCAAATCAAATTTGGAAAAGGTCGCTGTAAGTGCAGTTCTATGGCCGTTGATGGAAATCGACTGTACGGGCCTTGATAAAATTATTAAAAATATTGATAATTTGTGTGAAATCATAAGAAATGATTTGGGAAAAATTAGGCTGAAGAATTCCACATTTGAAAGGATAAAAATAGATTTTTGTCGAAATGAACTAGAATTAAAATCAATTTATTTTTGAAATAAATAAATTGAATTTGAAAGTGATTTTAAAAATAATCAATATTCCCAATACGTGAATTGGACTGGAGTTGAATCGAAATTATCTTCGGAATATTTCGATGTTGGATTTCGTGACTATACAGATATTGTTATGGGAATTTGAAAGATATATTTTATATCGTTATTTCCAATACGGTATTTGTTGGTTTCAAGATTTGATATTGAATATAAGCCGGTATATTTTCTATTCAGAGCCTTGTATTTAATATCAAATGTGATTTGGGTTTGTCGTGAATGGTGTCTTCATTAACACTGTTCTTAAGCCCAATAGAGAAAAAGATTAAATCTTTCTATTTAGATTTAATGAAGTGTATCAATTAAATAATATTTAATTGAAATTGAATTTGAATTGGTTTTTGGGTTTATCGTGAGCGGTGTTTTGAACAACACCTGTTCTTTAACCCGATTAACGATAGAGTGTGATTTTGGGTATATCGTGAATCGTGTTTTAGATGACATTGGTTCTTTAACCCAGTTAAAGGCAGGATATTGATTTTTGAAAAGATTAAAACTAAGTGGAGCTTTAATGAATCTTTAATTAGATTGAAAAGTGAATTGATAATTTAAATTATCAAATCTGAAAGGTGATCGAGAATGGAGTACCACCAGTTTTGCTCCAAAGCGATAGTTAAATCTTTAATTAGATTTGAACGTGAAATGGTAATTAATTTTACCGATAACACCGTGGTGTTAGATGTGGAGTATTACTAGTTTTCTCCATGGGATATATAGGTTGGGATTGGGAAATAAAATAAATAATTACTTCGGTGTGGTTCGCTAATCCGACTAGTTTGGAAAACCATAATATGGTTTGAAATGATATCCAAAGGAAGATTAAAGAATAAATTTAGAAGAATTTATCTTTGATAAAATTAATGGGAACCTTTCCCCTAAGAATGTGATTTTGTGAATAAAAGAATATTCTGTATTGGAACGAGGCGTTTGTTGTGTTTGTGTAACATTTGTTTATCATATACGTGGGTTATTCACAAAGGCCGGGTTTATACCCATTCTGAATAACCGATTCGATGAGATGTCGAAGATGAAGACGGTGGTTGAAGACCGGATGTCTTCACATCATTTGGGTGATTACTGATAATCTCGATTGGGCGGTACACCCAAGATGAGGGAAACAGTTGGTGGTCGTCCAGACGTACTTGGAGATGGATGGATATGCGAGGAAAGTGCCTCCGGTTTCGTTCAGACCCAGAACGAACTTGTAAATGGATTGTGTGTCTGACATTGGATTTTATTCTGTATTGATTGATCTCTATTAAATATACATCTGTTTGGCGGCAGAGAATTTATTCTCTTGCTTAACGCCCTTCTCTGAGACGTACGAGCTCAGAGGTTGTATATCGATGGACATCAGTCGCATGGAGTGAATTGCCAGTGTGGCACGCATAAGTGGCAATTGAACAGGGCTTCTGTTGAAAAGCAAAGTCTTGTGGTTGATGATCAAAGCACGGCCTGTGTGGCGTAGCTTTGTGTATAGCGTGAATTCGCGAGCCTCACAACTCGGTATGAGTCAAAAACGGGAGACGGACCCAAGGAGTACACGACGTTTCTTTCTAGCTAGGGTGGTGTCAGTGACCTACCAGCCCTGACATTTATATACTTTTCACCTGTGTGGTTGTTGGATATGAGGCGCCTCGGATATAGGTCTGTAATGACCAGGAAACATGTGTTCAGGAATAACCAATCCTCAAAAGTAAGAGAGAACCGGCCTTGGAGGTTCCAAAGGATCATAGTGGGGTCCTGAGGCATTGCTAGAGTGTCTCGAACGCGGAGAGGAGCTTGCCCCTTGCCTCGACTCATGACGGAAATCCAATTTCCAATACGTGATATTGCGGTTTTAATTGTAGAACTAGTATGGCGACATGATAGATGGTACCCATGCCGCCTATGATTGATATTTATGATTTGAATTGTTTTGACACTATACACCTATGATAGTATCAAATGATTGGTTTTAAACGTATCAAGCATTATTTGGCTATTATAAGGGAAAACCCTATCCTCCGGCTTGCGTTGCATTGTGTGATGGGACCTAGGTCTTATAATAGCTTCATTTTTCCAAAAAGCATTGCGTTGTTTTGTTATATGCACTAGTATTCTTGGGAGGAAACTCGTTCCGTGTTATACGGCGTGGTCCCTTGAATTACTATCTTTAAAGTAAAGTTTTAAATAACTGTTTTAGTTCTCACACCAGTCACATGACTGACCTGGAGTTTATTGTTTTGACCTAAACTCTGGGTGCCCTTATTTTCGACACGGGCAGCTAGTAGTTTTGGTTTTGCAGATTTATATTCACAGGGTCCTGATTTACAGCTGGAACGATGCTCGGAAAGCTCTGTATTCGTGTATCACTTTCAGTTGTATTTTGTATATTTTTCCGCTGCTATGAAATTTATTGTAATCTCTTATATTTGTCGAATGTAATTTATTCAATTATACTCTGTATATTCTTGTATCTGATGGAATTGTTGTAATAACAATGAAATGTTCTTCTGTCTGTGTTCCGATGTGTGTTGTTCTCAAAGTATCCGCTCTTTCCTTCGCGGGGAAGATACGGGTCCTTACAGTGGTATCAGAGCTTTGGTTTACAGAGCTCGAGAACAAGACACATTAGAACCATACGAAAGAATTCATCAGATATTGGATTAGTAATTTCCAATTAGAATGACTCGTTAGAGATAGGATCAGTAGTATCCTAGGACGAGTGTGAAGAGTATATTTTTCAATTGAAAACAATTTTGTTTTTAAATTTAAGCCAATTTATACGTATTTGAATATTTATTTATGTTGAATTTGGACAATCCAATATATAAAGATTTTGCATATACGCGTCATGAACGTATATTCGAAGTTTCAATATACTAGATAGATATAGAATCACATTCTAGACACCCGGAGATGGTTCTGATGATTGATCGATCATCATCAGAACTTATGTTCGTGTTTTCGAAGGTGTGGTTTCTATATATTTCCATTAGACTGGTGTGAGAACCAAAACTTATATAGATAGATTTATTGTGTGATTTGGCATCAAAAACATGATTTTTGTATATATATCAAAATTAATAATTTGAAACTCTAATTCACTAATTGATTGATGTTTGTGTTGTTTGTTTATTTGTTTAATAATTTTGAACCATTTAGCCTAATAGATTCGAATATTGAATTGTATTGAAAATTGGTCGCATTTGCTTGCATCTACATGTACTTACATTGAACAGGTCATAGCAAGGAGGCTAGAGCAGAGAATAAAATTTGTTTGCCCGACAAATAGGTACATATTTACTATAATTTACTGTTTTGTTCGGGTGATGATGATTTTATGAGCCGATTGGCTAGCCGCTTGGCTTTTTCTTTTTCTTTTTGAGATCAGAAGGCCTGTATGGCAATTTCGGGATTTTCCCGTTGCTCCCGGTGCAGGGGAGGTTATGGCGAAATTTTTCGAAAATTTAGGGTGTTAGCCAAATTTTTGAAAAAATTGAAAAGTTCTTAGAAACTGAAAAGTTGAAGAACTTAAGCCGTAGTCAAAATAATGGAAGTTGAGTTGAATTGTTAAACAACTTTCGGTTTCGTTCCTTTTCAACTTCCATTGTTATGTTCCTTTTCGGCCTTTGATTTAGAGAAGATTAGAATATCATCAATAAAAACCATAAAAAATTTATTCAATTAAATCACACATTGAACTGATAAGAAAATAGTTAGAAATATATACTTGTGCATTATATATGTTTGAACAGGAAATTGGATAGCTGTTGAGTAAAGATTTTATTTGCGTGCCCGACAAATAGGTAAACCTTAATGAGTTGGATGCGCACTTTTATTATTATATCAACTCCTGTGAGTGCCATTGGATGCGGAGTGCTGGTTATTCTGTGTGAAATAATAAACATCGCCATAGGATAGCAACAATTAATTTTGAACTACATTACATGGCATACTTCTGGAAGATAGGCATACTTCATCATATACCACATAAGCATTTGGAGCTTGTGTGACGAGGTGGAAGATTTACCATAAGAGCGAGAGGCTTGTATGGCGATGACTATATTTTACAGGTTGAACTGATGACTGATATGGACAATATAAAATTGTAACGGTAAAATTGCCCGATTAATAAAAACCCCACACGGGTCTAGAGTTGACAATAATCACGTCTCTCTAGTTATTAGATACGGCACATGGACTATTTATTTCTCACACGGGATGAGGTGACGAGGATTTATCCTCTAGAGCATTTAAAATACACACTCCCTCAGGCTTTGACAGGGTGACGAGAATTTATTCTCTGGAGTTATTATCAATACACGCTTCCCTGTAAACACCAGAATATATCACTATAAATATGTGTATGCTTATTAGGATTTATTGGGTACCTAATACGGCCCAATAAATTTCCAAATCACTCCCCGTACAAGGGAGGTTATGGCGAAATTTTTCGAAAATTCCGGGTGTTAGCCAAATTTTTGAAAAATTACCAGAAACTGAAAATTTGGAGAATGGAAGCCAGATCGAACGTAGAGTTGATTAATCAAACCACTTTCGACTTTGTTCTTTTTCGGGGACGAAAAGTTTTAAGTGGGGGAGAATGTAACAACCCGAAAATCTGGGCCAGTTTAAAATTTTTATTTTGGCAATTTTAGTTAATTTTGAACATTTAAAATGGATTATATTAAATAATATTGACGAAAAATTTAATTTGAATAGAATTCGAACGTTATATTATATACGTCGTCGTTAGAATATAAATAATTATTTTAAATTATAAATAGAATTGAAAATGGCGCGGTAGTTCGATAATTCAATTTCAAACTTCAATTGAATGTACCGGGTGCAAAACAAACCGGATTTTAGTGAAACCAAAAATAATAGGATCTAATTGAGAGTATCTTTCCAACGAATCCGAAAAATCGAGATTTCATAGCGGGAATCAAAAGATATGTCCAGTTGAAAATTCTGAATAGTCGCTATGGAATTCAGGCCCTTAAAAATAGGAATTTTGCAAACGACCTCGGATTTCGACGGAACCACTTTTGTTGGGTCCGTGATGTAAAGTAATTGCTAGATTCCAAATTTTATAATTTTTCGAATCAATATGTGAGCGTGGCAAAGGAAAACGCGTTTGACCCGTTTCAGTTGATTTTAATCGACTAGAAAATGGCCATTTTTCCAACGGTCTCAGAATTCGACGAAATTAGTTTTGTTAGGACCGTATCGTCGATACGAAGCTAGAAAATATTTTTATGGAATTTTTAGAGTTCGTATGTGACCCCGGTAAATTGAAATGCGCGTTCAAATTAAATATATAGAGTTATATGTTGATTTTGACGAAAACTGATCGAAATGATCAAATCAGCTTACGATACATATCCCGTTGTGTTCGGAATGGGGGTAAAACGCTACAGACGACAGGCGGTGGGCCTCGTTTAGAGGTCGTATGAAAAAGTCAACTTTTTGAAATTAAAATAATTAAAAAAATAAAACCTTTCTCTCTTCTCCTTAAATCCCTCTGCCCCCCCCCCTTCCGTTCAATTCATTTCAGAAAAAAAAAAGAGAAACCGCACCCTCCCCCCCCCCCCCCCCCGATCGAAACCCGCCGCCGCACTTCCCCCCCCCCCCCTCCGCCTCGCGCCAGGCCGCGCCACCTCCATCCGTCGCCCCTCCTTCTTCTTTGTCCTTCCTCTTCTTCTTCGAGCGCGCCCGCACCCCCCCCCCCCCCCTTCAGCCCAGAAACCCCCTGTCGCGCCACCACAGGAGAGCGGCGACCATCTCAGCCCCAACCACCTGCGACGATAGTGGACACCCCCCCATTCGTTGAACCAGTGAGTTTCTATATTCCTTTTTATTTATTCATTTGCTTTTAAATTTTGTTCATATGACCAAAAATATGATTTTTAATCAGAAAATGATAGGATTTTATTCATAGGACATTAGGTTAAAATTTACTATGAAGTTGAAGTGATAAAAATACGATTTTTACTATGAAGTTGAAGTGATAAAAATACGATTTTTACTATGAAGTTGAAGTGATAAAAATACGATTTTTACTATCAAGTTGAAGTGATAAAAATACGATTTTTACTATGAAGTTGAAGTTATAAAAATATGATTTTTATAGAGTTAAAAGGCGAAATATTTATTTTTGAAAAGGCGAAATATTTATTTTTGAAAAGGCGAAATATTTATTTTTGAAAAGGCGAAATATTTATATTTGAAAAGGCGAAATCTTTATATTTGAAAAGGCGAAATCTTTATATTTGAAAGGGCGAAATCTTTATATTTGAAAAGGCGAAATCTTTTTATAAAGAATAGCGAGATAAAAATATAATTTTTATCTATATAGCATCGATGTAAAAATAGAATTTTCATCTATATAGTAGCGATGTAAAAATAGAATTTTTATCTATATAGTAGCATTGTAAAAATAAAATTTTTATCTATATAGTAGCGGTGTAAAAATAGAATTTTTATCCATATGGAGTGATAATAAAAATATGATTTTTATATACATAGCAACAATATAAAAATGTGATTTTTATATATGTAGTGGCTACGGTCAACGAAAGTGACAAAAGGCGAGAACGGCGAAGACTTGTACTTTTGAAGTGTCGTGAAGTTGGGATAGCTTTGGTGAGAACTTCTCACTTTAAATTTCCTTTTTCTAGTTATATATATATATATATATATATATATATACTAGGATGCAGACGGTGCTTAGCAGCACCCGACACCCGTCATCCACAGACCATGGATGGCTTGTTTGGTTGATTGATGTGTTGTGAAAATTGTTTATGATGTTGATGTGAAATCGATAATAAAATGTAGATATGTGGAAATAAATTAATTATCGTTAAAAATATAATTTTTAACGTGAATGTGAATAAACAAATATTTATAAACAAATCGGTCGATTTGTTTATATACACGGATTTGACTGATATTGATTGGGATGATAAAATTTACACATCACCCAACTGCACAAATAAAGAATCTGTGTATGTTGATTTGAAACCCCACACGGGTGTTGGGATGATATTTGGTGTACACTAATCCCAATTATTTCATGGTATGTCGATCGATTGGTCGACAGGCTGTGTAAGCGTTGATTATTTATATTTGATGCTTATGCTGTTGTGTTGTGCACTTTGGATGATGGTTGATGGTTTATCGTTGCTATTATATACATGTGTTGTATGGAATCCATATAATTAACATTATATGGTGATTGATTGGGCCTCATTCCAATCGGGGAAAATATTCATGTGTTGACGATGTTCATGTGTTGAAACTATTCAAGTGTTGAGTAAAATATTTTAACAATAAAATTTACATCTTTATCATATTTAAAATTAGAACTACTTCACGGTGGAGTCTGATTTAAAAATCAGATGATAGATACCATAGTTTTATAAAATATTTTACATAACAAAAATAGTCGGGTGTTGACAGTACTCATGTGTTGAGATTAGTCGTGTGTTGAAAGAAATATAGATTCATGTGTTGAACGGGATAAATATTCATTTGTTGAATAGAATAACGAATTTATTGAAATATATAAAGCCGTGTTGATTAGAGTTGCGCTATTTTGACGTGAACGATATTTATATCGATTATATTCGTTTTTATAATGAATATAGAAAAGGTAGTGATTTCAAAATATAACGTTTTGAAAATATTATCATTTATATAGTAATGATAAGAAATATTCAATTTTGATTAGAAATTGAATGTAGAGTTGAAATAGTTTTGAAAACGAATTTAAAACGATTTATAAAATACGTTTTAAAAAGGAAATCGACGAAATATATAATATATATATATATATATATATATTATATATAATAGCCTTAATAGAACGCGCCGCGCCGCGGCAGTTCGTGAATTTCGACCATTGACTTCGAATTGACGTTGCGGGAGATCCGACCGTCGGATTCTCCTAAAACCGGAACCGTTGGGTTCGTATCGAAAAGAGCTTTCCAATGAATATTAGAAATTTGAAATCTAACGGTTGGATTTGGAATTATGTCCAAAACAAATTTGGAAAAGGTCGCTGTAAGTGCAGTTCGATGGCCGTTGATGGAAATCGACTGTACGGGCCTTGATAAAATTATTAAAAATATTGATAATTTGTGTAAAATCATAAGAAATGATTTGGGAAAAATTGGGTTGAAGAATTCCACATTTGAAAGGATAAAAATAGATTTTTGTCGAAATGAACTAGAATTAAAATCAATTTATTTTTGAAATAAATAAATTGAATTTGAAAGTGATTTTAAAAATAATCAATATTCCCAATACGTGAATTGGACTGGAGTTGAATCGAAATTATCTTCGGAATATTTTGATGTTGGATTTCGTGACTATACAGATATTGTTATGGGAATTTGAAAGATATATTTTATATCGTTATTTCCAATACGGTATTTGTTGGTTTCAAGATTTGATATTGAATATAAGCCGGTATATTTTCTATTCAGAGCCTTGTATTTAATATCAAATGTGATTTGGGTTTGTCGTGAATGGTGTCTTCATTAACACTGTTCTTAAGCCCAATAGAGAAAAAGATTAAATCTTTCTATTTAGATTTAATGAAGTGTATCAATTAAATAATATTTAATTGAAATTGAATTTGAATTGGTTTTTGGGTTTATCGTGAGCGTTGTTTTGAACAACACCTGTTCTTTAACCCGATTAACAATAGAGTGTGATTTTGGGTTTATCGTGAATCGTGTTTTAGATGACATTGGTTCTTTAACCCAGTTAAAGGCAGGATATTGATTTTTGAAAAGATTAAAACTAAGTGGAGCTTTAATGAATCTTTAATTAGATTGAAAAGTGAATTGATAATTTAAATTATCAAATCTGAAAGGTGATCGAGAATGGAGTACCACCAGTTTTGCTCCAAAGCGATAGTTAAATCTTTAATTAGATTTGAACATGAAATGGTAATTAATTTTACCGATAACACCGTGGTGTTAGATGTGGAGTATTACCAGTTTTCTCCATGGGATATATAGGTTGGGATTGGGAAATAAAATAAATAATTACTTCGGTGTGGTTCGCTAATCCCGACTAGTTTGGAAAACCATAATATGGTTTGAAATGATATCCAAAGGAAGATTAAAGAATAAATTTAGAAGAATTTATCTTTGATAAAATTAATGGGAACCTTTCCCCTAAGAATGTGATTTTGTGAATAAAAGAATATTCTGTATTGGAACGAGGCGTTTGTTGTGTTTGTGTAACATTTGTTTATCATATACGTGGGTTATTCAGAAAGGCCGGGTTTATACCCATTCTGAATAACCGATTCGACGAGTTGTCGAAGATGAAGATGGTGGTTGAAGACCGGAAGTCTTCACATCGTTTGGGTGATTACTGATAATCTCGATTGGGTTGTACACCCAAGATGAGGGAAATAGTTGGTGGTCGTCCAGACATACTTGGAGATGGATGGATATGCGAGGAAAGTGCCTCCGGTTTCGTTCAGACCCAGAACGAACTTGTAAATGGATTGTGTGTCTGACATTGGATTTTATTCTGTGTTGATTGATCTCTATTAAATATACATCTGTTTGGCGGCGGAGAATTTATTCTCTTGCTTAACGCCCTTCTCTGAGACGTATGAGCTCAGAGGTTGTATATCGATGGACATCAGTCGCATGGAGTGAATTGCCAGTGTGGCACGCGTAAGTTGCAATTGAACAGGGCTTCTGTTGAAAAGCAAAGTCTTGTGGTTGATGATCAAAGCACGGCCCGTGTGGCGTAGCTTTGTGTATAGCGTGAATTCGCGAGCCTCACACCTCGGTATGAGTCAAAAACGGGAGATGGACCCAAGGAGTGCTCGACGTTTTTTTCTAGCTAGGGTTGTGTCAGTGACCTACCAGCCCTGACATTTATATACTTTTCACCTGTGTGGTTGTTGGATACGAGGCGCCTCGGATATAGGTCTGTAAGGATCGGGAAACGTGTGTTCAGGAATAACCAATCCTCAAAAGTAAGAGAGGACCGGCCTTGGAGGTTCCAAAGGATCAGAGTGGGGTCCTGAGGTATTGCTAGAGTGTCTCGAACGCGGAGAGGAGCTTGCCCCTTGCCTCGACTCATGACGGAAATCCAATTTCCAATACGTGATATTGCGGTTTTAATTGTAGAACTAGTATGGCGACATGATAGATGGTACCCATGCTGCCTATGATTGATATTTATGATTTGAATTGTTTTGACACTATACACCTATGATAGTATCAAATGATTTGTTTTAAACGTATCAAGCATTATTTGGCTATTATAAGGGAAAACCCTATCCTCCGGCTTGCGTTGCATTGTATGATGGGACCTGGGTCTTATAATAGCTTCATTTTTCCAAAAAGCATTGCGTTGTTTTGTTATATGCACTAGTATTCTTGGGAGGAAACTCGTTCCGTGTTATACGGCGTGGTCCCTTGAATTACTATCTTTAAAGTAAAGTTTTAAATAACTGTTTTAGGTCTCACACCAGTCACATGACTGACCTGGAGTTTATTGTTTTGGCCTAAACTCTGGGTGCCTTTATTTTCGACACGGGCAGCTAGTAGTTTTGGTTTTGCAGATTTATATTCACAGGGTCCTGATTTACAGTTGGAACGATGCTCGGAAAGCTCTGTATTCGTGTATCACTTTCAGTTGTATTTTGTATATTTTTCCGCTACTATGTAATTTATTGTAATCTCTGATATTTGTCGAATGTAATTTATTCAATTATACTCTGTATATTCTTGTATCTGATGGAATTGTTGTAATAACAATGAAATGTTCTTCTGTCTATGTTCTGATGTGTGTTGTTCTCAAAGTATCCAGTCTTTCCTTCACGGGGAAGTTACGGGTCCTTACAGGTTGAGTTTGTACTTAAACGAGTCAAGGCATGTCTAAATTTTTACTGAAGCAAAAATAGGAATTACCTTAAATTGTATCACACTGAAGCAGTGCCTCGGTTATAATATATCACTCTATTGCATTCTATGATATCGTTCGTGCTTTGAACAAATTGAGTCATCACATCAATTTGTAATTGAGGCATGCTTGTCTTTCAGATTGTGCTGAAGTGCAACTGAGGTATGTAGGCCATAGTTTGTGCTGAATTGTCTTCAGGTGTTGCCTATGTTTGTAAGTGGGGTATGCATGCGTGCCTCTCATTTTGTGTTGAAATGTAAATGAGGCGTTGCCTAAGTTTGTAACCGAGGCATGCATGCCTTTAGTTGTGCTGAAATAGTGTATTCACTATGAAAACATTAGTTGTACTAAAGGCACTGCTGAAATGTACGAATTTTGAAGCCGCTTTGGCTTGTAGGTGAAGGAGGCAGTACTACATCAGAAAAAGTCTTTAGCAGCACTATAAAAATGCTACTAAAACTTGTCATAGCATTTTGATAAACGTTGCAGCATGACATGTAATTAAAAGTCCAAAAGTTTTAGTTGCGTTATAGTAAATGCACCAAAAATGTACATATTGTAGCGTTTCATAAAACTTACCAAAGGTTTTTTTGGCAGCGTCTTAAAAATGCAATCAAAGTGGTACTCGCAGGCTTCTATTTTTGTTTTTTGTAGCGTTTTTTCTATGCTACTATAACATTTTCTATAGCATTTCAAAAACCCTACCATAGCTAATTAATATATATTTTTATTGTGTTTTATTTCTGCAGCTGTTTACTATTATTAACTTGTATCATTTTCAACAGTTACTTATATATATTAGGAATATTAAAAGAAATAAACAATCACGTAATTATTATTTCAAACTAACATCGGAAATTACCATATTCAAATTGTTAACAAAAAATATATCGCATAATCAAGTATAATATTCATAATCATTCCAATTATAGTATTTCGACAAAATAAATGAAATCACTACCACAACTATTTACAAGTCTTGTTCATGGCTTAATTACCGATAAATCTTTGATGTGGTTCTTCTTCACTCTGAAAATGTTAATTATCTGTACACAAGTATAACAGTCAAAGTAGGCATACATGACATGATAAAGATATGAATCAAGTCTCAATATATTTGTCGAACTAAATTAAAATTATTGCACAACAAATATCCACAATGTAGTAAAGGATTTTTTGTTTTTATTTTGAAAATTTGAGTCGTAGTTCTGAGTATAATAGATACAACGTTGGACATACATAAATCTTTCTTAAATATATGATTCAATGATGTTCGAAAAAAATTATAACATTTGTTTAACATCATTTTTAACAACAATTTTATAAGTACAAAAGCAGGAAATTAGGTTCAATGTTTTGATGAGAGGGATGGGAGTGTAATAAATTGTTAAACTACCCTTAAGTATTTTTCTGATACCTTTCAGTTATTAATGTTTTGAATAAATCAACAAACCGGCTTCTTCCCATTAAGGGACTTCTGTGGTGTCTCCTCGTATTCAGGTTCCTTGGGTGGCCCAGAAGCGGGGGTCATATCCTACACAGCAAGAGAAAGGAAGATTCCAATTCATTTTACTTTCTCTTGTTTTAGTGCGAGATTGTTGATATCTACTAATTCAGCCTTGGTTTGCCAATCGTCTGGAGGAAATGTAATAAAGCATTAATTTTATATTGTTTTAATATTTATTGTTTAATATTGTATCGATTGATATATAAATAATAAATGATATATAAATAATAAGGAGCTTCGGGTTAATAGAAACTGAGGAGATTGACTCGAAAACATATTTTGTTGACGGATCGTAATATCATACTAATACGTTAGGTAAAAGTTGTACCAATTTTGAACAAGGCTCCATAAGTGTAATTAACATATATTTTTTTTTCAAAAATATTTTATCAATTTAACCCATCAAAAATTTGAACCTACCCCACACTCCACCAAAATTCGTATTTTATATTCTATATTTCAATTTATTTATTCATAAAAAATTAAGGCTAATATGGTATTGAATACCTGGTATGACGAACCGATAGCCGTATAGAAGATTACCTGAATGGGTATATATATGATGCAATAACATGTATAAGCTACCACTTATATGTCACATCAAAGTAGGAAAATACACATCCAGAATATATTTTGTACACTACCAATGTTTATCTTGACTTTCCAATTAAAAGATTTCCCTTTTCAGGAGTTCTATGTGTAAAAATGAAAATATAATATAAAGAAGGTTGTCATGCATGTGTTTGTCAAAACACAAAAGCATTGGCCATGAGAGCTAAGTGAAACAGAAACCTGAATTAAGGTTGACCTTTGACTCAGAGTTAAAGCTTTGCTAGCCGATTTAATGCAAGTGCATGTTTACGTAGTACTTGGTTCTCTGACTCAATGTTGGATAGTTTTTCTTCAAGTCTGCGTACAAAAAATGCATTATTAAATATTCCAGTAATGCAAATGTTTACTGAATCACTCAAATTCTAGACAAGAAAAGGGGCGCAATTGTGAACCCCTTAAATCCACCAACTTCACCAGTAAATGTACAAATTAAATATATCACATGAAACAGAGCAAAGTGTGTGTTAGGTAAAGGGTGTGAATCTGAATTTAGAGTGTGCTACAGGTGGTCTTCACGTGAATACAAAAATAGAAGAAAAAAACAAACCTCTGAGTAGTTTCTTGAAGTTGATCGACTTTGGCTTCAACATCTTTCAGTTTCTTTATGAGTTCAAGATTTATATTTTGAGCTTCATTGCATGCTTTTCTAATCTCGCCGCTAGATTGTCCTTTCGAATGCAACAAACCCTATGAAAGAAAAAAGAAAAAGTTACATGGTGTGGCTACACAATGTGACCAAATTATCAAACAATTGATGAAAACACAATAAAAAAAACAATCTAACCGATATAATCCAACACCAACACTACAAAAAAGAGGTCAGTTTTCCAACCTGGAATTCCCTACGCCATGCCTACGCGGAGTAGGCGCGGCGTAGGGACGGCGTAAAAACATATAAATGGTGTAGGGACAACGTAAGCCTCCATACTCATTTCACGTGCTCTCCAATTACTCTGTTACCTACGAATACAGTTCCACCTACAAAATAAACTCCCGTTCAAATTCCCTTTCCCAAATTGAAAAAACCCTAATCGTCGAAGCCCCCAACCGCGCCGCCAGGCTCCCCACCGCGCCGCCAAGCTCTCAACCGCCGAAGCTCCAGCCGTCGAAGCTCCAGCCGCCGCAGCCCTTGGCCCCCGCGCCGCAGCCCTTGCCTCCCCTCCACGCCGCAACCCTAATCGTCGCTTCTTTCAATCGCCTCAGGTAAGAACTATTTATTTCTTCCATTCTGAAATTCATAAAAATTCTGATCGTTTAACATGCTATAAGGTGGATTTTAAAGGAGTGTAAAAATTTTCGTTTCTAAGTTATGCAAGCAGTTTTTTCACTATCAAAAATCTTGATTGCCTTATTTGCTGCTGCAACGTTTTATCAAAATGTTTGATTGTCATTTTTGAGCCTTTGGAAAATGATATCAGCATTTTAAAAGTTTTTTTATAATAAAATCACTGCTCCTGTGATAATTTTGCAACAATTCCAAACCACAAACATAGGATCAGCTGCTTCCTTTCTTTCAGTCCCGTTTGCCCTGCGTAACATAGGCAGTGTGAGTAATTAATAGTAGCAGGTGTTAAAATTAATCATTTCATTTGAATAAATATGATAAGGGTTCTTTCAGTCCCGTTTGCCCTGCGTAGAATACATGCAAAATAATATATCATGTGTTTCAGTAGATATGTAATATGACTAATATAGACAATCACTCATGTAGATTATTTTGAATTTGAACAAAATAATATGCATAAAGGATAGGATTCATAATTAGTTAGGTAAGCTACGTATATTGATCATCTGGACTGCTTAACACGGATTGTATGTCAGTTTGTAGCATTGGGATAGCTCACGTGTTGTATTAATTTTGAGAATATTATCATGTAATGAATGATGTTGCAATAATCATGGATCAGTAGGGAATATGAGATGCGATCGGTCAATCTAAAATCAATTTGATAGTATATATTAATTACATGTCATGAGTTTAAGTATTATCTTAATAAAATTTTCCCTAATAAGATATTTGTGATTAATTAGCAAATAGTTGAATTTTTCATTATTAATAAATTATTAATTACTTTGAGTTGCATCAATTGATCTTTCATATTAGATCTGTATCTTTTATTTTTGCTACATCGCCGTATTTTCCATAATTAAAGAAAACTATAAAGATTGTGTTTGTAACTGACATTTCTAAATTAAAAAAAAAAAGCATAACATAAATTTATAGGAAAAATTTAAGTATTTAGAATATTTCTCTTACTAACAGACAATGTCCAAATTATAAGTCTGTACCTGCATATTCAAAATATCTTGTCAATCAGAAACAAAAAAGTTTGATGTGTTGACAGCATCAATGATATTCAAAATATCTTCGAAGAAAGCTTTGATAAAAGAGAGTTGGTAGAAAGAAGAGGAAAGAGTTAATTATAAATAGGCCAATTAAGTAACTTCCACTTAGTAATTGGATTTTATTCACCTTCAGCCAAGACAAAATTATTCCCCTTTTGACCAATTCTTTTAACTCAGTTAGTGAATTCCCAATAAATGAACATACTAACGATTTTACAAGACGAGTATGTAATTAAAAAAACTATCAAATATGACGAAAGAAACCTTGAACCTAAACAAAGCAATTCAAGTTGATTATGTTTTCCCTCCTTTGGAAACTGATTCCCCTCTGCCTGGTTAGTGAAATCCTAAAGTGCAAAAATCCCAAAGCGCAAAAAGCGCTTTTTTTCATACCAAGTGTTTTTTTCTTTTTTTAAACTTACGTTGAATTTTTTTTTGAGTATTTATGTGAACCCCTTAGATAAATTTGGCCCCGTCCGACAAGTGTTGTATATGATCGTTATATGGAAATTCGTTTTTACACAAAACGGAAATCTATATTCATCTGATACAATATTCGTTGGATTTGTCCTAGTATTGGACAAGTTACAAATATAATAACGTAAGCATATGTTATAATTCATTTCAGTTTAAACAGTTAACAAAATTTCGATGGCACTTTCTTTTTGTTCCCTGTGTACACGCATTTGTGTACGATACAGGGACCAAAGGGAAGTGCTGCCGAAATTTTGTTGAACCGTTTAATCTAAAATGATTTATAAAATATGCTTATGTTATTATATTTGTAATGGGAAGTAGGTAGATCGGCCGTCAAAGTAAAAAGAAATAAACAAAAAGGTTGAAAACCATCAGTGCATAAACCGAGCCTGACAATAAACAAAAAGGTTGAAAACCTTTCAACCTTTTAACCAATGAATCCTGATTTTTACCATACTGGCTAAAAGGTTGAAAACCATCAGTGCATAAACCGAGCCTAATATTTCGTGATTCATTGGCAAAATCAGGATATTTGTCATTGAAATGTTTCCATGCTTCTCCATCTGCAGGATGACATAAAACTTCTTCCTCTCGAACCCGCTCACTATGCCATCTCATATGCTCCGCAGTGGCATAAGACGAATACAATCTTTGCAATCTAGGAATAATCGGAAGATAATGTAAACGTGTAAAAGGCACACCTTTACCGTTGCTTTTTTTCTTTTCGTATCTTCCTAAGCCACAAAATTTACATTGTGCACGGTCTATGTCCTCTTTCCAATATAGCATACAACCACTTCGACATGTATCTATCTTTTCATACGGCAATCCGAATGCAGACACTTGTTTTTTTAGTTGATACCAATTTTCAGCCAATTTAGTTTGCAAAACGGATGGGACCACATCTCGAATTAAGCTAAGAACGTCATTCATTAATTTTTGGGTACCGTTATTTGTGGATTTTTTTGCAACTAGCCTAGCAGTCGCTGCCAACTCTGTCATAGGACATCCATCAAAAAGCGGTTTTTTTGATGATTCTAACAAATCAAAAAAAGATTTAGCTTTTGGATTTGGCTCTTCCTCTACATCCATTGAATCAGAAAACATGCTCGGACCAGCGGCATCAATAACCATTTCAGTCATTCTATTTTCTGTAGTACTAGATTCACCAAAATCAATACCGAAATTTACGTTATCATCCTCAACATCAACCGACGTATTATTAACGTTCACCGCATCTTCACCGTGATGTATCCATACATAGTAATCATCCATAAAACCGTTTATAGTCAAATGTCTTTGAACATTTTCATGAGGATGATGTTTTGTAGCTTTGCATTTCTTACAAGGACAACGGATTTCTGTCATGTTTGTTCCATTGGAAGATGCCACTAGCATGAACTCATTTAAACCTCTTAAAAATTGAAATGGAATTGTTCGTCTATGTCCAACATCTTTGTACATCCAAGCACGACGAACTTTCAATTGTTCCATCTTATACTGCATAATTAAGACATGTTATATTATAAGATGAGTACTAATATTATTATTATATATAGAACTAGAGTAATTTCATTATTTTAATACTTACCTAATTATTGTATTATTTTATTTAGATGGATATAATTTTAAATTCGTACACATACAAATACAATATTAGATGTATGCTATTTTAACTTAAAAATTCTTATTCTTTTAAATGTTTAAATTCTTCCATTTATGCAAATTAGATGTATGCTTACATTATTATACTTGTAAAGTACTGCATGTTTTCAGTTTTTTTGTTTATTTCTTTTTACTTTGACGGCCGATCTACCTACTTCCCATTACAAATATAATAACATAAGCATATTTTATAAATCATTTTAGATTAAACGGTTCAACAAAATTTCGGCAGCACTTCCCTTTGGTCCCTGTATCGTACACAAATGCGTGTACACAGGGAACAAAAAGAAAGTGCCATCGAAATTTTGTTAACCGTTTAAACTGAAATGAATTATAACATATGCTTACGTTATTATATTTGTAACTTGTCCAATACTAGGACAAATCCAATGAATATTGTATGAGATGAATATAGATTTCCGTTTTGTGTAAAAACGAATATCCATATAACGATCATATACAACACTTGTCGGACGGGGCCAAATTTATCTAAGGGGTTCACATAAATACTCAAAAAAAAATTCAACGTAAGTTTAAAAAAAGAAAAAAACACTTGGTATGAAAAAAAGCGCTTTTTGCGCTTTGGGATTTTTGCACTTTAGGATTTCACTAACCAGGCAGAGGGGAATCAGTTTCCAAAGGAGGGAAAACATAATCAACTTGAATTGCTTTGTTTAGGTTCAAGGTTTCTTTCTTCATATTTGATAGTTTTTTTAATTACATACTCGTCTTGTAAAATCGTTAGTATGTTCATTTATTGGGAATTCACTAACTGAGTTAAAAGAATTGGTCAAAAGGGGAATAATTTTGTCTTGGCTGAAGGTGAATAAAATCCAATTACTAAGTGGAAGTTACTTAATTGGCCTATTTATAATTAACTCTTTCCTCTTCTTTCTACCAACTCTCTTTTATCAAAGCTTTCTTCGAAGATATTTTGAATATCATTGATGCTGTCAACACATCAAACTTTTTTGTTTCTGATTGACAAGATATTTTGAATATGCAGGTACAGACTTATAATTTGGACATTGTCTGTCAGTAAGAGAAATATTCTAAATACTTAAATTTTTCCTATAAATTTATGTTATGCTTTTTTTTTAATTTAGAAATGTCAGTTACAAACACAATCTTTATAGTTTTCTTTAATTATGGAAAATACAGCGATGTAGCAAAAATAAAAGATACAGATCTAATATGAAAGATCAATTGATGCAACTCAAAGTAATTAATAATTTATTAATAATGAAAAATTCAACTATTTGCTAATTAATCACAAATATCTTATTAGGGAAAATTTTATTAAGATAATACTTAAACTCATGACATGTAATTAATATATACTATCAAATTGATTTTAGATTGACCGATCGCATCTCATATTCCCTACTGATCCATGATTATTGCAACATCATTCATTACATGATAATATTCTCAAAATTAATACAACACGTGAGCTATCCCAATGCTACAAACTGACATACAATCCGTGTTAAGCAGTCCAGATGATCAATATACGTAGCTTACCTAACTAATTATGAATCCTATCCTTTATGCATATTATTTTGTTCAAATTCAAAATAATCTACATGAGTGATTGTCTATATTAGTCATATTACATATCTACTGAAACACATGATATATTATTTTGCATGTATTCTACGCAGGGCAAACGGGACTGAAAGAACCCTTATCATATTTATTCAAATGAAATGATTAATTTTAACACCTGCTACTATTAATTACTCACACTGCCTATGTTACGCAGGGCAAACGGGACTGAAAGAAAGGAAGCAGCTGATCCTATGTTTGTGGTTTGGAATTGTTGCAAAATTATCACAGGAGCAGTGATTTTATTATAAAAAAACTTTTAAAATGCTGATATCATTTTCCAAAGGCTCAAAAATGACAATCAAACATTTTGATAAAACGTTTGCAGCAGCAAATAAGGCAATCAAGATTTTTGATAGTGAAAAAACTGTTTGCATAACTTAGAAACGAAAATTTTTACACTCCTTTAAAATCCACCTTATAGCATGTTAAACGATCAGAATTTTTATGAATTTCAGAATGGAAGAAATAAATAGTTCTTACCTGAGGCGATTGAAAGAAGCGACGATTAGGGTTGCGGCGTGGAGGGGAGGCAAGGGCTGCGGCGCGGGGGCCAAGGGCTGCGGCGGCTGGAGCTTCGGCGGTTGAGAGCTTGGCGGCGCGGTGGGGAGCCTGGCGGCGCGGTGGGGAGCCTGGCGGCGCGGTTGGGAGCTTCGACGATTAGGGTTTTTTCAATTTGGGAAAGGGAATTTGAACGGGAGTTTATTTTGTAAGTGGAACCGTATTCGTAGGTAACAGAGTAATTGGAGAGCACGTGAAATGAGTATGGAGGCTTACGTTGTCCCTACACCATTTATATGTTTTTACGCCGTCCCTACGCCGCGCCTACTCCGCGTAGGCATGGCATAGGGAATTCCAGGTTGGAAAACTGACCTCTTTTTTGTAGTGAAAATAGTATACAGGAAGAGTGCATGAAGGATGTTAGACAGAACAGATTGCACTAAGTTTATCATAATTTCTATGAAAACATTGCATGTTGTCTTAAGAATAACTTCACACATATTTAATCTTCCTCCGTAACATAATAGGGCAACTGGGAAATAAAAACTCTTAATTTGTTATGTCCAAAAAGCAAACAACAAGGACATACATGTACTTGAGGTTGAATATAGATCTAGCATATTAGCTTCCCAAGTAATAAAAGCACTGATGAAAATTGCATGATGCATATTTCTTACAAAAATGAATTGAAGATTTCAAATTTAATCAACACCATGAAAAGGAAAAATCAAAACAAATGATACCTACGATTCACAATTCCACAAAACAATCTATGTTTCCAAAATTTCATATATTTCCACATTCTATTAGTAATAACACAGAAGTCAATGTATTTAAAATAGTAAGCTTCAATCACAACATCAAGTTGGCCTAATATCTTTGTACTAACTATGGTTGTTTATAGCCACAGTGACATATCTTTTGCCACATAAAAAATAGTAGATAAATGCTACACAAATGTACAAGACAAATTTAATTTAATTTACAACTAACCATCACTAGTCTTTTAGTGCACATTTTTAATGTGAGTGTTAGCGATTTGCAATAAGTTTGTAACATAAGAGCATGCCATTACAACTTCCACGATGTTGAATTAAAAAAACTCATCTAAAACTCTATACAGCCATCAATAAAAAAATCACGCAGTATACGTTTCTGATGATAAAAAATGCAATGAACACATCCACACAACATACTGATCAGAAATATTTATATAAATAATATAAACAATGCACAACAAAAATAAACTTGAAGAGATGACTAACAATTGCATGTAAGTTAACCAAGAAACCAAAGGCTTCTTTTATCATACCATTAAGCTTTCAACTTCATCTCTTAGTGCATTGATCTTTTCCGGAACCTGAACTATATAACAAGGGTTTCCACAATAAGCGGTGGTGTTTCCCAAATAGCTTTACGTGCAGCCTCTTGTTCTTTGATAAGCAGTGAATTTGTCTAATCTACTTTTTGCTGCATTTCACGCAAAGTATCTTTTAACTTGGATATCTCTGAAGCTTTTTTCTCCTCTGAATTAGTCTGCATTTCTGAGAGGATCATGGTTAGACAGAAAAATGCAATCATAAAATTATGTAAAAAATAAAAATAGAATATCACCTGAACAGTGAAACAGTAGCTCCATACTCTTGGTCATTTTTCCAACCGCAAACGCCATGTCAGCTTTTCCACTCATTTCTTTACTTTGTCTCTTGCTTCTTTGAGTGCATCTGTTTCTCTTGCAGCTTTGAATTTTGGCAAACTTATAGTACACAATGATATATCAAAGAAGCTTCCTTCAAATTCCTATAGTATGAATAATCTTTGTGGCATGATCACTAAGCCTGTAAACAGAAACAAATGAGAAATAAATAGATCAAACAAAAAAATTATTCGATCAAACTTAAAAAAAAAAATGACATACTATAGATAATTGAGCGGTGTAACAAAGACAACTTAACTGAATAGTAAAAGCTGCTTAAGTTTGGATCTAAATTCATTTTCGAGTGTCATTACCCTGAAACCTGTTTGTATAACTGTAACACCACGCATTTTTAATAATAACGAATGTATGTAATAAAAGAGAAAATAAAGATTACTTAATTTAAATATCAAGAATTAAGTAAAATAGACTTTACCATTGCGTTCGTCTCGGAATTCTGCTTGGGATAGAGTCCAAGTTTGCGCAAATCGGATTTCATATGAATGAGTTATGGCGTTTAGAAGATTCATCGAAAATTTTAAAACCAGTTCGAAAATTTGACCAAACAGTTAGGTGGGAAAATTCCCACCATTGACTGGGCAGGTCGACCCGAGTGTCGACTTGGGGGTCAGGTCGACCATAGGGTCGACCTGGGGGTCGACCTACCCCAGGGAGGTCGACCTAGCCCCTAGATTCGGGCGATTTTAGCCCCTGTGACGTGGTTTTTATTTTTGGACGGGTCGGATGGCTTCTAGGTCAATCCTAGGGCCCTAAAACGCTCTCTACACCTATAAAATAGTGCCTAGACCTAACCTAATTCATAAACAATTCCTTCTAACGCTTCCATGCCGCTAAACTTCAACCAAACATGGCCGCCGCCTCAAAACATTAAACTAATTTGCAAGTTCTTCATCAACTTTGGAGTTTAATCAAATCAAGAAGCAAAGTTCTTCATCAACAATTCATGCTCTTCACCAATAATCAAATAAGAAGATTAAATCAGCATTCTACATCAACAACAAATTGCTTATTTCTCTAATCCAGTCAATGTGAGTGGATTTGAACTATATTTGTTGTATAATGTTGCTTCTATCGTTTACAATTCCCCATAATGAATATGATGTTAATTTAATAAGATCTATTATTTTATTTATGCCTACGTTTGAGTTCTCTCCTTTTTTATCCTTTCCCCTTTTTATTTTTGGATCTAGGTTATCTCGAACCTAGACGAAATCTTATTATACAATACGCACGATTGGGATATGGGGATACTGGAATGTAATCTTTAATTTTGGGGTTTGTGGCATAACAATTGTTATTGCACATGTTGGGCATAATCTATTTTATGTGGTCGAGGAATATAATCTACAATGTTGAATTTATGTATGTTTGATGTAATTGTCATTGGATATGGAATTGGTATAATTTAAATGTTAACAACGTATAACTGGATAACGTGGATTGGTGAAATTTATTCGTGACTTGAAAAGTAAGACTTGAGGGTGAATTAGATTATATGTACGAACATGGGAATGTTGGGATATATCTATATTGGAAAATATTGATTATATGAAATTAGGTAAAATTTGATATTGGAAATTGGCATGTTTGGAATTGGTGAATTTGGCTAAAATGGATAATTTGGTTGATATGGAATTTGACTAACTATTATGTAAATTGGTATAATTAATGACAAATTTGAAGATAGGCATAAAAATATGAATTGGGATTAAGTTGAATTTGGATCACATAACATGAATTTGGGTTTTGGGTGAAAGACGATTGTTAATGAACGCCTATGACACGAGGTTAGATGCGTTTGTGGTGTAAGACTGCCCGGAACCGCCCGACTAATCCAGCAACCACCAGCGGACGTCTAATGTGAGAGGTCGACGGCAAGAACTAGAGGCGTAACGGTTTGTGACCGAGGTTAGGCGCGTTTGTGGTATAAGACTGCCCGGAACCAATCGACAAATCTAGCAGCCACGAACGGACGTCTAATTTGACATGGGTATGGTTAGAGGGTTAAGTGGGTGATATAAATGACATGTAAAGCATAACAAATGTGGACTTAACCGTTGTGAGACATGTGATGTAAGACATAACCAAGGTATACTTAACCGTAGTAAAACACGTGTAAGACATGGAAACTGTAATAAAAAGGGGGTTAAGTAGGACACGTGTGGCATGTGAAACAGAATTTAGATATGCTTAACCAAATGGGACCCGTGACGGTATCATAAACTAATTGAATTAGGCAAAGTTTAAGTAACGGGTTAAGTAAATGGAAGTGTTAAGTCAAATCTAAAATTAATGACAAGAAATGGGGAATGATAAATAACCAATTATGAATAAACTTGAATAAGGCAAGAAAGGATAATAGGTGGAAATTATAACTTATGGGACAAGATAAGTTATTGGAAATGATAAGGAAGACGAGATAACTTATATATAAAGATGTACTTAAATTAAGTGGTTTGGGAATGGGAAATGTGAAATTAAAAATGATATAAGTTATATGAGTGGAAAAGAAGTAAATTAGAATCATATATGTTGGTTGGGTTGAGTAATTCTTTGGGTGCCAGTCTGATGTTGGTTTCGGTCTTCGGGGCTGGTGTTTAAAGGGATATTCTTCTAATCAGTATGTATGTGGGATAAGGCATACTTAACTATGAATTAAGTATAACATGTTGTTGTAACCCAAAAAGGGAATAATTTATGAGATTGGAAAATAACATGTTGTGGGCTTATTAATGGACTTAAGTGGGTTAAGTACAAATGGAATTAATAAGAAAGGGTAACTAGGTGAATACGGAAAAAAGGGAAGCTAATGTGAATAACCAAGTTAAATGAGAAAGTTGACGAGGTGGCACAAGCGTGAAATAAATGGTTAGACTTAGGGTCTAATGGCATATAAAACTAAGGCGCTTGAAGCAGTCCGTATGCTGTAGGATTAATAACCCAGCGAGGTAAATCATGATGGTGTCATAAGGCATGAGGAGAGCGCATGTTCGCTATTTTGGTGGCTCCGACGGACTGGAAGGGGAAGCACGCTGCTTCCTGAGACGCTAAAGGTGCTCCTGGTTGTCCTCTATAGTGGTTTAGCTTCGGGCTAGGATTACAGAGGTTGGGTCTGCGCGGAACTACCAGGTGGGTGGGCCTTGACTGCATAAGTAGGGGGCAGTCAGAATGCTGTACGCCGTGGCATTAAGGGTGGTTCGGCGATTGCCTCAGGCGGAGGTGGAGGATCAAGACCAAACGATAGCAACGTCGTCGGACGTCTGTCATTAGCAGTCTAAGAAATGCGAAAAGACAAGAGCTAACCCCTAGAGATCGTTAACCTTTGCTATCAAGGGACGGGTGCGGGGAGACCCCACACAAATGTTTAGATTGTTTGCTTGTTAGAGGTGGTCGCTTAGCTCGTGTGGTCTTTACTAGTTGAGGGAGGGGCTGAGGTGGGGCCATAGCCACCACAGAAAAAACAGACCCGAGGGATATCTGTACATTGGACACTCTTAGAGGCAGGCCCGTACAGATATAGAAAAGCTCACGACCGAATTCCGTGTTTTCTGGTGTAATCCTGCCCCGGAACTTGGGTGCACAAGTAGAGGTTATGTGCAGTAGAAACATTGAGTACAATTGATGATACATGCGTGGGAAAGTCTAGGTACAACCATGTCTGCTCTGGGTGGTGTATCATAGACTAGAGGGCCTTATTCGGTGATGGAACCAAACTCGATCGAATAGTTCGAGGATAACAGTCAGTACGCTTACGTAGCACAGCGATATTGGTTCTATGCGGATGTAGCGTTGTACATTACTATGGCATAGGATGAGGGACTACGCATATTACTGTGGCGAAACGGAGGAGACCGTGCGAGTGGGGTATCACGAGGTGTACCTCAGTTCGGGGGTAGCTACATATACACTATATTAGGTTAATCTACTAGGGGGTAGATGGGTGCAGCGTGTGTGTAAGCTTTGAGTGCTAATAACATGTATAACCTAATAAATAAGAAAGTGTAATTGAACGGTATATGTAGGATTATTCAAGAAATGTAGTTTAAATTCATTCACACAGAACTTATGTTCTGTCCCCCTCCTCATAACATTCGCAAATTAGACAGAGACTTATAGCTTTGGGAATACTAATTTAGTAGTATTGTGATTAAGGTAAGGCTATGTAACACCCCACATTTTTAATAATAACGAATTTGTGTAATAAAAGAGATGAGAAAATAAAGATTACTTAATTTAAATATCAAGAATTAAGTAAAATAGACTTCACCATTGTGTTTGTCTCGGAATTCTGCTTGGAATAGAGTCCCAGTTTGCGTAAATCAGATTTCGTATGAATAAGTTATGGCATTTAGAAGATTCTCCGAAAATTTTAAAACCAGTTCGAAAATTTGACCAGACAGTTAGGCGGGAAAATTCCCGCCATTGACCGGGAAGGTCGACCCTAGTGTCGATCTGGGGGTCAGGTCGACGTGGGGGTCGACCTACCCCCCAGATTCGGGCGATTTTAGCCCTTGTGACATGGTTTTTATTTTTGGACGGACCGGATGGCTTCTAGGTCAATCCTAGGGCCCTAAAACTCTCTCTACACCTATAAAATAGTGCCTAGGCCTTACCTAATTCATAAACAATTCCTTTTGATGCTTCCATGCCGCTAAACTTCAACCAAACATGGCCGCCGCCTCAAAACCCTAAATTAATTTGCAAGTTCTTCATCAACTTTGGAGTTTAATCAAATCAAGAAGCAACGTTCTTCATCAACAATTCATGCTCTTCACCAATAATCAAATAAGAAAAATAAATCAGCATTCTACATCAACAACAAATCGCTTATTTCTCTAATCCAGTCAATGTGAGTGGATTTGAACTATATTTGTTGTATAATGTTGCTTCTGTCGTTTACCATTCCCCATAATGAATATGATGTTAATTTAATAAGATATGTTATTTTATTTATGCCTATGTTTGAGTTCTCTCCTTTTTTATCCTTTCCCCTTTTATTTTTGGATCTAGGTTATCTCTGTAATGGCCCGCAAATCCGTACTATCTGAGTTGACTAATAACACCACACGTCCAACCCAAATTGCACAGAAATATGAATCATTATTAGAAAGAAGTTAGAGGATGAGAAATAGAAAGAAAGAAATATTAGAATAGAAGAAAAACGAAGAACACAAATCTCACAGCAGAACAAATAAAATATATTAAATAACATAACTTTTGAAATACAAATCAGTAACTGTATATACATACCGTTATCAGAGCACAATAGTTATTCCTGGAACAGTTATAAACACCTGTTTCCAGATACAACATAGTACACAGCGGAAATATGATAGTCTATAGCTAACTGGTGAAGCCTCCTGCTTCCAGCTCTTCCAAGTGAATCTGAAAAATCCCGACTACTTGACTGCCCGTACAAATTTGGGCACCCAAGAATTTAGGGAAAACAAAAACAAAATAAACTCTGGGTCAATCAGGGGACTGGTGTGAGTAAAGTCCAATCATTTGTTTAACTTTAAAAATCCTTTCGAAAGAAAGGATAATAGTAAGACCGATCCACACATAAACATGGATGGTTTTTACCTTACTATAACCCAAACACTTTGATACGAAAATCTAGTGATATTATAATAGTGTCTAAATCAAATAAATAACAATATAGCGGAGCGCTTGCTTCTCACGCTCCATATATAATATAAAATCAAAAACTGCAGGGCGCTTATTGGAGATTGGATTTCCAACATAACAAGGTATGGAACCACCTTCCGATAGTGTATCTCTAGAGACAAATACACTGGGTTCAACAAGAACGTCTTATAAGCCGGCCCACACATGACCGACCACTCATTTCGCTTGAGTGTATCGAATGTATATTACCAACGGTTGGGATCAACAACCGTTTCCCGAAAAGGGATAACATCGATAGATTAAAGAAGTAAAAGGAATTTCTCTAGATAGGTGATTATGCACCCTAATGGGAGTGACCCACATAGCCATGCTGCCTGCTCGATTTTTGTCATTTCCCGGTTATTAAGGCCTGAGGCTACGATTTCTTATCATTCATTGATAACACAAATCACTTTGAATGCCACATTGTCAGATCCTTAATCACTAATTGATTTGCACAAATATATTCTGGATATTATGCTAAGGGAATAAATCCATTGCTACCATATATATTTGTACAGATCAACATATTCGATCATTGAAAATACTTTGTCAGACATTCGTCCATATACGTTCGTTCTGGGACTGAATGAAACCGAAGGCACCATTTCTATTAATAGAAAAAGTCCTTGCACTTTACTCCGTCTTCGATTATCTTCATATAATCTGGTTCGCAACGCTACTGCTAATACAGAGTGGTTCACTAATAATAATCCAACCGGTCTCTCCATATTGACAACGATATTAGCAAATCCTTCGATAGTCGATTATTTAACTATCAAAGAAAAACAAACATCCATTCTAAACATCAAACACTCACTGGGCCTTTTAATAAATATTTCATTAATTAAATCACTTATCCATTTCTTTATCAATATTCGTTAACACGATATTTTCGATAATCATCTTGGCCTATTACGCTATTTGGAAAACATTTCCATATATCGCCTTCTTTTATTTTCTATATTTAGAAAATATCCTTTAATTACAGTTGGAAAACATTCCAATTACTTATCTCTTTTACGACCATTTATTTATATACTGAGGAAATATTTATTATTATATTTTCAAATTTCCACTTACTTAGGTTAAAACGAATGTTGTATAAAGCATCGTTACAACAACCCAAAATACCGCATTCGACTAACCCTTATTCAATCATTTTTCTTTGAGACTGGATCTTGCCATTTATCGGTCAAAAATGAAATCAATCAAGTTGGGGTATAATTACCTCTCAAACCTTGACTGAAAACATCCTTAACTTCAAAACAGACAAAACCATTATTCTCGAATAATCAACACCATAAAAACCAATTATTCATTTCTAAAATACGTATACGTTTCTCTTTCTAATTTTTATAAGATATAATTATAGATTTCCTTTTTGTTTATAGTATTCTATTTTAAAGTTCATTTCCTTATCGAATTCTATATATATGGATACATTGATTTCCGGTTATAAAAAGTTTCTTAAAAATATTCTAACTTTTTAAATATTCGGAAAATTTCGCCATAACCTCCTTTGTACTGGGAGCATCGGGAAAATCCCCAAACCGCCACACAGGCCTCTCCGGTCAAAAAGAAAAAGAAAAAGCCAAGCGGCTTAACGATACGGTGCATAAAAACCCATATGAAATTTAAACGTGTACCTTTTTGTCAAGCACTCAAATTATAATCATCATATACTTCATCTCATACATGTCTAACACATATTCACCTGTTTCCAATTTATCTAACTAAATCCAGTCATTTCTAACTCAAGTCGTTAATTTATTTTTTTAGTTAGCTCTTTTTCCAACTCTCTTTAGTTTGAACATATCATGTTCAAATATATTTTATTTCGCTGATAATCACGTCGAGTTTCATTTCTAACTATATTCGATTTCAAATATATATATATATATATATATATATATATATATATATATATATATATATACACACACACACACAACTCATTTACCTTTCAAAGTTCAATTTCGATTCAAAATTTTCATTAACAAATTATTATTCAATTTAGTTAATTTTATTCGATAGTTAAATATCTGATTTTTGTTTCAAAAATCAATTCATTACTCCACTTGATTTCAAATATATTTATAACTCAAGTCTGGATTTTTCCAATGCAAATTCGGATTTTTATTTACTTAAAAATCCTTTTATTTATTTAACAAACCATTATGGTTTTATATTGGTTCTGGCGCTGTTTTTCTGAAAATTTGATTTTGACATAACTCAGAATATATACGACGAATTTCATTAGAAAACTATTATCAAATCGGTCCTGACGATTCTTGTTTCCAACAATTCCGACTTCAACTGAGTTCTGTACACTCAATTAACGTTCGAAACGCCAATTTACCAACTGCCACGCTGCGGCGAGTTCGTTTTAATTATATTTATATATATAAACGTTTTTAAACTTCATTTATATAAATATTCCAACTCTACTCTGATATATTTTAATATATATATTCAGCCTATTTACCAAACCCAACTTAATATTCTCGATTATCCCTATCCGTCGATTACTTCATAACTCAGTTATAAATTTATTTATAACTTAAATTTCTATATCTAATTCTAATTTATTTAGAAATAATTTATTTTATGAAATTCTATATAATCAAATTCCAGTTATAAGCTCATTGGATTTTTCTAATGCAAATTCAATTTATATTTCGAAATAAAATCAATCGTTCTATTTTAAAACACTTTCCAATTCATTTTTAAATTCCTATTTGAATTTAAACGGCTACATTATCAAATGATAATTTATTTCACTATATTTATAAACATTGTTTATAATTAAATTTTCTCGTTTCACAAAATAGAACAAGCTTCCCTTTTCAATTATCTATTTGAAAATCCAATTCCTTTTATATTTCGAATTCCAAAATAAAACCCGTCGTTCTCCTTTTCAAAATGATTTCAAATTCTATTTTCAAATTCACACCTGAATTTAATATTTTAAATTTATCTCTTGATAATTTTTTCGTTCTATTTGTAACACTGTTTATAAATTTCTTGTGTTATATATTTAAAACAAGTTCCATTTCGAAATCTATTTTAAACAAAAATCTTATTTTGGAAATTTCTATTTATAATAATTTATATATATTACACCCAATTTATTTTCATATTCAATTTTACTTCTATTTAAATAAATTCGAATTAATCAGATTCAAATCATAAATCCTTACGGATTTATTTTAGTTCAATTTTTATTCTGAACATCAGAATAAATTTTATCATTTAGTTCTTTGAAACGATTTCCCTATTTCTATTTTTAAATTCACATTTGAATTTAAATATTCAAATTATCCAATGATAATTTTCCACTTTATTTATAACACTGTTTATAATTTCACTTCAATTCTCTGCATTATTCAATTTATAAACAACGTTTATAAATTCCAATACTTGTTTTATTTATTCAAAACAAGTTAATATTTTTAGTCCATTCGAATTTCAAATTCTATTTTTAGAAAGATAGAATTTCCCATTTAAATCCCAAATATCATTTTCACGATATTTTTATATATCAACATTTTAGCCAAGTGATATTTAAATATAAAAAAAAACACTCAATTATCAAATCACGGGTTTTATAACACATCATATATGATAACATATATGTGAAAACAAACAGTAATAAATCTTGAGGAATCCAGTTGGATTCCTCCAACCTGTTTTCCCTGCATCCTCAGACGTTGGCCACAAAAATAATACCCATCCTGCTTCAAGGCAGGATATCGCGGTATAGAAGGTCATCCATTATCATAGCATGTGGCGTATAAGGTCATCTACTAATGATACTGCGGGCATCCGCTAATGAGACTGCGGGAACAATCCAATCACCAAACCAATATATACATACGTATATATATATATATATATATATATATATATATATAATAGCTAAGCCTAAATAACTAATATATATTTAAAATAGCCACAGAAATATTTAAATGCAACCAAACAACCAACAATTTATTTTAAATGCTAAAAATAAATTAATGAGTGAGATTTACTCACCGTGATTTTATTATTGATCCATTCTGATTTCAATTTTTAATTCCAGCTTAAACAGTTCGCAACTATGCATTGCTCGATAGACTCCATCCGATACAATCTTGTATATATTTTTACTTACATTATTTATTGAACCGTTTAAATGAAGAAATAAAATTTAATTATTATGTTAAAATAATTACCTTGAATCACCATTAAACTACCTTCTTCCTCCCTACTATACAACACGCAAGCCACTATTACAGTGAACTCCATCATGCTGCCACCAAAACTCACGCCCCACCCTTGCTGAAATCTTATTAATATGTTGTAATCCCCTGCTGCAAATACCCAAGCCAAGGAACCTTATTGGAAAAAAACGCGGCCACCTCCTCCTTGTCTAAACACCATCACGCTGACCCAATTTCTATCTCGAACGCCGAGCCCTCATCATCATTACTGATCGCACCTCCTTCCCAGAAAGCCACAATCGACCATTCTTCACCATCCTAATTTACCGTTGAACTCGAGTGCCCTGGTATTCGCTCTCTACTTTATCGCGTTCGACTCCTTCCTCTTGCCATCCGTGACTCAACCCCAGACCATCGAAATTCATCAGAGTTCTAACAAAGCAACATTGCTTCCAGAACCACCGTCGACGAGCTTCAAGGGTTTCATAAAACCAAATCGCGACCTCCAATCACGAACCTGATTTTCGATTTGAAACTGTTTAGGAATTTATAACGAACGGGGCGGCTTCGAATTTGCGCTATAACTCTCGATTGGAATTAAAACTCATACGAGTTTACCAGATCGAAACTTCAATTGAATGGGGAGATTTCGATTTTATGGATTAATGAGTGGAGCGATTTCTAACTCGTTCGATTTATGTCAGAATGAGGGATGCGATTTGTTTAAGTAGGGGAAAGTGAAGTCAGAGTGAACTTGTTTTAAATGGTAGAAAGGTTGGCCATTTGTTTAAAGCTTTCGATTTACAGGGGATGGCTTCGACTTGTTTTCTGGAGGAGAAATAACCAAAGAAAGAGGGAGGCTGTCATGATTTATAGTGATGAGTACTTCAGTGTTAAGGAAAAATGTGTAGATTAAGTACAGTTTTATTTAATTTTATTTGACCACTACTTAATACGATTTGATTTGTTTTTAATTCAATTAGATTTAAAGAGATTTTTATTTCTTTTTAAATAGATATCGATTTGATTTCGATCTTATCCATTATAAATATTTCGGGGTTCACAATTAAAAATCGTGAACCGCTATTTTAGCGTACCGATCGTCGTTCCAATATTATAACACTATTCTGAACTGAATTGGATATATTTTGATATTTAATTTGAACGTAATCATTTTAAATTGATATAATATAATTTAAATTCAAAACAAACAAATTCCTCGATAATATATTATTATTATTTATCCTCAAATACAATTTCTATTAATCATCCGAATCATTTCGATTCAGTTTCTAATTTCGAGTTCAATTATTTTAGATTTGATATATATATATATATGTATATTCAAAATAAATCGTATATCGATTATTAAATCGATACCTCAACAAAAAAATCCATTTATATTATCAACACCATATTAAATATTTAAAATAAACTGTTCGAAAATCCGGGTCGTTACAATCTCGAACCTAGACGAAATCTTATTATACTATATGCAGGATTGGGATATGGGGATATTGGAATATAATATGTAATTTTGGGGCTTGTGGCATAACAATTGTTATTGCATATGTTGGGCATAATCTATTTTATGTGGTCGAGGAATATAATCTATAATGTTGAATTTATGTAAGTTTGACGTAATTGTCATTGGATTTGGAATTGGTATAATTTAAATGTTAACAACGTATAACTGGACAACGTGGATTGGTGAAATTTATTCGTAACTTGAAAAGTAAGCCTAGAGGGTGAATTAGATTATATGTACGAACATGGGAATGTTTGGATATGTCTATATTGGAAAATATTGATTATATGAAATTAGGTAAAATTTGATATTGGAAATTGGCATGTTTGGAATTGGTGAATTTGGCTATAAATGGATAATTTGGTTAATATGGAATTTGACTAACTATTATGTAAAATGGTATAGTTAATGACAAATTTGAAGATGGGCATAAAAATATGAATTGGGATTAAGTTGAATTTGGATCACATGACATGAATTTGGGTTTTGGGTGAAAGACGATTGTTAATGAACGCCTGTGACACGAGGTTAGATGCGTTTGTGGTGTAAGACTGCCCGGAAGCGCCCGACATATCTAGCAACCACAAGCGGACGTCTAATGTGAGAGGTCAACGACAAGAATTAGAGGCGTAACGGTTTGTGACACGAGGTAGGCGCGTTTGTGGTATAGGACTGCCAGGAACCACCCGGCAAATCCAGCAGCCACGAGCGGACGTCTAATGTGAGAGGTCAAACATTGTTACAACATTATAAATAAATTAAGAAATACTAACCATAATGAGACATGTGGGTGACATGGGTATGGTTAGAGGGTTAAGTGGGTGATATAAATGACATGTAAAGAATAACAAATGTGGACTTAACCGTTGTGAGACATGTGATGTAAGACATAACCAAGGTAGACTTAACAGTAGTAAAACATGTGTAAGACATGGAAACTGTAATAAAAAGGGGGTTAAGTGGGACACGTGTGACATGTGAAACATAATTTAGATATGCTTAACCAAATGGGACCCGTGACGGTATCATAAACTAATTGAATTAGGCAAAGTTTAAGTAACGGGTTAAGTAAATGGAAGGGTTAAGTCAAATCTAAAATTAATGACAAGAAATGGGGAATGATAAATAACCTATTATGAATAAACTTGATTAAGGCAAGAAAGGATAATAGGTGGAAATTATAACCTATGGGACAAGATAAGTTATTGGAAACGATAAGGAAGACGAGATAACTTATATATAAAGATATACTTAAATTAAGTGGTTTGGGAAGGGGAAATGTGAAATTAAAAATGATATAAGTTATATGAGTGGAAAAGAAGTAAATTAGAATCATATATGTTGGTTGGGTTGAGTAATTCTCTGGGTGCCAGTCTGATGTTAATTTCGGTCTTCGGGGCTGGTGTTTAGAGGGTTATTCTCCTAATCAGTATGTATGTAGGATAAGGCATACTTAACTATGAATTAAGTATAACATGTTGTTGTAACCCAAAAAGGGAATAATTTATGAGATTGGAAAATAACATGTTGTGGCCTTATTAATGGACTTAAGTGGGTTAAGTATAAATGGAATTAATACGCAAGGGTAACTTGTTGAATACGGGAAAAAAAGGGAAGCTAATGTGAATAACCACGTTAAATGAGAAAGTTAACGAGGTGGCACAAGCATGAAATAAATGGTTAGACTTAGGGTCTAATGGCATATAAAACTATGGCACTTGAAGCAGTCTATACGTTGTAGGATGAATAACCCAGTGAGGTAAATCATGATGGTGTCATAAGGCACGAGGAGAGCGCACGTTCGCTATTTTGGTGGCTCCGACGGACTGGAAGGGGAAGCACGCGGCTTCCTGAGACGCTAAAGGTGCTCCTGGTAGTCCTCTGTAGTGGTTTAGCTTCGGGCTAGGATTACAGAGGTTGGGTCTGCGCGGAACTACCAGGTGGGTGGGCCTTGACTGCACAAGTTGGGGGTAGTCAGAGTGCTGTACGTGGTGGCATTAAGGGTGGTTCGACGATTGCCTCAGGCGGAGGTGGAGGGTCAAGACCAAATGATAGCAAGATCGTTGGACGCCTGTCACCAACAGCCTAAGAAATACGAAAAGACAAGAGCTAACCCCAAGAGATCGTTAACCTTTGCTATCAAGGGACATGTGCGGGGAGTCCCGACATGGATGTTTAGATTGTTTGCTTGTTAGGGGTGGTCGCCTAGCTCATGTGGTCTATACTAGTTGAGGGAGGGGCTGAGGTGGGGCCATAGCCACCACAGAAAAACCAGACCCGAGGGATATCTATACATTGGACACTCTTAGAGGCGGGCTCGTACAGATATAGAAAAGCTCCCGACCGAGTTCCGTGTTTTCTAGTGTACCCCTTCCACGAAACTTGGGTGCACAAGTAGAGGTTATGTGCAGTAGAAACATCAAGTACGATTGATGATACGTACGTGGGAAAGTCTAAGTACAACCATCTCTGCTCTGGGTGGTGTATCATAGACTATAGGGCCTTATTCGGTGATGGAACCAAACTCGATCGAATAGTTCGAGGATAGAAGTCAGTACGCTTACGTAGCACAACGATAGTGGTTCTATGCGGATGTAACGTTGTACATTACTATGGCATAGGATGAGGGACTGCGCATATTGCTAAGGCGATACGAGGAGACCGTGCGAGTGGGGTATCACGGGGTGTACCTTAGTTTGGGAGTAGCTACATATACACTATATTAGGTTAATCTAATAGGGGGTAGATGGGTGCGACGAGTGTGTAAGCTTTGAGTGCTAATAACATGTATAACCTTATAAATAAGAAAGTGTAATTGAACGGTATATGTAGGATTATTCAAGAAGTGTAGTTTAAATTCATTCACACAGAACTTATGTTCTAACCCCCTCCTCATAACATTCGCAGGTTAGACAAAGACTTGTAGCTTTGGGAATACTCATTTAGCAGTATTGTGATTAAGGTAAAGCTATGTTTTAAATATATTATATTTTACTCCTTCCGTTGTGAGGTGTTTTACGAACTCTAGCATATCTCTTTTCTCTGTCTTTTTTTTTTCGTAGGATACTAGAGCAGCCAACTCGGGTTTCGGGGGATTGGATTTTTGAAAAAAAATCGGTCCGTCGGAATCTGGGTTGTCATAATAACTACTAATGAAGTTTGAAGTACTTCATGGCAATGTATCCATGTGTATTCTTCCGAGTTTTAATAGTCGCTGCTTTACGCCTACTGTTTCCATACAGTTTGCATGCGAACATTCCTATATAAGAAGATGCACATGAAGATATTTCATGGGTTTTCCATTTGTTTTCCATTTTTCACACCCAAAATCATCTCAAGAATTTACATGAAGAATAGTCATGAATTTGCTTATTTACTACACACACACCCCCCTCCACACACACACACAAACATGTGTGTGTATAAGCGCGCGCACACAAAAATTCTTTTCCATACATACGCGCTGCACACAAACACATATAGTCAAATTTAACGATCTAACCATTTTTTAAGCCGTGATTATTATATTACAAGTATAAGAACATGACATAATTATTTTTCCATAAGGCTACTTGTATTCACTCATGGTTAAGAAAATATGAATCATCAACTATATTTAAAATCAAAATTGCGCTCAATGACCAACAAACTAAAATTTTAATACCTCGGCAACATGATTGTAAATAAATTGTTGCCTTGCATAGCTTTACAAATTCTTTACATGCAATATATGTACAAGTTTGTATTTGTATGATTCTCGCTGCTTTTCCTAGCACTTAAGCTCTCCTAGCATCTTGTTTGGCCATTTGTTCAGCTCTCGGAAACACCTTGGTTTTACCGATCCGTCATGAACAAACATGAGTTTTATCCAAGGAATCCACAAGTGCCAAACAATGGATTAATGTTATATTGAGTATCAATAACTCTCATTTTTGTTTCATCTTCAAAATCATTTTTAAAAACTTAAGTTCAGATAATCATATTTGACACACAATATTTTCTTCCATTAATATTCAGGTTGTTTTGCTGGGTATACTCGTATTTTCTATATTTGCTTGATCTCCATTAAACTAAAACTTAATAGCATTAAATGCCTAACAATACCTGAAATCCTTGCATTTTCATTTTCTCTAGTATCTTCTGGCACATAATCTTATCATCCAGGCTATTCATACATTAATATTCAGATGGAAACATTTATAGTTTGCTTCACCAATAGTAGGTGCAAAGGATGGCAGAATATTATATGACTTACTTTTTCCAAGAACTCAGGAGCAAGCATACCAAACAAAGAAGAAATTTGTAAAAAGAAAAGTCCATTGAGTTGGATATCCTGCATAGCTAATTCAAATAATGACAAACAATAGTAACAAGTATTTATGCCAAGTAGATTGTGACTATTTATCCAAATAAACTTACACCACAACGTAGTTATTGAATAATGTTGGCATTTTCAAATATAGCAGGTTTAAGGAAATTATTTGGCTTCACACATCCGATGTAGTGAGGCCCCGTTGAGTTCAAAATTTCCATTAACGATTAAAGTTGCAGTTGAAAATAAATTATCGCATCAGAATTTCAAGTGCAATCATCTTTAGAGTCTTACATCCATTTAGGTCCATTTTTCTCTGAATCTGCATCCCTTGTCATTTGTAACAATATCATTTTAGAAATAAGAAACTGAAGGGACTATAAAGCATTAAAGGCCATACAAGCCAAATGCTTTCAAAACTGTAACCTACTTATGTTTCATGAAAAAACTATACAATCATGAAACACGACAATACAAACTACATGAACTTGAATGAAAAATGATAAGAATAGAATATAAAGACCATATTCGACCTTAAAGGTTGATCCAATTGATGAAAATTTAAAAGCCTTGGACGTTTCAGCGGGAAGTCGTAGAAATAGACCAACAAAAAAAGAGCATTTGGAAGCATTCAACAAATCCTGATGTTCTACAACCACATAATCTTTGTTCTTGTCTAAGAATTGATCGACTTGATAAGTAACCAATAAAAGAGAATATAAATTGCCAACACTACTCACATGAGTCAAATTTATGAGGAGGTGAACGTTACTCTCCTGCATAATAAGATATAGTGAAACTGGTGCGGGAAAGTTTTGGATTTATAATTCTCCTATTTTTCGTAAAAGTTTTGTACAACTTCTTGGAATTGGAACTTGGATTCACTTAATAGAAACATAGTTTGGTGAAAAAAGGGAAATGATTGTTTGAATGCTTCTCTCACAAAGCTTCACCAAGAAGTGCAATAATGTTGCCGGGTTTCTACAAAAAAAATTTAACTATAAGCAAATGAAAGGTTTATACTATGTATAAGTTAAACTACAATATCTACAGGAAGCAAGTATGGCAAGCGCAGCATGTATGAGCAAGCTAACGCAACATTAAGCTATCGGGGAAAAACAGAATAAAGACAACTGGAAATGTTGCAAAATTTCCATAAATGAGAAAACACAATCAGGAAAATACAAAATAAAAATAGTTATTCAATATTAAAACATCAATATGCTTTTTTATACGAAACTACATATGTGCTCTCAGAGAGAGCATGTAGTTTGCTTATTTTTTTGAAACTAAGTATACAAAAACTTATTTTGAAAGTATTAGGAGTAGCAAACAATTGTAACCAAGTGAGTGACACAATATTTTCTGCATTGTGAAAGGAATCAAAACTGAAGGACGAAGGATCACTGATAGTAAACAAGCAGCTGGGTGGAAAGTATATGTGACCTCTTCTAAAACCAATAGGAAACAATACCAGCTAACTAAAAATCAAATTGGAGAGAACTAAAGTTCAATACACAACATCATAATAGGTAAAATACAAAATCAAGTTAATATTCTAATATCAAAAAACATTCAAGAACCCAGAACTTCATATCTAGGGTCAGATAATGCAGATAACTTTTTCATATTTCACTTGGAGTGTATAAATCATTCAAGAACCCACAACTTCAATAATTCAACGAAAGTGATGGAAGTGTAACAAAATTGTCAAACTACCCTTAAATATTTTTCTAACGCCTTTTATGCATTAATGTTTTGAGTAATATCAACAAAACTGTTGCTCCTTATTAAGGGACTTCTGTGGTGTCTCCTCGTATTCAGGTTGCTTAAGTGGCCCAGAGGTAGGGGTCATATCCTACACGACAATGCAATAATAGGTATAAACCACCACTTATATATCACATCAAAGAAGGAAAATGCACATCTAGAATATATGCAGTAAACTATCAATGTTTATCTTGTCTTGCCATTAAAAGATTTTCCTTTTCAGGAGTTTTCTGTGTAAAAATCAAAAAAACAATAAAGAAGGTTGTCATGCACGTTTTTGTCGAAACTCGAAAGCACTGGCCATAAGAGCTAAGTGAAATAGAAACCTGAATTAAGGTTGACCTTTAATGCAAAGTTAAAGCTTTTCTAGCAGGTGTAATGGCAAGTGGCTATTGATGCAGTACTTGATTCTCTGACTCTAGGTGCACAATATGACCAAATTATCAAACACATGATGAAAACACAGATAAAAAAGCTAATTGATCTAATCCGAATAGTCCGACCCCAACTGACCAGACCTAACCAATCCAATAAAATAAGATGAAAATATGAGCAATAACTATTATTATCCAAACAAATGTAAGCCAAACCAGGTCTAAGAATGGAAAATGCATAGTGATCAGTACTACCTAACAAACCAGACTCAAAGAATGGAGACCACAGCTAGAACCAACACCATTAGATACATTGGAGCAGGTCGATTGGATATAGTTTTTGATCCTAAAACAAATATGTTGTTGATTTGTTTTACTTTTATGTTCTATTTTGTATGTAAAAAAAATACGGAAGAGTCTGAGAAGGACATTAGACAAAACAGACTTCACTTACTTTATCATATTTTCTATAAAATATTGCATGTTGCCTTTAAAGCAACTCCACACATATTTAGTCTTACTCTATCACATAATAGGGCAACTCGGATATACCAACTCTTAATTTGTTATGTTTGAAAAGCAAACAATAAGGGCAGACATGTACTTGAGGTTGAATCTAGATCTAGCATGTTAGTTTCCTAAGTAATAAAAAATCTTAATGAAAATTGCATGACTTAGTTTTTTTACAGAGATGAAATATAAACTAACAGTAGCCAAAGGTTGTTAGCTGAAATTGATGGACAAAGATAATTATGATTTCATCCACATGTTAGAACAATCAGCATCAACTAAGAAAATGAGACAGATAGTTTATGATGTGAATGATTTCTTCAAGTTGAACTATTTTCTCCAAATAAATATAGTAACTTATTGAAAATGCATACCTTGTGATCTGATGTTTGATATCAAGTGGACAGCTTGATTCCCTAAACTAATGACTGTCTTCGAACTCACGTCTAGATCCCCATCCCTTGCATCGTAGCAAAAGATTTTTTTTACAAAAACAATTAAAATTCCCACATGAAGCCGATTTGAGCCATGTTCACCCATCTTACCCCCATAATTCTAATTAGTTCAATTAACAAATGAATAAATAGTGAAGTGTGACATCATGATTTAGAGACAGAAGTTCTGAATCCTTGTTATGTAATCATATATATATATATATGTGTATATATATATATATATATATATATATATATATATATATATATATATATATATATATATATATATATTATAACTTAATTATTATTTGAGGACAACAGCCAGTTACCATATAAATACGTGAGTTAGGAAAGAAAATGAAAATCCCTTATGCTTTGAAATAATACACACATATTCAGATATTGTTAATCGACTAAAATATTGCTTCTCACTAATAAAATTAGATGCAAGAGAGCCAATATCTTGACAAAATCTTACATTCTGTACTGCTTACTAACATGCAAATCCAATATGATATTTTTTCCCCAAATTTTTGTTCTCGTAACAAGAAACAGAGAAAAAATCCAATTTAATTTTCGCTAATAGGTGCTCATACAGAATGATTTAATATGCCAGAATCAAAAAATAATGTATGTACCTTAACAACAGATCGAAATCTAAATCGTTTTCTCAGCATCGATCGTTCCACAATCTGAAACACACCCAAAACTTCAATATGAAACACAATTTGAATTGATTTGTAAATCTGGAGCAAACCAATATCTTAATCGAAACCATGATGGAAATGCACCCAAATTATGTGACAATAGCTAAGGAAATCAAGAGGAAAACCGAGGGGGAAATCAAGAGGAAAACCGAGGGGGAAATCAAGGCGGAAAATCAAGATGAAAATCGAGGATAAAGAAAATAAACATGAGTATGCTGCGAAGCTAAAGAAAATTGAGCTGGGGAGGATTTCAGTTGGAGGGAATTATTAGTGAAAAGGGAAAGTTAATAGACATGACAAGGGGTTTGAATGTAGGCAGTGAATTTGGTTCACGTTCTACTAGTACAAAAAATAAGGGGAAAAAGGATTAAAATGTCATTGGTTGCTTTCACACCACAAATGGTGCCAATAAAGGCAACTAAATATGCTTTTTCGTGGATGAAGTTGTTCAAGAACCTGTTACTAAAGGCACTAGAGGTACTGGAAGCAGTAGAGGCATTGAACGCATTGGAGACTCGCGCTATAGTTTTAGCTTGATGTAAACATGAATTTAGTACTAGCTGTGTTTGTATATACTATTTGTAAAACTGAATTTAGTGACTATGTTTTGTTATTTTTTAGTTGACTAAGTAGTACTTGTGTTGCTAGTTAATTTGAAATGAAAAGTTCTTTGTTGCAATATGTGGTGTTAATTGTTGTAATGTTGTAGTATATGATGTGGTGTTGTCATAGTTATGATATAATGTTGCAGTATGTGATGTTAAATGTTGTCATAGCTATGATATAGTTTTGTCATTCGATGGTAAAAGTGTTGTCATAGATTAATGAGTGTGGACCCCACAACAGGATTCCACAATGGTTGTCTACAGATTTCAGTGTGTCCCACATGTTGGAACCCAGATTGTAGGGCCCATATTTTTGTAAATTTAGTACCTATGGAAACTCCTATACCAATGTTGTCTTAAGGTCGCAAAGTTGTTACCTTTGAATCTATGGCAACACAGCAAAATGCAACACCGAAAAATTGTTGCCACATATCATTTTTTACCTTTAGCAACATTTTTTGGCACTTCTTTGGTGTTGTAGTATGAAATCTATAGTGTAGTGTATCCGCTAGTGTTACAGCGTCTTATCTTCCCCCATCAGACCCATGCACGCTCATGACTCCACCGTAACGCGCCCGTACCCACTACCAAGATTTGAACCTCTTACAATCTACATCAGTGAGGCATGTTGTAGTCTCTACCGAGTGCGGGACTCGTTTGATAACAAGAGGGTACTGATTGATATAATTCCAAGCAATAGCAGGTTGACATAAGCTACTCCTACGCTTGGTCCCCCAAGCAAACTTGGATTTTAAGAGTTCCCCCAAAATATATTAATAGAAGATGTGGAACCTCTTGGCTTATTAATCAAGCATGTTTACCATAGCAGGTTTAAGTTGATTAATAAGTGTAACAACCCGAATTATGAAAAACCAATTTTTTTTCAAAATTCCAATCTATCAAAACTCGGATTGGTTTACTTTGGTATCCTGCAGAAAAGATAGAGACATAAAACATGCCAGAGTTTGGAAAATATCTTATAGCGGAATGGATAAAATATAATATACTCAAAGTATAACCTTACTGCATTAATAATACTGCCAAACCAGCATCCAAAGCTATATGGTCTCATGTCTCTGTCACAAATCTAACCTGCGAGTATGTTATGGGGAGGGGGTAGAACACATGTTCTGGTGACTGGATTTAAATTACACACTTTGGATAATCCTACGTATACCATTCAATCATATTTTCTTATTTATTAGGTTACCTGGTTTAACAGCACTCAAGACTTACACACACATCGTACACATTTACTTCCCAGTGGACTAACCTAATACCGTACATATGTAGCTAGTCCCAATATTAAGGTACACCCCGTGGTACCCCACTCACATGGTCTCTGCCATACACCACCGGAACGAATGCAGTCTCTCATCCTATGCCGGAGTGACGTAGGGATCTCAACATAACAATGTTACATTCCACATATGTCTATCACTACTACTCTACGTAAGCGTACGGACTGCCACCGTCGATCGAATCAGATTTCATATCAGAGTAATTCCCTCAAGTCTACGATACATCCTCCAGAGCCGACATGCATGTATCTAGACTGTCCCACATACGTGTCATCAATTGTAGCTCGATGCTTTAACTGCACGTCATCTAATGTGCACCAAGTTCCATGGTAGGGTGAAACAAGATACATTGAACTCAGTCGGGAGCTTTTCCATATATGTACAGGCCCGTCTTTAAGAGCCTCTGTATACAGATATTCCTAGGGTCTAATTTCACGGTGGCTATGGCCCCACCTCGGCCCCTCCCTCAACTAGTAAAGACTACAAGAGCTAAGCGACCACCCCCTAAAAAAACAATCTAAACATCCATTTGGCGTCTTCCCTCAACCACCATACCCCAATAGTGAAGGGTGAATGGTCTATTGGTTTTAGCTCTAGTATTTCCGGATCCCACTAGATGTCATTGACGGGTATCCGACGATCTACTATCCTTGTTGATCATGACCCTTCGCCTCCCCGTTGAGGCAACCGCCGAACCACCCTGGTGACACCGCGTCACAGCAATAGACTACATAGCTACTTTTGCAGTCAAGGCCCACCCACCTAGTAGTTACGCACAGAGCCAACCTCTGCGAGCACAGCCTAAACATCTGTCACCGCACAAAGGATTACTAGGAGCACCTTACGTATCTCATAAAGCCACTTGTTTCCCCTTCCAGTCCTTCGAAGCCGACGGAATAATCAGATGAATGTGCACTCCCCTCATGCCTTATAACACCACGATGATCTACCCCGTTGGGTTATTCACCTTCAAACATGCGGACTGGTCCAAGCGCCTAACTTTAATATGTTGTTAAACCCTATGTCTAAACATTCTTTTATGTGCTTGCCTTACCTTACTACATTTCCATTTAACTTGGTTATTCCCATTCATATTGAATTCTTAATTAAGTTACCAAGCTCCTCTTGCTTATTAATTTCAGCTATATAACTTAACCCATTTAAGTTCATTAATAAGCCCACAACATGTTATTCTCTAGATTGTGGCTCAATGCCTGTAATCCACAATCTCTTTTATATTCTTGCTTAATTTCATCATTACAATAACATGTTCTACTTAATATGTAATTAAGTATATCTCAATTCACATGTTTTCTGGTTAAGATGTCAGTCATTATTTTGATTAAATATAACTTATTTCATAAATTTTCCTCATTCTTTCTCATTTAATCATAATTCCATTTTACACCATTACTACAACTTATCGTTGTTTACTTATTAACTTAGTTCTCTTAACTTAGGCCCATTAATAAGTTTCTCTACCCATTAATTATAACCAAAGTTATAATTTCTCTTGTCCCTAGGACAAGTCCAAGCATGTTATTCTTATCAGCGGGTTTTAGACTTCCAAGTTTATAGATTACTTAATTTATAATTAAGTACCACTTCTCATATTTCATATATTTTCTCCCTTTTCTCAACTCGTTCCCAGCTTCCCCGTTTACTGATTACTTAATTTACAATTAAGTGTTCCTTATCTCATTTCACCAGTTATCCATTTTCTTACTAGTTTATTATAACCCAAGCTATAATCTTCACTTGTCTCTAGGACAAGTCTACCTATTATACAACATTTTCATTAATGTTATTTATTTAATAGGTTATTGTCATTCCCCGTTTAAACCATTTACTATTGTTGCCCATTATTCTTCATTCACTGAAATATATGTTCCTTGTTTTATTAAGGAAAACACTCCATGCACCTTATCAGTTTGATTTGTAGAAGGAATTAGTGATTTATTTTCATAACGTATTCCCATCTAAATTTGTGGTGGCAAGAAATTTCTTTCCTTTCTCTTACTTTAGTCACTATGGCTTACTTGCAACCACGTTCTCAGAAATAGGTCATTTAGGGAAATACATCACTTTTCCTTTGCGTCACACTAACTCGGTCTATTACATCCCTTCCTTTCTTATTTTCCGAGTTAGACATTTAATTACCATCATTGCCATTTATTCATATATTGTTATATATATATATATATATATATATATATATATATATATATATATATGCCCTAGACCTCTCACATTAAGCCTACACTTGTGGATGCTGGATTTGTCGGGCAGGTCCGGGTAGACTTCTACTACAAGTTGACTTAACCTCATTTCCTAGAACCATTACATTTTTTAATTATGAACTAAGACCCCTAACCTTAGATTTACCACTTGTGAATGCTGGATATGCAGGGTGGTTCCGGGCAGACTTCCATCACAAGTGCAATATAACCTCGTTTCTAAGAGCGTTACAGTGTCAAATTACTGTGAATCTAGGCATGTTCGTTCTTTAACAATTATTCCTATTTCATGTAAATTTTAGGCATATTCTCCTTTTCATATGTTTACTGTAATCTAATTTACATGTCGCCAAATTTTGCCTATATTTTGTCGCATGTCTTTTTTAACACATGTTTAACTCTATTTTGACATGTAAATATTTAATCGGGTAATTTTTCAAATCCAACAAGTTAAACATGTCATTTACTCAATAATATACCAAAAGTGAATCATGTGATTATAACAACAGTAGTCATTACCCATTTTATAACAAGTTTGTTTTCAACATGTAATCATTCCAACTCTTTAACTGATTCAACATAAGAATTATTCATATTAACATCTTAACTTTCTATAACAGTAATTCTTAATTATTCTAGCAAATTTAATTATACAAAATGGAGAATGGTAAATGATAACATATTATTATCTAAAATGCTATAGATTAAACGCACTCACCTCGTATGCTTTCCCAATTCTGGATCCGATCCAGTTTTAGCATCTATGGTTTTTCCCTTTAATCAGATTCACAACCTAACGACCATGGATTTATAATTTTCATTAAAAGAGAAGGGAAAAGAAAGAGGAAGGAATTTGAATAGATCAGATCTAGAAAGATACCTTACTTCGTTTAGAGATCTGAACACCTATTTACAAGCATATGTTCCTTTCCTCTAGATTTGGATTCAGAATTTTTCCTAACTAATAATCTATATTTTCTGAAGAGATCTTTAAGGGAGGAGAAACAATAGAGCTTAAGCGTAGCCTAAGAAATATGAGGTTTAGCGTTAGCTAAAGGGTCTTATTTATAGGTGTATTAGAGAAACCTGGACCCTTAAATCTAAATCAAAAATATAAAAACTGACCACATTATAAGAAAATTCCTGATCAGTGGTGGGGGCGACTCTGGGTTCGACCCCCCTTGGGGTGGGTCGACCAATGGGTCGACCCCCCTGTTGGTGGGTCGACCACCAACGGGTCATTTTCCCGCCCAAGTCGTTGCGTGTTTTGATTTTTTGGATAAACTTTGTATAATATATATACATATAAGTTCCTTATATGTATACATACTTCTAACGCTCATAACTTCTTCATACGGTGTCCGTTTTACACAAACCCGGTGTCTATCTTGATAAGAATTTTGAGACGGACGCAATGGCGCAATCCGTTTTACTCAACTCTGAATATTCAATTAAGTTATTCTTATTTTATTATCTTAAGTTAAAAACGCGGGGTGTTACATTCTCCCACCCTTAGGAAATTTCGTCCCCGAAATTTGATAAGGGTAAAATAAATTAACCCCTCACATAACATATATCCATCATGTGCGCATTCTTTTTTTTTGCAAACATTGAGCAATTATGCAAAGTGAAGTACAACATAATAATACATGTATGCCTAAGCAGTACCTCCTATATATATGAATTTTTTTCAAAAATCCTTTTAAAACATGATGATCACATCCTAAATATACTCACAGTTCTACGTGAATGCAATATTTTGAAAATCAAAATATATTTTCATCCAAAATTTCCCACCCTCTTACTGAGTAAGAGCGTTGTTCATCCAACTGTTGCATCCATATCCTACCAACCAACTTTATTTTTCGAATTTCAGAAAAATCTAATTTTCTAGATTCGATTTCTTATGTTACAAATAGGTGGAAAACGGAAAATTTCACATCTTCCGGTTTTCTTTTGTATACCTTTATTCCAGCCACACTTGGATTTTATGAAACTATTTATAAAGATTCTCCTATTTTCCTATCCAAGCACAACCCACATAAGAAAATTTTCTTTTATTACTGATTTTCTTTTTCGTCTTATCTTGGAAATTTTTATCTTTATCCATCTTTTCTCATAATTTATCATGTTTGTTGCTTTACTGAATTTGTTGTTTCCTCTTTTAGTTGTACCATTTCTCTTTCTTAGCTTATTCAATTATCTGATTTAAGTTTTGAATTTAAATAATCCGTCTACTCTTTCAACTAAAACAGGAAAATAGACACCCTACACAGCTACTACTAATGGCCAAGAATCTCGGGACTATATCCCCTTTTGACAGAAAAGTACAAACCATGGGATCCACGATAGGTTTAGGTGTTACCCTAATTACCCAACAAGAACAAGATAATGGAATGATCCCGACAGAAATGTAGTAACGGGTTTTACCCCTAACATGAAAATTAGTAACAGGGTCTAAACACTTACTTGCCCTTTTTCTATCTAGTAGTCGCCTTTAGTCCTAGTTGTGCACCAACAATTATTCCAAGCAACACCCTAGGCTTTTCAATGCTTATGCATTCTATCGGAACTCACTATTATTCCAATACAATTTTCGCTATTTACCTTATAGCCTCAAAACTTTTCTCATCTTCCCTAGGCACTAATCCGTACCTACTCCATACTTTTTGTAACGTCCCAGAATTTTAGTGATTTAATAATTAGTTTATTTAATTATTTTATTATATTAGTTTGATACTATAAATGGTTTAATTCAAATATTTTGAATAATTAATTAATATAAATAGTGGAGTAATAAATTTAATTCACGAAAATGGCCAGAAATAGTTGAATTGGCAATATTGGGTATATTGGATAATATATGATATTTAATTGAATTTTGAATCGAGATATAATAATGAATATATTTGTTGATGGCAAAATTGTCGCATGCCAACACCCAAATGTGTGTGTGTGAAAAATTATGCAAATAAGCAGTAAAGTATGTAAATGCGGGGAGGCACAATTTTTATAGTGGTTCGGCACTAACACCTACGTCCACTTTATAATCATCATTAAACATATCTTTTTTCGAGTACAAGGTTGTAAAAGTTTGGACAATAGCTAAGTTCAAAGTGTTACAATAGAATAACAAAATATATGTTCGTTCTACAACTTTGAATAAATTGCCCTTCTTCTTCTTTGTTGTGAAGCGTTTACTTGGTCAACAACAAGTTTAGTGTTCATGTCCATGAAGGTCAAAAATAGCATAACAATCCTCATTAATGTTCAAGTGTTGAAGGAAAAGATGCATGCCATGTTTTAATTGTCCATGTCATCTACCATGGACTTGGTGGAAGTGTTAGAAGCCATTAATGAGTATATGGAGCTCTCAAGGTCCAAAAATTCCAAGGGAGAAGGCCCCTAATCAAGGCCAAGGCTTAGGGTATTTATAGGAGCAAGATTAGGTGGGAGTAGGTGAGTAGCGTGACCCATAAGAGCAAATTTTGCACACCAAAACAAGCCATATGTAGAAAATTCGAACCCCCCAGGAAGGGATATGAAATTTTGAACCCACCCGTGGGGTTTGAAATTTTGACCCTTCTACACTTTGACTAAATTGCCCTTCTTCTTCATTGTTGTGAAGCGTTTACTTGGTTAACAATGTCCAAGTTTAGTGTTCATGTCCATGAAGGTCAAAAGTAGCATAACAATCCTCGTTAATGTTCAAGTGTTGAAGGAAAAGATGCATGTCATGTTTTAATTGTCGATGCCATCTCCCATGGCCATGGTTGAAGTGTTAGAAGCCATTAATGAGTACTTGGAGCTCTCAAGGTCCAAAAATTCCAAGGGAGAGGACCCCTAATGAAGGCCAAGGCTTGGGTATTTATATGAGCAAGGTTAGGTGGGAGTAGGTGAGCAGCGAGACCCACAAGAGCAAATTTCTCACCCCAAAACAAGCCATATGTAGAAAATTCACAGCCCCTGGTGCAGGGTTCGAAATTTCACACCCCTTCCCGGAGGGTTCGAAATTTTGAACCCACAGGCCAGTGGGTTCGAAATTTCGAACCCCCCGGGAAGGGGTACGAAATTTTGAACCCAGCGGTGGGGTTCGGAATTTCGACCCCACTAGGGGGTTCGAAATTTTGACCCCAGCAGGGGGTTTTGAATTTCGACCCTAACCGGGGGGTTTGAAATTTCGACCCTACCAGGGGGTTCGAAATTTCGACCCCCCCCCCAATTTCGAACACCCTGGTGGGGTGCGAAATTTCGAGCCCTATGGGGGGTGCAAAATTTCGAACACCCTGGAGCGGTTCGAAATTGATAGAGATGACGTGGAAATCATGCTGCCGAGAGAGTTGAAATTCCCGAATGCAAAGTGAAGGAATCCGAGGTTTTTCTAGTCCAAAGCGAAGGACTCTTGGCTTCCGGCATGGAGAAAATCGGATGAATCGAGCGGCGCTCACAGTTTTGACCTAACCGGCTAGGTCGATCATCGCCAGGACTGCGGGGCCTCGGACCCCCACCTGCGCTGCGCCTGGACCCGCTTGACGGCTCGTCTTCGACTCGGATGATTGTTTGCTTAAAAGTTCATTGTTTCCGTAAGAGGCCATCTGATAGAGGCTTCGAGTCTCTTTGTGTTTGCGACGCAACTTTAACCCTACTGCTTTGTGTTTTTTGATGCTTGAGCGCGTTGCTCACCAAATACTTGAAGTGTGACAGCTTTGACAAAAAAGCGTGTCAACAATATTATTAAACGACAGTTGAACAAAATAATTATAATATAATCACAAACGAGCTCGTAATTGCACGGCGGTTCGTAATATTGAGTTTTGAACTTCAATTGAATACACATCAAGAAACGTTCGAACTTGTTAAGCTATATTTTTCTAATGGAAATGAAAAATCGAGATTTTGTCTTATAGATTGTAAGTTATGTCCAAATCAAATTTTCAAATAGTCGCTACGGAATCCTTTATAAATCATAACGATTATTTAATTTTAATAGACTATATATTCCGATTTTTGGATAAGATTTTCGAGAAGTAGTTATAATTTAGTTTATAGAATTTTTCTGTAATTTTTATTTTGGAAAATAAGCAATTTTTTATTTGAAGTGTTTTACACCTTATATCAGTATTTTGGGGTTTCACATAATAAGCTAACTTGTCTATATTATTATATATTTTGGATCGTCGCACATTTCTCATCTCAAAAGTATTTTTATTTTTGTCCATAGAGGTTCGTAAGTGAACGGAATTTTATATAACAAGGTAAGCCAAATTTTACAACCTAAATACATATACCATGACTTTGTTGTTGATAAAGAAAGGATCGTCCAATTGTATAATTAGGTACATGATTAAATAGATGTAAAATAGAAATAAAAGTTGGTGTACGATTGAATTGTTATTTGATGATGGTTAACCTTGTACAAAGTTGGGGTTACATTCGGACAATATAGATCTTTGACTTTTTGGTTTCTTCTTTTCTCAGTATGAAGCATATATAAGATTTCCAAGCACCAAACTGAATTTTGACGTCAGAGGAAAAATGACAATTGAAGAAAAAATGATTGAATCCAACCAATTGGATATTCTATAAATCGAAACCATTTAAACCATTAACATTTTGTTTAGTTTTATTTATTTATTCAGTTTTAAGAATACATGCCCATCCAGTGTGAAAATACAAAGAAGCTTATTGTTTCGCTAATGATGTTGGTTACACCAAACCTGATGATTTGCACATGCATGCTACTTACTGGAAAATAGAAATATAAATGTATATAAATCTTTCCTTCACTTATAAGATTATCCTACTGGGTGAATTATCACCCCTCGGAGACCTGCTGCTTGCCTTAAACATTAAGTCTCCTACTTGCTTTAACCATTAAGTCTTCTACACATATAAATTGAAACATGCTACCGATATTATCTTTTTTTTTTAGAGAACCAAACTCGAAGCCATTTGTGAAGAAATAGGAGCAGAGTGCAGAAATGGTGTACGTAAATACATACACAAGGTGCAGTTTTCTTTTGTTTGTGGAGTAGGTAAAAAGGACCGAGGGAGCAGCAAATGGGGTACTGGGAGGAGAAGTCGTGGGTTTTCATGGTGAAGAAAGGGACGGAGGGAGTTCTCTGGTGGATCTTTTGTGAGGAGTAGATGGCGTAAAGCTATGGGGTAAGGTGCGTGTGAGAGAGGATGGCTGGGAATTTTTCGGAAATGGAATCAACGTGGGCATACAGTTCTTATAGGAGAGAGGGAAGAAGAAGCTTCAGGGGGAAGATTTGGGTCTGCATGGTGCATGAAATCAACGTGGCATGAATGGCAAACGCAAGCAAGGATGGAAAGGTTGCGAACCATGTGTGAGCAGCTATTTGTTGTGTGAGCTGCAACGGTAGTACGTCCATGGGAGCAACAGGATATGCAACGTGAAGAGGAGGGGATGACAGTAGCAGGCACAAGAAAAAGAAGAAGGTGATAACGCAATGATTGAACGGGTACTGGCGTGTGATGTAAAGATGACGACGAAGAAGTCTTCGTGCATTAGCAGTTTTCACGTGGAGTTGCCAAGTAAAAATTTTCGGTTTGGCAAATTGGTAGTATCGAGGAAAGGGTATCGTGATTGCTTGGGGTAAGAAGATAGTAGTAAGCACGGTTACCGAAAATGGAGAAATACTAGAACCAGAAACTTGCATTTAGAAACTTGCATTTAAAAATAGGGTGCTACTATTCACACCCCGGTTTACACTTTTGGCCATCTTTATAAATTTAATACAAGTGAATATTTTTTATATTCTTCTGGCCACCAAATCTTATTCCTTCACTCAATCATTCACCACCGTACTTCTCTTAAAATACACCTACTTCTCTACAATTTTAAACCCTAAACCCTAACAAAAGCATATATTCTTCTGTACCTATTAGAGATGGAAGCTAAAGATTAATGCTAGAATTGCTTGATTTTTATTGTTTTTATTATGATATAGAGCATGTTGTTAGGATTTTTTTAATAGTTAGTATTTTCCATTGTGCTTTTAGATAATTTTTTCTACTACATTGGAAATTTCAAGCTTGGAGGACATTAAACTTGATGACGCTGTAATAGAGAATGACAATGTAAGTTTTGATTTGTATGGTTTTATCTGTAAAACTTACGTATCTTCTTTTACAAATTTATTTTTTTTTGGTTATTTGATAGATGAAGTATTTGAATGATTATAAATTGGACGATAATCATGTGATTGTGATAATATGATGCAAGATGTTCGATTAAATGACTCAAAAGACATAAATGTTCATTTGACGAATCATTTCACAACCGACGAAATAAGTACTCATTTATAAAAATTAAAATTGTTGATGTGGTTATGAAAATGGATTATGTTAATTTTTTCTTGAACAATTTGACTTTAGGTATTTGATTCGCAGTGGAAGAGCTCTAAATGAAGAGGGAAGCGTTCGTGTAGAGGTAGGTGTTGATGGCCTCTCCATTTTTAGGTATTAATTTACATGGTGGCCAGGAGAGAAAATTTGAAATATTTGGAGTGCTTTCAGCTTTGGTAGCCGGAAGTGTAAAGTGAGGTGTGAATAGTAGCACCCTAAAAATATAGTGAAGAAGACACAGTTCATTTTTGTTCGGGCTGAATATAAAAGGAGATGGGCCGAGTTGAAAGGCGAATCCAATAATTTAAATAAATTAAAATTTGTTCTAATTTAAATGTGTTAACTTGTAAAGCTAATAACTTATCCATACGACGTCAGAATTGCGAACGGTCAGATCCGTTGTAATCATATGATCGCAGGCTTCGCACTGAAACTGGCATGGGGCCATGTGGAGTTAGTTTGGATTTATTGCGAGATAAATGTTAGATTCGAATCATTAACCGTTAATTGTTATTTAACGATTTACAACCAAGGTGAGTAAACTCACTAACTCTGTTGATTTTTAAATTTTTATAAACGTTTTTAAATATTGATAAAAATGATTAAATGTTGTGTGTGATGGTGGTTTGTACGATTAGCTGATTTACTGGTCGAAATAATATATATAGTTATATATATAAATAGTTAACTGAATATTGGTTCTGTTTACTATTAAATTTCATATTGATATGAAATTAGATTCATTTATGTTGATTAACATCTGTGGATGCAGGGAAGCAGCTTGAAGGAATCCGACTGGATTCCTCAACAATTATTGTTGTTTTTCATATATTGTATTATATGATGTGATAAGTAATCCATGATTGATTATTGTATGATTGGGATGTTTGAATAACATTGGCCTGAAATAATTGGTATATAAATACCATAAAATATATTCGAATATATTAGAAAAGAAATATGGGTTTTAAAATGGAATTTCTAGTTTTAAATAAAAATGAAATTTCCATTAGTTAGATTGTAATAACTTGTTTCCTATTATATAAAAACAAGTAATTTGATTTATAAATGATATTCATAAACGAAGCATAATGATTTTTATTAAATAGTTTTAAAAATATAAATTCAAGAAAAGAATTTACTTAAATGGAAATCATTTAGAAAGAAAATGATGAAATTATTTCGATATTTGAAATTGGAATAGAATTGAAACAAATCAATAAGGATTTCTAACTTAAATTCGATGAACTCGAATGTTATTAAAATGATTTATTCTTATAAATTATAAATTATAATTTAATAATTGGCAAGATAGTTAATATTTGCTTTAAAACAAATAATTAGTAATAAAATAGGTAATCGAGATTAAGTTATAAACTGGATATTTATTTAACAAGAAGTTGATTTATAAATGGAGTATATGGAGTGAAATATGAATATGAATTTATATAAGAACTAGATAAATGGGGTTTTAAACGGTAATGGAAATATTTATTTCAATCAAGATTTGATTTAATAAAATGAGTTTTTTTCTGTAAAGAAATGACATTAACATTTTAAAGTGAGTAATGATTTAAAAGCAAATGTTTTGCAGATTTAAATGGAGTTAAGGAAATTTAAAACTAACTGGAGGCTAGTTTAGTTGAACGGCTTTATAGGCATTGATCTGATGTTGTTCTCGGCCTTCGGGGTTAATACTTAGGGAGTTGTTCTCTTACTAATTTACATTTATGACTAATGGATAGTGAAGAGTAATGGTGTGCGATAAGAAATGGAAATGTTTTCCGATATTGATAAGATATATTTTCTGAAATATAGAAAATAAATAGATTAAATTAAATGGAAACATTTTTCCAAGAAATCGTGAGAGGCTAAGTGAGTTGGAAAATTATTTGGGAAATGAAATGATTATTGATAAATGTATTAAAAGGGGACAGTATTGATTGATGATTGACCAGCAAAATTTCCATTTGGAAATACCACCATTGTTTGTACACATGTTTTCCTTTGATAGTTAAATAACCGACTATCAAAGTTTTTGACCATTTCTGTTGTCAATAAGGGGAGACCGGGATCAAGTTTATTATCTGAAAACCACTCCATATGGGCATTATCAGTTCAAATCAAATATATCGAAGACATTTGAAGACGGAGTTTATGCAAGGGTTATCCTGTCGATCCTAGGTAGAAATTACCTAAGATGGATTTACAGAACAATTCCTTCGGTTTGTCCAGTCCCCGGGCAACTTGAATGGACGAATATCTAACAGAGTATATCTGCCAGATTGCGTAAGTTGATTATTTCAAACGTATTTGCGTTGGTGGTGGAGGAATTCGTTTCTCTTAGCTTATACCCATGGTATTTTTAGGGAAATCAATTTGTAATTTGACGTGCATGGCAATGTGGCATTCAAAGTAAATAAAGGAGTGATTTGTTAAAAGATACGTTATGACCTTAAGCCTCATCAACTGGGAAATGAAAGAAATCGAGTTGGCAGCATGGCTAAGTGGGTCGCACCCAAGTAGGGTATATTGCCACTATCTAGAGAATGTTCATATTTGTTACTTCTTTCGCTTCTGTAACTCCCGGGAACGGTTATGTTGGTATACCAACCGTAAGGTGATAATATATTCGGAATATTCAAGCAAAATGAATGGTCGGTCATGTGGGGCTGAGTTACAAGATGTTCTTGTTGAACTCCAGTATATCGCTTCTAGAGTACACTGATCGGAAGGTGGTTCAATACCTTGTCATGGATGGAAATCCATTACTCAATAAGCGCCCGCGGTTTTCGAATGTATATTATATATGTTGAGCGTGAGATGAAAGCGTTCTGCTAGATTGCTATTTACTTGATTCAGACATAATTATAATATTAGGAAATATTGATCTCAAGAAATATTTTGGGTTATCGTTAGGTAAAAACCGTCTGTGTTTATGTGTGGACCGGTCTAATGATCATCATTTCTTTTAAACGGATTTTAAAAGTTAAACCAAGTGATTTGAGTTTACTCACACCAGTCACATGACTGAACCAGAGTTTATTTTGTTTTGTTTTCCCTATACTCTTGGGTGCCTAAATTTGTATGGGCAGTCAAATAGTCGGGATTTTCCAGATATACTTGGAGGAGCTTGGAGCAGGAGGTTTTAGAGTTTGATATATATAGAGTTTATTTCCGCTGTGATGTTATGTGATAATGGTTTGTATATACAGTTATTGTTTTGTATTTCAAAGTTGTTATATAATACATTTATTCTTTCCGCTGTGAGATTCAAGTTTACTCTGATTCTGTTCTATAGTGTTCTTCTTCTTCTATTCTAATTTTCTTTCTTTCTATTTCTCACCCTCTAACTTATTTTTATTAATGATTTGGTATTTTCGATGCTTGAATAGTTGACATGGTATTTTATGTCGATTTTCAAGGTCGAAACTCCCTGGGTCGTTACGCTTTTTAAAACACGGTTTGGCCTTTTCATTTCACTTTACTTCGCAAAAAATAAAAGTGTCAAAATGTTATTTTCCTTATGAAAAATTACTTTTACCAAACCATAAAAAAACCATGTCATATATTATAATGTAAATCAATTTTTTTCAAATCACAAAAACTGGAGTAGATATAGGCAACTATTTCTCAATCGGGTTTACGACCGGTTCTTTCCTATAAGGTCAATTCAGTCTCTTACTACAAGATGCCAACATCCACTCTATTCTCATTTTCTATAGCTTATTTTGTCCACCCAACAAAATTAAAATAACTTATCAAAAAGGGTTGTCATAAGAATAGAGATTTCAAATCTTTCTTTATTAAAAATTCTTGTATGAAATATAACAAGATAACTAGCAAGCTATACATGCTTTATAATATGCACCTTTTTCTAAGAGAATTTTACTTTAGACAAAGTTTTCATAAGAAATCACAATTTACAAAATATATCCCAATTTGCTTGAAAACTCAGTATGTATGCTTTACATATTTAAAACTATAACTTTTGAGATTAAAACTTGAAAACACCATAAACCATTTTCCCAAAACTTTTTAAAACTTCAAGTCCTTAAAAGTTAACAGTGGGTTTAGAATCAGAGCGGGATTCCAGTTTTCTAGGCTTTCGTAGACACTCCCCAAGGTCAATTCTCTCAACTATATGTATTCCTAATCCCTTTTTCTCTTTTCAACGTTTTCCAATTTATAAGGTTTTCAAGCCCACTAACCAAAATACTAATCATATGGGATTCACTTTCCTTCCATACAAAGTACATTGTACACTCTCCACCCAAATTACCTAAGGGTCTCAGATTTCCATATTCATTCCTTTAATGTACAAAACAAACATCCCATTTCTTACCATATTATACTCTTTCTACTTAGTGGGTTCCTCTACATACCTAGGTATATATATATATAATATTTATATTTTTAAAAATACAAATACGTTCACTAACTATTTCGGGAATCCTAAACCTAAGCTATGATACCAGATGTAACAACCCAAATTCCAACAAACTGATTTTTTTTTTAAATTCCAATCTATCGAAACACGGATTGGTTTGCTCTGGTATCCTACAGAAAAGATAGAGACATAAAACATGTCAGAGCTCAGAAAATATCTCACAGCGGAGTGGATAAAATATAATATACTAAAAGTATAGCCTTACCGTATTAACAATATCGCCTAACCAATATTCAAAGCTATAAGGTCTCATGTCTCTGCCACAAGTCTAACTTGTGAGTATGTTATGAGGAGGGGGTGAACACAAGTTCTGGTGACTGGATTTAAACTACACAATTTGGATAATCCTACATATGCCATTCAACCATATTTTCTTATTTATTAGGTTACATGGGTTAACAGTACTCAAGACTTACCCACGCGTCGTATCCATTTATTTCCCAGTGGATTAACCTAATGCAGTATTTATGTAGCTACTCCCAATATTAAGGTACACCCAGTGGTACCCCACTCGCACGGTCTCTGCTATATACCACCGAAATGAGCGCAGTCCCTCATCCTATGCCAGAGTGACGTAAAGATCTCAACATAAAAATGTTAAATTCCACTTATATCTGTCATTGCTATGCTAAGTAAGCGTACAGACTACCACCATTGATTGAATCAGATTCATATCGGAGTAATGTACACCACCCAGAGCTGACATGCATGTATCTAGATTGTCCCACATACGTATGTCAATTGTAGTTCGATGCCTTAACCACACGTCCTCTAATGTGCACCGAGTTCTATGACAAGGCGATACAAGAAAATCGGAACTTGTTCAGGAGTTTTTCCATATCTGTACATGCCTGTCTTTAAGAGCCTCTATGTACAGATATTCCTAGGGTCTGTTTTCATAGTGGCTATGGCCCCAATTTGGCCCCTCCCTCAACTAGTAAAGACTACAAGAGCTAAACGACTGCTCCTAAAAAAACAATCCAAACATCCATTTGGCGTTTTGCCTCAACCGCCATGCCCCGATAGTGAAGGATGAATGGTCTATTGGTTTTAGCTCTTGTTTTTTCGCATCCCACTGGCTGTCGATGACGAGTATCCGACGATCTACAATACTTGTTGGTCGTGACCCTTTGCCTCCCCGTTGAGGCAAGCTTCGAATCACCCTGGTGTAACCGCGTCAGAACGTTCTGACTGCGTAGCTACTTAGTCAAGGCCCACCCACCAAGTAGTTACGTGCAGACCCAACCTCTGCGAGCACAGCCTAAACATCTACCACCGCACAAAGGACTACTAGGATCACCTTATGTATCTCAAGAAGTCACGTGCTTCCCCTTTTAGTCTTTCGGAGTCGACAAAATAATCAGATGAATGTGCTCTCCTCTCATGCCTTATAACACAACGATGATCTACCCCGTTGGGTTATTCAACTTCAAACGTGCGGACTGGTCCAAGCGCGTCACTTTAATATGTTGTTAGCCCCTACGTCTAAACATTCCTTTATGTGCTTGCCTTACCTCATCAGGTTTCCATTTAACTTGGCTATTCCCATTCATATTGAATTCTTAATCAAGTTACCAAGCTCCTCTTACTTATTAATTTCAGTTATATTTAAGTTCATTAATAAGCCCACAACACGTTATTCTCAAGATTGTGGCCAAGGTCTGTAATCCACAATCTCTTTTATATTCTTGCTTGATTTCATCATTACAATAACATGTTCTATTTAATACGTAATTAAGTATATCTCAATTCACATGTTTTCCGGTTAACATGTCAGTCATTATTTATGATTAAATATAACTTATTTCATAAGTTTTCCTCATTCTTTCTCATTTAATCATAATTCCATTTTATACCGTTACTAAAACTTATCGTTGTTTACTTATTAACTTATTTCTCTTAACTAAGGCCCATTAATAAGTTTCTCTACCCATTCATTGTAACCTATGTTATAATTTATTCTTGTCCCTAGGACAAGTCCAAGGATGTTATTCTTATCAGCGGGTTTTAGACTTCCAAGTTTATAGATTACTTAATTTATAAGTACAACTTCTCATATTTCATATATTTCCCCCTTTTTCTCAATTGGTGTCCGGCTTCCCCATTTACTAATTACTTAATTTCCAATTAAGTATCGCTTATCTTATTTCACCAGTTATCCATTTTCTTACCAGTTTATTATAACCAAAGTTATAATCTTCACTTGTCCCTAGGACTAGTCTACCTATTATACAACATTTTCATTAATGTTATTTATTTATAATAGGTTATTATCATTCCCTATTTAAACCATTTACTGTTGTTATCCATTCTTCTTCATTCACTGAAACATATGTTCCTTATTTTATTAAGGATAACACTTCATGCACCTTATCAGTTTTATTTATAAAAGGAATCAGTGATCTATTTTTATAACATATTCCCTTCTAAATTCGTGATGGCAAGTAATTTCTTTCCTCTTTCTTACTTTATTCACTGTGGCTTATTTGTAACCACGTTCTCAGAAATAGGTCATTTAGGGAAATACATCACTTTTCCTTCGCATCACACTAACTCAGTCCATTACATCCCTTCCCTTCTTATTTTCTGAGTTAAACATTTAATTACCATCATTTCCGTTTATTCTTATCTTGTTATATAAATATATATGCACTAGACCTCTCACATTAAGCCTACACTTGTGGATGCTGGATTTGCCAGGCAGGTCCGGGCTGACTTCTATCACAAGTTGACTTAACCTTGTGTCTTAGCACAATTACATGTTTTTAATTATGCACTTAGACCCCTCACATTAGATTCACCACTTTTGAATGCTTGATATGCCGGGCGGTTCCAAACAGTCTTCCATCACAAGTGCAATCTAATCTCGTGTCTAAGAGCGTGTAACACCCCGTATTTTTAATGTAATTAAAAATGTATATATATCCACAGATAGGATTAATATGGTGATGTATAATGAAAATTAATTAATATATGAAAAAAAAGAAAAGATTGGTTGCATGCGATGTAAATATGTTGCATGCACTGATTTGCAAACATCATGCATTAACATTAAAAGAAAAAGATTCATGCATTGGTTTAATTTAAGTATTGTAACTAACATGAAAAAGAGAAGTAAGGAAAGAACAATAATTATCATTGTTCTAAGACTTATTAACAAAAGACTTTGTAGCTCAGTTGGTTAAGGCACTGGATTTGTAACATGGAGGTCAGGGGTTCGAACCCCGGCGGCAGCATAATTTTTATCTCTGTTTTAAAGAGGGCCAACTGAACATGCAAATATATGTACATATACAAATTCAAAATTTGAAAGGATAAGAACGTACATATAAGGAAATAAAGAAAATATATGTATATACATGAGAATATATATATATATATATATATATATATATGCAGAAATATATGTATACGAAAGATAAAATTTAAGATAAGGCTATAGTAAATGAAATATGGCAATAATTAAATAACGGTGCAATATCGTTTGAATTTTGAAAATAAAATGAAAGTTGTGCGTATATATATATACGCGTAAAATGGTCGTTAAAGGAATTGTATACATATAAAAATATTTCATGTGAATAAAACAGTTAAATAAATTCCAGGAATTCAAAAGTTCGAAATTCAAATTTCTACACCAAAACAGCTTGTGGGACCCAATGCTGACTTAGCACTGCATGTACGATAAGATTTGGCTAGATTCATCTGCGAACCTGGACTATTTTCTTAACTAGGTTCAATGCTGACTCAGCGCTGCGCGTACGATAAGGTCTTCAGCAACTATATAAACAGCCCTGGTCTTTTTCTCTATTCACAATTCTTTTCTACCCTTATGCTGCAAAGATTCTTGTTAGTCATGGCTCCTCCTCCTCCTCTAAAATATATAAATAAAATAATATATATAAAATAAACCATGACGAGGAAATGTTGCTAAAAGATTTTCAAGAAGAGGTTCAAGTCAAGATAGGATTCAAGAGGAGGTTCAAACGACTTCAACGACTGTTTTTCTACGAATCTTAGCAACGCCATCTTTCTTTTCTAATCTAATCTCTGTAAGTCAGTTATTTTTAGATTCGAACGTTTTTCTTTGTTCGTGACATGAAATTAAAGGAATAAAAGAATATGCCAAATCTCTCTCTCTCTCTCTATTCGAATCAGTGCCTACATTCTTGAACCTAATTAAGAACTGTTATGATTCGAGGACAAATAAGACTATGACTATGAGCATTTGCCTATGACTATGAACATTGCCTATGACTTTGGACATTGCCTATGACTATGATCATTGCCTATGACTTTGGACATTGCCTATGACTATGAACATTGCCTATGACTGTGACTGTGACTATGAGGATTATTTCCTTGACTAAGCCTATGCCTTTGATTAGAAAACATAAACTATTGCCTTTGACATAACAAGGATATCTGTGATTAAACACCTATGATTCATGATTAGGAAAGTGTTGTTTAAGCTTTGTGATTATGAGATTGGGTCTAAACCCGATTATTTATTCTGCCTGTCCTTGGTTTTCTTTGGTTTTAGACCATGAGAATTTACCTATTAAGTTAGGTCTACCCATGTTCTTGAACCTACTCTGTCTATTCTTGGTTTTAGACCTTGGGAATTTACCTATTAAGTTAGGTCTACCTACGTTCTTGAACCTACGTCGTTATTCAAAACCATTTTATGCCAGTTGTTGTATCTACCCTTTTCATAGCAATCTTTGGTTCATTCCCTATTTGCTACGAATCTAGATTTATCTATAATCTAGATTGAAACACGATTGTACGAACGGTGGGAATGCGATTTGGGGCAAAATATGAAATTTACTAAAACGTAGTTTAACTTGGAAATTGGCATAAATTGGGAACATGTATTATGGCAAGTTCATAGGAATGCAAATTGGATAAATTTGACATACATTATAAGATGTGTAATTTGAATCTTGTATTGACGTGTAAATCTAGTATTTACATGAATAGTGAACTAGAGTAATAAGTCTAGTTTGACATGAATTAGAATGTTAAATCAGAATTGGATTAGCTAATTTGGCTCGATAAGTATATTGGCATAAACTTGAAATTGGCCATAATTTGGAGTAATTGTCAGGATTAGCAAAATCATGGTTAATGACAGTTGATTTGGTATAGTTTACATACCAAAAAGCATAAACGTGATTTAGAGGGAAAATGGGCCATAAGAATGAATGTTGACAATTTACATTAAAAGGGGAATTAGGAAATAAGTAAATTAGGAATAATTTACTTATAGAATTTGTTCTAAATGAGAAATGTAAACTTAGACAAATTAAAGGTTTGTTAAACGACATCTCTTTTAATGAAACACCAGAAAGTTCTAGGGTGACAGAGAGGATAGTGTCTAGGCTTGAGTTTGGAAAATATAAGTTTCCTGCTCTCCCTGGCTATCCCTAACTGATCCGACGGACGGGATGGTTACTTTCAAAACCTGATTTGAAAAATAATCAAACCCCTTTTGAACTTAGAAAACACGAATATGCCCAACCCGAGGTTAGACTAAGTTGCGATGTAAACCTGCCCGGAACCAACCGGCACATCCAGTAGTCGCAACAATACCTGTCTAATATGAGTGGTAGCGGCTTTAATTCATTTAATTAAAGCTATAACAAGAATGGTAGGGTTAAATTCACTAAGACACTTAACCAATTCAACATGACAACCAGACTGGTGAGTGGGGTTAGGGCCATACAGTTAAGGTAGAATGGGAGGGTTAAGTCCATAGGAACACTTAACCAATTTAAACACAGTTAAGCTAGAATGGGAGGGCTAAGTCCATAGAGACACTTAACCAAACTCAAGGTAGCAAAACGAAACTTGTAGGGGTTAAGTAAAGTTAATACACTTAGCCAAATTAATATGTTAACTAGACTAGAGGTTGGGGTTAAGTAAAAGCTAATACACTTAGCCAATTTGATATGTTAGCTGCGCTAGACCGTAGGGTTAAGTAAACTTGAACACTTAACCATCAGGTTGTGATAAAGGAACGGGGTTAGGTTTAGAACATGAAGGAATAATACTTGACCATTAATAATAACATGTTAGTTAAAACAGACGGGCAAGGTTAAGTTAAAAAGGAACACTTGACCAACACAGGGTGAATGGGTAGGGTTAAGTAATAAATACTTAACCAATACAACTTGGTTTGTGGTAGGGTTAAGTCAACATGAGTTATTGACAACACTTAACCAGTTTAACAGGATAAATAAGGAGGGTTAAGTTAGCTTGAATTGACTATGACACTTAACCAATCTAAACTAACGGGAAAGAGAACTAAATAAACCTTAGTTAAGGAAACAACGATTCTGGAAACTAAGTGGTAAATCTTAGTTAGTAAAACTAAGTAGTAATTCTTAGTATAGCACGAGGAGGTGCGAACGTCCGTCTGAGTAAAAAGGAGGCTCCAACGAATTGGGTTATGAAGCCCGAGGCTTCGAGGGGACGTGAGGGTACTCTTGGTATCCCTTTGTGAGGCTGCAGATGATCCGCCTGGGCCCACAGAGGTTAAGGTCTGCGTAGAAGAACCAGGGGTATGCCTTGGTTGCAATACATGGCAACCTAAAGACTAGGATGGACCGGCGTGATTCGGCGAGAGAACGGTAGCCCTGTGATAGCAACTCGTCGTCTACCATCCATCTTCAGTCAATCGAGATACGTGAAGCGGAAAGGCGGAGAACTCCAAAAGACCATATACTTGCTATCTAGTTATGGGTGAGGATGGCCATAGGATAGTGGGGCACCGGGGGCCGGCGTATAGTTCTCATTTTACAAGGTGTGCCTTTCATTAGTTGAGGGAGGGGTCAAGTGGGACCATAGCCACTGAAATAAAAACAGACCTTAGCATCTGCATCGGCAGATATCTGAAATCTCCCGACCGAGTTCTGTATTCCTTGATTTGCCCTGACACAGGACTCGGACCGCACATTACAGGACATGCGTATCTAGACAAGCGATAACGATTCGCGATACATGCGTGGGGAAGTATAGGAACATATACCACTCTAGGTAGTGTGTCCTAGACTTGGGGGCATCGTTCGACAGGTAGCATAATCCCTAGTTGGACTAAGTGGCATAAATCCTGAATCCGAGAAGCGTTCAGCAGATAGCGTAAACTCTAGTTGAATCTAGAAAGCACTGGATAGAAAACCCTAGATTAGATCTAGGTAATAGATAATAAATGGATGCTCGAAGGCAATGGAAAATACTGGGATTGGGATCACGTTATCGTTACTAGTTGGGACAATAGTTAGGTGGTGCAAAGATATAGAAACCAGTATAACAAGGAAATAGCGAAGCGGCGAAAGTATTAAAGCGTATCCAGTTTATCTTATCTTAGCATATCTTGTGATTACCTTGTCTAAACTTGTTGACCCTATCGTCATGGTGTAATCTTGTATTCAGTTAATTCATGTCATTTTGTTTTCCATGTTCACATGCTAGAAGTTACTGAACTTACTCAGGCTTTATGTCTGACTCTGTTTTTCTTTCGTCTTCTTTTCTTCCATTCCCCCCCAGGTAGTAAAGGAGGGAATAGTTTAGCTCAGGTTAAGTTAGACTGCCACTCTTTCCCAGCTTGAAGATTTGTCGAAGTTTGCTTGGATTCTCTTTTCAGATGCTATGGCTGGCTCGTGCTAAAATCGGGGAATATAAATGTTGTTTTTATGCTTCTTTATTTTGTAAGACAGATGATACTCTGATATTGTAAAGAAACCATTGTACAAACTATTTTATCAATAAAGAAAAGTTTTATTTTCCGCTGTTTAATTTCTGTCTGTCTTGTAATTTATCTGCATCTTTTACCCTAGATGCTCCACAGAACTTAGTGCATTCCCTTTGTGAGTGACACTAACGGATGTGGGGTGTTACACGTGGTATCAGAGCTGAAGGTTACCAGATCAGATAAAGGATTTGAAAAATTA